>JBBMRE010000090.1:0-703529 GCA_037974335.1 Prionace glauca | reverse complement strand
TCACGTGCTCACTGTGTGTGGTGCACTGTCAGAGGGTCAGTACTGAGGGAGTGCTGCACTGTCGGAGGGTCAGTACTGAGGGGAGCGCTGCACTGTCAGAGGGTCAGTACTGAGGGAGTGCTGCACTGTCAGAGGGTCAATACTGAGGTAGTTCTGCATGTCAGAGGGTCAGTACTGAGGGAGTGGTGTACTGTCAAAGGATCAGTACTGAGGGAGTGGTGCACTGTCAGAGGGTCAGTACTTAGGGAGTGCAGCACTGTCAGAGGGTCAGTACTGAGGGAGTGCAGCACTGTCAGAGGGTCAGTACTGAGGGAGTGCGGCTCTGTCAGAGGGTCAGTACTGAGGGAGTGCTGCACTGTCAGAGGGTCAGTACTGAGGGAGTGCTGCACCGTCAGAGGGGTCAGTACTGAGGAGGTGCTGCACTGTCAGAGGGTCCAGTAATGCGGGAGTGGTGCACTGTCAGAGGGTCAGTACTGAGGGAGTGCTGCACGGTGGGGAGGGTCAGTACTGAGGGAGCGCTGCACTGTCAGAGGGTTAGTACTGAGGGAGTGCTGCACTGTCAGAGGGTCAGTACTGAGGTAGTTCTGCATGTCAGAGGGTCAGTACTGAGGGAGTGGTGCACTGTCAAAGGATCAGTACTGAGGGTGTGCTGCACTGTCAGAGGTTCAGTACTGAGGGAGTGCTGCACTGTCAGAGGGTCAGTACTGAGGGAGTGCTACACTGTCAGAGGGTCAGTACTGAGGGTGTGCTGCACTGTCAGAGGGTCAGTACTGAGGGAGCGCTGCACTGTCAGAGGGTCAGTACTGAGGGACTGCTGCACTGTCTGAGGGTCAGTACTGAGAGGATGCAGCACTGTCAGAGGGTCAGTACTGAGGGAGTGCTCACTGTGAGAGGGTCAGTACTGAGGGAGTGCTGCACTGTCAGAGGGTCAGTACTGAGGGATTGCTGCACTGTCAGAGGTTCAGTACTGAGGGAGTGCTACACTGTCAGAGGGTCATTATTGAGGGCGTGCTGCACTGTCAGAGGGTCAGTACAGAGGGAATGCTGCACTGTCAGAGGGTCAGTACTGAGGGAGTGCCACACTGTCAGAGGGTCAGTACTGAGGGAGTGCTGCACTGTCAGAGGGTCAGTACTGGGGGAGAGCCGAGCCGACTGTCAGAGGGTCAGTACTGAGGGAGTGGTGCACTGTCAGAGGGTCAGCACTGAGGGACTGCCGCAGTGTCAGAGGGTCAGTACTGAGGGAGTGCTGCACTGTCAGAGGATCAGCACGGAGGGAGTGCTGCACTGTCAGAGGGTCAGTACTGAGGGAGTGGTGCACTGTCAGAGGGTCAGTACTGAGGGAGTGGTGCACTGTCAGAGGTTCAGTACTGAGGGAGTGCGGCACTGTCAGAGGGTCAGTACTGAGGGAGTGCAGCACTGTCAGAGGGTCAGTACTGAGGGAGTGCGGCTCTGTCAGAGGGTCAGTACTGAGGCAGTGCTGCACTGTCAGAGGGTCAGTACTGAGGGAGTAGCTGCACCGTCAGAGGGTCAGTACTGAGGAGGTGCTGCACTGGTCAGAGGGTCAGTAATGCGGGAGTGGTGCACTGTCAGAGGTTCAGTACTGAGGGAGTGCTGCACGGTGGGAGGGTCAGTACTGAGGGAGCGCTGCACTGTCAGAGGGTTAGTACTGAGGGAGTGCTGCACTGTCAGAGGGTCAGTACTGAGGTAGTTCTGCATGTCAGAGGGTCAGTACTGAGGGAGTGGTGCACTGTCAAAGGATCAGTACTGAGGGTGTGCTGCACTGTCAGAGGTTCAGTACTGAGGGAGTGCTGCACTGTCAGAGGGTCAGTACTGAGGGAGTGCTACACTGTCAGAGGGTCAGTCCTGAGGGTGTGCTGCACTGTCAGAGGGTCAGTACTGAGGGAGCACTGCACTGTCAGAGGGTCAGTACTGAGGGAGTGCTGCACTGTCAGAGGGTCAGTACTGAGAGGATGCAGCACTGTCAGAGGGTCAGTACTGAGGGAGTGCTCACTGTGAGAGGGTCAGTACTGAGGGTTTGCTGCACTGTCAGAGGGTCAGTACTGAGGGATTGCTGCACTGTCAGAGGGGTCAGTACTGAGGGAGTGCTACACTGTCAGAGGGTCATTATTGAGGGAGTGCTGCACTGTCAGAGGGTCAGTACAGAGGGAATGCTGCACTGTCAGAGGGTCAGTACTGAGGGAGTGCCACACTGTCAGAGGGTCAGTACTGAGGGAGTGCTGCACTGTCAGAGGGTCAGTACTGGGGGGAGAGCCGCACTGTCAGAGGGTCAGTACTGAGGGAGTGGTGCACTGTCAGAGGGTCAGCACTGAGGGACTGTCGCAGTGTCAGAGGGTCAGTACTGAGGGAGTGCTGCACTGTCAGAGGATCAGCACGGAGGGAGTGCTGCACTGTCAGAGGGTCAGTACTGAGGGAGTGGTGCACTGTCAGAGGGTCAGTACTGAGGGAGTGGTGCACTGTCAGAGGGTCAGTACTGAGGGAGTGCGGCACTGTCAGAGGGTCAGTACTGAGGAGTGCTGCACTGTCAGAGGGTCAGTACTGAGGGAGTGGTGCACTGTCAGAGGGTCAGTACTGAGGGAGTGCTGCACTGTCAGAGGGTCAGTACTGAGGGAGCGCTGCACTGTCAGAGGTCCAGTACTGAGGGAGTGCTGCACTGTCAGAGGGTCAGTACTGAGGGGAGTGGTGCACTGTCAGAGGGTCAGTACTGATTGAGTGCTGCACTGTCAGAGGGTCAGTACTGAGTGGAGTGCTGCACTGTCAGAGGTCCAGTACTGAGGGAGTGCTGCACTGTCAGAGGGTCAATACTGAGGGAGTGCAGCACTGTCAGAGGTTCAGTACTGAGGGAGTGCTGGACTGTCAGAGGGTCAGTTACTGAGGGAGTACTGCAGTGTCAGAGGGTCAGTACTGAGGGAGTGGTGCACTGTCAGAGGGTCAGTACTGAGGGGGTGCTGCACTGTCAGAGGGTCAGGTACTGAAGGGAAGTGCTTGCACTGTCAGAGGTTCAGAACTGAGGGAGTGCTGGACTGTCAGAGGGTCAATATTGAGGGAGTGCTGCACTGTCAGAGGGTCAGTACTGAGGGAGTGGTGCACCTTTTAGAGGGTCAGTACTGAGGGAGTGGTGCACTGTCAGAGGGGTCAGTACTGAGGGAGTGCTGCACTGTAAGAGGGTCAGGACTGAGGGAGGTGCTGCACTGTCAGAGGGTCAGTACTGAGGGAGTATGTGCACAGTCAGAGGGTCAGTACTGAGGGAGTGGTGCACTTTCAGAGGGTCAGTACTGAGGGAGTGGTGCACTGTCAGAGGGTCAGTACTGAGGGAGTGCTGCACTGTAAGAGGGTCAGGACTGAGGGAGTGCTGCACTGTCAGAGGGTCAGTACTGAGGGAGTAGTGCACAGTCAGAGGGGTCAGTACTGAGGGAATGCTGCACTGTCAGAGTGTCAGTACTGAGGGAATGGTGCACTGTCAGAGGGGTCTGTACTGAGGGAGTGCTGCACCTGTCAGAGGGTCAGTACTGAGGGAGTGCTGCACTGTCAGAGGTCCAGTACTGAGGGAGTGCTGCAAAGTCAGAGAGTCAATACTGAGGGAGTGCAGCACTGTCAGAGGGTCAGTACTGAGGGAGTGCTGCACTGTCAGAGGGTCAGTACTGAGGGAGTGCTGCACTGTCAGAGGGTCAGTACTGAGGGAAGTGCTGCACTGTCAGAGAGCCAGTACTGAGGGAATGCTGCACTGTCAGAGGGTCAGTACTGAGGGGAGTGCTGCACTGTCAGAGGTCAACACTGAGGGAGTGGTGCACTGTCAGAGGGTCAGTACTGAGGGACGTGCTGCACTGTCAGAGGGTCAGTACTGAGGGTGTGCTACACTCTCAGAGGGTCAGTACTGAGGGAATGGTGCACTGTCAGAGGGTCAGTTCTGAGGGAGCGCTGCACTGTCAGAGGGTCAGTACTGAGGGAGTGCTGCACTGTCAGAGGGTCAGTACTGAGGAGTGCTGCACTGTCAGAGGGTTAGTACTGAGAGGATGCTGCACTGTCAGAGGGTCAGTACTGAGAGAGTGCTGCACTGTCAGAGGGCCAGTACTGAGGAGTGGTTGCACTGTCAGAGGGTCAGCACTGAGGGAGTGTCGCAGTGTCAGAGGGTCAGTACTGAGGGAGTGCTGCACTGTCAGAGGGTCATTACGGAGGGAGTGCTGCACTGTCAGAGGGTCAGTACTGAGGGAGCGCTGCACTGTCAGAGGGTCAGTACTGAGGGATTGCAGCACTGTCAGAGGGGTCAGTACTGAGGAAGTGCGGCACTGTCAGAGGGTCAGTACTGAGGGAGTGCTGCACTGTCAGAGGGTCATTACTGAGGGAGTGCTGCACTGCCAGAGGGTCAGTACTGAGGAGGGTGCTGCACTGTCAGAGGGTCAGTAATGAGGGAGTGGTGCACTGTCAGAGGGTTAGTACTGAGGGAGTGCTGCACTGTCGGAGGGTCAGTACTGAGGGAGTGCTGCACTGTCAGAGGGTCAGTACTGAGGTAGTTCTGCATGTCAGAGGGTCAGTACTGAGGGAGTGGTGCACTGTCAAAGGATCAGTACTGAGGGAGTGGTGCACTGTCAGAGGGTCAGTACTGAGGGAGTGCTGCACTGTCAGAGGGTCAGTACTGAGGGAGTGCGGCACTGTCAGAGGGTCAGTACTGAGGGAGTGCTGCACTGTGAGAGGGTCAGTACTGAGGGAGTGGTGCACTGTCAGAGGTCAGTAGTGAGGGAGTGCTGCACTGTCAGAAGGTCAGTACTGAGGGAGTGCTGCACTGTCAGAGGGTCCAGTACTGAGGGAGTGCTGCACTGTCAGAGGGTCAGTATTGAGGGAGTGCTGCACTGTCAGAGAGTCAGTAGTGAGGGAACGCTGCACTGTCAGAGGTCAGTACTGAGGGAGTGCTGCACTGTCAGAGGGTCAATACTGAGGGAGTGCAGCACTGTCAGAGGGGTCAGCACTGAGGGAGTGGTGCACTGTCACAGGGTCAGTACTGAGGGAGTGCTGCACTGTCAGAGGGTCAGTACTGAGGGAGTGCTACACTGTCAGAGGGGTCAGTACTGAGGGAATGGTGCACTGTCAGAGGGTCAGTTCTGAGGGTGCGCTGCACTGTCAGAGGGTCAGTACTGAGGGACTGCTGCACTGTCAGAGGGTCAGTACTGAGGGAGTGCTGCACTGTCAGAGGGTCAGTACTGAGGGAGTGCGGCACTGTCAGAGGGTCAGTACTGAGGGAGTGCTGCACTGTCAGAGGGTCAGTACTGAGAGGATGCTGCACTGTCAGAGGGTCAGTTACTGAGGGAGTGTTGCACTGTCAGAGGGTCAGTACTGAGGGAGTGCTGCACTGTCAGAGGGTCAGTACTGAGCGAGGTGCTTCACTATCAGAGGGTCAGTATTGAGGGAGTGCTGCACTGTCAGAGGGTCAGTACTGAGGGAATGCTGCACTGTCAGAGGGTCAGTACAGAGGGAGTGCCACACTGTCAGACGGTCAGTACTGAGAGAGTGCTGCACTATCAGAGGGTCAGTACTGATGGAGTGGTGCACTGTCAGAGGATCAGCACTGAGGGAGTGCTGCACTGTCAGAGGCTCAGTACTGAGGAGTGGTGCACTGTCAGAGGTTCAGTACTGAGGGAGTGCTGAACTGTCAGAGGGTCAATACTGAGGGAGTGGTGCACTGTCAGAGGGTCAGTACTGAGGGAGTGCTGCACTGTCAGAGGGTAAGTACTGAGGGACTGCGGCACTGTAAGAGGGGTCAGTACTGAGGGAGTGCTGCACTGTCAGAGGGTCAGTACTGAGGGAGTGCTGCACCGTCAGAGGTTCAGTACTGAGGAGGTGCTGCACTGTCAGAGGTTCAGTAATGAGGGAGTGGTGCACTGTCAGAGGGTCAGTACTGAGGGGAGTGCTGCACTGTCGGAGGGTCAGTACTGAGGGAGCGCTGCACTGTCAGAGGGTTCAGTACTGAAGGAGTACTGCACTGTCAAAGGATCAGTACTGAGGGAGTGGTGCACTGTCAGAGGGTCAGTACTGAGGGAAAGTGCTGCACTGTCAGAGGGTCAGTACTGAGCGAGTGCTGCACTGTCAGAGGGGTCAGTACTGAGGGTGTGCTGCACTGTCAGAGGGTCAGTACTTAGGGGAGTGGTGCACTGTCAGAGGGTCAGTACTGAGGGAGTGCTGCACTGTCAGAGGGTCAGTACTGAGGGAGTGCTGCACTGTCAGAGGTCCAGTACTGAGGGAGTGCATGCACTGTCAGAGGGTCAATACTGAGGGAGTGCAGCACTGTCAGAGGGTCAGTACTGAGGGAGTGCTGCACTGTCAGAGGGTCAGTACTGAGGGATTGCTGCACTGTCAGAGGGTCAATACTGAGGGAATGCTGCACTGTCAAAGAGTCAGTACTGAGGGAATGCTGCACTGTCAGAGGGTCAGTACTGAGGGAGTGCTGCACTGTCAGAGGGTCAGCACTGAGAGGAGTGGTGCACTGTCAGAGGGTCAGTACTGAGGGAGTGCTGCACTGTCAGAGGGTCAGTACTGAGGGAGTGCTACACTGTCAGAGGGTCAGTACTGAGGGAATGGTGCACTGTCAGAGGGTCAGTTCTGAGGGAGCGCTGCACTGTCAGAGTGTCAGTACTGAGGCAGTGTTGCACTGTCAGAGGGTCAATACTGAGGGAGTGCTGCACTGTCAGAGGGTCAGTACTGAGGGAGCGCTGCACTGTCAGAGTGTCAGTACTGAGGGAGTGCTGCACTGTCAGAGGGTCAGTACTGACGGAGGCGCTCACTGTCAGAGGGTCAGTACTGAGGGAGGGCTGCACTGTCAGAGGGTCAGTATTGAGAGGATGCTGCACTGTCAGAGGGTCAGTACTGAGGGAGTGTTGCATTGTCAGAGGGTCAGTACTGAGGGAGTGCCTGCACTGTCAGAGGGTCAGTATTGAGGGAGTGCTACACTGTCAGAGGGTCAGTATTGAGGGAGTGCTGCACTGTCAGAGGGTCAGTACTGAGGGAATGCTGCACTGTCAGAGGGTCAGTACTGAGGGAGTGCCACACTGTCAGATGGTCAGTACTGAGAGAGTGCTGCACTGTCAGAGGGTCAGTACTGAGGGAGTGGTGCACTGTCAGAGGGTCAGCACTGAGGGAGTGTCGCAGTGTCAGAGGGTCAGTACTGAGGGCGTGCTGCACTGTCAGAGGGTCAGTACGGAGGGAGTGCTGCACTGTCAGAGGGTCATTACTGAGGGAGCGCTGCACGGTCAGAGGGTCAGTACTGAGGGAGTGCAGCACTGTCAGAGTGTCAGTACTGAGCGAGTGCGGCACTGTCAGAGGGTCAGTACGGAGGCAGTGCTGCACTGTCAGAGGGTCAGTACTGACGGAGTGCTGCACCGTCAGAGGGTCTGTACTGAGGAGATGCTGCACTGTCAGAGGGTCAGTACTGAGGGAGTGCTGCACTGTCAGAGGGTCAGTACTGAGAGGATGCAGCACTGTCAGAGGGTCAGTACTGAGGGACGTGCTCACTGTGAGAGGGTCAGTACTGAGGGAGTGCTGCACTGTCAGAGGGTCAGTACTGAGAGCATGCTGCACTGTCAGAGGGTCAGTACTGAGGGAGTGTTGCACTGTCAGAGGGTCAGTACTGAGAGGATGCTGCACTGTCAGAGGGTCAATAGTGAGGGAGTGTTGCACTGTCAGAGGGTCAGTACTGAGGGATTGCTGCACTGTCAGAGTGTCAGTACTGAGGGAGTGCTACACTGTCAGAGGGTCATTATTGAGGGAGTGCTGCACTGTCAGAGGGTCAGTACAGAGGGAATGCTGCACTGTCAGAGGGTCAGTACTGAGGGAGTGCCACACTGTCAGAGGGTCAGTACTGAGGGTGTGCTGCACTGTCAGAGGGTCAGTACTGGGGGAGAGCCGCACTGTCAGAGGGTCAGTACTGAGGGAGTGGTGCACTGTCAGAGGGTCAGCACTGAGGGAATGGTGCACTGTCAGAGGGTCAGTTCTGAGGTAGCGCTGCACTGTCAGAGGGGTCAGTACTGAGGGAGTGCTGCACTGTCAGAGGTCAGTACTGAGGGAGTGCTTGCACTGTCAGAGGGTTAGTACTGAGAGGATGCTGCACTGTCAGAGGGTCAGTACTGAGAGAGTGCTGCACTGTCAGAGGGCCAGTACTGAGGGAGTGGTGCACTGTCAGAGGGGTCAGCACTGAGGGAGTGTCGCAGTGTCAGAGGGTCAGTACTGAGGAAGTGCTGCACTGTCAGAGGGTCATTACGGAGGGAGTGCTGCACTGTCAGAGGGTCAGTACTGAGGGAGCGCTGCACTGTCAGAGGGTCAGTACTGAGGGATTGCAGCACTGTCAGAGGGTCAGTACTGAGGGAGTGCGGCACTGTCAGAGGGTCAGTACTGAGGGAGTGCTGCACTGTCAGAGGGTCATTACTGAGGGAGTGCTGCACTGCCAGAGGGTCAGTACTGAGGAGGTGCTGCAGCTGTCAGAGGGTCAGTAATGAGGGAGTGGTGCACTGTCAGAGGGTTAGTACTGAGGGAGTGCTGCACTGTCGGAGGGGTCAGTACTGAGGGAGTGCTGCACTGTCAGAGGGTCAGTACTGAGGTAGTTCTGCATGTCAGAGGGTCAGTACTGAGGGAGTGGTGCACTGTCAAAGGATCAGTACTGAGGGAGTGGTGCACTGTCAGAGGGGTCAGTACTGAGGGAGTGCTGCACTGTCAGAGGGTCAGTACTGAGGGAGTGCGGCACTGTCAGAGGGTCAGTACTGAGGGAGTGCTGCACTGTGAGAGGGTCAGTACTGAGGGAGTGGTGCACTGTCAGAGGTCAGTAGTGAGGGAGTGCTGCACTGTCAGAAGGTCAGTACTGAGGGAGTGCTGCACTGTCAGAGGTCCAGTACTGAGGGAGTGCTGCACTGTCAGAGGGTCAGTATTGAGGGAGTGCTGCACTGTCAGAGAGTCAGTAGTGAGGGAACGCTGCACTGTCAGAGGGTCAGTACTGAGGGAGTGCTGCACTGTCAGAGGGTCAATACTGAGGGAGTGCAGCACTGTCAGAGGGTCAGCACTGAGGGAGTGGTGCACTGTCACAGGGTCAGTACTGAGGGAGTGCTGCACTGTCAGAGGGTCAGTACTGAGGGGAGTGCTACACTGTCAGAGGGTCAGTACTGAGGGAATGGTGCACTGTCAGAGGGTCAGTTCTGAGGGTGCGCTGCACTGTCAGAGGGTCAGTACTGAGGGACTGCTGCACTGTCAGAGGGTCAGTACTGAGGGAGTGCTGCACTGTCAGAGGGTCAGTACTGAGGGAGTGCGGCACTGTCAGAGGGTCAGTACTGAGGGAGTGCTGCACTGTCAGAGGGTCAGTACTGAGAGGATGCTGCACTGTCAGAGGGTCAGTACTGAGGGAGTGTTGCACTGTCAGTGGGTCAGTACTGAGGGAGTGCTGCACTGTCAGAGGGTCAGTACTGAGCGAGTGCTTCACTATCAGAGGGTCAGTATTGAGGGAGTGCTGCACTGTCAGAGGGTCAGTACTGAGGGAATGCTGCACTGTCAGAGGGTCAGTACAGAGGGAGTGCCACACTGTCAGACGGTCAGTACTGAGAGAGTGCTGCACTGTCAGAGGGTCAGTACTGATGGAGTGGTGCACTGTCAGAGGATCAGCACTGAGGGAGTGCTGCACTGTCAGAGGCTCAGTACTGAGGGAGTGGTGCACTGTCAGAGGTTCAGTACTGAGGGAGTTCTGCACTGTCAGAGGGTAAGTACTGAGGGAGTGCTGAACTGTCAGAGGGTCAATACTGAGGGAGTGGTGCACTGTCAGAGGGTCAGTACTGAGGGAGTGCTGCACTGTCAGAGGGTAAGTACTGAGGGACTGCGGCACTGTAAGAGGGTCAGTACTGAGGGAGTGCTGCACTGTCAGAGGGTCAGTACTGAGGGAGTGCTGCACCGTCAGAGGTTCAGTACTGAGGAGGTGCTGCACTGTCAGAGGTTCAGTAATGAGGGAGTGGTGCACTGTCAGAGGGTCAGTACTGAGGGAGTGCTGCACTGTCGGAGGGTCAGTACTGAGGGAGCGCTGCACTGTCAGAGGTTCAGTACTGAAGGAGTACTGCACTGTCAAAGGATCAGTACTGAGGGAGTGGTGCACTGTCAGAGGGTCAGTACTGAGGGAGTGCTGCACTGTCAGAGGGTCAGTACTGAGCGAGTGCGGCACTGTCAGAGGGTCAGTACGGAGGCAGTGCTGCACTGTCAGAGGGTCAGTACTGACGGAGTGCTGCACCGTCAGAGGGTCTGTACTGAGGAGATGCTGCACTGTCAGAGGGTCAGTACTGAGGGAGTGCTGCACTGTCAGAGGGTCAGTACTGAGAGGATGCAGCACTGTCAGAGGGTCAGTACTGAGGGAGTGCTCACTGTGAGAGGGTCAGTACTGAGGGAGTGCTGCACTGTCAGAGGGTCAGTACTGAGAGCATGCTGCACTGTCAGAGGGTCAGTACTGAGGGAGTGTTGCACTGTCAGAGGGTCAGTACTGAGAGGATGCTGCACTGTCAGAGGGTCAATAGTGAGGGAGTGTTGCACTGTCAAAGGGTCAGTACTGAGGGATTGCTGCACTGTCAGAGTGTCAGTACTGAGGGAGTGCTACACTGTCAGAGGGTCATTATTGAGGGAGTGCTGCACTGTCAGAGGGTCAGTACAGAGGGAATGCTGCACTGTCAGAGGGTCAGTACTGAGGGAGTGCCACACTGTCAGAGGGTCAGTACTGAGGGTGTGCTGCACTGTCAGAGGGTCAGTACTGGGGGAGAGCCGCACTGTCAGAGGGTCAGTACTGAGGGAGTGGTGCACTGTCAGAGGGTCAGCACTGAGGGAATGGTGCACTGTCAGAGGGTCAGTTCTGAGGGAGCGCTGCACTGTCAGAGGGTCAGTACTGAGGGAGTGCTGCACTGTCAGAGGGTCAGTACTGAGGGAGTGCTGCACTGTCAGAGGGTTAGTACTGAGAGGATGCTGCACTGTCAGAGGGTCAGTACTGAGAGAGTGCTGCACTGTCAGAGGGCCAGTACTGAGGGAGTGGTGCACTGTCAGAGGGTCAGCACTGAGGGAGTGTCGCAGTGTCAGAGGGTCAGTACTGAGGGAGTGCTGCACTGTCAGAGGGTCATTACGGAGGGAGTGCTGCACTGTCAGAGGGTCAGTACTGAGGGAGCGCTGCACTGTCAGAGGGTCAGTACTGAGGGATTGCAGCACTGTCAGAGGGTCAGTACTGAGGGAGTGCGGCACTGTCAGAGGGTCAGTACTGAGGGAGTGCTGCACTGTCAGAGGGTCATTACTGAGGGAGTGCTGCACTGCCAGAGGGTCAGTACTGAGGAGGTGCTGCACTGTCAGAGGGTCAGTAATGAGGGAGTCGTGCACTGTCAGAGGGTTAGTACTGAGGGAGTGCTGCACTGTCGGAGGGTCAGTACTGAGGGAGTGCTGCACTGTCAGAGGGTCAGTACTGAGGTAGTTCTGCATGTCAGAGGGTCAGTACTGAGGGAGTGGTGCACTGTCAAAGGATCAGTACTGAGGGAGTGGTGCACTGTCAGAGGGTCAGTACTGAGGGAGTGCTGCACTGTCAGAGGGTCAGTACTGAGGGAGTGCGGCACTGTCAGCGGGTCAGTACTGAGGGAGTGCTGCACTGTGAGAGGGTCAGTACTGAGGGAGTGGTGCACTGTCAGAGGTCAGTAGTGAGGGAGTGCTGCACTGTCAGAAGGTCAGTACTGAGGGAGTGCTGCACTGTCAGAGGTCCAGTACTGAGGGAGTGCTGCACTGTCAGAGGGTCAGTATTGAGGGAGTGCTGCACTGTCAGAGAGTCAGTAGTGAGGGAACGCTGCACTGTCAGAGGGTCAGTACTGAGGGAGTGCTGCACTGTCAGAGGGTCAATACTGAGGGAGTGCAGCACTGTCAGAGGGTCAGCACTGAGGGAGTGGTGCACTGTCACAGGGTCAGTACTGAGGGAGTGCTGCACTGTCAGAGGGTCAGTACTGAGGGAGTGCTACACTGTCAGAGGGTCAGTACTGAGGGAATGGTGCACTGTCAGAGGGTCAGTTCTGAGGGTGCGCTGCACTGTCAGAGGGTCAGTACTGAGGGACTGCTGCACTGTCAGAGGGTCAGTACTGAGGGAGTGCTGCACTGTCAGAGGGTCAGTACTGAGGGAGTGCGGCACTGTCAGAGGGTCAGTACTGAGGGAGTGCTGCACTGTCAGAGGGTCAGTACTGAGAGGATGCTGCACTGTCAGAGGGTCAGTACTGAGGGAGTGTTGCACTGTCAGAGGGTCAGTACTGAGGGAGTGCTGCACTGTCAGAGGGTCAGTACTGAGCGAGTGCTTCACTATCAGAGGGTCAGTATTGAGGGAATGCTGCACTGTCAGAGGGTCAGTACTGAGGGAATGCTGCACTGTCAGAGGGTCAGTACAGAGGGAGTGCCACACTGTCAGACGGTCAGTACTGAGAGAGTGCTGCACTGTCAGAGGGTCAGTACTGATGGAGTGGTGCACTGTCAGAGGATCAGCACTGAGGGAGTGCTGCACTGTCAGAGGCTCAGTACTGAGGGAGTGGTGCACTGTCAGAGGTTCAGTACTGAGGGAGTTCTGCACTGTCAGAGGGTAAGTACTGAGGGAGTGCTGAACTGTCAGAGGGTCAATACTGAGGGAGTGGTGCACTGTCAGAGGGTCAGTACTGAGGGAGTGCTGCACTGTCAGAGGGTAAGTACTGAGGGACTGCGGCACTGTAAGAGGGTCAGTACTGAGGGAGTGCTGCACTGTCAGAGGGTCAGTACTGAGGGAGTGCTGCACCGTCAGAGGTTCAGTACTGAGGAGGTGCTGCACTGTCAGAGGTTCAGTAATGAGGGAGTGGTGCACTGTCAGAGGGTCAGTACTGAGGGAGTGCTGCACTGTCGGAGGGTCAGTACTGAGGGAGCGCTGCACTGTCAGAGGTTCAGTACTGAAGGAGTACTGCACTGTCAAAGGATCAGTACTGAGGGAGTGGTGCACTGTCAGAGGGTCAGTACTGAGGGAGTGCTGCACTGTCAGAGGGTCAGTACTGAGCGAGTGCTGCACTGTCAGAGGGTCAGTACTGAGGGAGTGCTGCACTGTCAGAGGGTCAGTACTGAGGGAGTGCGGCACTGTCAGAGGGTCAGTACTGAGGGAGTGCTGCACTGTCAGAGGGTCAGTACTGAGAGGATGCTGCACTGTCAGAGGGTCAGTACTGAGGGAGTGTTGCACTGTCAGAGGGTCAGTACTGAGGGAGTGCTGCACTGTCAGAGGGTCAGTACTGAGCGAGTGCTTCACTATCAGAGGGTCAGTATTGAGGGAGTGCTGCACTGTCAGAGGGTCAGTACTGAGGGAATGCTGCACTGTCAGAGGGTCAGTACAGAGGGAGTGCCACACTGTCAGACGGTCAGTACTGAGAGAGTGCTGCACTGTCAGAGGGTCAGTACTGATGGAGTGGTGCACTGTCAGAGGATCAGCACTGAGGGAGTGCTGCACTGTCAGAGGCTCAGTACTGAGGGAGTGGTGCACTGTCAGAGGTTCAGTACTGAGGGAGTTCTGCACTGTCAGAGGGTAAGTACTGAGGGAGTGCTGAACTGTCAGAGGGTCAATACTGAGGGAGTGGTGCACTGTCAGAGGGTCAGTACTGAGGGAGTGCTGCACTGTCAGAGGGTAAGTACTGAGGGACTGCGGCACTGTAAGAGGGTCAGTACTGAGGGAGTGCTGCACTGTCAGAGGGTCAGTACTGAGGGAGTGCTGCACCGTCAGCGGTTCAGTACTGAGGAGGTGCTGCACTGTCAGAGGTTCAGTAATGAGGGAGTGGTGCACTGTCAGAGGGTCAGTACTGAGGGAGTGCTGCACTGTCGGAGGGTCAGTACTGAGGGAGCGCTGCACTGTCAGAGGTTCAGTACTGAAGGAGTACTGCACTGTCAAAGGATCAGTACTGAGGGAGTGGTGCACTGTCAGAGGGTCAGTACTGAGGGAGTGCTGCACTGTCAGAGGGTCAGTACTGAGCGAGTGCGGCACTGTCAGAGGGTCAGTACGGAGGCAGTGCTGCACTGTCAGAGGGTCAGTACTGACGGAGTGCTGCACCGTCAGAGGGTCTGTACTGAGGAGATGCTGCACTGTCAGAGGGTCAGTACTGAGGGAGTGCTGCACTGTCAGAGGGTCAGTACTGAGAGGATGCAGCACTGTCAGAGGGTCAGTACTGAGGGAGTGCTCACTGTGAGAGGGTCAGTACTGAGGGAGTGCTGCACTGTCAGAGGGTCAGTACTGAGAGCATGCTGCACTGTCAGAGGGTCAGTACTGAGGGAGTGTTGCACTGTCAGAGGGTCAGTACTGAGAGGATGCTGCACTGTCAGAGGGTCAATAGTGAGGGAGTGTTGCACTGTCAAAGGGTCAGTACTGAGGGATTGCTGCACTGTCAGAGTGTCAGTACTGAGGGAGTGCTACACTGTCAGAGGGTCATTATTGAGGGAGTGCTGCACTGTCAGAGGGTCAGTACAGAGGGAATGCTGCACTGTCAGAGGGTCAGTACTGAGGGAGTGCCACACTGTCAGAGGGTCAGTACTGAGGGTGTGCTGCACTGTCAGAGGGTCAGTACTGGGGGAGAGCCGCACTGTCAGAGGGTCAGTACTGAGGGAGTGGTGCACTGTCAGAGGGTCAGCACTGAGGGAATGGTGCACTGTCAGAGGGTCAGTTCTGAGGGAGCGCTGCACTGTCAGAGGGTCAGTACTGAGGGAGTGCTGCACTGTCAGAGGGTCAGTACTGAGGGAGTGCTGCACTGTCAGAGGGTTAGTACTGAGAGGATGCTGCACTGTCAGAGGGTCAGTACTGAGAGAGTGCTGCACTGTCAGAGGGCCAGTACTGAGGGAGTGGTGCACTGTCAGAGGGTCAGCACTGAGGGAGTGTCGCAGTGTCAGAGGGTCAGTACTGAGGGAGTGCTGCACTGTCAGAGGGTCATTACGGAGGGAGTGCTGCACTGTCAGAGGGTCAGTACTGAGGGAGCGCTGCACTGTCAGAGGGTCAGTACTGAGGGATTGCAGCACTGTCAGAGGGTCAGTACTGAGGGAGTGCGGCACTGTCAGAGGGTCAGTACTGAGGGAGTGCTGCACTGTCAGAGGGTCATTACTGAGGGAGTGCTGCACTGCCAGAGGGTCAGTACTGAGGAGGTGCTGCACTGTCAGAGGGTCAGTAATGAGGGAGTCGTGCACTGTCAGAGGGTTAGTACTGAGGGAGTGCTGCACTGTCGGAGGGTCAGTACTGAGGGAGTGCTGCACTGTCAGAGGGTCAGTACTGAGGTAGTTCTGCATGTCAGAGGGTCAGTACTGAGGGAGTGGTGCACTGTCAAAGGATCAGTACTGAGGGAGTGGTGCACTGTCAGAGGGTCAGTACTGAGGGAGTGCTGCACTGTCAGAGGGTCAGTACTGAGGGAATGCTGCACTGTCAAAGAGTCAGTACTGAGGGAATGCTGCACTGTCAGAGGGTCAGTACTGAGGGAGTGCTGCACTGTCAGAGGGTCAGCACTGAGGGAGTGGTGCACTGTCAGAGGGTCAGTACTGAGGGAGTGCTGCACTGTCAGAGGGTCAGTGCTGAGGGAGTGCTACACTGTCAGAGGGTCAGTACTGAGGGAATGGTGCACTGTCAGAGGGTCAGTTCTGAGGGAGCGCTGCACTGTCATAGTGTCAGTACTGAGGCAGTGTTGCACTGTCAGAGGGTCAATACTGAGGGAGTGCTGCACTGTCAGAGGGTCAGTACTGAGGGAGCGCTGCACTGTCAGAGTGTCAGTACTGAGGGAGTGCTGCACTGTCAGAGGGTCAGTACTGACGGAGCGCTCACTGTCAGAGGGTCAGTACTGAGGGAGGGCTGCACTGTCAGAGGGTCAGTATTGAGAGGATGCTGCACTGTCAGAGGGTCAGTACTGAGGGAGTGTTGCATTGTCAGAGGGTCAGTACTGAGGGAGTGCTGCACTGTCAGAGGGTCAGTATTGAGGGAGTGCTACACTGTCAGAGGGTCAGTATTGAGGGAGTGCTGCACTGTCAGAGGGTCAGTACTGAGGGAATGCTGCACTGTCAGAGGGTCAGTACTGAGGGAGTGCCACACTGTCAGATGGTCAGTACTGAGAGAGTGCTGCACTGTCAGAGGGTCAGTACTGAGGGAGTGGTGCACTGTCAGAGGGTCAGCACTGAGGGAGTGTCGCAGTGTCAGAGGGTCAGTACTGAGGGCGTGCTGCACTGTCAGAGGGTCAGTACGGAGGGAGTGCTGCACTGTCAGAGGGTCATTACTGAGGGAGCGCTGCACAGTCAGAGGGTCAGTACTGAGGGAGTGCAGCACTGTCAGAGTGTCAGTACTGAGCGAGTGCGGCACTGTCAGAGGGTCAGTACGGAGGCAGTGCTGCACTGTCTGAGGGTCAGTACTGACGGAGTGCTGCACCGTCAGAGGGTCTGTACTGAGGAGATGCTGCACTGTCAGAGGGTCAGTACTGAGGGAGTGCTGCACTGTCAGAGGGTCAGTACTGAGAGGATGCAGCACTGTCAGAGGGTCAGTACTGAGGGAGTGCTCACTGTGAGAGGGTCAGTACTGAGGGAGTGCTGCACTGTCAGAGGGTCAGTACTGAGAGCATGCTGCACTGTCAGAGGGTCAGTACTGAGGGAGTGTTGCACTGTCAGAGGGTCAGTACTGAGAGGATGCTGCACTGTCAGAGGGTCAATAGTGAGGGAGTGGTGCACTGTCAGAGGGTCAGTACTGAGGGATTGCTGCACTGTCAGAGTGTCAGTACTGAGGGAGTGCTACACTGTCAGAGGGTCATTATTGAGGGAGTGCTGCACTGTCAGAGGGTCAGTACAGAGGGAATGCTGCACTGTCAGAGGGTCAGTACTGAGGGAGTGCCACACTGTCAGAGGGTCAGTACTGAGGGTGTGCTGCACTGTCAGAGAGTCAGTACTGGGGGAGAGCCGCACTGTCAGAGGGTCAGTACTGAGGGAGTGGTGCACTGTCAGAGGGTCAGCACTGAGGGACTGTCGCAGTGTCAGAGGGTCAGTACTGAGGGAGTGCTGCACTGTCAGAGGATCAGCACGGAGGGAGTGCTGCACTGTCAGAGAGTCAGTACTGAGGGAGTGGTGCACTGTCAGAGGGTCAGTACTGAGGGAGTGGTGCACTGTCAGAGGGTCAGTACTGAGGGAGTGCGGCACTGTCAGAGGGTCAGTACTGAGGGAGTGCTGCACTGTCAGAGGGTCAGTACTGAGGGAGTGCTGCACTGTCAGAGGGTCAGTACTGAGGGAGTGCTGCACTGTCAGAGGGTCAGTACTGAGGGAGTGCTGCACTGTCAGAGGGTCAGTACTGAGGGAGTGGTGCACTGTCAGACGGAGAGTACTGAGGGAGTGCTGCACTGTCAGAGGGTCAGTACTGAGGGAGTGCTGCACTGTCAGAGGGTCAGTACTGAGGGAGTGCTGCACTGTCAGAGGTCCAGTACTGAGGGAGTGCTGCACTGTCAGAGGGTCAATACTGAGGGAGTGCAGCACTGCCAGAGGGTCAGTACTGAGGGAGTGCTGGACTGTCAGAGGGTCAGTACTGAGGGAGTGCTGCAGTGTCAGAGGGTCAGTACTGAGGGAGTGGTGCACTGTCAGAGGGTCAGTACTGAGGGAGTGCTGCACTGTCAGAGGGTCAGTACTGAGGGAGTGCTGCACTGTCAGAGGTTCAGAACTGAGGGAGTGCTGGACTGTCAGAGGGTCAGTACTGAGGGAGTGCTGCACTGTCAGAGGGTCAGTACTGAGGGAGTGGTGCACTTTCAGAGGGTCAGTACTGAGGGAGTGGTGCACTGTCAGAGGGTCAGTACTGAGGGAGTGCTGCACTGTAAGAGGGTCAGGACTGAGGGAGTGCTGCACTGTCAGAGGGTCAGTACTGAGGGAGTAGTGCACAGTCAGAGGGTCAGTACTGAGGGAGTGCTGCACTGTCAGAGGGTCAATACTGAGGGAATGGTGCACTGTCAGAGGGTCTGTACTGAGGGAGTGCTGCACTGTCAGAGGGTCAATACTGCGGGAGTGCTGCACTCTCAGAGGATCAGTACTGAAGGGGTGCTGCACTGTCCATGGGTCACTACTGAGGGAGTGCTGCACTGTCAAAGGGTCAGTACTGAGGGAGCGCTGCAGTGTCAGAGGGTCAGTACTGAGGGAGCGCTGCACTGTCAGAGGGTCAGTACTGAGGGAGTGGTGCACTGTCAAAGGATCAGTACTGAGGGAGTGGAGCACTGTCAGAGGGTCAGTACTGAGGGACTGCTGCACTGTCAGAGGGTCAGTACTGAGGGAGTGCTGCACTGTCAGAGGGTCAGTACTGAGGGTGTCCTGCACTGTCAGAGGGTCAGTACTGAGCGAGTGGTGCACTGTCAGAGGGTCAGTACTGAGGGAGTGCTGCACTGTCAGAGGGTCAGTACTGAGGGAGTGCTGCACTGTCAGAGGTCCAGTACTGAGGGAGTGCTGCAAAGTCAGAGAGTCAATACTGAGGGAGTGCAGCACTGTCAGAGGGTCAGTACTGAGGGAGTGCTGCACTGTCAGAGGGTCAGTACTAAGGGAGTGCTGCACTGTCAGAGGGTCAGTACTGAGGGAGCGCTCACTGTCAGAGGGTCAGTACTGAGGGAGTGCTGCACTGTCAGAGGGTCAGTATTGAGAGGATGCTGCACTGTCAGAGGGTCAGTACTGAGGGAGTGTTGCATTGTCAGAGGGTCAGTACTGAGGGAGTGCTGCACTGTCAGAGGGTCAGTATTGAGGGAGTGCTACACTTTCAGAGGGTCAGTACTGAGGGAGTGCTGCACTGTCAGAGGGTCAGTACTGAGGGAGTGGTGCACTGTCAGAGGGTCAGTACTGAGGGAGTGCTGCACTGTCAGAGGGTCAGTACTGAGGGAGTGCTGCACTGTCAGAGGGTCAGTACTGATGGAGTGCTGCACTGTCAGAGGTCCAGTACTGAGGGAGTGCTGCACTGTCAGAGGGTCAATTCTGAGGGAGTGCAGCACTGCCAGAGGGTCAGTACTGAGGGAATGCTGCACTGTCAAAGAGTCAGTACTGAGGGAATGCTGCACTGT
This sequence comes from Prionace glauca, assembly GCA_037974335.1. Classification (NCBI taxonomy): domain Eukaryota; kingdom Metazoa; phylum Chordata; class Chondrichthyes; order Carcharhiniformes; family Carcharhinidae; genus Prionace; species Prionace glauca. Next base: position 684,462 of record JBBMRE010000090.1, on the reverse strand, counting down.
CAGAGGGTCAGTACTGAGGGAGTGCTGCACTGTCAGAGGGTCAGCACTGAGGGAGTGGTGCACTGTCAGAGGGTCAGTACTGAGGGAGTGCTGCACTGTCAGAGGGTCAGTGCTGAGGGAGTGCTACACTGTCAGAGGGTCAGTACTGAGGGAATGGTGCACTGTCAGAGGGTCAGTTCTGAGGGAGCGCTGCACTGTCATAGTGTCAGTACTGAGGCAGTGTTGCACTGTCAGAGGGTCAATACTGAGGGAGTGCTGCACTGTCAGAGGGTCAGTACTGAGGGAGCGCTGCACTGTCAGAGTGTCAGTACTGAGGGAGTGCTGCACTGTCAGAGGGTCAGTACTGACGGAGCGCTCACTGTCAGAGGGTCAGTACTGAGGGAGGGCTGCACTGTCAGAGGGTCAGTATTGAGAGGATGCTGCACTGTCAGAGGGTCAGTACTGAGGGAGTGTTGCATTGTCAGAGGGTCAGTACTGAGGGAGTGCTGCACTGTCAGAGGGTCAGTATTGAGGGAGTGCTACACTGTCAGAGGGTCAGTATTGAGGGAGTGCTGCACTGTCAGAGGGTCAGTACTGAGGGAATGCTGCACTGTCAGAGGGTCAGTACTGAGGGAGTGCCACACTGTCAGATGGTCAGTACTGAGAGAGTGCTGCACTGTCAGAGGGTCAGTACTGAGGGAGTGGTGCACTGTCAGAGGGTCAGCACTGAGGGAGTGTCGCAGTGTCAGAGGGTCAGTACTGAGGGCGTGCTGCACTGTCAGAGGGTCAGTACGGAGGGAGTGCTGCACTGTCAGAGGGTCATTACTGAGGGAGCGCTGCACAGTCAGAGGGTCAGTACTGAGGGAGTGCAGCACTGTCAGAGTGTCAGTACTGAGCGAGTGCGGCACTGTCAGAGGGTCAGTACGGAGGCAGTGCTGCACTGTCTGAGGGTCAGTACTGACGGAGTGCTGCACCGTCAGAGGGTCTGTACTGAGGAGATGCTGCACTGTCAGAGGGTCAGTACTGAGGGAGTGCTGCACTGTCAGAGGGTCAGTACTGAGAGGATGCAGCACTGTCAGAGGGTCAGTACTGAGGGAGTGCTCACTGTGAGAGGGTCAGTACTGAGGGAGTGCTGCACTGTCAGAGGGTCAGTACTGAGAGCATGCTGCACTGTCAGAGGGTCAGTACTGAGGGAGTGTTGCACTGTCAGAGGGTCAGTACTGAGAGGATGCTGCACTGTCAGAGGGTCAATAGTGAGGGAGTGGTGCACTGTCAGAGGGTCAGTACTGAGGGATTGCTGCACTGTCAGAGTGTCAGTACTGAGGGAGTGCTACACTGTCAGAGGGTCATTATTGAGGGAGTGCTGCACTGTCAGAGGGTCAGTACAGAGGGAATGCTGCACTGTCAGAGGGTCAGTACTGAGGGAGTGCCACACTGTCAGAGGGTCAGTACTGAGGGTGTGCTGCACTGTCAGAGGGTCAGTACTGGGGGAGAGCCGCACTGTCAGAGGGTCAGTACTGAGGGAGTGGTGCACTGTCAGAGGGTCAGCACTGAGGGACTGTCGCAGTGTCAGAGGGTCAGTACTGAGGGAGTGCTGCACTGTCAGAGGATCAGCACGGAGGGAGTGCTGCACTGTCAGAGAGTCAGTACTGAGGGAGTGGTGCACTGTCAGAGGGTCAGTACTGAGGGAGTGGTGCACTGTCAGAGGGTCAGTACTGAGGGAGTGCGGCACTGTCAGAGGGTCAGTACTGAGGGAGTGCTGCACTGTCAGAGGGTCAGTACTGAGGGAGTGCTGCACTGTCAGAGGGTCAGTACTGAGGGAGTGCTGCACTGTCAGAGGGTCAGTACTGAGGGAGTGCTGCACTGTCAGAGGGTCAGTACTGAGGGAGTGGTGCACTGTCAGACGGAGAGTACTGAGGGAGTGCTGCACTGTCAGAGGGTCAGTACTGAGGGAGTGCTGCACTGTCAGAGGGTCAGTACTGAGGGAGTGCTGCACTGTCAGAGGTCCAGTACTGAGGGAGTGCTGCACTGTCAGAGGGTCAATACTGAGGGAGTGCAGCACTGCCAGAGGGTCAGTACTGAGGGAGTGCTGGACTGTCAGAGGGTCAGTACTGAGGGAGTGCTGCAGTGTCAGAGGGTCAGTACTGAGGGAGTGGTGCACTGTCAGAGGGTCAGTACTGAGGGAGTGCTGCACTGTCAGAGGGTCAGTACTGAGGGAGTGCTGCACTGTCAGAGGTTCAGAACTGAGGGAGTGCTGGACTGTCAGAGGGTCAGTACTGAGGGAGTGCTGCACTGTCAGAGGGTCAGTACTGAGGGAGTGGTGCACTTTCAGAGGGTCAGTACTGAGGGAGTGGTGCACTGTCAGAGGGTCAGTACTGAGGGAGTGCTGCACTGTAAGAGGGTCAGGACTGAGGGAGTGCTGCACTGTCAGAGGGTCAGTACTGAGGGAGTAGTGCACAGTCAGAGGGTCAGTACTGAGGGAGTGCTGCACTGTCAGAGGGTCAATACTGAGGGAATGGTGCACTGTCAGAGGGTCTGTACTGAGGGAGTGCTGCACTGTCAGAGGGTCAATACTGCGGGAGTGCTGCACTCTCAGAGGATCAGTACTGAAGGGGTGCTGCACTGTCCATGGGTCACTACTGAGGGAGTGCTGCACTGTCAAAGGGTCAGTACTGAGGGAGCGCTGCAGTGTCAGAGGGTCAGTACTGAGGGAGCGCTGCACTGTCAGAGGGTCAGTACTGAGGGAGTGGTGCACTGTCAAAGGATCAGTACTGAGGGAGTGGAGCACTGTCAGAGGGTCAGTACTGAGGGACTGCTGCACTGTCAGAGGGTCAGTACTGAGGGAGTGCTGCACTGTCAGAGGGTCAGTACTGAGGGTGTCCTGCACTGTCAGAGGGTCAGTACTGAGCGAGTGGTGCACTGTCAGAGGGTCAGTACTGAGGGAGTGCTGCACTGTCAGAGGGTCAGTACTGAGGGAGTGCTGCACTGTCAGAGGTCCAGTACTGAGGGAGTGCTGCAAAGTCAGAGAGTCAATACTGAGGGAGTGCAGCACTGTCAGAGGGTCAGTACTGAGGGAGTGCTGCACTGTCAGAGGGTCAGTACTAAGGGAGTGCTGCACTGTCAGAGGGTCAGTACTGAGGGAGCGCTCACTGTCAGAGGGTCAGTACTGAGGGAGTGCTGCACTGTCAGAGGGTCAGTATTGAGAGGATGCTGCACTGTCAGAGGGTCAGTACTGAGGGAGTGTTGCATTGTCAGAGGGTCAGTACTGAGGGAGTGCTGCACTGTCAGAGGGTCAGTATTGAGGGAGTCCTACACTTTCAGAGGGTCAGTACTGAGGGAGTGCTGCACTGTCAGAGGGTCAGTACTGAGGGAGTGGTGCACTGTCAGAGGGTCAGTACTGAGGGAGTGCTGCACTGTCAGAGGGTCAGTACTGAGGGAGTGCTGCACTGTCAGAGGGTCAGTACTGATGGAGTGCTGCACTGTCAGAGGTCCAGTACTGAGGGAGTGCTGCACTGTCAGAGGGTCAATTCTGAGGGAGTGCAGCACTGCCAGAGGGTCAGTACTGAGGGAGTGCTGGACTGTCAGAGGGTCAGTACTGAGGGAGTGCTGCAGTGTCAGAGGGTCAGTACTGAGGGAGTGGTGCACTGTCAGAGGGTCAGTACTGAGGTAGTGCTGCACTGTCAGAGGGTCAGTACTGAGGGAGTGCTGCACTGTCAGAGGTTCAGAACTGAGGGAGTGCTGGACTGTCAGAGGGTCAATACTGAGGGTGTGCTGCACTGTCAGAGGGTCAGTACTGAGGGAGTGGTGCACTTTCAGAGGGTCAGTACTGAGGGAGTGGTGCACTGTCAGAGGGTCAGTACTGAGGGAGTGCTGCACTGTAAGAGGGTCAGGACTGAGGGAGTGCTGCACTGTCAGAGGGTCAGTACTGAGGGAGTAGTGCACAGTCAGAGGGTCAGTACTGAGGGAGTGCTGCACTGTCAGAGGGTCAATACTGAGGGAATGGTGCACTGTCAGAGTGTCAGTACTGAGGGAATGGTGCACTGTCAGAGGGTCTGTACTGAGGGAGTGCTGCACTGTCAGAGGGTCAATACTGCGGGAGTGCTGCACTCTCAGAGGATCAGTACTGAAGGGGTGCTGCACTGTCAATGGGTCACTACTGAGGGAGTGCTGCACTGTCAAAGGGTCAGTACTGAGGGAGCGCTGCAGTGTCAGAGGGTCAGTACTGAGGGAGCGCTGCACTGTCAGAGGGTCAGTACTGAGGGAGTGGTGCACTGTCAAAGGATCAGTACTGAGGGAGTGGAGCACTGTCAGAGGGTCAGTACTGAGGGACTGCTGCACTGTCAGAGGGTCAGTACTGAGGGAGTGCTGCACTGTCAGAGGGTCAGTACTGAGGGTGTCCTCCACTGTCAGAGGGTCAGTACTGAGCGAGTGGTGCACTGTCAGAGGGTCAGTACTGAGGGAGTGCTGCACTGTCAGAGGGTCAGTACTGAGGGAGTGCTGCACTGTCAGAGGTCCAGTACTGAGGGAGTGCTGCAAAGTCAGAGAGTCAATACTGAGGGAGTGCAGCACTGTCAGAGGGTCAGTACTGAGGGAGTGCTACACTGTCAGAGGGTCAGTACTGAGGGAGTGCTGCACTGTCAGAGGGTCAGTACTGAGGGAGTGCTGCACTGTCAGAGAGCCAGTACTGAGGGAATGCTGCACTGTCAGAGGGTCAGTACTGAGGGAGCGCTCACTGTCAGAGGGTCAGTACTGAGGGAGTGCTGCACTGTCAGAGGGTCAGTATTGAGAGGATGCTGCACTGTCAGAGGGTCAGTACTGAGGGAGTGTTGCATTGTCAGAGGGTCAGTACTGAGGGAGTGCTGCACTGTCAGAGGGTCAGTATTGAGGGAGTGCTACACTGTCAGAGGGTCAGTATTGAGGGAGTGCTGCACTGTCAGAGGGTCAGTACTGAGGGAATGCTGCACTGTCAGAGGGTCAGTACTGAGGGAGTGCCACACTGTCAGAGGTTCAGTACTGAGAGAGTGCTGCACTGTCAGAGGGTCAGTACTGAGGGAGTGGTGCACTGTCAGAGGGTCAGCACTGAGGGAGTGTCGCAGTGTCAGAGGGTCAGTACTGAGGGAGTGCTGCACTGTCAGAGGGTCAGTACGGAGGGAGTGCTGCACTGTCAGAGGGTCATTACTGAGGAAGCGCTGCACGGTTAGAGGGTCAGTACTGAGGGAGTGCTGCACTGTCAGAGTGTCAGTACTGAGGGAGTGCGGCACTGTCAGAGGGTCAGTACGGAGGGAGTGCTGCACTGTCAGAGGGTCAGTACTGACGGAGTGCTGCACCGTCAGAGGGTCTGTACTGAGGAGGTGCTGCACTGTCAGAGGGTCAGTACTGAGGGAGTGCTGCACTGTCAGAGGGTCAGTACTGAGAGGATGCAGCACTGTCAGAGGGTCAGTACTGAGGGAGTGCTCACTGTGAGAGGGTCAGTACTGAGGGAGTGCTGCACTGTCAGAGGGTCAGTACTGAGAGGATGCTGCACTGTCAGAGGGTCAGTACTGAGGGAGTGTTGCACTGTCAGAGGGTCAGTACTGAGAGGATGCTGCACTGTCAGAGGGTCAATAGTGAGGGAGTGTTGCACTGTCAGAGGGTCAGTACTGAGGGATTGCTGCACTGTCAGAGGGTCAGTACTGAGGGAGTGCTACACTGTCAGAGGGTCATTATTGAGGGAGTGCTGCACTGTCAGAGGGTCAGTACTGAGGGAGTGCTGCACTGTCAGAGGGTCAGTACTGGGGGAGAGCCGCACTGTCAGAGGGTCAGTACTGAGGGAGTGGTGCACTGTCAGAGGGTCAGCACTGAGGGACTGTCGCAGTGTCAGAGGGTCAGTACTGAGGGAGTGCTGCACTGTCAGAGGATCAGCACGGAGGGAGTGCTGCACTGTCAGAGGGTCAGTACTGAGGGAGTGGTGCACTGTCAGAGGGTCAGTACTGAGGGAGTGGTGCACTGTTAGAGGGTCAGTACTGAGGGAGTGCGGCACTGTCAGAGGGTCAGTACTGAGGGAGTGCTGCACTGTCAGAGGGTCAGTACTGAGGGAGTGGTGCACTGTCAGAGGGTCAGTACTGAGGGAGTGCTGCACTGTCAGAGGGTCAGTACTGAGGGAGTGCTGCACTGTCAGAGGGTCAGTACTGAGGGAGTGGTGCACTGTCAGAGGGTCAGTACTGAGGGAGTGCTGCACTGTCAGAGGGTCAGTACTGAGGGAGTGCTGCACTGTCAGAGGGTCAGTACTGAGGGAGTGCTGCACTGTCAGAGGTCCAGTACTGAGGGAGTGCTGCACTGTCAGAGGGTCAATACTGAGGGAGTGCAGCACTGCCAGAGGGTCAGTACTGAGGGAGTGCTGGACTGTCAGAGGGTCAGTACTGAGGGAGTGCTGCAGTGTCAGAGGGTCAGTACTGAGGGAGTGGTGCACTGTCAGAGGGTCAGTACTGAGGGAGTGCTGCACTGTCAGAGGGTCAGTACTGCGGGAGTGCTGCACTGTCAGAGGTTCAGAACTGAGGGAGTGCTGGACTGTCAGAGGGTCAATACTGAGGGAGTGCTGCACTGTCAGAGGGTCAGTACTGAGGGAGTGGTGCACTTTCAGAGGGTCAGTACTGAGGGAGTGGTGCACTGTCAGAGGGTCAGTACTGAGGGAGTGCTGCACTGTAAGAGGGTCAGGACTGAGGGAGTGCTGCACTGTCAGAGGGTCAGTACTGAGGGAGTAGTGCACAGTCAGAGGGTCAGTACTGAGGGAGTGCTGCACTGTCAGAGGGTCAATACTGAGGGAATGGTGCACTGTCAGAGTGTCAGTACTGAGGGAATGGTGCACTGTCAGAGGGTCTGTACTGAGGGAGTGCTGCACTGTCAGAGGGTCAATACTGCGGGAGTGCTGCACTCTCAGAGGATCAGTACTGAAGGGGTGCTGCACTGTCAATGGGTCACTACTGAGGGAGTGCTGCACTGTCAAAGGGTCAGTACTGAGGGAGCGCTGCAGTGTCAGAGGGTCAGTACTGAGGGAGCGCTGCACTGTCAGAGGGTCAGTACTGAGGGAGTGGTGCACTGTCAAAGGATCAGTACTGAGGGAGTGGAGCACTGTCAGAGGGTCAGTACTGAGGGACTGCTGCACTGTCAGAGGGTCAGTACTGAGGGAGTGCTGCACTGTCAGAGGGTCAGTACTGAGGGTGTCCTGCACTGTCAGAGGGTCAGTACTGAGCGAGTGGTGCACTGTCAGAGGGTCAGTACTGAGGGAGTGCTGCACTGTCAGAGGGTCAGTACTGAGGGAGTGCTGCACTGTCAGAGGTCCAGTACTGAGGGAGTGCTGCAAAGTCAGAGAGTCAATACTGAGGGAGTGCAGCACTGTCAGAGGGTCAGTACTGAGGGAGTGCTGCACTGTCAGAGGGTCAGTACTGAGGGAGTGCTGCACTGTCAGAGGGTCAGTACTGAGGGCGTGCTGCACTGTCAGAGAGCCAGTACTGAGGGAATGCTGCACTGTCAGAGGGTCAGTACTGAGGGAGTGCTGCACTGTCAGAGGGTCAACACTGAGGGAGTGGTGCACTGTCAGAGGGTCAGTACTGAGAGAGTGCTGCACTGTCAGAGGGTCAGTACTGAGGGAGTGCTACACTCTCAGAGGGTCAGTACTGAGGGAATGGTGCACTGTCAGAGGGTCAGTTCTGAGGGAGCGCTGCACTGTCAGAGGGTCAGTACTGAGGGAGTGCTGCACTGTCAGAGGGTCAGTACTGAGGGAGTGCTGCACTGTCAGAGGGTTAGTACTGAGAGGATGCTGCACTGTCAGAGGGTCAGTACTGAGGGAGTGGTGCACTGTCAGAGGGTCAGCACTGAGGGAGTGTCGCAGTGTTAGAGGGTCAGTACTGAGGGAGTGCTGCACTGTCAGAGGGTCATTACGGAGGGAGTGCTGCACTGTCAGAGGGTCAGTACTGAGGGAGCGCTGCACTGTCAGAGGGTCAGTACTGAGGGATTGCAGCACTGTCAGAGGGTCAGTACTGAGGGAGTGCGGCACTGTCAGAGGGTCAGTACTGAGGGAGTGCTGCACTGTCAGAGGGTCATTACTGAGGGAGTGCTGCACCGCCAGAGGGTCAGTACTGAGGAGGTGCTGCACTGTCAGAGGGTCAGTAATGAGGGAGTGGTGCACTGTCAGAGGGTCATTACTGAGGGAGTGCTGCACTGTCGGAGGGTCAGTACTGAGGGAGTGCTGCACTGTCAGAGGGTCAGTACTGAGGGAGTGCTGCACTGTCAGAGGATCAGTACTGAGGTAGTTCTGCATGTCAGAGGGTCAGTACTGAGGGAGTGCTGCACTGTCAGAGGTCCAGTACTGAGGGAGTGCTGCACTGTCAGAGGGTCAGTATTGAGGGAGTGCTGCACTGTCAGAGAGTCAGTAGTGAGGGAACGCTGCACTGTCAGAGGGTCAGTACTGAGGGAGTGCTGCACTGTCAGAGGGTCAATACTGAGGGATTGCAGCACTGTCAGAGGGTCAGCACTGAGGGAGTGGTGCACTGTCACAGGGTCAGTACTGAGGGAGTGCTGCACTGTCAGAGGGTCAGTACTGAGAGAGTGCTTCACTGTCAGAGGGTCAGTATTGAGGGAGTGCTGCACTGTCAGAGGGTCAGTACTGAGGGAATGCTGCACTGTCAGAGGGTCAGTACAGAGGGAGTGCCACACTGTCAGACGGTCAGTACTGAGAGAGTGCTGCACTGTCAGAGGGTCAGTACTGATGGAGTGGTGCACTGTCAGAGGATCAGCACTGAGGCAGTGCTGCACTGTCAGAGGCTCAGTACTGAGGGAGTGGTGCACTGTCAGAGGTTCAGTACTGAGGGAGTTCTGCACTGTCAGAGGGTAAGTACTGAGGGAGTGCTGAACTGTCAGAGGGTCAATACTGAGGGAGTGGTGCACTGTCAGAGGGTCAGTACTGAGGGAGTGCTGCACTGTCAGAGGGTCAGTACTGAGGGAGTGCGGCACTGTCAGAGGGTCAGTACTGAGGGAGTGCTGCACTGTCAGAGGGTCAGTACTGAGGGAGTGCTGCACCGTCAGAGGGTCAGTACTGAGGAGGTGCTGCACTGTCAGAGGTTCAGTAATGAGGGAGTGGTGCACTGTCAGTGTGTCAGTACTGAGGGAGTGCTGCACTGTCGGAGGGTCAGTACTGAGGGAGTGCTGCACTGTCAAAGGATCAGTACTGGGGGAGTGGTGCACTGTCAAAGGGTCAGTACTGAGGGAGTGCTGCACTGTCAGAGGGTCAGTACTGGGGGAGAGCCGCACTGTCAGAGGGTCAGTACTGAGGGAGTGGTGCACTGTCAGAGGGTCAGCACTGAGGGACTGTCGCAGTGTCAGAGGGTCAGTACTGAGGGATTGCTGCACTGTCAGAGGATCAGCACGGAGGGAGTGCTGCACTGTCAGAGGGTCAGTACTGAGGGAGTGGTGCACTGTCAGAGGGTCAGTACTGAGGGAGTGGTGCACTGTCAGAGGGTCAGTACTGAGGGAGTGCGGCACTGTCAGAGGGTCAGTACTGAGGGAGTGCTGCACTGTCAGAGGGTCAGTACTGAGGGAGTGGTGCACTGTCAGAGGGTCAGTACTGAGGGAGTGCTGCACTGTCAGAGGGTCAGTACTGAGGGAGTGCTGCACTGTCAGAGGGTCAGTACTGAGGGAGTGGTGCACTGTCAGAGGGTCAGAACTGAGGGAGTGCTGCACTGTCAGAGGGTCAGTACTGAGGGAGTGCTGCACTGTCAGAGGGTCAGTACTGAGGGAGTGCTGCACTGTCAGAGGTCCAGTACTGAGGGAGTGCTGCACTGTCAGAGGGTCAATACTGAGGGAGTGCAGCACTGCCAGAGGGTCAGTACTGAGGGAGTGCTGGACTGTCAGAGGGTCAGTACTGAGGGAGTGCTGCAGTGTCAGAGGGTCATTACTGAGGGAGTGCTGCACTGTCAGAGGGTCAGTACTGAGAGGATGCAGCACTGTCAGAGGGTCAGTACTGAGGGAGTGCTCACTGTGAGAGGGTCAGTACTGAGGGAGTGCTGCACTGTCAGAGGGTCAGTACTGAGAGGATGCTGCACTGTCAGAGGGTCAGTACTGAGGGAGTGTTGCACTGTCAGAGGGTCAGTACTGAGAGGATGCTGCACTGTCAGACGGTCAGTACTGAGGCAGTGCCACACTGTCAGAGGGTTAGTACTGAGGGAGTGCTGCACTGTCAGAGGGTCAGTACTGGGGGAGAGCCGCACTGTCAGAGGGTCAGTACTGAGGGAGTGGTGCACTGTCAGAGGGTCAGCACTGAGGGACTGTCGCAGTGTCAGATGGTCAGTACTGAGGGAGTGCTGCACTGTCAGAGGATCAGCACGGAGGGAGTGCTGCACTGTCAGAGGGTCAGTACTGAGGGAGTGGTGCACTGTCAGAGGGTCAGTACTGAGGGAGTGCTGCACTGTCAGAGGGTCAGTACTGAGGGAGTGCGGCACTGTCAGAGGGTAAGTACTGAGGGAGTGCTGCACTGTCAGAGGGTCAGTACTGAGGGAGTGGTGCACTGTCAGAGTGTCAGTACTGAGGGAGTGCTGCACTGTCAGAGGGTCAGTACTGAGGGAGTGCTGCACTGTCAGAGGGTCAGTACTGAGGGAGTGGTGCACTGTCAGAGGGTCAGTACTGAGGGAGTGCTGCACTGTCAGAGGGTCAGTACTGAGGGAGTGCTGCACTGTCAGAGGGTCAGTAATGAGGGAGTGCTGCACTGTCAGAGGTACAGTACTGAGGGAGTGCTGCACTGTCAGAGGGTCAATACTGAGGGAGTGCAGCACTGCCAGAGGGTCAGTACTGAGGGAGTGCTGGACTGTCAGAGGGTCAGTACTGAGGGAGTGCTGCAGTGTCAGAGGGTCAGTACTGAGGGAGTGGTGCACTGTCAGAGGGTCAGTACTGAGGGAGTGCTGCACTGTCAGAGGGTCAGTACTGAGGGAGTGCTGCACTGTCAGAGGTTCAGAACTGAGGGAGTGCTGGACTGTCAGAGGGTCAATACTGAGGGAGTGCTGCACTGTCAGAGGGTCAGTACTGAGGGAGTGGTGCACTTTCAGAGGGTCAGTACTGAGGGAGTGGTGCACTGTCAGAGGGTCAGTACTGAGGGAGTGCTGCACTGTAAGAGGGTCAGGACTGAGGGAGTGCTGCACTGTCAGAGGGTCAGTACTGAGGGAGTAGTGCACAGTCAGAGGGTCAGTACTGAGGGAGTGCTGCACTGTCAGAGGGTCAATACTGAGGGAATGGTGCACTGTCAGAGTGTCAGTACTGAGGGAATGGTGCACTGTCAGAGGGTCTGTACTGAGGGAGTGCTGCACTGTCAGAGGGTCAATACTGCGGGAGTGCTGCACTCTCAGAGGATCAGTACTGAAGGGGTGCTGCACTGTCAATGGGTCACTACTGAGGGAGTGCTGCACTGTCAAAGGGTCAGTACTGAGGGAGCGCTGCAGTGTCAGAGGGTCAGTACTGAGGGAGCGCTGCACTGTCAGAGGGTCAGTACTGAGGGAGTGGTGCACTGTCAAAGGATCAGTACTGAGGGAGTGGAGCACTGTCAGAGGGTCAGTACTGAAGGACTGCTGCACTGTCAGAGGGTCAGTACTGAGGGAGTGCTGCACTGTCAGAGGGTCAGTACTGAGGGTGTCCTGCACTGTCAGAGGGTCAGTACTGAGCGAGTGGTGCACTGTCAGAGGGTCAGTACTGAGGGAGTGCTGCACTGTCAGAGGGTCAGTACTGAGGGAGTGCTGCACTGTCAGAGGTCCAGTACTGAGGGAGTGCTGCAAAGTCAGAGAGTCAATACTGAGGGAGTGCAGCACTGTCAGAGGGTCAGTACTGAGGGAGTGCTGCACTGTCAGAGGGTCAGTACTGAGGGAGTGCTGCACTGTCAGAGGGTCAGTACTGAGGGAGTGCTGCACTGTCAGAGAGCCAGTACAGAGGGAATGCTGCACTGTCAGAGGCTCAGTACTGAGGGAGTGCTGCACTTTCATAGGGTCAACACTGAGGGAGTGGTGCACTGTCAGAGGGTCAGTACTGAGGGAGTGCTGCACTGTCAGAGGGTCAGTACTGAGGGAGTGCTATACTCTCAGAGGGTCAGTACTGAGGGAATGGTGCACTGTCAGAGTGTCAGTTCTGAGGGAGCGCTGCACTGTCAGAGGGTCAGTACTGAGGGAGTGCTGCACTGTCAGAGGGTCAGTACTGAGGGAGTGCTGCACTGTCAGAGGGTTAGTACTGAGAGGATGCTGCACAGTCAGAGGGTCAGTACTGAGAGAGTGCTGCACTATCAGAGGGCCAGTACTGAGGGAGTGGTGCACTGTCAGAGGGTCAGCACTGAGGGAGTGTCGCAGTGTCAGAGGGTCAGTACTGAGGGAGTGCTGCACTGTCAGAGGGTCATTACGGAGGGAGTGCTGCACTGTCAGAGGGTCAGTACTGAGGGAGCGCTGCACTGTCAGAGGGTCAGTACTGAGGGATTGCAGCACTGTCAGAGGGTCAGTACTGAGGGAGGGCGGCACTGTCAGAGGGTCAGTACTGAGGGAGTGCTGCACTGTCAGAGGGTCATTACTGAGGGAGTGCTGCACCGCCAGAGGGTCAGTACTGAGGAGGTGCTGCACCGTCAGAGGGTCAGTAATGAGGGAGTGCTACACTCTCAGAGGGTCAGTACTGAGGGAATGGTGCACTGTCAGAGTGTCAGTTCTGAGGGAGCGCTGCACTGTCAGAGGGTCAGTACTGAGGGAGTGCTGCACTGTCAGAGGGTCAGTACTGAGGTAGTTCTGCATGTCAGAGGGTCAGTACTGAGGGACTGGTGCACTGTCAAAGGATCAGTACTGAGGGAGTGGTGCACTGTCAGAGGGTCATTACTGAGGGAGTGCTGCACTGTCAGAGGGTCAGTACTGAGGGAGTGGTGCACTGTCAGAGGTCAGTAGTGAGGGAGTGCTGCACTGTCAGAGGGTCAGTTCTGAGGGAGTGCTGCACTGTCAGAGGTCCAGTACTGAGGGAGTGCTGCACTGTCAGAGGGTCAGTATTGAGGGAGTGCTGCACTGTCAGAGAGTCAGTAGTGAGGGAACGCTGCACTGTCAGAGGGTCAGTACTGAGGGAGTGCTGCACTGTCAGAGGGTCAATACTGAGGGAGTGCAGCACTGTCAGAGGGTCAGCACTGAGGGAGTGGTGCACTGTCACAGGGTCAGTACTGAGGGAGTGCTGCACTGTCAGAGGGTCAGTACTGAGGGAGTGCTACACTGTCAGAGGGTCAGTACTGAGGGAATGGTGCACTGTCAGAGGGTCAGTTCTGAGGGTGCGCTGCACTGTCAGAGGGTCAGTACTGAGGGACTGCTGCACTGTCAGAGGGTCAGTACTGAGGGAGTGCTGCACTGTCAGAGGGTCAGTACTGAGGGAGTGCTCACTGTGAGAGAGTCAGTACTGAGGGAGTGCTGCACTCTCAGAGGGTCAGTACTGAGAGGCTGCTGCACTGTCAGAGGGTCAGTACTGAGGGAGTGTTGCACTGTCAGAGGGTCAGTACTGAGGGAGTGCTGCACTGTCAGAGGGTCAGTACTGAGCGAGTGCTTCACTGTCAGAGGGTCAGTAATGAGGGAGTGCTGCACTGTCAGAGGGTCAGTACTGTCGGAATGCTGCACTGTCAGAGGGTCAGTACAGAGGGAGTGCCACACTGCCAGACGGTCAGTACTGAGAGAGTGCTGCATTGTCAGAGGGTCAGTACTGATGGAGTGGTGCACTGTCAGAGGATCAGCACTGAGGGTGTGCTGCACTGTCAGAGGCTCAGTACTGAGGGAGTGGTGCACTGTCAGAGGTTCAGTACTGAGGGAGTTCTGCACTGTCAGAGGGTAAGTACTGAGGGAGTGCTGAACTGTCAGAGGGTCAATACTGAGGGTGTGGTGCACTGTCAGAGGGTCAGTACTGAGGGAGTGCTGCACTGTCAGAGGGTCAGTACTGAGGGAGTGCGGCACTGTCAGAGGGTCAGTACTGAGGGAGTGCTGCACTGTCAGAGGGTCAGTACTGAGGGAGTGCTGCACCGTCAGAGGGTCAGTACTGAGGAGGTGCTGCACTGTCAGAGGTTCAGTAATGAGGGAGTGGTGCACTGTCAGTGGGTCAGTACTGAGGGAGTGCTGCACTGTCGGAGGGTCAGTTCTGAGGGAGCGCTGCACTGTCAGAGGTTCAGTACTGAAGGAGTACTGCACTGTCAAAGGATCAGTACTGAGGGAGTGGTGCACTGTCAGAGGGTCAGTACTGAGGGAGTGCTGCACTGTCAGAGGGTCAGTACTGGGGGAGACCGCACTGTCAGAGGGTCAGTACTGAGGGAGTGGTGCACTGTCAGAGGGTCAGCACTGAGGGACTGTCGCAGTGTCAGAGGGTCAGTACTGAGGGAGTGCTGCACTGTCAGAGGATCAGCACGGAGGGAGTGCTGCACTGTCAGACGTTCAGTACTGAGGGAGTGGTGCACTGTCAGAGGGTCAGTACTGAGGGAGTGGTGCACTGTCAGAGGGTCAGTACTGAGGGAGTGCGGCACTGTCAGAGGGTCAGTACTGAGGGAGTGCTGCACTGTCAGAGGGTCAGTACTGAGGGAGTGCTGCACTGTCAGAGGGTCAGTACTGAGGGAGTGCTGCACTGTCAGAGGTCCAGTACTGAGGGAGTGCTGCACTGTCAGAGGGTCAATACTGAGGGAGTGCAGCACTGCCAGCGGGTCAGTACTGAGGGAGTGCTGGACTGTCAGGGGGTCAGTACTGAGGGAGTGCTGCAGTGTCAGAGGGTCAGTACTGAGGGATTGGTGCACTGTCAGAGGGTCAGTACTGAGGGAGTGCTGCACTGTCAGAGGGTCAGTACTGAGGGAGTGCTGCACTGTCAGAGGTTCAGAACTGAGGGAGTGCTGGACTGTCAGAGGGTCAATACTGAGGGAGTGGTGCACTGTCAGAGGGTCAGTACTGAGGGAGTGCTGCACTGTAAGAGGGTCAGGACTGAGGGAGTGCTGCACTGTCAGAGGGTCAGTACTGAGGGAGTAGTGCACAGTCAGAGGGTCAGTACTGAGGGAGTGCTGCACTGTCAGAGGGTCAATACTGAGGGAATGGTGCACTGTCAGAGTGTCAGTACTGAGGGAATGGTGCACTGTCAGAGGGTCTGTACTGAGGGAGTGCTGCACTGTCAGAGGGTCAGTACTGAGGGAGTGCTGCACTGTCAGAGGGTCAGTACTGAGGGAGTGCTGCAATCTCAGAGGGTCAGTACTGAAGGGGTGCTGCACTGTCAATGGGTCACTACTGAGGGAGTGCTGCACTGTCAAAGGGTCAGTACTGAGGGAGCGCTGCAGTGTCAGAGGGTCAGTACTGAGGGAGCGCTGCACTGTCAGAGGGTCAGTACTGAGGGAGTGGTGCACTGTCAAAGGATCAGTACTGAGGGAGTGGAGCACTGTCAGAGGGTCAGTACTGAGGGACTGCTGCACTGTCAGAGGGTCAGTACTGAGGGAGTGCTGCACTGTCAGAGGGTCAGGACTGAGGGTGTCCTGCACTGTCAGAGGGTCAGTACTGAGCGAGTGGTGCACTGTCAGAGGGTCAGTACTGAGGGAGTGCTGCACTGTCAGAGGGTCAGTACTGAGGGAGTGCTGCACTGTCAGAGGTCCAGTACTGAGGGAGTGCTGCAAAGTCAGAGAGTCAATACTGAGGGAGTGCAGCACTGTCAGAGGGTCAGTACTGAGGGAGTGCTGCACTGTCAGAGGGTCAGTACTGAGGGAGTGCTACACTCTCAGAGGGTCAGTACTGAGGGAATGGTGCACTGTCAGAGGGTCAGTTCTGAGGGAGCGCTGCACTGTCAGAGGGTCAGTACTGAGGGAGTGCTGCACTGTCAGAGGGTCAGTACTGAGGGAGTGCTGCACTGTCAGAGGGTTAGTACTGAGAGGATGCTGCACTGTCAGAGGGTCAGTACTGAGAGAGTGCTGCACTGTCAGAGGGCCAGTACTGAGGGAGTGGTGCACTGTCAGAGGGTCAGCACTGAGGGAGTGTCGCAGTGTCAGAGGGTCAGTACTGAGGGAGTGCTGCACTGTCAGAGGGTCATTACGGAGGGAGTGCTGCACTGTCAGAGGGTCAGTACTGAGGGAGCGCTGCACTGTCAGAGGGTCAGTACTGAGGGATTGCAGCAATGTCAGAGGGTCAGTACTGAGGGAGTGCGGCACTGTCAGAGGGTCAGTACTGAGGGAGTGCTGCACTGTCAGAGGGTCATTACTGAGGGAGTGCTGCACCGCCAGAGGGTCAGTACTGAGGAGGTGCTGCACTGTCAGAGGGTCAGTAATGAGGGAGTGGTGCACTGTCAGAGGGTCAGTACTGAGGGAGTGCTGCACTGTCGGAGGGTCAGTACTGAGGGAGTGCTGCACTGTCAGAGGGTCAGTACTGAGGGAGTGCTGCACTGTCAGAGGGTCAGTACTGAGGTAGTTCTGCATGTCAGAGGGTCAGTACTGAGGGAGTGGTGCACTGTCAAAGGATCAGTACTGAGGGAGTGGTGCACTGTCAGAGGGTCATTACTGAGGGAGTGCTGCACTGTCAGAGGGTCAGTACTGAGGGAGTGCGGCACTGTCAGAGGGTCAGTACTGAGGGAGTGCTGCACTGTCAGAGGGTCAGTACTGAGAGAGTGGTGCACTGTCAGAGGTCAGTAGTGAGGGAGTGCTGCACTGTCAGAGGGTCAGTACTGAGGGAGTGCTGCACTGTCAGAGGTCCAGTACTGAGGGAGTGCTGCACTGTCAGAGGGTCAGTATTGAGGGAGTGCTGCACTGTCAGAGAGTCAGTAGTGAGGGAACGCTGCACTGTCAGAGGGTCAGTACTGAGGGAGTGCTGCACTGTCAGAGGGTCAATACTGAGGGAGTGCAGCACTGTCAGAGGGTCAGCACTGAGGGAGTGGTGCACTGTCACAGGGTCAGTACTGAGGGATTGCTGCACTGTCAGAGGGTCAGTACTGAGGGAGTGCTACACTGTCAGAGGGTCAGTACTGAGGGAATGGTGCACTGTCAGAGGGTCAGTTCTGAGGGTGCGCTGCACTGTCAGAGGGTCAGTACTGAGGGACTGCTGCACTGTCAGAGGGTCAGTACTGAGGGAGTGCTGCACTGTCAGAGGGTCAGTACTGAGGGAGTGCTCACTGTGAGAGAGTCAGTACTGAGGGAGTGCTGCACTGTCAGAGGGTCAGTACTGAGAGGATGCTGCACTGTCAGAGGATCAGTACTGAGGGAGTGTTGCACTGTCAGAGGGTCAGTACTGAGGGACTGCTGCACTGTCAGAGGGTCAGTACTGAGGGAGTGCTGCACTGTCAGAGGGTCAGTACTGAGGGAGTGCTCACTGTGAGAGAGTCAGTACTGAGGGAGTGCTGCACTCTCAGAGGGTCAGTACTGAGAGGATGCTGCACTGTCAGAGGGTCAGTACTGAGGGAGTGTTGCACTGTCAGAGGGTCAGTACTGAGGGAGTGCTGCACTGTCAGAGGGTCAGTACTGAGCGAGTGCTTCACTGTCAGAGGGTCAGTAATGAGGGAGTGCTGCACTGTCAGAGGGTCAGTACTGTCGGAATGCTGCACTGTCAGAGGGTCAGTACAGAGGGAGTGCCACACTGTCAGACGGTCAGTACTGAGAGAGTGCTGCATTGTCAGAGGGTCAGTACTGATGGAGTGGTGCACTGTCAGAGGATCAGCACTGAGGGAGTGCTGCACTGTCAGAGGCTCAGTACTGAGGGAGTGGTGCACTGTCAGAGGTTCAGTACTGAGGGAGTTCTGCACTGTCAGAGGGTAAGTACTGAGGGAGTGCTGAACTGTCAGAGGGTCAATACTGAGGGTGTGGTGCACTGTCAGAGGGTCAGTACTGAGGGAGTGCTGCACTGTCAGAGGGTCAGTACTGAGGGAGTGCGGCACTGTCAGAGGGTCAGTACTGAGGGAGTGCTGCACTGTCAGAGGGTCAGTACTGAGGGAGTGCTGCACCGTCAGAGGGTCAGTACTGAGGAGGTGATGCACTGTCAGAGGTTCAGTAATGAGGGAGTGGTGCACTGTCAGTGGGTCAGTACTGAGGGAGTGCTGCACTGTCGGAGGGTCAGTACTGAGGGAGCGCTGCACTGTCAGAGGTTCAGTACTGAAGGAGTACTGCACTGTCAAAGGATCAGTACTGAGGGAGTGGTGCACTGTCAGAGGGTCAGTACTGAGGGAGTGCTGCACTGTCAGAGGGTCAGTACTGGGGGAGACCGCACTGTCAGAGGGTCAGTACTGAGGGAGTGGTGCACTGTCAGAGGGTCAGCACTGAGGGACTGTCGCAGTGTCAGAGGGTCAGTACTGAGGGAGTGCGGCACTGTCAGAGGGTCAGTACTGGGGGAGACCGCACTGTCAGAGGGTCAGTACTGAGGGAGTGGTGCACTGTCAGAGGGTCAGCACTGAGGGACTGTCGCAGTGTCAGAGGGTCAGTACTGAGGGAGTGCTGCACTGTCAGAGGATCAGCACGGAGGGAGTGCAGCACTGTCAGAGGGTCAGTACTGAGGGAGTGGTGCACTGTCAGAGGGTCAGTACTGAGGGAGTGGTGCATTGTCAGAGGGTCAGTACTGAGGGAGTGCGGCACTGTCAGAGGGTCAGTACTGAGGGAGTGCTGCACTGTCAGAGGGTCAGTACTGAGGGAGTGGTGCACTGTCAGAGGGTCAGTACTGAGGGAGTGCTGCACTGTCAGAGGGTCAGTACTGAGGGAGTGCTGCACTGTCAGAGGGTCAGTACTGAGGGAGTGGGGCACTGTCAGAGGGTCAGTACTGAGGGAGTGCTGCACTGTCAGAGGGTCAGTACTGAGGGAGTGCTGCACTGTCAGAGGGTCAGTACTGAGGGAGTGCTGCACTGTCAGAGGTCCAGTACTGAGGGAGTGCTGCACTGTCAGAGGGTCAATACTGAGGGAGTGCAGCACTGCCAGCGGGTCAGTACTGAGGGAGTGCTGGACTGTCAGAGGGTCAGTACTGAGGGAGTGCTGCAGTGTCAGAGGGTCAGTACTGAGGGATTGGTGCACTGTCAGAGGGTCAGTACTGAGGGAGTGCTGCACTGTCAGAGGGTCAGTACTGAGGGAGTGCTGCACTGTCAGAGGTTCAGAACTGAGGGAGTGCTGGACTGTCAGAGGGTCAATACTGAGGGAGTGGTGCACTGTCAGAGGGTCAGTACTGAGGGAGTGCTGCACTGTAAGAGGGTCAGGACTGAGGGAGTGCTGCACTGTCAGAGGGTCAGTACTGAGGGAGTAGTGCACAGTCATAGGGTCAGTACTGAGGGAGTGCTGCACTGTCAGAGGGTCAATACTGAGGGAATGGTGCACTGTCAGAGTGTCAGTACTGAGGGAATGGTGCACTGTCAGAGGGTCTGTACTGAGGGAGTGCTGCACTGTCTGAGGGTCAATACTGCGGGAGTGCTGCACTCTCAGTGGGTCAGTACTGAAGGGGTGCTGCACTGTCAATGGGTCACTACTGAGGGAGTGCTGCACTGTCAAAGGGTCAGTACTGAGGGAGCGCTGCAGTGTCAGAGGGTCAGTACTGAGGGAGCGCTGCACTGTCAGAGGGTCAGTACTGAGGGAGTGGTGCACTGTCAAAGGATCAGTACTGAGGGAGTGGAGCACTGTCAGAGGGTCAGTACTGAGGGACTGCTGCACTGTCAGAGGGTCAGTACTGAGGGAGTGCTGCACTGTCAGAGGGTCAGGACTGAGGGTGTCCTGCACTGTCAGAGGGTCAGTACTGAGCGAGTGGTGCACTGTCAGAGGGTCAGTACTGAGGGAGTGCTGCACTGTCAGAGGGTCAGTACTGAGGGAGTGCTGCACTGTCAGAGGTCCAGTACTGAGGGAGTGCTGCAAAGTCAGAGAGTCAATACTGAGGGAGTGCAGCACTGTCAGAGGGTCAGTACTGAGGGAGTGCTGCACTGTCAGAGGGTCAGTACTGAGGGAGTGCTGCACTGTCAGAGGGTCAGTACTGAGGGAGTGCTGCACTGTCAGAGAGCCAGTACTGAGGGAATGCTGCACTGTCAGAGGGTCAGTACTGAGGGAGTGCTGCACTATCAGAGGGTCAACACTGAGGGAGTGGTGCACTGTCAGAGGGTCAGTACTGAGGGAGTGCTGCACTGTCAGAGGGTCAGTACTGAGGGAGTGCTACACTCTCAGAGGGTCAGTACTGAGGGAATGGTGCACTGTCAGAGGGTCAGTTCTGAGGGAGCGCTGCACTGTCAGAGGGTCAGTACTGAGGGAGTGCTGCACTGTCAGAGGGTCAGTACTGAGGGAGTGGTGCACTGTCAGAGGGTCAGTACTGAGGGAGTGCTGCACTGTCAGAGGGTCAGTACTGAGGGAGTGCTACACTCTCAGAGGGTCAGTACTGAGGGAATGGTGCACTGTCAGAGGGTCAGTTCTGAGGGAGCGCTGCACTGTCAGAGGGTCAGTACTGAGGGAGTGCTGCACTGTCAGAGGGTCAGTACTGAGGGAGCGCTGCACTGTCAGAGGGTCAGTACTGAGGGATTGCAGCACTGTCAGAGGGTCAGTACTGAGGGAGTGCGGCACTGTCAGAGGGTCAGTACTGAGGGAGTGCTGCACTGTCAGAGGGTCATTACTGAGGGAGTGCTGCACCGCCAGAGGGTCAGTACTGAGGAGGTGCTGCACTGTCAGAGGGTCAGTAATGAGGGAGTGGTGCACTGTCAGAGGGTCAGTACTGAGGGAGTGCTGCACTGTCGGAGGGTCAGTACTGAGGGAGTGCTGCACTGTCAGAGGGTCAGTACTGAGGGAGTGCTGCACTGTCAGAGGGTCAGTACTGAGGTAGTTCTGCATGTCAGAGGGTCAGTACTGAGGGAGTGGTGCACTGTCAAAGGATCAGTACTGAGGGAGTGCTGCACTGTCAGAGGGTCATTACTGAGGGAGTGCTGCACTGTCAGAGGGTCAGTACTGAGGGAGTGCGGCACTGTCAGAGGGTCAGTACTGAGGGAGTGCTGCACTGTCAGAGGGTCAGTACTGATGGAGTGGTGCACTGTCAGAGGTCAGTAGTGAGGGAGTGCTGCACTGTCAGAGGGTCAGTACTGAGGGAGTGCTGCACTGTCAGAGGTCCAGTACTGAGGGAGTGCTGCACTGTCAGAGGGTCAGTATTGAGGGAGTGCTGCACTGTCAGAGAGTCAGTAGTGAGGGAACGCTGCACTGTCAGAGGGTCAGTACTGAGGGAGTGCTGCACTGTCAGAGGGTCAATACTGAGGGAGTGGTGCACTGTCACAGGGTCAGTACTGAGGGAGTGCTGCACTGTCAGAGGGTCAGTACTGAGGGAGTGCTACACTGTCAGAGGGTCAGTACTGAGGGAATGGTGCACTGTCAGAGGGTCAGTTCTGAGGGTGCGCTGCACTGTCAGAGGGTCAGTACTGAGGGACTGCTGCACTGTCAGAGGGTCAGTACTGAGGGAGTGCTGCACTGTCAGAGGGTCAGTACTGAGGGAGTGCTCACTGTGAGAGAGTCAGTACTGAGGGAGTGCTGCACTGTCAGAGGGTCAGTACTGAGAGGATGCTGCACTGTCAGAGGATCAGTACTGAGGGAGTGTTGCACTGTCAGAGGGTCAGTACTGAGGGAGTGCTGCACTGTCAGAGGGTCAGTACTGAGCGAGTGCTTCACTGTCAGAGGGTCAGTATTGAGGGAGTGCTGCACTGTCAGAGGGTCAGTACTGAGGGAATGCTGCACTGTCAGAGGGTCAGTACAGAGGGAGTGCCACACCGTCAGACGGTCAGTACTGAGAGAGTGCTGCATTGTCAGAGGGTCAGTACTGATGGAGTGGTGCACTGTCAGAGGATCAGCACTGAGGGAGTGCTGCACTGTCAGAGGCTCAGTACTGAGGGAGTGGTGCACTGTCAGAGGTTCAGTACTGAGGGAGTTCTGCACTGTCAGAGGGTAAGTACTGAGGGAGTGCTGAACTGTCAGAGGGTCAATACTGAGGGAGTGGTGCACTGTCAGAGGGTCAGTACTGAGGGAGTGATGCACTGTCAGAGGGTCAGTACTGAGGGAGTGCGGCACTGTCAGAGGGTCAGTACTGAGGGAGTGCTGCACTGTCAGAGGGTCAGTACTGAGGGAGTGCTGCACCGTTAGAGGGTCAGTACTGAGGAGGTGCTGCACTGTCAGAGGTTCAGTAATGAGGGAGTGGTGCACTGTCAGTGGGTCAGTACTGAGGGAGTGCTGCACTGTCGGAGGGTCAGTACTGAGGGAGCGCTGCACTGTCAGAGGTTCAGTACTGAAGGAGTACTGCACTGTCAAAGGATCAGTACTGAGGGAGTGGTGCACTGTCAGAGGGTCAGTACTGAGGGAGTGCTGCACTGTCAGAGGGTCAGTACTGGGGGAGAGCCGCACTGTCAGAGGGTCAGTACTGAGGGAGTGGTGCACTGTCAGAGGGTCAGCACTGAGGGACTGTCGCAGTGTCAGAGGGTCAGTACTGAGGGAGTGCTGCACTGTCAGAGGATCAGCACGGAGGGAGTGCTGCACTGTCAGAGGGTCAGTACTGAGGGAGTGGTGCACTGTCAGAGGGTCAGTACTGAGGGAGTGGTGCACTGTCAGAGGGTCAGTACTGAGGGAGTGCGGCACTGTCAGAGGGTCAGTACTGAGGGAGTGCTGCACTGTCAGAGGGTCAGTACTGAGGGAGTGGTGCACTGTCAGAGGGTCAGTACTGAGGGAGTGCTGCACTGTCAGAGGGTCAGTACTGAGGGAGTGCTGCACTGTCAGAGGGTCAGTACTGAGGGAGTGGTGCTCTGTCAGAGGGTCAGTACTGAGGGAGTGCTGCACTGTCAGAGGGTCAGTACTGAGGGAGTGCTGCACTGTCAGAGGTCCAGTACTGAGGGAGTGCTGCACTGTCAGAGGGTCAATACTGAGGGAGTGCAGCACTGCCAGCGGGTCAGTACTGAGGGAGTGCTGGACTGTCAGAGGGTCAGTACTGAGGGAGTGCTGCAGTGTCAGAGGGTCAGTACTGAGGGAGTGGTGCACTGTCAGAGGGTCAGTACTGAGGGAGTGCTGCACTGTCAGAGGGTCAGTACTGAGGGAGTGCTGCACTGTCAGAGGTTCAGAACTGAGGGAGTGCTGGACTGTCAGAGGGTCAATACTGAGGGAGTGGTGCACTGTCAGAGGGTCAGTACTGAGGGAGTGCTGCACTGTAAGAGGGTCAGGACTGAGGGAGTGCTGCACTGTCAGAGGGTCAGTACTGAGGGAGTAGTGCACAGTCAGAGGGTCAGTACTGAGGGAGTGCTGCACTGTCAGAGGGTCAATACTGAGGGAATGGTGCACTATCAGAGTGTCAGTACTGAGGGAATGGTGCACTGTCAGAGGGTCTGTACTGAGGGAGTGCTGCACTGTCAGAGGGTCAATACTGCGGGAGTGCTGCACTCTCAGAGGATCAGTACTGAAGGGGTGCTGCACAGTCAATGGGTCACTACTGAGGGAGTGCTGCACTGTCAAAGGGTCAGTACTGAGGGAGCGCTGCAGTGTCAGAGGGTCAGTACTGAGGGAGCGCTGCACTGTCAGAGGGTCAGTACTGAGGGAGTGGTGCACTGTCAAAGGATCAGTACTGAGGGAGTGGAGCACTGTCAGAGGGTCAATACTGAGGGACTGCTGCACTGTCAGAGGGTCAGTACTGAGGGAGTGCTGCACTGTCAGAGGGTCAGTACTGAGAGGATGCTGCACTGTCAGAGGGTCAGTACTGAGGGAGTGTTGCACTGTCAGTGGGTCAGTACTGAGGGCGTGCTGCACTGTCAGAGGGTCAGTACTGAGCGAGTGCTTCACTGTCAGAGGGTTAGTATTGAGGGAGTGCTGCACTGTCAGAGGGTCAGTACTGAGGGAATGCTGCACTGTCAGAGGGTCAGTACAGAGGGAGTGCCACACTGTCAGACGGTCAGTACTGAGAGAGTGCTGCACTGTCAGAGGGTCAGTACTGATGGAGTGGTGCACTGTCAGAGGATCAGCACTGAGGGAGTGCTGCACTGTCAGAGGCTCAGTACTGAGGGAGTGGTGCACTGTCAGAGGTTCAGTACTGAGGGAGTTCTGCACTGTCAGAGGGTAAGTACTGAGGGAGTGCTGAACTGTCAGAGGGTCAATACTGAGGGAGTGGTGCACTGTCAGAGGGTCAGTACTGAGGGAGTGCTGCACTGTCAGAGGGTCAGTACTGAGGGAGTGCGGCACTGTCAGAGGGTCAGTACTGAGGGAGTGCTGCACTGTCAGAGGGTCAGTACTGAGGGAGTGCTGCACCGTCAGAGGGTCAGTACTGAGGAGGTGCTGCAGTATCAGAGGTTCAGTAATGAGGGAGTGGTGCACTGTCAGTGGGTCAGTACTGAGGGAGTGCTGCACTGTCGGAGGGTCAGTACTGAGGGAGCGCTGTACTGTCAGAGGTTCAGTACTGAAGGAGTACTGCACTGTCAAAGGATCAGTACTGAGGGAGTGGTGCACTGTCAGAGGGTCAGTACTGAGGGAGTGCTGCACTGTCAGAGGGTCAGTACTGAGCGAGTGCTGCACTCTCAGAGGGTCAGTACTGAGGGTGTGCTGCACTGTCAGAGGGTCAGTACTTAGGGAGTGGTGCACTGTCAGAGGGTCAGTACTGAGGGAGTGCTGCACTGTCAGAGGGTCAGTACTGAGGGAGTGGTGCACTGTCAGAGGTCAGTAGTGAGGGAGTGCTGCACTGTCAGAGGGTCAGTACTGAGGGAGTGCTGCACTGTCAGATGTCCAGTACTGAGGGAGTGCTGCACTGTCAGAGGGTCAGTATTGAGGGAGTGCTGCACTGTCAGAGAGTCAGTAGTGAGGGAACGCTGCACTGTCAGAGGGTCAGTACTGAGGGAGTGCTGCACTGTCAGAGGGTCAATACTGAGGGAGTGCAGCACTGTCAGAGGGTCAGCACTGAGGGAGTGGTGCACTGTCACAGGGTCAGTACTGAGGGAGTGCTGCACTGTCAGAGGGTCAGTACTGAGGGAGTGCTACACTGTCAGAGGGTCAGTACTGAGGGAATGGTGCACTGTCAGAGGGTCAGTTCTGAGGGTGCGCTGCACTGTCAGAGGGTCAGTACTGAGGGACTGCTGCACTGTCAGAGGGTCAGTACTGAGGGAGTGCTGCACTGTCAGAGGGTCAGTACTGAGGGAGTGCTCACTGTGAGAGAGTCAGTACTGAGGGAGTGCTGCACTGTCAGAGGGTCAGTACTGAGAGGATGCTGCACTGTCAGAGGATCAGTACTGAGGGAGTGTTGCACTGTCAGAGGGTCAGTACTGAGGGAGTGCTGCACTGTCAGAGGGTCAGTACTGAGCGAGTGCTTCACTGTCAGAGGGTCAGTATTGAGGGAGTGCTGCACTGTCAGAGGGTCAGTACTGAGGGAATGCTGCACTGTCAGAGGGTCAGTACAGAGGGAGTGCCACACTGTCAGACGGTCAGTACTGAGAGAGTGCTGCATTGTCAGAGGGTCAGTACTGATGGAGTGGTGCACTGTCAGAGGATCAGCACTGAGGGAGTGCTGCACTGTCAGAGGCTCAGTACTGAGGGAGTGGTGCACTGTCAGAGGTTCAGTACTGAGGGAGTTCTGCACTGTCATAGGGTAAGTACTGAGGGAGTGCTGAACTGTCAGAGGGTCAATACTGAGGGAGTGGTGCACTGTCAGAGGGTCAGTACTGAGGGAGTGCTGCACTGTCAGAGGGTCAGTACTGAGGGAGTGCGGCACTGTCAGAGGGTCAGTACTGAGGGAGTGCTGCACTGTCAGAGGGTCAGTACTGAGGGAGTGCTGCACCGTCAGAGGGTCAGTACTGAGGAGGTGCTGCACTGTCAGAGGTTCAGTAATGAGGGAGTGGTGCACTGTCAGTGGGTCAGTACTGAGGGAGTGCTGCACTGTCGGAGGGTCAGTACTGAGGGAGCGCTGCACTGTCAGAGGTTCAGTACTGAAGGAGTACTGCACTGTCAAAGGATCAGTACTGAGGGAGTGGTGCACTGTCAGAGGGTCAGTACTGAGGGAGTGCTGCACTGTCAGAGGGTCAGTACTGGGGGAGAGCCGCACTGTCAGAGGGTCAGTACTGAGGGAGTGGTGCACTGTCAGAGGGTCAGCACTGAGGGACTGTCGCAGTGTCAGAGGGTCAGTACTGAGGGAGTGCTGCACTGTCAGAGGATCAGCACGGAGGGAGTGCTGCACTGTCAGAGGGTCAGTACTGAGGGAGTGGTGCACTGTCAGAGGGTCAGTACTGAGGGAGTGGTGCACTGTCAGAGGGTCAGTACTGAGGGAGTGCGGCACTGCCAGAGGGTCAGTACTGAGGGAGTGCTGCACTGTCAGAGGGTCAGTACTGAGGGAGTGGTGCACTGTCAGAGCGTCAGTACTGAGGGAGTGCTGCACTGTCAGAGGGTCAGTACTGAGGGAGTGCTGCACTGTCAGAGGGTCAGTACTGAGGGAGTGGTGCACTGTCAGAGGGTCAGTACTGAGGGAGTGCTGCACTGTCAGAGGGTCAGTACTGAGGGAGTGCTGCACTGTCAGAGGGTCAGTACTGAGGGAGTGCTGCACTGTCAGAGGTCCAGTACTGAGGGAGTGCTGCACTGTCAGAGGGTCAATACTGAGGGAGTGCAGCACTCCCAGCGGGTCAGTACTGAGGGAGTGCTGGACTGTCAGAGGGTCAGTACTGAGGGAGTGCTGCAGTGTCAGAGGGTCAGTACTGAGGGAGTGGTGCACTGTCAGAGGGTCAGTACTGAGGGAGTGCTGCACTGTCAGAGGGTCAGTACTGAGGGAGTGCTGCACTGTCAGAGGTTCAGAACTGAGGGAGTGCTGGACTGTCAGAGGGTCAATACTGAGGGAGTGGTGCACTGTCAGAGGGTTAGTACTGAGGGAGTGCTGCACTGTAAGAGGGTCAGGACTGAGGGAGTGCTGCACTGTCAGAGGGTCAGTACTGAGGGAGTAGTGCACAGTCAGAGGGTCAGTACTGAGGGAGTGCTGCACTGTCAGAGGGTCAATACTGAGGGAATGGTGCACTGTCAGAGTGTCAGTACTGAGGGAATGGTGCACTGTCAGAGGGTCTGTACTGAGGGAGTGCTGCACTGTCAGAGGGTCAATACTGCGGGAGTGCTGCACTCTCAGAGGATCAGTACTGAAGGGGTGCTGCACTGTCAATGGGTCACTACTGAGGGAGTGCTGCACTGTCAAAGGGTCAGTACTGAGGGAGCGCTGCAGTGTCAGAGGGTCAGTACTGAGGGAGCGCTGCACTGTCAGAGGGTCAGTACTGAGAGAGTGGTGCACTGTCAAAGTTTCAGTACTGAGGGAGTGGAGCACTGTCAGAGTGTCAGTACTGAGGGACTGCTGCACTGTCAGAGGGTCAGTACTGAGGGAGTGCTGCACTGTCAGAGGGTCAGTACTGAGAGGATGCTGCACTGTCAGAGGGTCAGTACTGAGGGAGTGTTGCACTGTCAGAGGGTCAGTACTGAGGGCGTGCTGCACTGTCAGACGGTCAGTACTGAGCGAGTGCTTCACTGTCAGAGGGTTAGTATTGAGGGAGTGCTGCACTGTCAGAGGGTCAGTACTGAGGGAATGCTGCACTGTCAGAGGGTCAGTACAGAGGGAGTGCCACACTGTCAGACGGTCAGTACTGAGAGAGTGCTGCACTGTCAGAGGGTCAGTACTGAGGGAGTGGTGCACTGTCAGAGGATCAGCACTGAGGGAGTGCTGCACTGTCAGAGGCTCAGTACTGAGGGAGTGGTGCACTGTCAGAGGTTCAGTACTGAGGGAGTTCTGCACTGTCAGAGGGTAAGTACTGAGGGAGTGCTGAACTGTCAGAGGGTCAATACTGAGGGAGTGGTGCACTGTCAGAGGGTCAGTACTGAGGGAGTGCTGCACTGTCAGAGGGTCAGTACTGAGGGAGTGCGGCACTGTCAGAGGGTCAGTACTGAGGGAGTGCTGCACTGTCAGAGGGTCAGTACTGAGGGAGTGCTGCACCGTCAGAGGGTCAGTACTGAGGAGGTGCTGCAGTATCAGAGGTTCAGTAATGAGGGAGTGGTGCACTGTCAGTGGGTCAGTACTGATGGAGTGCTGCACTGTCGGAGGGTCAGTACTGAGGGAGCGCTGTACTGTCAGAGGTTCAGTACTGAAGGAGTACTGCACTGTCAAAGGATCAGTACTGAGGGAGTGGTGCACTGTCAGAGGGTCAGTACTGAGGGAGTGCTGCACTGTCAGAGGGTCAGTACTGAGCGAGTGCTGCACTCTCAGAGGGTCAGTACTGAGGGTGTGCTGCACTGTCAGAGGGTCAGTACTTAGGGGTGGTGCACTGTCAGAGGGTCAGTACTGAGGGAGTGCTGCACTGTCAGATGGTCAGTACTGAGGGAGCGCTGCACTGTCAGAGGTCCAGTACTGAGGGAGTGCTGCACTGTCAGAGGGTCAATACTGAGGGTGTGCACCACTGTCAGAGGGTCAGTACTGAGGGAGTGCTGCACTGTCAGAGGGTCAGTACTGAGGGATTGCTGCACTGTCAGAGGGTCAGTACTGAGGGAGTGCTGCACTGTCAAAGAGTCAGTACTGAGGGAATGCTGCACTGTCAGAGGGTCAGTACTGAGGGAGTGCTGCACTGTCAGAGGGTCAGCACTGAGGGAGTGGTGCACTGTCAGAGGGTCAGTACTGAGTGAGTGCTGCACTGTCAGAGGGTCAGTACTGAGGGAGTGCTACACTGTCAGAGGGTCAGTACTGAGGGAATGGTGCACTGTCAGAGGGTCAGTTCTGAGGGAGCGCTGCACTGTCAGAGTGTCAGTACTGAGGGAGTGCTGCACTGTCAGAGGGTCAATACTGAGGGAGTGCTGCACTGTCAGAGGGTCAGTACTGAGGGAGCGCTGCACTGTCAGAGGGTCAGTACTGAGGGAGTGCTGCACTGTCAGAGGGACAGTACTGAGAGGATGCTGCACTGTCAGAGGGTCAGTACTGAGGGAGTGCTCACTGTCAGAGGGTCAGTACTGAGGGAGTGCTGCACTGTCAGAGGGTCAGTATTGAGAGGATGCTGCACTGTCAGAGGGTCAGTACTGAGGGAGTGTTGCATTGTCAGAGGGTCAGTACTGAGGGAGTGCTGCACTGTCAGAGGGTAAGTATTGAGGGAGTGCTACACTGTCAGAGGGTCAGTATTGAGGGAGTGCTGCACTGTCAGAGGGTCAGTACTGAGGGAATGCCGCACATTCAGAGGGTCAGTACTGAGGGAGTGCCACACTGTCAGAGGGTCAGTACTGAGAGAGTGCTGCACTGTCAGAGGGTCAGTACTGAGGGAGTGGTGCACTGTCAGAGGGTCAGCACTGAGGGAGTGTCGCAGTGTCAGAGGGTCAGTACTGAGGGAGTGCTGCACTGTCAGAGGGTCAGTACGGAGGGAGTGCTGCACTGTCAGAGGGTCAGTACTGAGGGAGCGCTGCACGGTCAGAGGGTCAGTACTGAGGGAGTGCACCACTGTCAGAGTGTCAGTACTGAGGGAGTGCGGCACTGTCAGAGGGTCAGTACTGAGGGAGTGCTGCACTGTCAGAGGGTCAGTACTGACGGAGTGCTGCACCGTCAGAGGGTCTGTACTGAGGAGGTGCTGCACTGTCAGAGGGTCAGTAATGAGGGAGTGGTGCACTGTCAGAGGGTCAGTACTGAGGTAGTTCTGCATGTCAGAGGGTCAGTACTGAGGGAGTGTTGCACTGTCAAAGGATCAGTACTGAGGGAGTGGTGCACTGTCAGAGGGTCAGTACTGAGGGAGTGCTGCACTGTCAGAGGGTCAGTACTGAAGGAGTGCTGCACTGTCAGAGGGTCAGTACTGAGGGTGTGCTGCACTGTCAGAGGGTCAATACTGAGGGAGTGCAGCACAGTCAGAGGGTCAGTACGGAGGGAGTGCTGCACTGTCAGAGGGTCAGTACTGAGGGAGTGCTGCACTGTCAGAGGGTCAGTACTGAGTGATTGCTGCTCTGTCAGAGAGTCAGTACTGAGGGAAAGCTGCACTGCTAGAGGGTCAGTACTGAGGGAGTGCTGCGCTGTCAGAGGGTCAGCACTGAGGGAGTGGTGCACTGTCAGAGGGTCAGTACTGAGGGAATGGTGCACTGCCAGAGGGTCAGTTCTGAGGGAGCGCTGCACTGTCAGAGGGTCAGTACTAAGAGGATGCTGCACTGTCAGAGGGTCAGTACTGAGGGAGTGGTGCACTGTCAGAGGGTCAGTACTGAGAGGATGCTGCACTGTCAGAGGGTCAGTACTGAGGGAGTGTTGCACTGTCAGAGGGTCAGTACTGAGGGAGTGCTGCACTGTCAGAGGTCCAGTACTGAGGGAGTGCTGCACTGTCAGAGGGTCAATACTGAGGGAGTGCAGCACTGTCAGAGGGTCAGTACTGAGGGAATGCTGCACTGTCAGAGGGTCAGTACTGAGGGAATGCTGCACTGTCAGAGGGTCAGTACTGAGGGAGTGCTGCACTGTCAGAGGGTCAGTACTGAGGGAGTGCTACACTGTCAGAGGGTCAGTACTGAGGGAATGGTGCACTGTCAGAGGGTCAGTTCTGAGGGAGCGCTGCACTGTCAGAGGGTCAGTACTGAGGGAGTGCTGCACTGTCAGAGGGTCAGTACTGAGGGAGCGCTGCACTGTCAGAGGGTCAGTACTGAGGGATTGCAGCACTGTCAGAGGGTCAGTACTGAGGGAGTGCGGCACTGTCAGAGGGTCAGTACTGAGGGAGTGCTGCACTGTCAGAGGGTCATTACTGAGGGAGTGCTGCACCGCCAGAGGGTCAGTACTGAGGAGGTGCTGCACTGTCAGAGGGTCAGTAATGAGGGAGTGGTGCACTGTCAGAGGGTCAGTACTGAGGGAGTGCTGCACTGTCGGAGGGTCAGTACTGAGGGAGTGCTGCACTGTCAGAGGGTCAGTACTGAGGGAGTGCTGCACTGTCAGAGGGTCAGTACTGAGGTAGTTCTGCATGTCAGAGGGTCAGTACTGAGGGAGTGGTGCACTGTCAAAGGATCAGTACTGAGGGAGTGCTGCACTGTCAGAGGGTCATTACTGAGGGAGTGCTGCACTGTCAGAGGGTCAGTACTGAGGGAGTGCGGCACTGTCAGAGGGTCAGTACTGAGGGAGTGCTGCACTGTCAGAGGGTCAGTACTGATGGAGTGGTGCACTGTCAGAGGTCAGTAGTGAGGGAGTGCTGCACTGTCAGAGGGTCAGTACTGAGGGAGTGCTGCACTGTCAGAGGTCCAGTACTGAGGGAGTGCTGCACTGTCAGAGGGTCAGTATTGAGGGAGTGCTGCACTGTCAGAGAGTCAGTAGTGAGGGAACGCTGCACTGTCAGAGGGTCAGTACTGAGGGAGTGCTGCACTGTCAGAGGGTCAATACTGAGGGAGTGGTGCACTGTCACAGGGTCAGTACTGAGGGAGTGCTGCACTGTCAGAGGGTCAGTACTGAGGGAGTGCTACACTGTCAGAGGGTCAGTACTGAGGGAATGGTGCACTGTCAGAGGGTCAGTTCTGAGGGTGCGCTGCACTGTCAGAGGGTCAGTACTGAGGGACTGCTGCACTGTCAGAGGGTCAGTACTGAGGGAGTGCTGCACTGTCAGAGGGTCAGTACTGAGGGAGTGCTCACTATGAGAGAGTCAGTACTGAGGGAGTGCTGCACTGTCAGAGGGTCAGTACTGAGAGGATGCTGCACTGTCAGAGGATCAGTACTGAGGGAGTGTTGCACTGTCAGAGGGTCAGTACTGAGGGAGTGCTGCACTGTCAGAGGGTCAGTACTGAGCGAGTGCTTCACTGTCAGAGGGTCAGTATTGAGGGAGTGCTGCACTGTCAGAGGGTCAGTACTGAGGGAATGCTGCACTGTCAGAGGGTCAGTACAGAGGGAGTGCCACACCGTCAGACGGTCAGTACTGAGAGAGTGCTGCATTGTCAGAGGGTCAGTACTGATGGAGTGGTGCACTGTCAGAGGATCAGCACTGAGGGAGTGCTGCACTGTCAGAGGCTCAGTACTGAGGGAGTGGTGCACTGTCAGAGGTTCAGTACTGAGGGAGTTCTGCACTGTCAGAGGGTAAGTACTGAGGGAGTGCTGAACTGTCAGAGGGTCAATACTGAGGGAGTGGTGCACTGTCAGAGGGTCAGTACTGAGGGAGTGATGCACTGTCAGAGGGTCAGTACTGAGGGAGTGCGGCACTGTCAGAGGGTCAGTACTGAGGGAGTGCTGCACTGTCAGAGGGTCAGTACTGAGGGAGTGCTGCACCGTTAGAGGGTCAGTACTGAGGAGGTGCTGCACTGTCAGAGGTTCAGTAATGAGGGAGTGGTGCACTGTCAGTGGGTCAGTACTGAGGGAGTGCTGCACTGTCGGAGGGTCAGTACTGAGGGAGCGCTGCACTGTCAGAGGTTCAGTACTGAAGGAGTACTGCACTGTCAAAGGATCAGTACTGAGGGAGTGGTGCACTGTCAGAGGGTCAGTACTGAGGGAGTGCTGCACTGTCAGAGGGTCAGTACTGGGGGAGAGCCGCACTGTCAGAGGGTCAGTACTGAGGGAGTGGTGCACTGTCAGAGGGTCAGCACTGAGGGACTGTCGCAGTGTCAGAGGGTCAGTACTGAGGGAGTGCTGCACTGTCAGAGGATCAGCACGGAGGGAGTGCTGCACTGTCAGAGGGTCAGTACTGAGGGAGTGGTGCACTGTCAGAGGGTCAGTACTGAGGGAGTGGTGCACTGTCAGAGGGTCAGTACTGAGGGAGTGCGGCACTGTCAGAGGGTCAGTACTGAGGGAGTGCTGCACTGTCAGAGGGTCAGTACTGAGGGAGTGGTGCACTGTCAGAGGGTCAGTACTGAGGGAGTGCTGCACTGTCAGAGGGTCAGTACTGAGGGAGTGCTGCACTGTCAGAGGGTCAGTACTGAGGGAGTGGTGCTCTGTCAGAGGGTCAGTACTGAGGGAGTGCTGCACTGTCAGAGGGTCAGTACTGAGGGAGTGCTGCACTGTCAGAGGGTCAGTACTGAGGGAGTGCTGCACTGTCAGAGGTCCAGTACTGAGGGAGTGCTGCACTGTCAGAGGGTCAATACTGAGGGAGTGCAGCACTGCCAGCGGGTCAGTACTGAGGGAGTGCTGGACTGTCAGAGGGTCAGTACTGAGGGAGTGCTGCAGTGTCAGAGGGTCAGTACTGAGGGAGTGGTGCACTGTCAGAGGGTCAGTACTGAGGGAGTGCTGCACTGTCAGAGGGTCAGTACTGAGGGAGTGCTGCACTGTCAGAGGTTCAGAACTGAGGGAGTGCTGGACTGTCAGAGGGTCAATACTGAGGGAGTGGTGCACTGTCAGAGGGTCAGTACTGAGGGAGTGCTGCACTGTCAGAGGGTCAGTACTGAGGGAGTAGTGCACAGTCAGAGGGTCAGTACTGAGGGAGTGCTGCACTGTCAGAGGGTCAATACTGAGGGAATGGTGCACTATCAGAGTGTCAGTACTGAGGGAATGGTGCACTGTCAGAGGGTCTGTACTGAGGGAGTGCTGCACTGTCAGAGGGTCAATACTGCGGGAGTGCTGCACTCTCAGAGGATCAGTACTGAAGGGGTGCTGCACAGTCAATGGGTCACTACTGAGGGAGTGCTGCACTGTCAAAGGGTCAGTACTGAGGGAGCGCTGCAGTGTCAGAGGGTCAGTACTGAGGGAGCGCTGCACTGTCAGAGGGTCAGTACTGAGGGAGTGGTGCACTGTCAAAGGATCAGTACTGAGGGAGTGGAGCACTGTCAGAGGGTCAATACTGAGGGACTGCTGCACTGTCAGAGGGTCAGTACTGAGGGAGTGCTGCACTGTCAGAGGGTCAGTACTGAGAGGATGCTGCACTGTCAGAGGGTCAGTACTGAGGGAGTGTTGCACTGTCAGTGGGTCAGTACTGAGGGCGTGCTGCACTGTCAGAGGGTCAGTACTGAGCGAGTGCTTCACTGTCAGAGGGTTAGTATTGAGGGAGTGCTGCACTGTCAGAGGGTCAGTACTGAGGGAATGCTGCACTGTCAGAGGGTCAGTACAGAGGGAGTGCCACACTGTCAGACGGTCAGTACTGAGAGAGTGCTGCACTGTCAGAGGGTCAGTACTGATGGAGTGGTGCACTGTCAGAGGATCAGCACTGAGGGAGTGCTGCACTGTCAGAGGCTCAGTACTGAGGGAGTGGTGCACTGTCAGAGGTTCAGTACTGAGGGAGTTCTGCACTGTCAGAGGGTAAGTACTGAGGGAGTGCTGAACTGTCAGAGGGTCAATACTGAGGGAGTGGTGCACTGTCAGAGGGTCAGTACTGAGGGAGTGCTGCACTGTCAGAGGGTCAGTACTGAGGGAGTGCGGCACTGTCAGAGGGTCAGTACTGAGGGAGTGCTGCACTGTCAGAGGGTCAGTACTGAGGGAGTGCTGCACCGTCAGAGGGTCAGTACTGAGGAGGTGCTGCAGTATCAGAGGTTCAGTAATGAGGGAGTGGTGCACTGTCAGTGGGTCAGTACTGAGGGAGTGCTGCACTGTCGGAGGGTCAGTACTGAGGGAGCGCTGTACTGTCAGAGGTTCAGTACTGAAGGAGTACTGCACTGTCAAAGGATCAGTACTGAGGGAGTGGTGCACTGTCAGAGGGTCAGTACTGAGGGAGTGCTGCACTGTCAGAGGGTCAGTACTGAGCGAGTGCTGCACTCTCAGAGGGTCAGTACTGAGGGTGTGCTGCACTGTCAGAGGGTCAGTACTTAGGGAGTGGTGCACTGTCAGAGGGTCAGTACTGAGGGAGTGCTGCACTGTCAGAGGGTCAGTACTGAGGGAGTGGTGCACTGTCAGAGGTCAGTAGTGAGGGAGTGCTGCACTGTCAGAGGGTCAGTACTGAGGGAGTGCTGCACTGTCAGATGTCCAGTACTGAGGGAGTGCTGCACTGTCAGAGGGTCAGTATTGAGGGAGTGCTGCACTGTCAGAGAGTCAGTAGTGAGGGAACGCTGCACTGTCAGAGGGTCAGTACTGAGGGAGTGCTGCACTGTCAGAGGGTCAATACTGAGGGAGTGCAGCACTGTCAGAGGGTCAGCACTGAGGGAGTGGTGCACTGTCACAGGGTCAGTACTGAGGGAGTGCTGCACTGTCAGAGGGTCAGTACTGAGGGAGTGCTACACTGTCAGAGGGTCAGTACTGAGGGAATGGTGCACTGTCAGAGGGTCAGTTCTGAGGGTGCGCTGCACTGTCAGAGGGTCAGTACTGAGGGACTGCTGCACTGTCAGAGGGTCAGTACTGAGGGAGTGCTGCACTGTCAGAGGGTCAGTACTGAGGGAGTGCTCACTGTGAGAGAGTCAGTACTGAGGGAGTGCTGCACTGTCAGAGGGTCAGTACTGAGAGGATGCTGCACTGTCAGAGGATCAGTACTGAGGGAGTGTTGCACTGTCAGAGGGTCAGTACTGAGGGAGTGCTGCACTGTCAGAGGGTCAGTACTGAGCGAGTGCTTCACTGTCAGAGGGTCAGTATTGAGGGAGTGCTGCACTGTCAGAGGGTCAGTACTGAGGGAATGCTGCACTGTCAGAGGGTCAGTACAGAGGGAGTGCCACACTGTCAGACGGTCAGTACTGAGAGAGTGCTGCATTGTCAGAGGGTCAGTACTGATGGAGTGGTGCACTGTCAGAGGATCAGCACTGAGGGAGTGCTGCACTGTCAGAGGCTCAGTACTGAGGGAGTGGTGCACTGTCAGAGGTTCAGTACTGAGGGAGTTCTGCACTGTCATAGGGTAAGTACTGAGGGAGTGCTGAACTGTCAGAGGGTCAATACTGAGGGAGTGGTGCACTGTCAGAGGGTCAGTACTGAGGGAGTGCTGCACTGTCAGAGGGTCAGTACTGAGGGAGTGCGGCACTGTCAGAGGGTCAGTACTGAGGGAGTGCTGCACTGTCAGAGGGTCAGTACTGAGGGAGTGCTGCACCGTCAGAGGGTCAGTACTGAGGAGGTGCTGCACTGTCAGAGGTTCAGTAATGAGGGAGTGGTGCACTGTCAGTGGGTCAGTACTGAGGGAGTGCTGCACTGTCGGAGGGTCAGTACTGAGGGAGCGCTGCACTGTCAGAGGTTCAGTACTGAAGGAGTACTGCACTGTCAAAGGATCAGTACTGAGGGAGTGGTGCACTGTCAGAGGGTCAGTACTGAGGGAGTGCTGCACTGTCAGAGGGTCAGTACTGGGGGAGAGCCGCACTGTCAGAGGGTCAGTACTGAGGGAGTGGTGCACTGTCAGAGGGTCAGCACTGAGGGACTGTCGCAGTGTCAGAGGGTCAGTACTGAGGGAGTGCTGCACTGTCAGAGGATCAGCACGGAGGGAGTGCTGCACTGTCAGAGGGTCAGTACTGAGGGAGTGGTGCACTGTCAGAGGGTCAGTACTGAGGGAGTGGTGCACTGTCAGAGGGTCAGTACTGAGGGAGTGCGGCACTGCCAGAGGGTCAGTACTGAGGGAGTGCTGCACTGTCAGAGGGTCAGTACTGAGGGAGTGGTGCACTGTCAGAGCGTCAGTACTGAGGGAGTGCTGCACTGTCAGAGGGTCAGTACTGAGGGAGTGCTGCACTGTCAGAGGGTCAGTACTGAGGGAGTGGTGCACTGTCAGAGGGTCAGTACTGAGGGAGTGCTGCACTGTCAGAGGGTCAGTACTGAGGGAGTGCTGCACTGTCAGAGGGTCAGTACTGAGGGAGTGCTGCACTGTCAGAGGTCCAGTACTGAGGGAGTGCTGCACTGTCAGAGGGTCAATACTGAGGGAGTGCAGCACTCCCAGCGGGTCAGTACTGAGGGAGTGCTGGACTGTCAGAGGGTCAGTACTGAGGGAGTGCTGCAGTGTCAGAGGGTCAGTACTGAGGGAGTGGTGCACTGTCAGAGGGTCAGTACTGAGGGAGTGCTGCACTGTCAGAGGGTCAGTACTGAGGGAGTGCTGCACTGTCAGAGGTTCAGAACTGAGGGAGTGCTGGACTGTCAGAGGGTCAATACTGAGGGAGTGGTGCACTGTCAGAGGGTTAGTACTGAGGGAGTGCTGCACTGTAAGAGGGTCAGGACTGAGGGAGTGCTGCACTGTCAGAGGGTCAGTACTGAGGGAGTAGTGCACAGTCAGAGGGTCAGTACTGAGGGAGTGCTGCACTGTCAGAGGGTCAATACTGAGGGAATGGTGCACTGTCAGAGTGTCAGTACTGAGGGAATGGTGCACTGTCAGAGGGTCTGTACTGAGGGAGTGCTGCACTGTCAGAGGGTCAATACTGCGGGAGTGCTGCACTCTCAGAGGATCAGTACTGAAGGGGTGCTGCACTGTCAATGGGTCACTACTGAGGGAGTGCTGCACTGTCAAAGGGTCAGTACTGAGGGAGCGCTGCAGTGTCAGAGGGTCAGTACTGAGGGAGCGCTGCACTGTCAGAGGGTCAGTACTGAGAGAGTGGTGCACTGTCAAAGTTTCAGTACTGAGGGAGTGGAGCACTGTCAGAGTGTCAGTACTGAGGGACTGCTGCACTGTCAGAGGGTCAGTACTGAGGGAGTGCTGCACTGTCAGAGGGTCAGTACTGAGAGGATGCTGCACTGTCAGAGGGTCAGTACTGAGGGAGTGTTGCACTGTCAGAGGGTCAGTACTGAGGGCGTGCTGCACTGTCAGACGGTCAGTACTGAGCGAGTGCTTCACTGTCAGAGGGTTAGTATTGAGGGAGTGCTGCACTGTCAGAGGGTCAGTACTGAGGGAATGCTGCACTGTCAGAGGGTCAGTACAGAGGGAGTGCCACACTGTCAGACGGTCAGTACTGAGAGAGTGCTGCACTGTCAGAGGGTCAGTACTGAGGGAGTGGTGCACTGTCAGAGGATCAGCACTGAGGGAGTGCTGCACTGTCAGAGGCTCAGTACTGAGGGAGTGGTGCACTGTCAGAGGTTCAGTACTGAGGGAGTTCTGCACTGTCAGAGGGTAAGTACTGAGGGAGTGCTGAACTGTCAGAGGGTCAATACTGAGGGAGTGGTGCACTGTCAGAGGGTCAGTACTGAGGGAGTGCTGCACTGTCAGAGGGTCAGTACTGAGGGAGTGCGGCACTGTCAGAGGGTCAGTACTGAGGGAGTGCTGCACTGTCAGAGGGTCAGTACTGAGGGAGTGCTGCACCGTCAGAGGGTCAGTACTGAGGAGGTGCTGCAGTATCAGAGGTTCAGTAATGAGGGAGTGGTGCACTGTCAGTGGGTCAGTACTGAGGGAGTGCTGCACTGTCGGAGGGTCAGTACTGAGGGAGCGCTGTACTGTCAGAGGTTCAGTACTGAAGGAGTACTGCACTGTCAAAGGATCAGTACTGAGGGAGTGGTGCACTGTCAGAGGGTCAGTACTGAGGGAGTGCTGCACTGTCAGAGGGTCAGTACTGAGCGAGTGCTGCACTCTCAGAGGGTCAGTACTGAGGGTGTGCTGCACTGTCAGAGGGTCAGTACTTAGGGGTGGTGCACTGTCAGAGGGTCAGTACTGAGGGAGTGCTGCACTGTCAGATGGTCAGTACTGAGGGAGCGCTGCACTGTCAGAGGTCCAGTACTGAGGGAGTGCTGCACTGTCAGAGGGTCAATACTGAGGGTGTGCACCACTGTCAGAGGGTCAGTACTGAGGGAGTGCTGCACTGTCAGAGGGTCAGTACTGAGGGATTGCTGCACTGTCAGAGGGTCAGTACTGAGGGAGTGCTGCACTGTCAAAGAGTCAGTACTGAGGGAATGCTGCACTGTCAGAGGGTCAGTACTGAGGGAGTGCTGCACTGTCAGAGGGTCAGCACTGAGGGAGTGGTGCACTGTCAGAGGGTCAGTACTGAGTGAGTGCTGCACTGTCAGAGGGTCAGTACTGAGGGAGTGCTACACTGTCAGAGGGTCAGTACTGAGGGAATGGTGCACTGTCAGAGGGTCAGTTCTGAGGGAGCGCTGCACTGTCAGAGTGTCAGTACTGAGGGAGTGCTGCACTGTCAGAGGGTCAATACTGAGGGAGTGCTGCACTGTCAGAGGGTCAGTACTGAGGGAGCGCTGCACTGTCAGAGGGTCAGTACTGAGGGAGTGCTGCACTGTCAGAGGGACAGTACTGAGAGGATGCTGCACTGTCAGAGGGTCAGTACTGAGGGAGTGCTCACTGTCAGAGGGTCAGTACTGAGGGAGTGCTGCACTGTCAGAGGGTCAGTATTGAGAGGATGCTGCACTGTCAGAGGGTCAGTACTGAGGGAGTGTTGCATTGTCAGAGGGTCAGTACTGAGGGAGTGCTGCACTGTCAGAGGGTAAGTATTGAGGGAGTGCTACACTGTCAGAGGGTCAGTATTGAGGGAGTGCTGCACTGTCAGAGGGTCAGTACTGAGGGAATGCCGCACATTCAGAGGGTCAGTACTGAGGGAGTGCCACACTGTCAGAGGGTCAGTACTGAGAGAGTGCTGCACTGTCAGAGGGTCAGTACTGAGGGAGTGGTGCACTGTCAGAGGGTCAGCACTGAGGGAGTGTCGCAGTGTCAGAGGGTCAGTACTGAGGGAGTGCTGCACTGTCAGAGGGTCAGTACGGAGGGAGTGCTGCACTGTCAGAGGGTCAGTACTGAGGGAGCGCTGCACGGTCAGAGGGTCAGTACTGAGGGAGTGCACCACTGTCAGAGTGTCAGTACTGAGGGAGTGCGGCACTATCAGAGGGTCAGTACTGAGGGAGTGCTGCACTGTCAGAGGGTCAGTACTGACGGAGTGCTGCACCGTCAGAGGGTCTGTACTGAGGAGGTGCTGCACTGTCAGAGGGTCAGTAATGAGGGAGTGGTGCACTGTCAGAGGGTCAGTACTGAGGTAGTTCTGCATGTCAGAGGGTCAGTACTGAGGGAGTGTTGCACTGTCAAAGGATCAGTACTGAGGGAGTGGTGCACTGTCAGAGGGTCAGTACTGAGGGAGTGCTGCACTGTCAGAGGGTCAGTACTGAAGGAGTGCTGCACTGTCAGAGGGTCAGTACTGAGGGTGTGCTGCACTGTCAGAGGGTCAATACTGAGGGAGTGCAGCACAGTCAGAGGGTCAGTACGGAGGGAGTGCTGCACTGTCAGAGGGTCAGTACTGAGGGAGTGCTGCACTGTCAGAGGGTCAGTACTGAGTGATTGCTGCTCTGTCAGAGAGTCAGTACTGAGGGAAAGCTGCACTGCTAGAGGGTCAGTACTGAGGGAGTGCTGCGCTGTCAGAGGGTCAGCACTGAGGGAGCGCTGCACTGTCAGAGGGTCAGTACTAAGAGGATGCTGCACTGTCAGAGGGTCAGTACTGAGGGAGTGGTGCACTGTCAGAGGGTCAGTACTGAGAGGATGCTGCACTGTCAGAGGGTCAGTACTGAGGGAGTGTTGCACTGTCAGAGGGTCAGTACTGAGGGAGTGCTGCACTGTCAGAGGTCCAGTACTGAGGGAGTGCTGCACTGTCAGAGGGTCAATACTGAGGGAGTGCAGCACTGTCAGAGGGTCAGTACTGAGGGAATGCTGCACTGTCAGAGGGTCAGTACTGAGGGAATGCTGCACTGTCAGAGGGTCAGTACTGAGGGAGTGCTGCACTGTCAGAGGGTCAGTACTGAGGGAGTGCTACACTGTCAGAGGGTCAGTACTGAGGGAATGGTGCACTGTCAGAGGGTCAGTTCTGAGGGAGCGCTGCACTGTCAGAGGTTCAGTACTGAGGGAGTGCTACACTGTCAGAGGGTCAGTACTGAGGGAATGGTGCACTGTCAGAGGGTCAGTTCTGAGGGAGCGCTGCACTGTCAGAGGGTCAGTACTGAGGGAGTGGTGCACTGTCAGAGGGTCAGTACTGTGGGAGTGCTGCACTGTCAGAGGGTCAGTACTGAGAGGATGCTGCACTGTCAGAGGTTCAGTACTGAGGGAGTGCTGCACTGTCAGAGGGTCAGTACTGAGGGAGTGCTGCACTGTCAGAGGGTCAGTACTGAGGGAGTGCTCACTGTGAGAGGGTCAGTACTGAGGGAGTGCTGCACTGTCAGAGGGTCAATACTGAGGGAGTGCTACACTGTCAGAGGGTCAGTATTGAGGGAGTGCTGCACTGTCAGAGGGTCAGTACTGAGGGACTGCTGCACTGTCAGAGGGTCAGTACTGAGGGAGTGCTGCACTGTCAGAGCGTCAGTACTGAGCGAGTGTTGCACTGTCAGAGGGTCAGTACTGAGGGAGTGCTGCACTGTCAGAGGGTCAATACTGAGGGAGTGCTACACTGTCAGAGGGTCAGTACTGAGGGAATGCTGCACTGTCAGAGGGTCAGTACTGAGGGAGTGCCACACTGTCAGAGGGTCAGTACTGAGAGAGTACTGCACTGTCAGAGGGTCAGTACTGAGGGAGTGGTGCACTGTCAGAGGGTCAGCACTGAGGGAGTGTCGCAGTGTCAGAGGGTCAGTACTGAGGGAGTGCTGCACTGTCAGAGGGTCAGTACGGAGGGAGTGCTGCACTGTCATAGGATCAGTACTGAGGGAGTGCTGCACTGTCAGAGGGTCAGTACTGAGGGAGTGGTGCACTGTCAGAGGGTAAGTACTGAGGGAGTGCTGCACTGTCAGAGGGTCAGTACTGAGGGAGTGCTGCACTGTCAGAGGGTCAGTACTGAGGGTGTGGTGCACTGTCAGAGGGTCAGTACTGAGGGAGTGGTGCACTGTCAGAGGGTCAGTACTGAGGGAGTGCTGCACTGTCAGAGGGTCAGTACTGAGGGAGTGGTGCACTGTCAGAGGTTCAGTACTGAGAGAGTTCTGCACTGTCAGAGGGTAAGTACTGAGGGAGTGCTGCACTGTCAGAGGGTCAATACTGAGGGAGTGGTGCACTGTCAGAGGGTCAGTACTGAGGGAGTGCTGCACTGTCAGAGGGTCAGTACTGAGGGAGTGCGGCACTGTCAGAAGGTCAGTACTGAGGGAGTGCTGCACTGTCAGAGGGTCAGTACTGAGGGAGTGCTGCACCGTCAGAGGGTCAGTACTGAGGAGGTGCTGCACTGTCAGAGGGTCAGTAATGAGGGAGTGGTGCACTGTCAGAGGGTCAGTGCTGAGGGAGTGCTGCACTGTCGGAGGGTCAGTACTGAGGGAGCGCTGCACTGTCAGAGGGTCAGTACTGAGGGAGTGCTGCACTGTCAGAGGGTCAGTACTGAGGTAGTTCTCCATGTCAGAGGGTCAGTACTGAGGGAGTGGTGCACTGTCAAAGGATCAGTTCTGAGGGAGTGCTGCACTGTCAGAGGGTCAGTACTGAGCGAGTGCTGCACTGTCAGAAGTTCAGTACTGAGGGTGTGCTGCACTGTCAGAGGGTCAGTACTGAGGGAGTGGTGCACTGTCAGTGGGTCAGTACTGGGAGAGTGCCACACAGTCAGAGGGTCAGTACTGAGAGAGTGCTGCACTGTCAGAGGGTCAGTACGGAGGGAGTGCTGCACTGTCAGAGGGTCAGTACTGAGGGAGCGCTGCACTGTCAGAGGGTCAGTACTGATGGAGTGCAGCACTGTCAGAGGGTCAGTACTGAGGGAGTGTCGCAGTGTCAGAGGGTCAGTACTGAGGGAGTGCTGCACTGTCAGAGGGTCAGTACTGAGGGAGTGCTGCACTGTCAGAGGTTCAGTACTGAGGGTGTGCTGCACTGTCAGAGGGTCAGTACTGAGGGAGTGGTCCACTGTCAGTGGGTCAGTACTGGGGGAGTGCCACACAGTCAGAGGGTCAGTACTGAGAGAGTGCTGCACTGTCAGAGGGTCAGTACGGAGGGAGTGCTGCACTGTCAGAGGGTCAGGACTGAGGGAGCGCTGCACTGTCAGAGGGTCAGTACGGAGGGCGTGCTGCACTGTTAGAGGGTCAGTACTGAGGGAGCGCTGCACTGTCAGAGGGTCAGTACTGAGGGAGTGCTGCACTGTCAGAGGGTCAGTACTGAGGGAGTGCTGCTCCGTTAGAGGGTCAGTACTGAGGAGGTGCTGCACTGTCAGAGGGTCAGTAATGAGGGAGTGGTGCACTGTCAGAGGGTCAGTACTGAGGGAGTGCTGCACTGTCGGAGGGTCAGTACTGAGGGAGCGCTGCACTGTCAGAGGGTCAGTACTGAGGGATTGCTGCACTGTCAGAGCGTCAGTGCTGAGATAGTTCTGCATGTCAGAGGGTCAGTACTGAGGGAGTGGTGCACTGTCAAAGGATCAGTACTGAGGGAGTGGTGCACTGTCAGAGGGTCAGTACTGAGGGAGTGCAGCACTGTCAGAGGGTCAGTACTGAGGGAGTGCAGCACTGTCAGAGGGTCAGTACTGAGGGAGTGCGGCACTGTCAGAGGGTCAGTACTGAGGGAGTGCTGCACTGTCAGAGGGTCAGTACTGAGGGAGTGCTGCACCGTCAGAGGGTCAGTACTGAGGAGTTGCTGCACTGTCAGAGGGTCATTAATGCGGGAGTGGTGCACTGTCAGAGGGTCAGTACTGAGGGAGTGCTGCACTGTCGGAGGGTCAGTACTGAGGGAGCGCTGCACTGTCAGAGGGTCAGTACTGAGGGAGTGCTGCACTGTCAGAGGGTCAGTACTGAGGTAGTTCTGCATGTCAGAGGGTCAGTACTGAGGGAGTGGTGCACTGTCAAAGGATCAGTACTGAGGGAGTGCTGCACTGTCAGAGGGTCAGTACTGAGGGAGTGCTGCATTGTCAGAGGGTCAGTACTGAGGGTGTGCTACACTGTCAGAGTGTCAGTATTGAGGGAGTGCTGCACTGTCAGAGGGTCAGTACTGAGGGAGTGCTACACTGTCAGAGGGTCAGTACTGAGGGAGTGCTGCACTGTCAGAGGGTCAGTACTGAGGGAGCACTGCACTGTCAGAGGGTCAGTACTGAGGGAGTGCTGCTCTGTCAGAGGGTCAGTACTGAGGGAGTGCTCACTGTGAGAGTGTCAGTACTGAGGGAGTGCTGCACTGTCAGAGGGTCAGTACAGAGGGAATGCTGCACTGTCAGAGGGTCAGTACTGAGGGAGTTCCACACTGTCAGAGGGTCAGTACTGAGGGAGTGCTGCACTGTCAGAGGGTCAGTACTGGGGGAGAGCCGCACTGTCAGAGGGTCAGTACTGAGGGAGTGGTGCACTGTCAGAGGGTCAGCACTGAGGGAGTGTCGCAGTGTCAGAGGGTCAGTACTGAGGGAGTGCTGCACTGTCAGAGGGTCAGTACGGAGGGAGTGCTGCACTGTCAGAGGGTCAGTACTGAGGGTGTGGTGCACTGTCAGAGGGTCAGTACTGAGGGAGTGGTGCACTGTCAGAGGGTCAGTACTGAGGGAGTGCGGCACTGTCAGACGGTCAGTACTGAGGGAGTGCTGCACTGTCAGAGGGTCAGTACTGAGAGGATGCTGCACTGTCAGAGGGTCAGTACTGAGGGAGTGCTC
This sequence comes from Prionace glauca, assembly GCA_037974335.1. Lineage (NCBI taxonomy): Eukaryota > Metazoa > Chordata > Chondrichthyes > Carcharhiniformes > Carcharhinidae > Prionace > Prionace glauca. Next base: position 640,286 of record JBBMRE010000090.1, on the reverse strand, counting down.
ACTGTGAGAGGGTCAGTACTGAGGGAGTGCTGCACTGTCAGAGGGTCATTCCTGAGGGAGTGCTACACTGTTAGAGGGTCAGTATTGAGGGAGTGCTGCACTGTCAGAGGGTCAGTACTGAGGGAATGCTGCACTGTCAGAGGGTCAGTACTGAGGGAGTGCCACACTGTCAGAGGGTCAGTACTGAGAGAGTGCTGCACTGTCAGAGGGTCAGTACTGAGGGAGTGGTGCACTGTCAGAGGGTCAGCACTGAGGGAGTGTCGCAGTGTCAGAGGGTCAGTACTGAGGGAGTGCTGCACTGTCAGAGGGTCAGTACTGAGGGAGTGCTGCACTGTCAGAGGGTCAGTACTGAGGGAGTGCTGCACTGTCAGAGGGTCTGTACTGAGGGAGTGTTGCACTGTCAGAATGTCAGTACTGGGGGAGTGCTGCACTGTCAGAGGGTCAGTACTGAGGGAGTGCTGCACTACCAGAGGGTCAGTACTGAGGGAGTGCTGCACTGCCAGAGGGTCTGTACTGAGGGAGTGCTGCACTATCAGATGGTCAGTACTGAGGGAGTGCTGCACTGTCAGAGGGTCAGGACTGTATGAGTGCTGCACTGCCAGAGGGACAGTACTGAGGGAGTGCTGCACTGTCAGAGGGTCAGTACTGAGGGAGTGCTGCACTGCCAGACGGTCAGTACTGAGGGAGGGCTGCACTTCCAGAGGGTCAGTACTGAGGGAGTGCTGCACTGTCAGAGGGTCAGTACTGAGGGAGTGCTGCACTGCCAGTGGGTCAGTACTGAGGGAGTGCTGCACTGTCAGAGGGTCAGTACTGAGGGAGCGCTGCACTGTCAGAGGGTCAGGACTGAGGGAGTGCTGCACTGTCAGACGGTCAGTACTGAGGGAGTGCTGCACTGTCAGAGGGTCAGTACTGAGGGAGTCCTGCACTGTCAGAGGGTTAGTACTGAGGGAGTGCTGCACTGTCAGAGGGTCAGTACTGAGGGAGTGCTGCACTGTCAGAAGGTCAGTACTGAGGGAGTGCTGCTCTGTCAGAGGGTCAGTACTGAGGGAGCGCAGCACTGTCAGAGGGTCAGTACTGAGGGAGCGCTGCACTGTCAGAGGGTCAGTACTGAGGGAGCGCTGCTCTGTCAGAGGGTCAGTACTGAGGGAGTGCTGCTCTGTCAGAGGGTCAGTACTGAGGGAGCGCTGCACTGTCAGAGGGTGAGTCCTGAGGGAGCGCTGCTCTGTCAGAGGGTCACTACTGAGGGAGTGCTGCACTGTCAGAGGGTCAGTACTGAGGGAGTGCTGCACTTCCAGAAGGTCAGGACTGAGGGAGTGCTGCACTGCCAGTGGGTCAGTACTGAGGGAGTGCTGCACTGTCAGAGGTCAGGACTGAGGGAGTGCTGCACTGCCAGTGGGTCTGTACTGAGGGAGTGCTGCACTGTCAGAGGGTCAGTACTGAGGGAGCGCTGCACTGTCAGAGGGTCAGTACTGTGGGAGTGCTGCACTGCCAGAGGGTCAGTACTGAGGGAGTGCAGCACTACCAGAGGGTCAGCACTGAGGGATTGTTGCACTGGCAGAATGTCAGTACTGGGGGAGTGCTGCACTGTCAGAGGGTCAGTACTGAGGGAGTGCTGCACTGTCAGAGGGTCAGTACTAAGGGAGTGCTGCACTGTCAGATGGTCAGTACTGAGGTAGTGCTGCACTGCCAGAGGGCCAGTACTGAGGGAGTGCTGCACAGTCAGAGGGTCAGTACTGAGGGAATGGTGCACTGTCAGAGGGTCAGTACTGAGGGAGTGCAGCACTGTCAGAGGGTCAGTACTGAGGGAGTGCAGCACTGTCAGAGGGTCAGTACTGAGGGAGTGCGGCACTGTCAGAGGGTCAGTACTGAGGGAGTGCTGCACTGTCAGAGGGTCAGTACTGAGGGAGTGCTGCACCGTCAGAGGGTCAGTACTGAGGAGGTGCTGCACTGTCAGAGGGTCATTAATGCGGGAGTGGTGCAATGTCAGAGGGTCAGTACTGAGGGAGTGCTGCATTGTCGGAGGGTCAGTACTGAGGGAGCGCTGCACTGTCAGAGGGTCAGTACTGAGGGAGTGCTGCACTGTCAGAGGGTCAGTACTGAGGTAGTTCTGCATGTCAGAGGGTCAGTACTGAGGGAGTGGTGCACTGTCAAAGGATCAGTACTGAGGGAGTGCTGCACTGTCAGAGGGTCAGTACTGAGGGAGTGCTGCATTGTCAGAGGGTCAGTACTGAGGGTGTGCTGCACTGTCAGAGCGTCAGTATAGAGGGAGTGCTGCACTGTCAGAGGGTCAGTACTGAGGGAGTGCTACACTGTCAGAGGGTCAGTACTGAGGGAGGGCTGCACTGTCAGAGGGTCAGTACTGAGGGAGCACTGCACTGTCAGAGGGTCAGTACTGAGGGAGTGCTGCACTGTCAGAGGGTCAGTACAGAGGGAATGCTGCACTGTCAGAGGGTCAGTACTGAGGGAGTGCCACACTGTCAGACGGTCAGTACTGAGGGAGTGCTGCACTGTCAGAGGGTCAGTACTGGGGGAGAGCCGCACTGTCAGAGGGTCAGTACTGAGGGAGTGGTGCACTGTCCGAGGGTCAGCACTGAGGGAGTGTCGCAGTGTCAGAGGGTCAGTACTGAGGGAGTGCTGCACTGTCAGAGGGTCAGTACTGAGGGTGTGGTGCACTGTCAGAGGGTCAGTACTGAGGGAGTGGTGCACTGTCAGAGGGTCAGTACTGAGGGAGTGCGGCACTGTCAGACGGTCAGTACTGAGGGAGTGCTCACTGTGAGACGGTCAGTACTGAGGGAGTGCTGCACTGTCAGAGGGTCAATACTGAGGGAGTGCTACACTGTCAGAGGGTCAGTATTGAGGGAGTGCTGCACTGTCAGAGGGTCAGTAATGAGGGAATGCTGCAATGTCAGAGGGTCAGTACTGAGGGAGTGTCGCAGTGTCAGAGGGTCAGTACTGAGGGAGTGCTGCACTGTCAGAGGGTCAGTACGGAGGGAGTGCTGCACTGTCAGAGGGTCAGTACTGAGGGAGTGCTGCACTGTCAGAATGTCAGTACTGGGGGAGTGCTGCACTGTCAGAGGGTCAGTACTGAGGGAGTGCTGCACTACCAGTGGGTCAGTACTGAGGGAGTGCTGCACTGCCAGAGGGTCTGTACTGAGGGAGTGCTGCACTATCAGATGGTCAGTACTGAGGGAGTGCTGCACTGTCAGAGGGTCAGGACTGTGTGAGCGCTGCACTGCCAGAGGGACAGTACTGAGGGAGTGCTGCACTGTCAGAGGGTCAGTACTGAGGGAGTGCAGCACTGTCAGAGGGTCAGTACTGAGGGAGTGCGGCACTGTCAGAGGGTCAGTACTGAGGGAGTGCTGCACTGTCAGAGGGTCAGTACTGAGGGAGTGCTGCACCGTCAGAGGGTCAGTACTGAGGAGGTGCTGCACTGTCAGAGGGTCATTAATGCGGGAGTGGTGCAATGTCAGAGGGTCAGTACTGAGGGAGTGCTGCATTGTCGGAGGGTCAGTACTGAGGGAGCGCTGCACTGTCAGAGGGTCAGTACTGAGGGAGTGCTGCACTGTCAGAGGGTCAGTACTGAGGTAGTTCTGCATGTCAGAGGGTCAGTACTGAGGGAGTGGTGCACTGTCAAAGGATCAGTACTGAGGGAGTGCTGCACTGTCAGAGGGTCAGTACTGAGGGAGTGCTGCATTGTCAGAGGGTCAGTACTGAGGGTGTGCTGCACTGTCAGAGCGTCAGTATAGAGGGAGTGCTGCACTGTCAGAGGGTCAGTACTGAGGGAGTGCTACACTGTCAGAGGGTCAGTACTGAGGGAGGGCTGCACTGTCAGAGGGTCAGTACTGAGGGAGCACTGCACTGTCAGAGGGTCAGTACTGAGGGAGTGCTGCACTGTCAGAGGGTCAGTACAGAGGGAATGCTGCACTGTCAGAGGGTCAGTACTGAGGGAGTGCCACACTGTCAGAGGGTCAGTACTGAGGGAGTGCTGCACTGTCAGAGGGTCAGTACTGGGGGAGAGCCGCACTGTCAGAGGGTCAGTACTGAGGGAGTGGTGCACTGTCCGAGGGTCAGCACTGAGGGAGTGTCGCAGTGTCAGAGGGTCAGTACTGAGGGAGTGCTGCACTGTCAGAGGGTCAGTACTGAGGGAGTGGTGCACTGTCAGAGGGTCAGTACTGAGGGAGTGCGGCACTGTCAGACGGTCAGTACTGAGGGAGTGCTCACTGTGAGACGGTCAGTACTGAGGGAGTGCTGCACTGTCAGAGGGTCAATACTGAGGGAGTGCTACACTGTCAGAGGGTCAGTATTGAGGGAGTGCTGCACTGTCAGAGGGTCAGTAATGAGGGAATGCTGCAATGTCAGAGGGTCAGTACTGAGGGAGTGTCGCAGTGTCAGAGGGTCAGTACTGAGGGAGTGCTGCACTGTCAGAGGGTCAGTACGGAGGGAGTGCTGCACTGTCAGAGGGTCAGTACTGAGGGAGTGCTGCACTGTCAGAGGGTCAGTACTGAGGGAGTGCTGCACTACCAGTGGGTCAGTACTGAGGGAGTGCTGCACTGCCAGAGGGTCTGTACTGAGGGTGTGCTACACTGTCAGAGTGTCAGTATTGAGGGAGTGCTGCACTGTCAGAGGGTCAGTACTGAGGGAGTGCTACACTGTCAGAGGGTTAGTATTGAGGGAGTGCTGCACTGTCAGAGGGTCAGTACTGAGGGAATGCTGCACTGTCAGAGGGTCAGTACAGAGGGAGTGCCACACTGTCAGACGGTCAGTACTGAGAGAGTGCTGCACTGTCAGAGGGTCAGTACTGATGGAGTGGTGCACTGTCAGAGGATCAGCACTGAGGGAGTGCTGCACTGTCAGAGGCTCAGTACTGAGGGAGTGGTGCACTGTCAGAGGTTCAGTACTGAGGGAGTTCTGCACTGTCAGAGGGTAAGTACTGAGGGAGTGCTGAACTGTCAGAGGGTCAATACTGAGGGAGTGGTGCACTGTCAGAGGGTCAGTACTGAGGGAGTGCTGCACTGTCAGAGGGTCAGTACTGAGGGAGTGCGGCACTGTCAGAGGGTCAGTACTGAGGGAGTGCTGCACTGTCAGAGGGTCAGTACTGAGGGAGTGCTGCACCGTCAGAGGGTCAGTACTGAGGAGGTGCTGCAGTATCAGAGGTTCAGTAATGAGGGAGTGGTGCACTGTCAGTGGGTCAGTACTGAGGGAGTGCTGCACTGTCGGAGGGTCAGTACTGAGGGAGCGCTGTACTGTCAGAGGTTCAGTACTGAAGGAGTACTGCACTGTCAAAGGATCAGTACTGAGGGAGTGGTGCACTGTCAGAGGGTCAGTACTGAGGGAGTGCTGCACTGTCAGAGGGTCAGTACTGAGCGAGTGCTGCACTCTCAGAGGGTCAGTACTGAGGGTGTGCTGCACTGTCAGAGGGTCAGTACTTAGGGAGAGGTGCACTGTCAGAGGTTCAGTACTGAGGGAGTGCTGCACTGTCAGATGGTCAGTACTGAGGGAGCGCTGCACTGTCAGAGGTCCAGTACTGAGGGAGTGCTGCACTGTCAGAGGGTCAATACTGAGGGTGTGCAGCACTGTCAGAGGGTCAGTACTGAGGGAGTGCTGCACTGTCAAAGAGTCAGTACTGAGGGAATGCTGCACTGTCAGAGGGTCAGTACTGAGGGAGTGCTGCACTGTCAGAGGGTCAGCACTGAGGGAGTGGTGCACTGTCAGAGGGTCAGTACTGAGGGAGTGCTGCACTGTCAGAGGGTCAGTACTGAGGGAGTGCTACACTGTCAGAGGGGTCAGTACTGAGGGAATGGTTGCACTGTCAGAGGGTCAGTTCTGAGGGAGCGCTGCACTGTCAGAGTGTCAGTACTGAGGGAGTGCTGCACTGTCAGAGGGTCAATACTGAGGGAGTGCTGCACTGTCAGAGGGTCAGTACTGAGGGAGCGCTGCACTGTCAGAGGGTCAGTACTGAGGGAGTGCTGCACTGTCAGAGGGACAGTACTGAGAGGATGCTGCACTGTCAGAGGGTCAGTACTGAGGAGTGCTCACTGTCAGAGGGTCAGTACTGAGGGAGTGCTGCACTGTCAGAGGGTCAGTATTGAGAGGATGCTGCACTGTCAGAGGGTCAGTACTGAGGGAGTGTTGCTTTGTCAGAGGGTCAGTACTGAGGGAGTGCTGCACTGTCAGAGGGTAAGTATTGAGGGAGTGCTACACTGTCAGAGGGTCAGTATTGAGGGAGTGCTGCACTGTCAGAGGGTCAGTACTGAGGGAATGCCGCACATTAAGAGGGTCAGTACTGAGGGAGTGCCACACTGTCAGAGGGTCAGTACTGAGAGAGTGCTGCACTGTCAGAGGGTCAGTACTGAGGGAGTGGTGCACTGTCAGAGGGTCAGCACTGAGGGAGTGTCGCAGTGTCAGAGGGTCAGTACTGAGGGAGTGCTGCACTGTCAGAGGGTCAGTACGGAGGGAGTGCTGCACTGTCAGAGGGTCAGTACTGAGGGAGCGCTGCACGGTCAGAGGGTCAGTACTGAGGGAGTGCACCACTGTCAGAGTGTCAGTACTGAGGGAGTGCGGCACTGTCAGAGGGTCAGTACTGAGGGAGTGCTGCACTGTCAGAGGGTCAGTACTGACGGAGTGCTGCACCGTCAGAGGGTCTGTACTGAGGAGGTGCTGCACTGTCAGAGGGTCAGTAATGAGGGAGTGGTGCACTGTCAGAGGGTCAGTACTGAGGTAGTTCTGCATGTCAGAGGGTCAGTACTGAGGGAGTGTTGCACTGTCAAAGGATCAGTACTGAGGGAGTGGTGCACTGTCAGAGGGTCAGTACTGAGGGAGTGCTGCACTGTCAGAGGGTCAGTACTGAAGGAGTGCTGCACTGTCAGAGGGTCAGTACTGAGGGTGTGCTTGCACTGTCAGAGGGTCAATACTGAGGGAGTGCAGCACAGTCAGAGGGTCCAGTACTGAGGGAGTGCTGCACTGTCAGAGGGTCAGTACTGAGGGAGTGCTGCACTGTCAGAGGGTCAGTACTGAGTGATTGCTGCTCTGTCAGAGAGTCAGTACTGAGGGAAAGCTGCACTGCTAGAGGGTCAGTACTGAGGGAGTGCTGCACTGTCAGAGGGTCAGCACTGAGGGAGTGGTGCACTGTCAGAGGGTCAGTACTGAGGGAATGGTGCACTGCCAGAGGGTCAGTTCTGAGGGAGCGCTGCACTGTCAGAGGGTCAGTACTAAGAGGATGCTGCACTGTCAGAGGGTCAGTACTGAGGAGTGGTGCACTGTCAGAGGGTCAGTACTGAGAGGATGCTGCACTGTCAGAGGGTCAGTACTGAGGGAGTGTTTGCACTGTCAGAAGGTCAGTACTGAGGGAGTGCTGCACTGTCAGAGGTCCAGTACTGAGGGAGTGCTGCACTGTCAGAGGGTCAATACTGAGGGAGTGCAGCACTGTCAGAGGGTCAGTACTGAGGGAATGCTGCACTGTCAGAGGGTCAGTACTGAGGGAATGCTGCACTGTCAGAGGGTCAGTACTGAGGGAGTGCTGCACTGTCAGAGGGTCAGTACTGAGGGAGTGCTACACTGTCAGAGGGTCAGTACTGAGGGAATGGTGCACTGTCAGAGGGTCAGTTCTGAGGGAGCGCTGCACTGTCAGAGGGTCAGTACTGAGGGAGTGCTACACTGTCAGAGGGTCAGTACTGAGGGAATGGTGCACTGTCAGAGGGTCAGTTCTGAGGGAGCGCTGCACTGTCAGAGGTCAGTACTGAGGGAGTGGTGCACTGTCAGAGGGTCAGTACTGTGGGAGTGCTGCACTGTCAGAGGGTCAGTACTGAGAGGATGCTGCACTGTCAGAGGTTCAGTACTGAGGGAGTGCTGCACTGTCAGAGGGTCAGTACTGAGGGAGTGCTGCACTGTCAGAGGGTCAGTACTGAGGGAGTGCTCACTGTGAGAGGGTCAGTACTGAGGGAGTGCTGCACTGTCAGAGGGTCAATACTGAGGGAGTGCTACACTGTCAGAGGGTCAGTATTGAGGGAGTGCTGCACTGTCAGAGGGTCAGTACTGAGGGAGTGCTGCACTGTCAGAGGGTCAGTACTGAGGGAGTGCTGCACTGTCAGAGCGTCAGTACTGAGCGAGTGTTGCACTGTCAGAGGGTCAGTACTGAGGGAGTGCTGCACTGTCAGAGGGTCAATACTGAGGGAGTGCTACACTGTCAGAGGGTCAGTATTGAGGGAGTGCTGCACTGTCAGAGGGTCAGTACTGAGAGAGTACTGCACTGTCAGAGGGTCAGTACTGAGGGAGTGGTGCACTGTCAGAGGGTCAGCACTGAGGGAGTGTCGCAGTGTCAGAGGGTCAGTACTGAGGGAGTGCTGCACTGTCAGAGGGTCAGTACGGAGGGAGTGCTGCACTGTCATAGGATCAGTACTGAGGGAGTGCTGCACTGTCAGAGGGTCAGTACTGAGGGAGTGGTGCACTGTCAGAGGGTAAGTACTGAGGGAGTGCTGCACTGTCAGAGGGTCAGTACTGAGGGAGTGCTGCACTGTCAGAGGGTCAGTACTGAGGGAGTGGTGCACTGTCAGAGGTTCAGTACTGAGAGAGTTCTGCACTGTCAGAGGGTAAGTACTGAGGGAGTGCTGCACTGTCAGAGGGTCAATACTGAGGGAGTGGTGCACTGTCAGAGGGTCAGTACTGAGGGAGTGCTGCACTGTCAGAGGGTCAGTACTGAGGGAGTGCGGCACTGTCAGAAGGTCAGTACTGAGGGAGTGCTGCACTGTCAGAGGGTCAGTACTGAGGGAGTGCTGCACCGTCAGAGGGTCAGTACTGAGGAGGTGCTGCACTGTCAGAGGGTCAGTAATGAGGGAGTGGTGCACTGTCAGAGGGTCAGTGCTGAGGGAGTGCTGCACTGTCGGAGGGTCAGTACTGAGGGAGCGCTGCACTGTCAGAGGGTCAGTACTGAGGGAGTGCTGCACTGTCAGAGGGTCAGTACTGAGGGAGTGCTGCACTGTCAGAGGGTCAGTACTGAGCGAGTGCTGCACTGTCAGAAGGTTCAGTACTGAGGGTGTGCTGCACTGTCAGAGGGTCAATACTGAGGGAGTGCTGCACTGTCAGAGGGTCAGTACTGAGCGAGTGCTGCACTGTCAGAAGTTCAGTACTGAGGGTGTGCTGCACTGTCAGAGGGTCAGTACTGAGGGAGTGGTGCACTGTCAGTGGGTCAGTACTGGGGGAGTGCCACACAGTCAGAGGGTCAGTACTGAGAGAGTGCTTGCACTGTCAGAGGGTCAGTACGGAGGGAGTGCTGCACTGTCAGAGGGTCAGTACTGAGGGAGCGCTGCACTGTCAGAGGGTCAGTACTGATGGAGTGCAGCACTGTCAGAGGGTCAGTACTGAGAGAGTGTCGCAGTGTCAGAGGGTCAGTACTGAGGGAGTGCTGCACTGTCAGAGGGTCAGTACTGAGGGAGTGCTGCACTGTCAGAGGTTCAGTACTGAGGGTGTGCTGCACTGTCAGAGGGTCAGTACTGAGGGAGTGGTCCACTGTCAGTGGGTCAGTACTGGGGTAGTGCCACACAGTCAGAGGGTCAGTACTGAGGGATTGCTGCACTGTCAGAGCGTCAGTGCTGAGATAGTTCTGCATGTCAGAGGGTCAGTACTGAGGGAGTGGTGCACTGTCAAAGGATCAGTACTGAGGGAGTGGTGCACTGTCAGAGGGTCAGTACTGAGGGAGTGCAGCACTGTCAGAGGGTCAGTACTGAGGGAGTGCAGCACTGTCAGAGGGTCAGTACTGAGGGAGTGCGGCACTGTCAGAGGGTCAGTACTGAGGGAGTGCTGCACTGTCAGAGGGTCAGTACTGAGGGAGTGCTGCACCGTCAGAGGGTCAGTACTGAGGAGTTGCTGCACTGTCAGAGGGTCATTAATGCGGGAGTGGTGCACTGTCAGAGGGTCAGTACTGAGGGAGTGCTGCACTGTCGGAGGGTCAGTACTGAGGGAGCGCTGCACTGTCAGAGGGTCAGTACTGAGGGAGTGCTGCACTGTCAGAGGGTCAGTACTGAGGTAGTTCTGCATGTCAGAGGGTCAGTAACACAGTGAGCACGTGATCAAAGGATCAGTACTGAGGGAGTGCTGCACTGTCAGAGGGTCAGTACTGAGGGAGTGCTGCATTGTCAGAGGGTCAGTACTGAGGGTGTGCTACACTGTCAGAGTGTCAGTATTGAGGGAGTGCTGCACTGTCAGAGGGTCAGTACTGAGGGATTGCTACACTGTCAGAGGGTCAGTACTGAGGGAGTGCTGCACTGTCAGAGGGTCAGTACTGAGGGAGCACTGCACTGTCAGAGGGTCAGTACTGAGGGAGTGCTGCTCTGTCAGAGGGTCAGTACTGAGGGAGTGCTGCACTGTCAGAGGGTCAGTACGGAGGGAGTGCTGCACTGTCAGAGGGTCAGTACTGAGGGTGTGGTGCACTGTCAGAGGGTCAGTACTGAGGGAGTGGTGCACTGTCAGAGGGTCAGTACTGAGGGAGTGCGGCACTGTCAGACGGTCAGTACTGAGGGAGTGCTGCACTGTCAGAGGGTCAGTACTGAGAGGATGCTGCACTGTCAGAGGGTCAGTACTGAGGGAGTGCTCACTGTGAGAGGGTCAGTACTGAGGGAGTGCTGCACTGTCAGAGGGTCATTCCTGAGGGAGTGCTACACTGTTAGAGGGTCAGTATTGAGGGAGTGCTGCACTGTCAGAGGGTCAGTACTGAGGGAATGCTGCACTGTCAGAGGGTCAGTACTGAGGGAGTGCCACACTGTCAGAGGGTCAGTACTGAGAGAGTGCTGCACTGTCAGAGGGTCAGTACTGAGGGAGTGGTGCACTGTCAGAGGGTCAGCACTGAGGGAGTGTCGCAGTGTCAGAGGGTCAGTACTGAGGGAGTGCTGCACTGTCAGAGGGTCAGTACTGAGGGAGTGCTGCACTGTCAGAGGGTCAGTACTGAGGGAGTGCTGCACTGTCAGAGGGTCTGTACTGAGGGAGTGTTGCACTGTCAGAATGTCAGTACTGGGGGAGTGCTGCACTGTCAGAGGGTCAGTACTGAGGGAGTGCTGCACTACCAGAGGGTCAGTACTGAGGGAGTGCTGCACTGCCAGAGGGTCTGTACTGAGGGAGTGCTGCACTATCAGATGGTCAGTACTGAGGGAGTGCTGCACTGTCAGAGGGTCAGGACTGTGTGAGTGCTGCACTGCCAGAGGGACAGTACTGAGGGAGTGCTGCACTGTCAGAGGGTCAGTACTGAGGGAGTGCTGCACTGCCAGACGGTCAGTACTGAGGGAGGGCTGCACTTCCAGAGGGTCAGTACTGAGGGAGTGCTGCACTGTCAGAGGGTCAGTACTGAGGGAGTGCTGCACTGCCAGTGGGTCAGTACTGAGGGAGTGCTGCACTGTCAGAGGGTCAGTACTGAGGGAGCGCTGCACTGTCAGAGGGTCAGGACTGAGGGATTGCTGCACTGTCAGACGGTCAGTACTGAGGGAGTGCTGCACTGTCAGAGGGTCAGTACTGAGGGAGTCCTGCACTGTCAGAGGGTTAGTACTGAGGGAGTGCTGCACTGTCAGAGGGTCAGTACTGAGGGAGTGCTGCACTGTCAGAAGGTCAGTACTGAGGGAGTGCTGCTCTGTCAGAGGGTCAGTACTGAGGGAGCGCAGCACTGTCAGAGGGTCAGTACTGAGGGAGCGCTGCACTGTCAGAGGGTCAGTACTGAGGGAGCGCTGCTCTGTCAGAGGGTCAGTACTGAGGGAGTGCTGCTCTGTCAGAGGGTCAGTACTGAGGGAGCGCTGCACTGTCAGAGGGTGAGTCCTGAGGGAGCGCTGCTCTGTCAGAGGGTCACTACTGAGGGAGTGCTGCACTGTCAGAGGGTCAGTACTGAGGGAGTGCTGCACTTCCAGAAGGTCAGGACTGAGGGAGTGCTGCACTGCCAGTGGGTCAGTACTGAGGGAGTGCTGCACTGTCAGAGGTCAGGACTGAGGGAGTGCTGCACTGCCAGTGGGTCTGTACTGAGGGAGTGCTGCACTGTCAGAGGGTCAGTACTGAGGGAGCGCTGCACTGTCAGAGGGTCAGTACTGTGGGAGTGCTGCACTGCCAGAGGGTCAGTACTGAGGGAGTGCTGCACTACCAGAGGGTCAGCACTGAGGGATTGTTGCACTGGCAGAATGTCAGTACTGGGGGAGTGCTGCACTGTCAGAGGGTCAGTACTGAGGGAGTGCTGCACTGTCAGAGGGTCAGTACTAAGGGAGTGCTGCACTGTCAGATGGTCAGTACTGAGGTAGTGCTGCACTGCCAGAGGGCCAGTACTGAGGGAGTGCTGCACAGTCAGAGGGTCAGTACTGAGGGAATGGTGCACTGTCAGAGGGTCAGTACTGAGGGAGTGCAGCACTGTCAGAGGGTCAGTACTGAGGGAGTGCAGCACTGTCAGAGGGTCAGTACTGAGGGAGTGCGGCACTGTCAGAGGGTCAGTACTGAGGGAGTGCTGCACTGTCAGAGGGTCAGTACTGAGGGAGTGCTGCACCGTCAGAGGGTCAGTACTGAGGAGGTGCTGCACTGTCAGAGGGTCATTAATGCGGGAGTGGTGCAATGTCAGAGGGTCAGTACTGAGGGAGTGCTGCATTGTCGGAGGGTCAGTACTGAGGGAGCGCTGCACTGTCAGAGGGTCAGTACTGAGGGAGTGCTGCACTGTCAGAGGGTCAGTACTGAGGTAGTTCTGCATGTCAGAGGGTCAGTACTGAGGGAGTGGTGCACTGTCAAAGGATCAGTACTGAGGGAGTGCTGCACTGTCAGAGGGTCAGTACTGAGGGAGTGCTGCATTGTCAGAGGGTCAGTACTGAGGGTGTGCTGCACTGTCAGAGCGTCAGTATAGAGGGAGTGCTGCACTGTCAGAGGGTCAGTACTGAGGGAGTGCTACACTGTCAGAGGGTCAGTACTGAGGGAGGGCTGCACTGTCAGAGGGTCAGTACTGAGGGAGCACTGCACTGTCAGAGGGTCAGTACTGAGGGAGTGCTGCACTGTCAGAGGGTCAGTACAGAGGGAATGCTGCACTGTCAGAGGGTCAGTACTGAGGGAGTGCCACACTGTCAGAGGGTCAGTACTGAGGGAGTGCTGCACTGTCAGAGGGTCAGTACTGGGGGAGAGCCGCACTGTCAGAGGGTCAGTACTGAGGGAGTGGTGCACTGTCCGAGGGTCAGCACTGAGGGAGTGTCGCAGTGTCAGAGGGTCAGTACTGAGGGAGTGCTGCACTGTCAGAGGGTCAGTACTGAGGGTGTGGTGCACTGTCAGAGGGTCAGTACTGAGGGAGTGGTGCACTGTCAGAGGGTCAGTACTGAGGGAGTGCGGCACTGTCAGACGGTCAGTACTGAGGGAGTGCTCACTGTGAGACGGTCAGTACTGAGGGAGTGCTGCACTGTCAGAGGGTCAATACTGAGGGAGTGCTACACTGTCAGAGGGTCAGTATTGAGGGAGTGCTGCACTGTCAGAGGGTCAGTAATGAGGGAATGCTGCAATGTCAGAGGGTCAGTACTGAGGGAGTGTCGCAGTGTCAGAGGGTCAGTACTGAGGGAGTGCTGCACTGTCAGAGGGTCAGTACGGAGGGAGTGCTGCACTGTCAGAGGGTCAGTACTGAGGGAGTGCTGCACTGTCAGAATGTCAGTACTGGGGGAGTGCTGCACTGTCAGAGGGTCAGTACTGAGGGAGTGCTGCACTACCAGTGGGTCAGTACTGAGGGAGTGCTGCACTGCCAGAGGGTCTGTACTGAGGGAGTGCTGCACTATCAGATGGTCAGTACTGAGGGAGTGCTGCACTGTCAGAGGGTCAGGACTGTGTGAGCGCTGCACTGCCAGAGGGACAGTACTGAGGGAGTGCTGCACTGTCAGAGGGTCAGTACTGAGGGAGTGCAGCACTGTCAGAGGGTCAGTACTGAGGGAGTGCGGCACTGTCAGAGGGTCAGTACTGAGGGAGTGCTGCACTGTCAGAGGGTCAGTACTGAGGGAGTGCTGCACCGTCAGAGGGTCAGTACTGAGGAGGTGCTGCACTGTCAGAGGGTCATTAATGCGGGAGTGGTGCAATGTCAGAGGGTCAGTACTGAGGGAGTGCTGCATTGTCGGAGGGTCAGTACTGAGGGAGCGCTGCACTGTCAGAGGGTCAGTACTGAGGGAGTGCTGCACTGTCAGAGGGTCAGTACTGAGGTAGTTCTGCATGTCAGAGGGTCAGTACTGAGGGAGTGGTGCACTGTCAAAGGATCAGTACTGAGGGAGTGCTGCACTGTCAGAGGGTCAGTACTGAGGGAGTGCTGCATTGTCAGAGGGTCAGTACTGAGGGTGTGCTGCACTGTCAGAGCGTCAGTATAGAGGGAGTGCTGCACTGTCAGAGGGTCAGTACTGAGGGAGTGCTACACTGTCAGAGGGTCAGTACTGAGGGAGGGCTGCACTGTCAGAGGGTCAGTACTGAGGGAGCACTGCACTGTCAGAGGGTCAGTACTGAGGGAGTGCTGCACTGTCAGAGGGTCAGTACAGAGGGAATGCTGCACTGTCAGAGGGTCAGTACTGAGGGAGTGCCACACTGTCAGAGGGTCAGTACTGAGGGAGTGCTGCACTGTCAGAGGGTCAGTACTGGGGGAGAGCCGCACTGTCAGAGGGTCAGTACTGAGGGAGTGGTGCACTGTCCGAGGGTCAGCACTGAGGGAGTGTCGCAGTGTCAGAGGGTCAGTACTGAGGGTGTGGTGCACTGTCAGAGGGTCAGTACTGAGGGAGTGGTGCACTGTCAGAGGGTCAGTACTGAGGGAGTGCGGCACTGTCAGACGGTCAGTACTGAGGGAGTGCTCACTGTGAGACGGTCAGTACTGAGGGAGTGCTGCACTGTCAGAGGGTCAATACTGAGGGAGTGCTACACTGTCAGAGGGTCAGTATTGAGGGAGTGCTGCACTGTCAGAGGGTCAGTAATGAGGGAATGCTGCAATGTCAGAGGGTCAGTACTGAGGGAGTGTCGCAGTGTCAGAGGGTCAGTACTGAGGGAGTGCTGCACTGTCAGAGGGTCAGTACGGAGGGAGTGCTGCACTGTCAGAGGGTCAGTACTGAGGGAGTGCTGCACTGTCAGAATGTCAGTACTGGGGGAGTGCTGCACTGTCAGAGGGTCAGTACTGAGGGAGTGCTGCACTACCAGTGGGTCAGTACTGAGGGAGTGCTGCACTGCCAGAGGGTCTGTACTGAGGGAGTGCTGCACTATCAGATGGTCAGTACTGAGGGAGTGCTGCACTGTCAGAGGGTCAGGACTGTGTGAGCGCTGCACTGCCAGAGGGACAGTACTGAGGGAGTGCTGCACTGTCAGAGGGTCAGTACTGAGGGAGTGCTGCACTTCCAGAGGGTCAGTACTGAGGGAGTGCTGCACTGTCAGAGGCTCAGTACTGAGGGAGTGCTGCACTGCCAGTGGGTCAGTACTGAGGGAGTGCTGCACTGTCAGAGGGTCAGTACTGAGGGAGCGCTGCACTGTCAGAGGGTCAGGACTGAGGGAGTTTTGCACTGCCAGAGTGTCCGTATTGAGGGAGTGCTGCACTGTCAGAGGGTCAGTACTGAGGGTGTGCTGCACTGTCAGACGGTCAGTACTGAGGGAGTGCTGCTCTGTCAGAGCGTCAGTACTGAGGGAGCGCAGCACTGTCAGAGGGTCAGTACTGAGGGAGCGCTGCACTGTCAGAGGGTCAGTACTGAGGGAGCGCTGCTCTGTCAGAGGGTCAGTACTGAGGGAGTGCTGCTCTGTCAGAGGGTCAGTACTGAGGGAGCGCTGCACTGTCAGAGGGTGAGTACTGAGGGAGCGCTGCTCTGTCAGAGGGTCAGTACTGAGGGAGTGCTGCACTGTCAGAGGGTCAGTACTGAGGGAGTGTTGCACTGTCAGAATGTCAGTACTGGGGGAGTGCTGCACTGTCAGAGGGTCAGTACTGAGGGAGTGCTGCACTGCCAGAGGGTCAGTACTGAGGGACTGCTGCACTGTCAGAGGGTCAGTACTGAGGTAGTGCTGCACTGCCAGAGGGCCAGTACTGTGGGAGTGCTGCAATATCAGAGGGTCAGTACTGAGGGAGTGCTGCACTTCCAGAAGGTCAGGACTGAGGGAGTGCTGCACTGCCAGTGGGTCAGTACTGAGGGAGTGCTGCACTGTCAGAGGGTCAGGACTGAGGGAGTGCTGCACTGCCAGTGGGTCTGTACTGAGGGAGTGCTGCACTGTCAGAGGGTCAGTACTGAGGGAGCGCTGCACTGTCAGAGGGTCAGTACTGTGGGAGTGCTGCACTGCCAGAGGGTCAGTACTGAGGGAGTGCTGCACTACCAGAGGGTCAGCACTGAGGGAGTGTTGCACTGGCAGAATGTCAGTACTGGGGGAGTGCTGCACTGTCAGAGGGTCAGTACTGAGGGAGTGCTGCACTGTCAGAGGGTCAGTACTAAGGGAGTGCTGCACAGTCAGATGGTCAGTACTGAGGTAGTGCTGCACTGCCAGAGGGCCAGTACTGAGGGAGTGCTGCACAGTCAGAGGGTCAGTACTGAGGGAGTGCTGCACTTCCAGAAGGTCAGTACTGAGGGAGTGCTGCACTGTCAGAGGGTCAGGACTGAGGGAGTGCTGCACTGCCAGTGTGTCTGAACTGAGGGTGTGCTGCACTGTCAGAGGGTCAGGACTGAGGGAGTGCTGCACTTACCCTTGGGTCTGTACTGAGGGAGTGCTGGACTGTCAGAGGGTCAGTACTGAGGGAGCGCTGCACTGTCAGAGGGTCAGTACTGTGGGAGTGCTGCACTGCCAGAGGGTCAGTACTGAGGGAGTGCTGCACGACCAGAGGGTCAGTACTGAGGGAGTGCTGCACTGCCAGAGGGTCCGTACTGAGGGAGTGCTGCACTGTCAGAGGGTCAGCACTGAGGGAGTGCTGCACTGTCAGAGGGTCAGGACTGAGGGAGTGCTGCACTGCCAGAGGGACAGTACTGAGGGAGTGCTGCACTGTCAGAGGGTCAGTACTGAGGGAGTGCTGCACTGCCAGAGGGTCAGTACTGAGGGAGTGCTGCACTTCCAGAGGGTCAGTACTGAGGGAGTGCTGCACTGTCAGAGGGTCACGACTGAGGGAGTGCTGCACTGCCAGTGGGTCAGTACTGAGGGAGTGCTGCACTATCACACGGTCAGTACTGAGGGAGTGCTCCACTGTCAGAGGGTCAGTACTGAGGGAGTGCTGCACTGCCGGACGGTCAGTACTGAGGGAGTGCTGCACTGCCAGAGGGTCAGTACTGAGGGAGTGCTGCACTGTCAGAGGGTCAGTACTGAGGGAGTGCTGCACTGTCACACGGTCAGTACTGAGGGAGTGCTCCACTGTCAGAGGGTCAGTACTGAGGGAGTGCTGCACTGCCAGAGGGTCAGTACTGAGGGAGTGCTGCACTGCCAGAGGGTCAGTATTGAGGGAGTGCTGCACTGTCAGAGGGTCAGTACTGAGGGACTGCTGCACAGTCAGAGGGTCAGGACTGAGGGAGTGCTGCACTGCCAGAGGGTCAGTACTGAGGCAGTGCTGCACTGTCAGGGGGTCAGTACTGAGGGAGTGCTGCACTGCCAGAGGGTCAGTACTGAGGGAGTGCTGCACTTCCAGAGGGTCAGTACTGAGGGAGTGCTGCACTGTCAGAGGGTCAGGACTGAGGGAGTGCTGCACTGCCAGTGGGTCAGTACTGAGGGAGTGCTGCACTGTCAGAGGGGCAGTACTGAGGGAGTGCTGCACTGTCAGATGGTCAGTATTAAGGGAGTGCTGCACTGTCAGAGGGTCAGTACTGAGAGGATGCTGCACTGTCAGAGGGTCAGTACTGAGGGAGTGCTCACTGTGAGAGGGTCAGTACTGAGGGAGTGCTGCACTGTCAGAGGGTCAATACTGAGGGAGTGCTAGACTGTCAGAGGGTCAGTATTGAGGGAGTGCTGCACTGTCAGAGGGTCAGTACTGAGGGAATGCTGCACTGTCAGAGGGTCAGTACTGAGGGAGTGCCACACTGTCAGAGGGTCAGTACTGAGAGAGTGCTGCACTGTCAGAGGGTTAGTACTGAGGGAGTGGTGCACTGTCAGAGGGTCATCACTGAGGGAGTGTCGCAGTGTCAGAGGGTCAGTACTGAGGGAGTGCTGCACTGTCAGAGGGTCAGTACGGAGGGAGTGCTGCACTGTCAGAGGGTCAGTACTGAGGGAGTGCTGCACTGTCAGAGGGTCAGTACTGAGGGAGTGTTGCACTGTCAGAATGTCAGTACTGGGGGAGTGCTGCACTGTCAGAGGGTCAGTACTGAGGGAGTGCTGCACTACCAGAGGGTCAGTACTGAGGGAGTGCTGCACTGCCAGAGGGTCTGTACTGATGGAGTGCTGCACTATCAGATGGTCAGTACTGAGGGAGTGCTGCACTGTCAGAGGGTCAGGACTGTGGGATTGCTGCACTGCCAGAGGGACAGTACTGAGGGAGTGCTGCACTGTCAGAGGGTCAGTACTGAGGGAGTGCTGCACTGCCAGACGGTCAGTACTGAGGGAGGGCTGCACTTCCAGAGGGTCAGTACTGAGGGAGTGCTGCACTGTCAGAGGGTCAGTACTGAGGGAGTGCTGCACTGCCAGTGGGTCAGTACTGAGGGAGTGCTGCACTGTCAGAGGGTCAGTACTGAGGGAGCGCTGCACTGTCAGAGGGTCAGGACTGAGGGAGTTTTGCACTGCCAGAGTGTCCGTATTGAGGGAGTGCTGCACTGTCAGAGGGTCAGTACTGAGGGAGTGCTGCACTGTCAGACGGTCAGTACTGAGGGAGTGCTGCACTGTCAGAGGGTCAGTACTGAGGGAGTCCTGCAATGTCAGAGGGTTAGTACTGAGGGAGTGCTGCACTGTCAGAGGGTCAGTACTGAGGGAGTGCTGCACTGTCAGAATGTCAGTACTGAGGGAGTGCTGCTCTGTCAGAGGGTCAGTACTGAGGGAGCGCAGCACTGTCAGAGGGTCAGTACTGAGGGAGCGCTGCACTGTCAGAGGGTCAGTACTGAGGGAGCGCTGCTCTGTCAGAGGGTCAGTACTGAGGGAGTGCTGCTCTGTCAGAGGGTCAGTACTGAGGGAGCGCTGCACTGTCAGAGGGTGAGTACTGAGGGAGCGCTGCTCTGTCAGAGGGTCAGTACTGAGGGAGTGCTGCACTGTCAGAGGGTCAGTACAGAGGGAATGCTGCACTGTCAGAGGGTCAGTACTGAGGGAGTGCCACACTGTCAGAGGGTCAGTACTGAGGGAGTGCTGCACTGTCAGAGGGTCAGTACTGGGGGACAGCCGCACTGTCAGAGGGTCAGTACTGAGGGAGTGGTGCACTCTCCGAGGGTCAGCACTGAGGGAGTGTCGCAGTGTCAGAGGGTCAGTACTGAGGGAGTGCTGCACTGTCAGAGGGTCAGTACTGAGGGTGTGGTGCACTGTCAGAGGGTCAGTACTGAGGAAGTGGTGCACTGTCAGAGGGTCAGTACTGAGGGAGTGCGGCACTGTGAGACGGTCAGTACTGAGGGAGTGCTCACTGTGAGACGGTCAGTACTGAGGGAGTGCTGCACTGTCAGAGGGTCAATACTGAGGGAGTGCTACACTGTCAGAGGGTCAGTATTGAGGGAGTGCTGCACTGTCAGAGGGTCAGTAGTGAGGGAATGCTGCACTGTCAGAGGGTCAGTACTGAGAGAGTGCCACACTGTCAGAGGGTCAGTACTGAGAGAGTGCTGCACTGTCAGAGGGTCAGTACTGAGGGAGTGGTGCACTGTCAGAGGGTCAGCACTGAGGGAGTGTCGCAGTGTCAGAGGGTCAGTACTGAGGGAGTGCTGCACTGTCAGAGGGTCAGTACGGAGGGAGTGCTGCACTGTCAGAGGGTCAGTACTGAGGGAGTGCTGCACTGTCAGAATGTCAGTACTGGGGGAGTGCTGCACTGTCAGAGGGTCAGTACTGAGGGAGTGCTGCACTACCAGAGGGTCAGTACTGAGGGAGTGCTGCACTGCCAGAGGGTCTGTACTGAGGGAGTGCTGCACTATCAGATGGTCAGTTCTGAGGGAGTGCTGCACTGTCAGAGGGTCAGGACTGTGTGAGTGCTGCACTGCCAGAGGGACAGTACTGAGGGAGTGCTGCACTGTCAGAGGGTCAGTACTGAGGGAGTGCTGCACTTCCAGAGGGTCAGTACTGAGGGAGTGCTGCACTGTCAGAGGCTCAGTACTGAGGGAGTGCTGCACTGCCAGTGGGTCAGTACTGAGGGAGTGCTGCACTGTCAGAGGGTCAGTACTGAGGGAGCGCTGCACTGTCAGAGGGTCAGGACTGAGGGAGTTTTGCACTGCCAGAGTGTCCGTATTGAGGGAGTGCTGCACTGTCAGAGGGTCAGTACTGAGGGTGTGCTGCACTGTCAGACGGTCAGTACTGAGGGAGTGCTGCACTGTCAGAGGGTCAGTACTGAGGGAGTCCTGCACTGTCAGAGGGTTAGTACTGAGGGAGTGCTGCACTGTCAGAGGGTCAGTACTGAGGGAGCGCTGCACTGTCAGAAGGTCAGTACTGAGGGAGTGCTGCTCTGTCAGAGGGTCAGTACTGAGGGAGCGCAGCACTGTCAGAGGGTCAGTACTGAGGGAGCGCTGCACTGTCAGAGGGTCAGTACTGAGGGAGCGCTGCTCTGTCAGAGGGTCAGTACTGAGGGAGTGCTGCTCTGTCAGAGGGTCAGTACTGAGGGAGCGCTGCACTGTCAGAGGGTGAGTACTGAGGGAGCGCTGCTCTGTCAGAGGGTCAGTACTGAGGGAGTGCTGCACTGTCAGAGGGTCAGTACTGAGGGAGTGTTGCACTGTCAGAATGTCAGTACTGGGGGAGTGCTGCACTGTCAGAGGGTCAGTACTGAGGGAGTGCTGCACTGCCAGAGGGTCAGTACTGAGGGACTGCTGCACTGTCAGAGGGTCAGTACTGAGGTAGTGCTGCACTGCCAGAGGGCCAGTACTGAGGGAGTGCTGCACTGTCAGAGGGTCAGTACTGAGGGAGTGCTGCACTTCCAGAAGGTCAGGACTGAGGGAGTGCTGCACTGCCAGTGGGTCAGTACTGAGGGAGTGCTGCACTGTCAGAGGGTCAGGACTGAGGGAGTGCTGCACTGCCAGTGGGTCTGTACTGAGGGAGTGCTGCACTGTCAGAGGGTCAGTACTGAGGGAGCGCTGCACTGTCAGAGGGTCAGTACTGTGGGAGTGCTGCACTGCCAGAGGGTCAGTACTGAGGGAGTGCTGCACTACCAGAGGGTCAGCACTGAGGGAGTGTTCCACTGGCAGAATGTCAGTACTGGGGGAGTGCTGCACTGTCAGAGGGTCAGTACTGAGGGAGTGCTGCACTGTCAGAGGGTCAGTACTAAGGGAGTGCTGCACTGTCAGATGGTCAGTACTGAGGTAGTGCTGCACTGCCAGAGGGCCAGTACTGAGGGAGTGCTGCACAGTCAGAGGGTCAGTACTGAGGGAGTGCTGCACTTCCAGAAGGTCAGTACTGAGGGAGTGCTGCACTGTCAGAGGGTCAGGACTGAGGGAGTGCTGCACTGCCAGTGTGTCTGAACTGAGGGTGTGCTGCACTGTCAGAGGGTCAGGACTGAGGGAGTGCTGCACTGCCCGTGGGTCTGTACTGAGGGAGTGCTGCACTGTCAGAGGGTCAGTACTGAGGGAGCGCTGCACTGTCAGAGGGTCAGTACTGTGGGAGTGCTGCACTGCCAGAGGGTCAGTGCTGAGGGAGTGCTGCACTACCAGAGGGTCAGTACTGAGGGAGTGCTGCACTGCCAGAGGGTCCGTACTGAGGGAGTGCTGCACTGTCAGAGGGTCAGCACTGAGGGAGTGCTGCACTGTCAGAGGGTCAGGACTGAGGGAGTGCTGCACTGCCAGAGGGACAGTACTAAGGGAGTGCTGCACTGTCAGAGGGTCAGTACTGAGGGAGTGCTGCACTGCCAGAGGGTCAGTACTGAGGGAGTGCTGCACTTCCAGAGGGTCAGTACTGAGGGAGTGCTGCACTGTCAGAGGGTCAGGACTGAGGGAGTGCTGCACTGCCAGTGGGTCAGTACTGAGGGAGTGCTGCACTATCACACGGTCAGTACTGAGGGAGTGCTCCACTGTCAGAGGGTCAGTACTGAGGGAGTGCTGCACTGCCGGACGGTCAGTACTGAGGGAGTGCTGCACTGCCAGAGGGTCAGTACTGAGGGAGTGCTGCACTGTCAGAGGGTCAGTACTGAGGGAGTGCTGCACTGTCAGAGGGTCAGTACTGAGGGAGTGCTCCACTGTCAGAGGGTCAGTACTGAGGGAGTGCTGCACTGTCAGAGGGTCAATACTGAGGGAGTGCTAGACTGTCAGAGGGTCAGTATTGAGGGAGTGCTGCACTGTCAGAGGGTCAGTACTGAGGGAATGCTGCACTGTCAGAGGGTCAGTACTGAGGGAGTGCCACACTGTCAGAGGGTCAGTACTGAGAGAGTGCTGCACTGTCAGAGGGTTAGTACTGAGGGAGTGGTGCACTGTCAGAGGGTCATCACTGAGGGAGTGTCGCAGTGTCAGAGGGTCAGTACTGAGGGAGTGCTGCACTGTCAGAGGGTCAGTACGGAGGGAGTGCTGCACTGTCAGAGGGTCAGTACTGAGGGAGTGCTGCACTGTCAGAGGGTCAGTACTGAGGGAGTGTTGCACTGTCAGAATGTCAGTACTGGGGGAGTGCTGCACTGTCAGAGGGTCAGTACTGAGGGAGTGCTGCACTACCAGAGGGTCAGTACTGAGGGAGTGCTGCACTGCCAGAGGGTCTGTACTGATGGAGTGCTGCACTATCAGATGGTCAGTACTGAGGGAGTGCTGCACTGTCAGAGGGTCAGGACTGTGGGATTGCTGCACTGCCAGAGGGACAGTACTGAGGGAGTGCTGCACTGTCAGAGGGTCAGTACTGAGGGAGTGCTGCACTGCCAGACGGTCAGTACTGAGGGAGGGCTGCACTTCCAGAGGGTCAGTACTGAGGGAGTGCTGCACTGTCAGAGGGTCAGTACTGAGGGAGTGCTGCACTGCCAGTGGGTCAGTACTGAGGGAGTGCTGCACTGTCAGAGGGTCAGTACTGAGGGAGCGCTGCACTGTCAGAGGGTCAGGACTGAGGGAGTTTTGCACTGCCAGAGTGTCCGTATTGAGGGAGTGCTGCACTGTCAGAGGGTCAGTACTGAGGGAGTGCTGCACTGTCAGACGGTCAGTACTGAGGGAGTGCTGCACTGTCAGAGGGTCAGTACTGAGGGAGTCCTGCAATGTCAGAGGGTTAGTACTGAGGGAGTGCTGCACTGTCAGAGGGTCAGTACTGAGGGAGTGCTGCACTGTCAGAAGGTCAGTACTGAGGGAGTGCTGCTCTGTCAGAGGGTCAGTACTGAGGGAGCGCAGCACTGTCAGAGGGTCAGTACTGAGGGAGCGCTGCACTGTCAGAGGGTCAGTACTGAGGGAGCGCTGCTCTGTCAGAGGGTCAGTACTGAGGGAGTGCTGCTCTGTCAGAGGGTCAGTACTGAGGGAGCGCTGCACTGTCAGAGGGTGAGTACTGAGGGAGCGCTGCTCTGTCAGAGGGTCAGTACTGAGGGAGTGCTGCACTGTCAGAGGGTCAGTACAGAGGGAATGCTGCACTGTCAGAGGGTCAGTACTGAGGGAGTGCCACACTGTCAGAGGGTCAGTACTGAGGGAGTGCTGCACTGTCAGAGGGTCAGTAGTGGGGGAGAGCCGCACTGTCAGAGGGTCAGTACTGAGGGAGTGGTGCACTGTCCGAGGGTCAGCACTGAGGGAGTGTCGCAGTGTCAGAGGGTCAGTACTGAGGGAGTGCTGCACTGTCAGAGGGTCAGTACTGAGGGTGTGGTGCACTGTCAGAGGGTCAGTACTGAGGGAGTGGTGCACTGTCAGAGGGTCAGTACTGAGGGAGTGCGGCACTGTGAGACGGTCAGTACTGAGGGAGTGCTCACTGTGAGACGGTCAGTACTGAGGGAGTGCTGCACTGTCAGAGGGTCAATACTGAGGGAGTGCTACACTGTCAGAGGGTCAGTATTGAGGGAGTGCTGCACTGTCAGAGGGTCAGTAGTGAGGGAATGCTGCACTGTCAGAGGGTCAGTACTGAGAGAGTGCCACACTGTCAGAGGGTCAGTACTGAGAGAGTGCTGCACTGTCAGAGGGTCAGTACTGAGGGAGTGGTGCACTGTCAGAGGGTCAGCACTGAGGGAGTGTCGCAGTGTCAGAGGGTCAGTACTGAGGGAGTGCTGCACTGTCAGAGGGTCAGTACGGAGGGAGTGCTGCACTGTCAGAGGGTCAGTACTGAGGGAGTGCTGCACTGTCAGAATGTCAGTACTGGGGGAGTGCTGCACTGTCAGAGGGTCAGTACTGAGGGAGTGCTGCACTACCAGAGGGTCAGTACTGAGGGAGTGCTGCACTGCCAGAGGGTCTGTACTGAGGGAGTGCTGCACTATCAGATGGTCAGTTCTGAGGGAGTGCTGCACTGTCAGAGGGTCAGGACTGTGTGAGTGCTGCACTGCCAGAGGGACAGTACTGAGGGAGTGCTGCACTGTCAGAGGGTCAGTACTGAGGGAGTGCTGCACTTCCAGAGGGTCAGTACTGAGGGAGTGCTGCACTGTCAGAGGCTCAGTACTGAGGGAGTGCTGCACTGCCAGTGGGTCAGTACTGAGGGAGTGCTGCACTGTCAGAGGGTCAGTACTGAGGGAGCGCTGCACTGTCAGAGGGTCAGGACTGAGGGAGTTTTGCACTGCCAGAGTGTCCGTATTGAGGCAGTGCTGCACTGTCAGAGGGTCAGTACTGAGGGTGTGCTGCACTGTCAGACGGTCAGTACTGAGGGAGTGCTGCACTGTCAGAGGGTCAGTACTGAGGGAGTCCTGCACTGTCAGAGGGTTAGTACTGAGGGAGTGCTGCACTGTCAGAGGGTCAGTACTGAGGGAGCGCTGCACTGTCAGAAGGTCAGTACTGAGGGAGTGCTGCTCTGTCAGAGGGTCAGTACTGAGGGAGCGCAGCACTGTCAGAGGGTCAGTACTGAGGGAGCGCTGCACTGTCAGAGGGTCAGTACTGAGGGAGCGCTGCTCTGTCAGAGGGTCAGTACTGAGGGAGTGCTGCTCTGTCAGAGGGTCAGTACTGAGGGAGCGCTGCACTGTCAGAGGGTGAGTACTGAGGGAGCGCTGCTCTGTCAGAGGGTCAGTACTGAGGGAGTGCTGCACTGTCAGAGGGTCAGTACTGAGGGAGTGTTGCACTGTCAGAATGTCAGTACTGGGGGAGTGCTGCACTGTCAGAGGGTCAGTACTGAGGGAGTGCTGCACTGCCAGAGGGTCAGTACTGAGGGACTGCTGCACTGTCAGAGGGTCAGTACTGAGGTAGTGCTGCACTGCCAGAGGGCCAGTACTGAGGGAGTGCTGCACTGTCAGAGGGTCAGTACTGAGGGAGTGCTGCACTTCCAGAAGGTCAGGACTGAGGGAGTGCTGCACTGCCAGTGGGTCAGTACTGAGGGAGTGCTGCACTGTCAGAGGGTCAGGACTGAGGGAGTGCTGCACTGCCAGTGGGTCTGTACTGAGGGAGTGCTGCACTGTCAGAGGGTCAGTACTGAGGGAGCGCTGCACTGTCAGAGGGTCAGTACTGTGGGAGTGCTGCACTGCCAGAGGGTCAGTACTGAGGGAGTGCTGCACTACCAGAGGGTCAGCACTGAGGGAGTGTTGCACTGTCAGAGGGTCAGTACTGAGGTAGTGCTGCACTGCCAGAGGGCCAGTACTGAGGGAGTGCTGCACAGTCAGAGGGTCAGTACTGAGGGAGTGCTGCACTTCCAGAAGGTCAGTACTGAGGGAGTGCTGCACTGTCAGAGGGTCAGGACTGAGGGAGTGCTGCACTGCCAGTGTGTCTGAACTGAGGGTGTGCTGCACTGTCAGAGGGTCAGGACTGAGGGAGTGCTGCACTGCCCGTGGGTCTGTACTGAGGGAGTGCTGCACTGTCAGAGGGTCAGTACTGAGGGAGCGCTGCACTGTCAGAGGGTCAGTACTGTGGGAGTGCTGCACTGCCAGAGGGTCAGTGCTGAGGGAGTGCTGCACTACCAGAGGGTCAGTACTGAGGGAGTGCTGCACTGCCAGAGGGTCCGTACTGAGGGAGTGCTGCACTGTCAGAGGGTCAGCACTGAGGGAGTGCTGCACTGTCAGAGGGTCAGGACTGAGGGAGTGCTGCACTGCCAGAGGGACAGTACTGAGGGAGTGCTGCACTGTCAGAGGGTCAGTACTGAGGGAGTGCTGCACTGCCAGAGGGTCAGTACTGAGGGAGTGCTGCACTTCCAGAGGGTCAGTACTGAGGGAGTGCTGCACTGTCAGAGGGTCAGGACTGAGGGAGTGCTGCACTGCCAGTGGGTCAGTACTGAGGGAGTGCTGCACTATCACACGGTCAGTACTGAGGGAGTGCTCCACTGTCAGAGGGTCAGTACTGAGGGAGTGCTGCACTGCCGGACGGTCAGTACTGAGGGAGTGCTGCACTGCCAGAGGGTCAGTACTGAGGGAGTGCTGCACTGTCAGAGGGTCAGTACTGAGGGAGTGCTGCACTGTCAGAGGGTCAGTACTGAGGGAGTGCTCCACTGTCAGAGGGTCAGTACTGAGGGAGTGCTGCACTGCCAGAGGGTCAGTACTGAGGGAGTGCTGCACTGCCAGAGGGTCAGTATTGAGGGAGTGCTGCACTGTCAGAGGGTCAGTACTGAGGGACTGCTGCACAGTCAGAGGGTCAGGACTGAGGGAGTGCTGTACTGCCAGAGGGTCAGTACTGAGGCAGTGCTGCACTGTCAGAGGGTCAGTACTGAGGGAGTGCTGCACTGCCAGAGGGTCAGTACTGAGGGAGTGCTGCACTTCCAGAGGGTCAGTACTGAGGGAGTGCTGCACTGTCAGAGGGTCAGGACTGAGGGAGTGCTGCACTGCCAGTGGGTCAGTACTGAGGGAGTGCTGCACTGTCAGAGGGTCAGTACTGAGGGATTGCTGCACTGTCAGATGGTCAGTATTAAGGGAGTGCTGCACTGTCAGAGGGTCAGTACTGAGAGTATGCTGCACTGTCAGAGGGTCAGTACTGAGGGAGTGCTCACTGTGAGAGGGTCAGTACTGAGGGAGTGCTGCACTGTCAGAGGGTCAATACTGAGGGAGTGCTACACTGTCAGAGGGTCAGTATTGAGGGAGTGCTGCACTGTCAGAGGGTCAGTACTGAGGGAATGCTGCACTGTCAGAGGGTCAGTACTGAGGGAGTGCCACACTGTCAGAGGGTCAGTACTGAGAGAGTGCTGCACTGTCAGAGGGTTAGTACTGAGGGAGTGGTGCACTGTCAGAGGGTCACCACTGAGGGAGTGTCGCAGTGTCAGAGGGTCAGTACTGAGGGAGTGCTGCACTGTCAGAGGGTCAGTACGGAGGGAGTGCTGCACTGTCAGAGGGTCAGTACTGAGGGAGTGCTGCACTGTCAGAGGGTCAGTACTGAGGGAGTGTTGCACTGTCAGAATGTCAGTACTGGGGGAGTGCTGCACTGTCAGAGGGTCAGTACTGAGGGAGTGCTGCACTACCAGACGGTCAGTACTGAGGGAGTGCTGCACTGCCAGGGGGTCTGTACTGAGGCAGTGCTGCACTGTCAGAGGGTCAGTACTGAGGGAGTGCTGCACTGCCAGAGGGTCAGTACTGAGGGAGTGCTGCACTTCCAGAGGGTCAGTACTGAGGGAGTGCTGCACTGTCAGAGGGTCAGGACTGAGGGAGTGCTGCACTGCCAGTGGGTCAGTACTGAGGGAGTGCTGCACTGTCAGAGGGTCAGTACTGAGGGATTGCTGCACTGTCAGATGGTCAGTATTAAGGGAGTGCTGCACTGTCAGAGGGTCAGTACTGAGAGTATGCTGCACTGTCAGAGGGTCAGTACTGAGGGAGTGCTCACTGTGAGAGGGTCAGTACTGAGGGAGTGCTGCACTGTCAGAGGGTCAATACTGAGGGAGTGCTACACTGTCAGAGGGTCAGTATTGAGGGAGTGCTGCACTGTCAGAGGGTCAGTACTGAGGGAATGCTGCACTGTCAGAGGGTCAGTACTGAGGGAGTGCCACACTGTCAGAGGGTCAGTACTGAGAGAGTGCTGCACTGTCAGAGGGTTAGTACTGAGGGAGTGGTGCACTGTCAGAGGGTCACCACTGAGGGAGTGTCGCAGTGTCAGAGGGTCAGTACTGAGGGAGTGCTGCACTGTCAGAGGGTCAGTACGGAGGGAGTGCTGCACTGTCAGAGGGTCAGTACTGAGGGAGTGCTGCACTGTCAGAGGGTCAGTACTGAGGGAGTGTTGCACTGTCAGAATGTCAGTACTGGGGGAGTGCTGCACTGTCAGAGGGTCAGTACTGAGGGAGTGCTGCACTACCAGACGGTCAGTACTGAGGGAGTGCTGCACTGCCAGGGGGTCTGTACTGATGGAGTGCTGCACTATCAGATGGTCAGTACTGAGGGAGTGCTGCACTGTCAGAGGTTCAGGACTGTGGGATTGCTGCACTGCCAGAGGGACAGTACTGAGGGAGTGCTGCACTGTCAGAGGGTCAGTACTGAGGGAGTGCTGCACTGCCAGACGGTCAGTACTGAGGGAGGGCTGCACTTCCAGAGGGTCAGTACTGAGGGAGTGCTGCACTGTCAGAGGGTCAGTACTGAGGGAGTGCTGCACTGCCAGTGGGTCAGTACTGAGGGAGTGCTGCACTGTCAGAGGGTCAGTACTGAGGGAGCGCTGCACTGTCAGAGGGTCAGGACTGAGGGAGTTTTGCACTGCCAGAGTGTCCGTATTGAGGGAGTGCTGCACTGTCAGAGGGTCAGTACTGAGGGAGTGCTGCACTGTCAGACGGTCAGTACTGAGGGAGTGCTGCACTGTCAGAGGGTCAGTACTGAGGGAGTCCTGCAATGTCAGAGGGTCAGTACTGAGGTAGCGCAGCACTGTCAGAGGGTCAGTACTGAGGGAGCGCTGCACTGTCAGAGGGTCAGTACTGAGGGAGTGCTGCACTGTCAGAGGATCAGTACTGAGGGCGTGCTGCAGTGTCAGAGGTTCAGTACTGAGGGAGTGCTGCACTGTCAGAGGGTCAGTACTAAGGGAGTGATGCACTGTCAGAGGGTCAGTACTGAGGGAGTGCTGCACTGTCAGAGGGTCAGTACTGAGGGAGTGCTGCACTGTCAGAGGGTCAGTACTAAGGGAGTGATGCACTGTCAGAGGGTCAGTACTGAGGGAGTACTGCACTGTCAGAGGGTCAGTACTAAGGGAGTGCTGCACTGTCAGAGGGTCAGTACTGAGGGAGTGCTGCACTGTCAGAGGGTCAGTACTAAGGGAGTGATGCACTGTCAGAGGGTCAGTACTGAGGGAGTGCTGCACTGTCAGAGGGTCAGTACTGAGGGAGTGCTGCACTGTCAGAGGGTCAGTACTAAGGGAGTGATGCACTGTCAGAGGGTCAGTACTGAGGGAGTACTGCACTGTCAGAGGGTCAGTACTAAGGGAGTGATGCACTGTCAGAGGGTCAGTACTGAGGGAGTGCTGTGTACCGTTCTGTTCTCACTATCCCTCAGTTGGGCTACATTTGGAGCACTGTACACAATTCTGGGGTCAGTATAGCTGTGTCAGAGCACGTACAATCAAGAGAGCAGCTTCAGCAGTTCTCGAACAGTTAACTGGGTGAAGAGTAGGAATATGACAAGTATTCTGTGGGATAAGAACTTTGAAATGGCAACGTCCACGGAGGCAAGAGATTAACATAGCACACTGGGCCTCTATTGTGCTGGTAGGACTGAAGTGAATCTCCGAAGGCAGCAAACAATGCAGAAAAAAGTGGGAGGAGGGCTTAGCAGCTGTTTGTGTGATTGAGAGAAAGATTTGCTCTGAAATCAATATCTCGCAGAGATATCACAGAGAGAGAGAGAGAAAATAAGACCAGAAGACCATGAGATATAGGAGCAAAATTAGGCCATTTGGCCCATCGAACCTGCTTCACTAATCAATGTGTTTGATGTGTTCCTCAACCCTCATCTGTCTTTTCCCTCTAACCTTACCAATCAAGAACCAAACCATTCAGTCTTAAATACACTCATTGACCTGGCCTCTAAAGCCTAGGGCTGGGGTCCAGGCAGGGAGGAATTTGTAAAATGTATCCCGGAAGGTTCATACAACCCTACAGTGCAGAAAGAGGCCCTTCAGCCCATCGAGTCTGCACCGAACACAATCCCACCCAGGCCCTACCCCCATATCCCTACATATTATACCCACTAATCCCTCTAACCTACACATCCGTGGACACTAAGGGGCAATTTCTCAGCATGGCCAATCAACCTAACCCGCACATCTTTGGACTGTGGGAGGAAACCGGAGTACCCGGAGGAAACCCACACAGACACGAGGAGAATGTACAAACTCCACACAGACAGTGACCTGAGCTGGGAATCGAACCCAGGACCCTGGAGCTGTGAACAAAAAACAAAGAACAAAGAACAATCCAGCACGGGAAACAGGCCCTTCGGCCCAACGAACCCGCGCCGCCTCATCACCCTACACCTATTCTACCCTGCATATCTATGAATGGAACCCTACTCAGTCAGATTCAGGGAAGAAATAGTGTCAATTTGGTAAAAACTGATTAGCCTGAGAGCACATTTTTGGGGTGTGGGAGGAAACCGGAACGCCCGGAGGAAACCCACGCAACCACAGGGAGAATGCGCAAACTCCCACAGACACAGGCCCAAATCCATGTGTCTGCACAGCCAGCAGTGCTAATCACTGAGCTGTTGCGGCGCCCATCTACCGGTCCAGGATCAAGCACACACACCGACATGAAGTTCTAGGCCACTCCTGGAACTTCCAAGAGCAGCCCAGGCACGACCCGCCGTGTGCATGCCCCTCGTTTGACACGAGGTGGACCTCCACCTGTGGAATAAAGTCAAAAATATTAATCTTACAGCCTGCCTTTCCGGTATCTCCTGAGGTTTAACCCTATTTAATATCCCCTACCATATCCCTCCATTCTCGTTTCACTCATGTGCCTATCTAACTGCATCTTAAACGAGTCCAACGTTCCTGCCTCCACCACCCTACTCGGTAGCGCGTTCCAGACCCCCACAACTCTCTGCGTAAAGAACCTTCTTCTCACCTCCAAATTATACCTCTCCCCCCTCACCCTTAAATGATGACCTCTCGTGTTCGTATCCAGTCTAGGGAGGAGTCTCTCACTATTAACTCTATCCATTCCCTTCATTATCTTATATACTTCTATCATGTCCCCTCTCAATCTCCGCCTTTCCAAGGAGAATAGTCCCAGTTTCTTCAACCTCTCCTCGTAACCCAGTTCCCCCATGCCAGGCAACATCCTGGTAAACCTCCTCTGCACCCTTTCCAGAGACTCCACGTCCTTCCGGTAGTAAGGTGACCAGAACTGGACGCAGTACTCCAAATGCGGTCTAACCAACGTTCTGTACAACTGAAGCATTAGACAGCAGCTTTTATACTCTATGCCCCTTCCTATAAAGGCCAACATCCCATAAGCCTTCCTAACAACCTTCTCCACTTGTGATGCAACCTTCATGGATTTGTGAACCTGCACTCCCAGGTCCCTCTGTATGTCTATACTCCTAATCGGCCTCCCTTTAATCACATAGCTCCTCTCTGCATTATTCCGTCCAAAATGCATCACCTCGCATTTGTCAGGATTAAATGCCATCTGCCACCTATCTGCCCACTGCACCAACCTATCTATATCCTGTTGTATCACCTGACAATCCAGTTCCGTACCCGCCAACTTGGTGCCAACTGCCATCTTGGTGTCATCAGCAAACTTGCTAATCACACCACCTACGCCCTCTTCCAAGTCATTTATGTAGACTACAAAGAGGAGAGGTCCCAGTACTGAGCCCTGCGGCACACCACTGGTCACTGGCCTCCAGCCCGACAAGGTCCCTTCCACAGCTACCCTCTGTCTCCTATTTCCCAGCCAGTTCTCAATCCACCTAGCTACCTGTCCTTGTATCCCATGCGCCTTAACCTTTTCTACCAGCCTACCGTGAGGGACTTTGTCAAACGCCTTACTGAAATCCATATAGATGACATCAACGGTTCTCCCATCGTCAACCGTTTTTGTCACCTCCTCAAAGAATTCCACCAGATTCGTAAGGCAAGACCTCCCTCTAACAAAGCCATGTTGCGTATCCCTAATCAGATCGCAACGCTCCAAATGCTCATACATCCTACCCCTAAGTATTTTTTCCATTAACTTCCCTACCACCGACGTCAAACTCACCGGTCTATAATTCCCAGGGTTATCCCTACTGCCTTTTTTGAACAACGGGACCACATTTGCTACCCTCCAGTCTTCTGGGACCTCACCTGTGTCCAAAGAAGAGACAAAGATTTGCGCCAGAGGCCCAGCAATTTCATCTTTCACCTCCCTAAGCAGCCTGGGATAAATACCATCAGGCCCCGGAGCTTTATCCGTCCTTACACTACCTAAAAGCCCTAGCACTTCCTCTCTCGTAATAACTATATCCTGCAAATGAACCTCCACTCCCTCCAAGAGACGACACGATTCCGAACCCCTCTCCTTTGTGAAGCAGCAGTGCTAACCACCATGCTACCATGCCGCCCATTATATTGTTCTTTAGAACAATATATTGATAGTCAACTTGAGAGGGCTATACTGGACCTAGTATTGGAGAATGAACCAATCAAATCATCAACGTTTCAATGGGGGAACATGTGGCGAACAGTGACCACAATTCTGTAAACTTTCTGATAGTCATGGAAAAGGGGGAGTTGTTGTCCTATGGGTAAGGTGCTGAATTGGGGGAAGGCTAACTACAGCCGGATTAGGCAGGATTTGGTGGCTGTTGATTGGGAGAGGCTGTTTGAGGGTAAATCCACATCTGGCATGTGGGAGTCTTTTAAGGAGCAGTTGAAAGGAGTGTAGGACAGGGAAGTGTCTGTAAAAGGGAAGGACAGGAAAGGTAGGATTCGAGAGCCATGGATAACCAGAGAAATTGTGGGTCTAATCAAAAAGGTAAAAGAGGATACATAAGGTCCAAGCAGCTAAAAACAGGTAAAGCAATGGAGGAATACAGAGAAAATAGAAAAGAACTCAAACAGGGAGTTGGAAGGGCAAAAAGAGGCCACAAAATATCTTTGGCACACAGGTTTAAAGAGAATCCCCAGGCATTTTATACGTACGTTAGGAACAAGAGGGTTGTCAGAGAAAGAATCGGACCTCTCAAGAACAAAGGAGGGGAATTATGCTTAGAACCCTAGGAAGTAGGTGAGATCCGAAATGAATACTTTGTATCAGTATTCACAAGGGAGAGGGAAATATTGATTGGTAGTGTCTGAGGGATGTGTAGACCTGTTCGAACAAATCACAATTACAAGGGAGGAAGTGTTAGGTGTTTTAGGAAGCATTAAGGTAGACAAATCCCCAGGGCCAATTGGCATCTGTCCTAGATTACTGAGAGAGACAAGAGATGAAATTACTGGGCCTCCAACAGAAATCTTTGTTTCATCATTGGACACAGGTGAGGTCCCAGAGGATTGGAGGATTTCAAATGTGGTCCCATTATTTAAGGAGGATAGCAAGGGTAACTCGGGTAACTATAAGCTTGACGTCCATGGTAGGGAAATTGTTGGAGAAGATTCTTAGAGATAGGATCTACACACATTTAGAATAGTCTCATTAGAAATAGACAACATGGTTTTGTACGAGAGAGATCATGCCTCACAAATTTGGTGGAGTTTTTTGAGGAGGTGATAAAAATGATTGATGAGGGAAGGGCCGTGGATGTCACCTACATGGATTTTAGTAAAGCATTTGATAAGGTCTCTCGTGGAAGGCTGGTGCAAAAGGTTAAATCTCACAGGATCAAGGGTGAACTAGCTAGATAGGTACCGAACTGGCTTGGACATAGAAGACGGAGGGTAGCAGTGGAGGGGTCTTTTCCTGATTGGAAGTCTGTGAATAGTGGTGTTCCACAGAGCTCTGTACTGGGACCTCTGCTGTCTAATATATATAAATGATTTGGAAGAAGATATAGCTGGTGTGATCAGTAAGATTGCAGATGACACAAAGATTGCTGGAGTTGTGGATAGTAATGAACATTGTCAGAGAATACAGCAGGATATAGATAGGCTGGAAAATTGGGGGAGAAATGGTAGATGGAATTTAATCCAGATAAATGCAAGGTGATGTATTTTGGTAGATCTGATGCAGGGGGGAGCTATACAATAAATGGCAGAACCATCAGGAGTATAGAAACACAGAGGGATTTGGGTGTGCAAGTCCACAGATCCTTAAAGGTGGCAACATGGGTGGAAAAGGTGGTGAAGAAGGCATATGGCATGCTTGCCTTAATTGGATGGGGCACAGAGTATAAAAGTAGGCGTATCAGCTTTTTACCATTTATATAGATGATCTGGAGGAGGGAACCGAGTGCAGGGTGTCAAAATTTGCTGATGACACCAAGATTGGGGGAACGGCAAATTGTGCGGAGGGTGTGGAGAGTCTGCAGAAGGATCTAGATAGGCTGGGCGAATGGGCCAGGAAATGGCAAATGGAATTTAATGTTGGCAAGTGTGAGGTGGTCCACTTTGGTAGGAATAATGGTAGGAAGGACTATTACTTACGTGGCGAAAAACTGCAGCAGGCGACGGTGCAGAGGGACCTCGGGGTCCTTGTGCATGAGTCGCAAAAACCCAGCTTGCAGGTGCAGCAGGTGGTCAGGAAGGCGAATGGGATGCTGGCCTTCATAGCGAGGGGGATTGAATATAAAAGTAGGGAGGTCTTGATATAGCTGTATAGGGCATTGGTGAGGCCACAGCTGGAGTACTGTGTGCAGTTTTGGGCGCCGCACCTGCGCAAAGATATTTTGGCCCTGGAGGGAGTGCAGAGGAGGTTTACTAGGCTGATACCGGAGTTGAGGGGGTTGAGCTATGAGGAGAGGCTGAATGAAGTAGGCTTGTACTCGTTGGAGTTTAGAAGAATGAGGGGAGATCTCATTGAGATGTACAAGATGATGAATGGGATGGATAGGATAGAGGTGGAGAGACTCTTCCTGCTCAAAAAAGACAGTAGGACTAGGGGGCACAGCCTCAAGATAAAGGGGGGGAGGTTTAGAACGGAGTTGAGGAGGAACTTCTTCACTCAAAGGGTGGTGAATCTCAGGAATTCTCTGCCCGTTGAAGAGGTGGAGGTTGCCTCGCTAAATATTTTTAAGAAGCGGGTTGATGGGTTTTTGATAAGAGAGGGGATTAAGGGTTATGGGGAGAGGGCGGGAAGGTGGAACTGAGCCACGACAGATCAGCCATGATCTTATTGAATGGCGGGGCAGGCTCGAAGGGCTATATGGCCTACTCCTGCTCCTTATGTTCTTATGTTCTTATGATGTTGCAGTTATAAAGAACGTTGGTTAGGCCACATTTGGAATACTGTGTCCAGTTCTGGTTGCCACACTACCAGAAGGGCATAGAAGCTTTGGAGAGAGTACAGAAAAGGTTTACCAGGATGTTGCCTGATATGGAGGGTCTTAGCTATGAGGTGAAATTGAGTAAACTAGGGTTATTCTCCCTAAAACGTTGGAGGTTGAGGAGTGACCTAATAGAAGTTTATAAAATTATGATAGGGGTGAAGCTTTTTCCCAGGTCAGAAATGACAAACACAAGGGGTCATAAGTTCAAGGTAAGGGGGGCAAAGTTCAATACAGATATGCGGGGGACGTATTTTATACAAAGGCTGGTGGGGGCCTAGAATGCACTACCAAGCAAGGTGATTAAGGCAGGCATGCTAGGATCATTTAAGATTTATCTAGATAGACCAACTGCGAAACTCTGCCAAGCAGATGAGACAAAGAAACTACACCACCTACATGCACACCAAGAATAGGAAACTTGAGAAACTCGGCATCACAGCCAGCAACAACCAAGCCTCCCCCGGCACCACAGTAGAAAACAGCACTACCGCAGGGAGGTCCATTGTCAACTTGTCGGACTACACACTTCAACCAGATGAAATGGAAGTTCTCAGCCGAGGGCTCAATTTCTGCCCCACCACCAAAATGGACCCCATCAGTCTCGCAGCGGACACAGAGGAATTCATCAGGCGAATGAGGCTGCGGGAGCTTTTCCACAAACCCCAAGAGGCCAGCAACGAACACAATGAGACAGTCAATGAACCGGAACAGCTGACAGAGAGATCCGCAGTGCAACAGCCTAAGAGGAAGGAATCCAATTGGACTCCTCCGGAAGGCCGCTGCCCTCGACTGGACTTGTACGCCCAAACCATCAGGAGGTGCGTTAACACCAGATTCATCAGCCGCAATCACAAGACAACCCCGAACATCACCCAAGCACAACGCAACGTCATCCACGCTCTCAAGACAAACCGCAACTTTGTCATCAAACCAGCAGACAAAGGAGGGGCCATCGTCATACTGATCAGAACGGATTACTGTAAAGAAGTGTACCGACAACTAAACAATGAGGAACACTACAGACAGTTACCCACAGATCCGACCAAAGAACACACTCGTCAACTCAACAATCTGATCAAGACCTTTGATCCGGACCTTCAGAGCACCCTCCGTGCTCTCATTCCACGTACTCCCCGCATTGGAGATCTCTACAGCCTCCCAAAGATACACAAGGCAAACACACCTGGCCGTCCCATCGTATCGGGCAATGGGACTCTGTGTGAGAACCTCTCCGGCTACGTCGAGGGCATCCTGAAACCCATTGTACAAAGAACCCCCAGCTTTTGTCGCGACACTACGGACTTCCTACTGAAACTCAGCACACACGGAGCAGTTGAACCAGGGACACTCCTCGTCACAATGGATGTCTCAGCGCTCTACACCAACATCCCCCACAACGATGGCATTGCTGCGACTGCCTCAGTACACAATGCTGACAACTGCCAGTTTCCAGATGCAATTTTACAACTCATCCGCTTTATCCTGGACCACAATGTCTTCACCTTCAACAACCAGTTTTTCATCCAGACACACGGAACAGCCATGGGGACCAAATTTGCACCTCAATATGCCAACATCTTCATGCACAGGTTCGAACAAGACTTCTTCACTGCACAGAATCTTCAACCGATGCTATACACTAGATACATCGATGACATTTTCTTCCTTTGGCCTCATGGTGAACAATCACTGAAACAACTATATGATGATATCAACAAATTCCACCCCACCATCAGACTCACCATGGACTATTCCCCAGAATCAGTTGCATTCTTGGACACACTTATCTCCATTAAGGATGGTCACCTCAGCACCTCACTGTACCGCAAACCCACAGACAATCTCACAATGCTCCACTTCTCCAGTTTCCACCCTAAACATGTTAAAGAAGCTATTCCCTATGGACAAGCCCTCCGTATACACAGGATTTGCTCAGATGAGGAGGATCGTGACAGACACCTCCAGACCCTGAAAGATGCCCTCATAAGAACAGAATATGGTGCTCGACTCATAGATCGGCAGTTCCGATGTGCCACAGCGAAAAACCGCACCGATCTCCTCAGAAGGCAAACACGGGACACAATGGACAGAGTACCCTTCGTCATCCAGTACTTCCCCGGAGCGGAGAAGCTACGACATCTTCTCCGGAGTCTTCAACATATCATTGATGAAGACAAACATCTCGCCAGGGCTATCCCCACACCCCCACTTCTTGCTTTCAGACAACCACACAACTTCAAACATAGAACATAGAACATAGAACATTACAGCGCAGAACAGGCCCTTTGGCCCACAATGTTGCGCCGACCAGTTTCAAAACAATGACCCACTAGCCTAAACCAATCCCTTTTCATCCATAAACCTATCCACAGATCTCTTAAACGCCCCCAAACTAGGAGCATTTACAACTGCAGCTGGCAGGGCATTCCAGTCCCTCACCACCCTCTGGGTAAAGAACCTACCCCTGACATCTGTCCTATAACTACCCCCCCTTAATTTAAAATCGTGCCCCCTCGTGCTAGCTTTCTCCATCCTAGGAAAAAGGCTATCACTATCTACCCTGTCTAAACCTCTAATCATCTTATATGTTTCAATGAGATCCCCTCTTAGCCGCCTTCTTTCCAGCGAAAACAACCCCAAATCTCTCAATCTCTCCTCATAGGATCTCCCCTCCATACCAGGCAACATCCTGGTAAACCTCCTCTGCACCCTCTCCAAAGCCTCTACATCCTTCCTGTAATGTGGGGACCAGAACTGCACACAAAACTCCAAGTGCGGCCGCACCAGAGATGTGTACAGTTGCATCATGACGCTGCGACTCCTAAATTCAATCCCCCTACCAATAAACGCCAAAACTCCGTATGCCTTCTTAACAACTTTATCTACTTGATTCCCAACTTTCAGGGATCTATGTACACATACACCTAGATCCCTCTGCTCCTCCACACTATTCAAAGTCCTCCCGTTAGCCCTATACTCAACACATCTGTTATTCCTACCGAAATGAATTACCTCACACTTCTCCACATTAAACTCCATTCGCCACCTCTCAGCCCAGCTCTGCAACCTTTCTAAGTCATCCTGCAAACTATGACACCCTTCCTCACAATCTACCACACCTCCGACTTTGGTGTCATCAGCAAACTTACTAATCCACCCAACTATACCCTCATCCAGATCATTAGTAAAAATTACAAACAGCAGTGGCCCCAAAACAGATCCCTGAGGCACACCACTTGTAACTGAACTCCATGACGAATATTTCCCATCAACCACCACTCTCTGTCTCCTATCTGCTAGCCAATTCCTGATCCAATTACCTAGATCACCCCCAATCCCATACATCTGCATTTTCTGCAGAAGCCTACCATGGTGAACCTTATCAAACGCCTTGCTAAAATCCATATACACCACATCAACTGCCTTACCCCTATCCACCTCTTTGGTCACTTTCTCAAAGAACTCGATAAGGTTAGTAAGGCATGACCTACCCGCTACAAAACCATGCTGACTGTCCCTAATCAACTCATTACTTTCCAAATAACTATAAATCCTGTCTCTAATAATCCTTTCCAAAACCTTACCCACCACAGAAGTAAGACTCACCGGTCTATAATTCCCAGGGAAGTCCCTTCTCCCCTTCTTAAACAATGGGACAACATTTGCTGTCCTCCAATCTTCTGGTACTATACCAGAGACTAACGACGACCTGAAGATCAGAGCCAGAGGCTCCGCAATCACCCCTCTTGCCTCCCAAAGAATCCTAGGGTAAATCCCATCTGGACCAGGGGACTTATCTATTTTCAATCCCTCTAAAATATCCAGCACATCCCCCGTATCAACTGCAATGCTATCTATTTCACACCCCTGCACCCCAGTGTCCTCCTCAGCTACATTCCTGTCCCCTTGCGTGAACACCGAAGAGAAATATTGGTTCAACGCCTCTCCAATCTCCTCCGGTTCCACACACAACTTCCCTCTACTGTCTGTAACTGGCCCTAATCTTGTCCTAACAAACCTTCTGTTCTTGACATACCTGTAAAACGCCTTAGGGTTCTCCTTAATCCTATCAGCCAAAATCATCTCATGTCCTCTTTTAGCCCTTCTTAACTCCCTCTTCAACTCCCTCCTAGCCAATCTAAAACTTTCGAATGCACTACCTGAGCCCTCAAGCCTCATCCGAACATAAGCCTCCTTTTTCTTCCTAACCAACGAATCAACTTTTTTGGTGCACCACGGTTCCCTGGGCCTACCAAATCCTCCTTGCCTGACAGGGATATACTTATCACAGACCCGCAATAGCTGCTCCTTGAAAAATCTCCACATCTCGGATGTTCCCAGTCCCTGTAATCTCCCATTCCAACCAATGCCTCCTAATTCTCTCCTAATAGCCTCATAATTACCCTTCCCCCAGCTGAAACTACTGACCCGAGGTTCATGCCTATCCCTTTCCATCACTAAGGTGAACGTAATCGAATTGTGGTCACTATCCCCAAACTGTACACCAACTTCCAAGTCTAGCACCTGGTCTGGCTCATTACCGAGCACCAAATCCAATATAGCCTCACCTCTCGTCGGCCTATCTACATACTGAGTCAAAAAACCTTCTTGCACACTTTGAACAAAAACTGACCCCTCTAACGAGCCAGAGCTGTAGCAATTCCAATCTACAGTAAAACAGACCATTGTTCGCAGCAAACTACCCAGCCTTCAGGAGAACAGTGACCACAATACCACACAACCCTGCCACAGCAACCTCTGCAAGACATGCCGGATCATCGACATGGATACCATCATCACACGTGAGAATACCATCCACCGGGTCAGGAATTGGCTAGCAGATAGGAGACAGAGAGTGGTGGTTGATGGGAAATATTCGTCATGGAGTTCAGTTACAAGTGGTGTGCCTCAGGGATCTGTTTTGGGGCCACTGCTGTTTGTAATTTTTATTAATGATCTGGATGAGGGTATAGTTGGGTGGATTAGTAAGTTTGCTGATGACACCAAAGTCGGAGGTGTGGTAGATTGTGAGGAAGGGTGTCATAGTTTGCAGGATGACTTAGAAAGGTTGCAGAGCTGGGCTGAGAGGTGGCGAATGGAGTTTAATGTGGAGAAGTGTGAGGTAATTCATTTCGGTAGGAATAACAGATGTGTTGAGTATAGGGCTAACGGGAGGACTTTGAATAGTGTGGAGGAGCAGAGGGATCTAGGTGTATGTGTACATAGATCCCTGAAAGTTGGGAATCAAGTAGATAAAGTTGTTAAGAAGGCATACGGAGTTTTGGCGTTTATTGGTAGGGGGATTGAATTTAGGAGTCGCAGCGTCATGATGCAACTGTACACATCTCTGGTGCGGCCGCACTTGGAGTTTTGTGTGCAGTTCTGGTCCCCACATTACAGGAAGGATGTAGAGGCTTTGGAGAGGGTGCAGAGGAGGTTTACCAGGATGTTGCCTGGTATGGAGGGGAGATCCTATGAGGAGAGATTGAGAGATTTGGGGTTGTTTTCGCTGGAAAGAAGGCGGCTAAGAGGGGATCTCATTGAAACATATAAGATGATTAGAGGTTTAGACAGGGTAGATAGTGATAGCCTTTTTCCTAGGATGGAGAAAGCTAGCACGAGGGGGCACGATTTTAAATTAAGGGGGGGTAGTTATAGGACAGATGTCAGGGGTAGGTTCTTTACCCAGAGGGTGGTGAGGGACTGGAATGCCCTGCCAGCTGCAGTTGTAAATGCACCTAGTTTGGGGGCGGTTAAAAGATCTGTGGATAGGTTTATGGATGAAAAGGGATTGGTTTAGGCTAGTGGGTCATTGTTTTGTAACTGGTCGGCGCAACATCGTGGGCCGAAGGACCTGTTCTGCGCTGTAATGTTCTATGTTCTAGGTACATGGTAAATACTCTTGCAACTCGGCCAACATTGTCTACCTGATACGTTGCAAGAAAGGATGTCCCGAAGCATGGTACATTGGGGAGACCATGCAGACGCTACGACAACGGATGAATGAACATCGCTCGACAGTCACCAGGCAAGACTGTTCCCTTCCTGTTGGCGAACACTTCAGCGGTCACGGACATTCAGCCTCTGACCTTCGGGTAAGCATTCTCCAAGGCGGCCTTCATGACACACGACAGCGCAGAGTCGCTGAACAGAGACTGATAGCCAAGTTCTGCACACATGAGGACGGTCTCAACAGGGATCTTGGGTTCATGTCGCACTATCTGTAACCCCCGTGACTTGCCTGGGTTTGCAAAACCTCACTTACTGTACTGTCTGGAGACAATACACATCTCTTTAAACTGTGATCAGTGCTCCTTCCACTCACATTATCAGCCACTTTAAGACTTGAACAGCAGGTTAGGTGTAAGGATTCGCATTCTAATCAGCAACTGTGTGTGCTTTATATGCTCTGTCTGTCTGAGGTCAGAACTCTCCATTCACCTGACGAAGAGGCAGCCCCCTCTAAAGCTTGTGAGAATATTATCAAATAAATCGGTTGGACTAAAACCTGGTGTTGTCAGACTTTTTACTGTGTTTACGCCAGTCCAACGCCGGCATACCCACATCACGGGGATTATGCCAGAGGACTGGAAAGTGGCAAGAAAGGAAATAGGAATGACTCTGGTACTTATCGGCCAGTTAGTCTTACTTTGGTGGTCAGTAAGTTAATGGAAAGGGTCCTGAGAGATAGGATTTACGACCATTTGGAAAAATGCAGTTTAATCCAGGATAGTCAGCACGGTTTCGTGAGGGGTAAGTCCTGATTCACAAATTTGATTGAATTCTTTGAGGAGGTAACTAAGTGTGTAGAACGAAGGTAGAGCAGCTGATGTCATATACATGGATTTTAGTAAGGCATTTGATAAGGTTCCCCACGGTAGGCTCAGGAAGAAGATAAGGAGGTGTGGGATAGAAGGAAATTTGGCCAATTGGATAAGTAACTGGCTGTCTCATTGAAGACAGAGAGGGGTGGTGGAAGGAAAATTTTCAGACTGGAGGCCAGTTACCAGTGGTGTACCACAGGGATCAGTGCTGGGTCCTCTGCTATTTGTGATTTATATCAATGACTTGGAAGAGGGGGCTGAAGGTGGGTTAGTAAATTTGCTGATGACACCAAGATTGGTGGAGTAG
This sequence comes from Prionace glauca, assembly GCA_037974335.1. Taxonomy (NCBI): domain Eukaryota; kingdom Metazoa; phylum Chordata; class Chondrichthyes; order Carcharhiniformes; family Carcharhinidae; genus Prionace; species Prionace glauca. The sequence continues at coordinate 597,721 of JBBMRE010000090.1, read as the reverse complement.
TGGATGAGGTGGAGGGCTCTTGCAAGCTGCAAAGAGACATGGATAGGATGCAGAGCTGGGCCGAACAGGGGCAGATGGAGTTTAACCCTGATAAATGCGAGGTGATTCATTTTGGTGGGACAAACGTGAATGCGGATTACAGGGTCAACGACAGGGTTCTGAGGAATGTGGAGGAACAGAGAGATCTTGGGGTTCATATCCACAGATCTCTGAAGGTTGCCACTCAAATGGATAGAGCCATGAAGAAGGCTGAGAGTGTGTTAATGTTTATTAACAGGGGGCTTGAGTTTAAGAGCTGTGGGGTTATGCTGTAACTATACCGGATGTTGGTGAGACCACATTTGGAATATTGTGTGCAGTTCTGGTCACCTCACTATAAGAAGGATGTGGAAGCATTGGAGAGAGTGCAGAGGAGATTTACCAGGATGCTGCCTGGTTTGGAGGGTAGGTCTTATGAGGAAAGATTGAGGGAGCTGGGACTTTTCTCTTTAGAGCGGAGGAGGATGAGAGGCGACTTAATAGAGGTTTATAAGATGATGAGGGGGATAGATAGAGTGGACGTGCAAAGACTGTTTCCTTAGGTGGATGTAGCTGTTACTACAAACAAAGAACAAAGAACAAAACAGCACGGGAAACAGGCCCTTCGGCCCAACGAGCCCGCGCCGCCGTCCCATGGTCAGTGACCTATTCATGACTCTAGTCTGTGCCTAATGTGTGAGGATCAGGGAGGTCCAATATAGGGACAATTTGTTACCCAATCAATCAGCCTAAAAGCACATTTTCGGGATGTGGGAGGAAACCGGAGCACCCGGAGGAAACCCACGCAACCACGGGGAGAACGCACAAACTCCCACGGACACAGGCCCAACTCCATGTGTCCGCACAGCAACAGAGATAACCTCTGTGCTGCCATGATGCCCTCGAGATGGTAAGTGCCTGTGGATAAAAATTTCATTATTAAAGACTCTATACCCCTGAGACTAAACTGACCCCAAGCCTACAATGCTTAATAAGGCCTGCTATATCCCCCTATATGTAAACTGCTCATGTGGCTGTCCAAGTGACTCTTGAACAACCCTAGCATGCCTGCTTCCACCACCTCACTCGGCAGTGCATTCCACATCCCCACTACCCTTTGTGTGAAAAACTGCCCTCTAACATTAGTCTTATATCTAGCCCCCCTCACCCTAAGCCCGTGACCCCTCGTTCTATCCATTTCTAATAGCGGAAAAAGCTTATCACCATCTACTCTATCTGTCCCCTTCATAATCTTATAAACCTCTATCAAATCCCCCCTCAGCCGACGTCTCTCAAGGGAAAACAGCCCAAGTGCGTTCAATCTTTCCTCGTAAGACAGCCCTTCCATACCAGGCAACATCCTGGTAAATCTCCTCTGCACTCTCTCCAGGATCTCTACATCCTTCCGGTAGTACGGCGACCAGAACTGGACGCAGTACTCCAGGTGAGGCCTAACCAACGTTCTATACAACTGCAACATCAGACTCCTACTCTTATATTCTATACCCCTTCCTATGAAGGCTAACATGCCATACGCTTTCCTCATCACATTCTGCACCTGCACCGACACCTTCAGGGACTTGTGTACCTGCACCCCCAGGTCTCTCTGCGTATCTATACCCCGGATAGTTCTACCTTTTATCATATAACTCCCTTCCACATTATTCCGGCCAAAGTGCATCACCTCGCATTTCTCCGGATTAAATTCCATTTGCCATCTATCTGCCCAATCTACCAGCCTATCTATGTCCTGTTGCATTGCCAGGCACTGCTCCTCAGTACCCGCCAATCCAACCAACTTAGTGTCATCAGCAAATTTGCTGATCACACCACCTACCCCCTCTTCCAAGTCATTAATGTATACTACAAATAGTAGAGGTCCTAGTACCGAGCCCTGCGGCACCCCACTGGTGACAGACCTCCAATTGGAAAAGGAGCCCTCCACTACTACCCGCTGTCTTCTCCTCCCAAGCCAGTTCTTCACCCATCTACATACCTGGCCTTGTATCCCATGAGCCTTCACCTTTTCTATCAGCCTACCGTGAGGGACCTTGTCAAACGCCTTACTGAAATCCATATAGACAACATCAACGGCTTGTCCTTCGTCAACCGTTTTTGTCACCTCTTCAAAAAATTCCAACAGATTCGTAAGGCACGACCTCCCTGTAACGAAGCCATGCTGCGTATCCCTGATCAGATTGCAGCGCTCCAGATGCTCATACATCCTATCCTTGAGGATCCTCTCCATTATCTTGCCTATAACTGAAGTCAAGCTCACTGGCCTATAGTTCCCTGGGTTATCCCTCTGACCCTTCTTAAACAACGGTACAACATTTGCAATCCGCCAATCCTCTGGGACCTCACCTGTGTCCAAAGAAGAGACAAAGATTTGCGTCAGAGGCCCAGCAATTTCATCCCTCACCTCCCTTAGCAGCCTAGGATAGATGCCATCAGGCCCCGGAGATTTGTCTGTCTTTATAGTGTCTAAAAGTCCCAACACCTCTTCCCTCGGGCATACTAGGGGGCATAACTACAAGGTTCACGGTGGGAGATATAGGAGGGATGTCCAAGGTAGATTCTTTACCCAGAGAGTGGTTGGGGTGTGGAATGCACTGCCTGCTGTGGTAGTGGAGTCGGACACTTTAGGAACTTTCAAGCAATTATTGGATAGACACATGGAGCACTCCAGAATGATAAGGAGTGGGTTAGCTTGATCTTGGGTTTGGACATAGCTCGGCACAACATCGAGGGCCGAAGGGCCTGTACTGTGCTGTAATGTTCTATGTTTCTATGATTCTTTCTTCCTTCTGTTCTCAACACACTGCTATTGTTCAGTTGCTTCCACTTTCTTTTCAAAGGCCTCCTTCAGTTCCTGATCCTGCTTCGATTCCAAGTTCAAGCTCAATTTTGTTGAAATGATTGTAAATTAGTTCTGATAATGCCCTCAGAAAGCTGGGCAGAATGAGGAGAGTAAAATGTCACATTGGATGCAAACTGACAGAAACTACATTGAATTTTCTTTTTAATTGCCTTTGCTGAATCCATCCACTCCTTTTGATTTTCGGAGTCCTGAAACATCAAAACGAAGTAATCTCCTTCCAGAAGATTGAGCTGCTTACAGATTTTGTCAACGAGAATCTGTCCCTTTTCTTGCTTTCTCAAATTCACGTGTGTGTGTTCAGATCCACCCAGAAGGGTCACTTTATCTCTCTTCCCTTCCTAGCTAACTGAGCTTAGTTCCTCTGTCAGGTAAACCAGCTCCGCCCTCTGTTACAAAATAGTGCACTCCACACTCTTTCCAGAGTCTCCAATTGTATACCTTTAATTCCTTCATTTGTTCTGGGTCTTCATTTTCAGCACATTCTTTGGAAAATAAATATAACAGATTGGCTCCCTTGATGACAGGAGATGGTGTACTTATGGTTTCAATGATCATTGTGGCACTGATGCTTTGCAAAAATTGTCATAATTTACTTGAACATCAGTGATCAAACATCTCTGGGTATCCATGTCTCTGGAAGCTGTATAGACAGCAGTTCATTGGAATGATGGTATAGTTTCATCAAGCAGTCTTACTTCAAACTGTTGTCCTTTTCTTTTGCCTCCTGTAGTAAAGTAATTCTGCTCCTCAATCTCCATCTTGAGATTGCATACGACTGTTGACTGATCTACCTTTTTTTTCATAGATGATGAACTGTTTTTGACAATCCTGTAGGTTATGTTCAAATAATTTCAACAAATCAGGAACAGGCTTCAAATTGGTAACTTTTCCTGTATCTGTTTTGATACCTGCTCACTTTCCTTATTCACATCATCTTCCAGTAACTCACTCTTCTTTTCTGCCTTCACCAGTTTTACATTGCACCCATCTGCCTCCATTCAAATCTTTTGTAACTATCCATCGACTCTTTGTGGTATTTGATCAAGGATTTTGGCTGCTACGTCACAGACTGAACAAACATCAGCTTCTTCTTTTGAGTGGATTAAGTCTATACAAAAATTACTCAATTAGAACATAGAACATAGAACATTACAGCGCAGAACAGGCCCTTCGGCCCACGATGTTGCGCCGACCAGTTACAAAACAATGACCCACTAGCCTAAACCAATCCCTTTTCATCCATAAACCTATCCACAGATCTCTTAAACGCCCCCAAACTAGGTGCATTTACAACTGCAGCTGGCAGGGCATTCCAATCCCTCACCACCCTCTGGGTAAAGAACCTACCCCTGATATCCGTCCTATAACTACCCCCCCTTAATTTAAAGTCGTGCCCCCTCGTGCTAGCTTTCTCCATCCTAGGAAAAAGGTTATCACTATCTACCCTGTCTAAACCTCTAATCATCTTATATGTTTCAATGAGGTCCCCTCTTAGCCGCCTTCTTTCCAGCGAAAACAACCCCAAATCTCTCAGTCTCTCCTCATAGGATCTCCCCTCCATACCAGGCAACATCCTGGTAAACCTCCTCTGCACCCTCTCCAAAGCCTCCACATCCTTCCTGTAATGTGGGGACCAGAACTGCACACAAAACTCCAAGTGCGGCCGCACCAGAGTTGTGTACAGTTGCATCATGACGCTGCGACTCCTAAATTCAATCCCCCTACCAATAAACGCCAAGACACCGTATGCCTTCTTAACAACATTATCTAATTGATTCCCAACTTTCAGGGATCTATGTACACATACACCTAGATCCCTCTGCTCCTCCACACTATTCAAAGTCCTCCCGTTAGCCCTATACTCAACACATCTGTTATTCCTACCGAAATGAATTACCTCACACTTCTCCACATTAAACTCCATCCACCACCTCGCAGCCCAGCTCTGCAACCTTTCTAAGTCACCCTGCAAACTATGACACCCTTCCTCACAATCTATCACACCTCCGACTTTGGTGTCATCAGCAAACTTACTAATCCACCCAACTATACCCTCATCCAGATCATTAATAAAAATTACAAACAGCAGTGGCCCCAAAACAGATCCACTCGTAACCGAACTCCATGACGAATATTTACCATCAACCACCACCCTCTGTCTCCTATCTGCTAGCCAATTCCTGATCCAATTACCTAGATCACCCCCAATCCCATACATCTGCATTTTCTGCAGAAGCCTACCATGGTGAACCTTATCAAACGCCTTGCTAAAATCCATATACACCACATCAACTGCCTTACCCCTATCCACCTCTTTGGTCACTTTCTCAAAGAATTCGATAAGGTTAGTAAGGCACGACCTACCTGCTACAAAACCATGCTGACTGTCTCTAATCAATTCATTACTCTCCAAATAACTATAAATCCTGTCTCTAATAATCCTTTCCAAAACCTTACCCACCACAGAAGTAAGACTCACCGGTCTATAATTCCCAGGGAAGTCCCTTCTCCCCTTCTTAAACAATGGGACAACATTTGCTGTCCTCCAATCTTCCGGTACTATACCAGAGACTAACGACGACCTGAAGATCAGAGCCAGAGGCTTCGCAATCACCTCTCTTGCCTCCCAAAGAATTCTAGGGTAAATCCCATCCGGACCAGGGGACTTATCTATTTTCAAACCCTCTAAAATATCCTGCACATCCCCCATATCAACTGCAATACTATCTATTTTACATCCCTGCACCCCAGTGTCCTCCTCAGCTACATTCATGTCCCCTTGCGTCCCCTTCCTCAATTGGAACAGCGTTTCCAATTATGCATGATTATCATAGAATAGAATCACAGAATTCCTGCAGTACAAAAGGAGGCCATTTGGCCCATTGAGTCTGCATTGATAGCAATCCCAACCAGGCCATATCCTCTTAGCTCCGTATATTTACCCACTAACCTTGTGTGCTTGATCCTGGACCGGTAGATGGGCGCCACAACAGCTCAGTGACTAGCACTGCTGGCTGTGCAGATACATGGATTTGGGCCTGGTCTGTGGGAGTTTGCGCATTCTCCCTGTGGTTGTGTGGGTTTCCTCCGGGCGCTCCGGTTTCCTCCCACACCCCAAAGATGTGCTCTCAGGCTAATCGGTTTTTACCAAATTGACACTATTTCTTCCCTGAATCTGACTGAGTAGGGTTCCGTTCATCGATATGCAGGGTAGAATAGGTGTAGGGTGATGCGGCGGCGCGGGCTCGTTGGGCCGAAGGGCCTGTTTCCCGTGCTGGGTTGTTCTTTGTTGTTTGTTCTTTGTTTAAGCTCCTCGACACTAAGGGACAATTTAGCATGGCCAATCTACCTAACCCGCACGCTTTTGGACTGTGGGAGGAAACTGGGGCACCCAAAGAAAACCCACGCAGACACGGGGAGAATGTGCAAACTCTACACAGACAGTGATCCAAAGCCGGAATTGAACCTGGGTCCCTGGCACTGTGAAGCAACGGTGCCAGTCACTGTGCCACCCCTTTAGTACTCCCCAATTTGTTCCCACTCTATGCGATTGTAATAACTCTTTCAGGTCATTTTGCTTTTCCTCCCAAGGTAACTCAGTAATTTATCCAAATTTCTGATACCTTCCTTATTGTCCATTCTAACATCAAATTCAGAATCATCTGGATTTGCTTCTTCACTCTGAATTATAACCACCTTCCTTCTGCTTTCAAAATATCATCTGAATATATTAACTTTGGTTTTCCTTCTATTGGGCATTTGTATCAAATAATTCACTCACTCAATTTCCTTTTAATTTGATAAGGCCCATTAAACCTTGCTTTTAAAAGTTCACCTACCATTGGTAATAACATTAATACTTTATCCCCATTGGGAGAACTCTGAATTTAGGATGAGAGAAATCTACAATGCAGAAGGAGGCGAGTTAGACCATTGAGTCTGCATTGATTCATCTTGATGTGGGTATGCCGGCATTGGACTGGCGTAAACACAGTAAAAAGTCTGACAACACCAGGCTTTAGTCCAACCTATTTATTTGATAATATACTCACAAGCTTTCGGGGTTAGCCCCTTCGTCAGGTGAATGGAGAATTCTGGCCTCCCCAGCCCTAACCCAGTAACCCCAAGTATTTACCCATGTATTTACCCAGCTGTACCTCCTGACACATATTGGGACACTAGGGGGCAATTTATCATGACCAATCAACTTAATCTGCATATCTTTGGGATTGTTGGAGCAAACTGGAGCAGCTGGAGGAAACCCATGTAGACACAGGGAGAATGTGCGGATTTTGCACAGACAGTGACCCAAGGTGGGAACTTAACCCAGATCCTTGGTGCTCTGAGGCAGCAGTGCTAATCACTGCAGCGACTTTCCAAATTTGAGCTGCGTAACACCAAAATGAAACACTGATAAATACAGCTCTTTCACTGTGGAATAGTGTAATTAGTGAACAATTTTGAACTACATAAGAACATAAGAAATAGGAGCAGGAGGAGGCCATCTAGCCCTTCGAGCCTGCCCCGCCATTCAATAAGATCATGGCTGATCTGAAGTGGATCAGTTCCACTTTCCCGCTTTCTCCCCATAACACTTAATTCCCTTGTCTATCAGAAACCTATCTACCCGTGACTTAAAAATATTTAGCGAGGCAGCCTCCATCACTTCAACGGACAGAGAATTCCAGAGATTCACCACCCTTTGAGTGAAGAAGTTGCTCCTCAACTCCGATCTAAACTGCCCTCCCCCTCCCTTATCTTGAGGCTGTGCCCTCTAGTCCTGCTGTCCTTTCTGAGCGGGAAGAATCTCTCTACCTCTACCCTATCCATCCCCTTCATTATCTTGTAAGTCTCCATAAGATCCCCCCTTCAGCCTTCTAAACTAGAAATCTAATGTCACTGCACTGAAATTTTATCTGCTTTTTTCAACACATACAGTGCCACTTTTAAATGCTGTCCAGCCAACACACCAGCTCTGGTTAATCTTTCCCTAAAGTTTGACCGCCGGTCGCTGCCTGTGCGGAGTCTGCACATTCTCCCCATGTCTGTCTGGGTTTCCTCCGGGTGCCCCGGCTTCCTCCCACAGTCCAGGGATGTGCAGGTTGGATCGACTGGCTGTGCTGAATTACCCCTTAATGTCAGGGGGACTAGCTAGGGTAAATGTATGGGGTTATGGGGATTGGGTCTGGGTGGGATTGTGGTCGATGCAGACTTGATGGGCCGAACGGCCTCTTCTGGACAGTAGGGATTCTATGATTCTATTCTATGATTTGATGCATAGTCCAAAAATGTAGACCCAGAACACTGATTCAGCAATTTCTGTTTAATTTATTTAATTGGTCCTCTTATTTCATGATCAAAAGTCAATTCAAATGAACTGAATTTAGTTGATTCACTATGTGCATCATTAATTGCAAGATGTACAAAGGGAGTTCCTTTATCCCAACCCTCTGGATAATCTTAACAATAAACCCCCAACATTGTCTTTAAAGTTTGGTGTCACTGTTCCAATTCTCTCTGTAATTCTGGATGGTACGCAGTTGACTTAAACTGCTTTACTCCTAAGCTATCCATAACTTTCCTGAAAAGTTTTGGTATAAAATTTGATCCTGATTGTATTTCTGTGGGAAATCAATACAAAGAACAAAGAAAATTACAGCATGGGAACAGGCCCTTCGGCCCTCCAAGCCTGCACTGACCATGCTGCCCGATTTAAGTAAATCCCCTTGCCATTCCGGGGACTATATCCCTCTATTCCTATCTTATTTGTGTATTTGTCAAGACGCCCCTTAAAAGTCACTAGCGTATCCACTTCCACTACCTCCCCCCGGCAACAAGTTCCAGGCTCCCACCATCCTTTGTGAAAAGTATCTGCCTCGTACATCTCCTTTAAATCTTGTCCCTTGCACCTTAAACCTGTGCCCCCTAGTAATTGATTCTCCCACCCTGGGAAAGAGCTTCTGACTATCCACTCTGTCCAGGCCTCTCATAATCTTGTAGACTTCTAACAGGTCTCCCCTCAACCTCCATCGCTCCAGTGAGAACAAATCAAGTTTCTCCAACCTCTCCTCATAGCTAATGCCTCCATACCAGGCAACATTCTAATAAATCTTTTCTGTACCCTCTCCAAAGCCTCCACATCCTTCTGGTAGTGTTGTGACTAGAATTGAACATTATCTTCCAAGTGCGATCTAATTAAGGTTCTATAAAGCTGCAACATGACTTGCCAGTGTTTAAACTCAATGCCCCGGCCAACGAAGGCAAGAATGATGAATGCCTTCTTGATTACCTTCTCCATCTGCATTGCCATTTGTGTACCTGTACACCTTTGCCTATCAATATTCTCAAAGGTTCTGCCATTTACTGTATATTTCCTATCTGTATTAGACCTTCCAAAATACATTACCTCACATTTGTCTGGATTAAATTCCATCTGCCATCTCTCCGCCCAAGTCTCCAACTGATCTATATCCTGCTGTATCCTCTGATGGTCCTCATCACTATCCGCAAATCCACCAACCTTTGTGTCATCTGCAAACTTACTAATCGATCCAGTTATATTTTCCTCCAAATCATTTATATATATTACAATCAACAAAGGTCCCAGCACTAATCCCTGAGGAACGCCACTTAGCACAGCCCTCCATTCAGAAATGCACCCTTCCACTGCTACCCTCTGTCTTCTTTGAGCGATGATGTGGGTATGCCGGCGTTGGACTGGCGTAAACACAGTAAAAAGTCTGACAACACCAGGTTTTAGTCCAACCAATTTATTTGATAATATTCTCACAAGCTTTCGAGGGGGCAGCCTCTTCGTCAGGTGAATGGAGCGAGCCAGTTTTGTACCCACCTTGCCAGCTCACCTCTGATCCCATGCGGCTTTACCTTCTGCACCAGTCTGCCATGAGGGACCTTATCAAAGGCCTTACTGAAGTCCATGTAGACAACATCCACTGCCCCACCCTCAACAACCATCTTTGTCATTTCCTCAAAAAACCCGATCAAGTTACTGAGACACTATCTCCCCTCCACAAAACCATGATGCCTCTCACTAATATGTCTACTTATTTCCAAGTGGGAATAAATTCGAAGAATCCTATCCAATAATTTCCCTACCACTGATGCAAGGTTCACCGGCCTGTAATCACCTGGATTATTCTTGCTTCCTTTCTTAAACAAAGGAACAACATTGGCTATTCTCCAGTCCTCTGGGACCTCCCTGTAGCCATTGAGGATACAGAGATTTCTTTCAAGGCCCCAGCAAATTCCTCCCTTGCCTCTCTTAATATTCTGGAGACTTGTCTATCTTAATCTTTCTGGAGAACCCCAATACCTCCTCCTTTTTGATCTCAACATGACTCAAACTATCTAGACACCCTTTCCCCGATTCATCATCCACCAAATCCTTCTCTTTGATGAATACTGACGCAAAGTACTCATTTAATACCTTGCCCATTTCTTCTGGCTCCACACATTGATTCCCTCCCCTGTCCTCGAGTGGGCCAACCTTCTCCCTGGGTACCCTCTTGCTCTTTATGTATGTATAAAAAGCCTAGGGATTTTCCTTAATCCTGCTTTTTCGTGACCCATTTTAGCCCTCCTTGCTCCTTGCTTAAGTTTCTTTCTACTTTCCTTGTATTCCACACTAGCTTCGTGTGTCCCCGGTTTCCTAGCTTTGACAAATGCTTCCTTTTTCTCTTTAATTATCTGGTTAAAAAAAAACTTAATAACTCTTCTACAATCCTGTTACCTGTAGCATTACATAACTGAATAGTCGGCATATCCGTTAAGGACAACAGATACTGATTCCCACTTTACATTTTAGGGAGGGATCCCACACAATCAATGAGGACCCTAGTATAAGGTTCCTCAAATGCTGGATTTGGTATCAAGGCTGCTGGTTTGATCGCTGCTTGAGGTTTTCCTATTACCTGATGTGTGACATGTACGACAAAATTCTGCTTCATTTCTATTCAGGCCAGGCCAATATAAATGTTTTTGTATTTTTGCTTGCGTTTTCCTTATTCTAAATGATCTCCTGGTACCTCAGGCGCTACCTGCCTCCTTTCTATAACCCATAACTTGTGAACTTCTGCCCAGTTTTCATTTGCCTGAATAAAGCTCTCTACTTCCTCATTGAGACATCATTTTTAAGATAATAACACTCCAGTATACACTCAGATTCTTCTTTTGTGTATGCTGTCAGATACAACTCTTTTATTTCTACAGCTTCCCGTTATAATTCTGTCACCTTTCCTGAGCTAAAGATATTCTCTTCAATCTCTACCTAAGAACATAAGAACATAAGAAATAGGAGCAGGAGTAGGCCATCTGGCCCTTCGAGCCTGCCCCGCCATTCAATAAGATCATGGCTGATCTGTCGTGACTCAGCTCCACCTTCCCGCCCTCTCCCCATAACCCTTAATCCCTTCTCTTATCAAAAACCCATCAACCCGTTTCTTAAAAATATTTAGCGAGGCAGCCTCCACCACTTCAACGGGCAGAGAATTCCAGAGATTCACCACCCTTTGAGTGAAGAAGTTCCTCCTCAACTCTGTTCTAAACCGCCCCCCCTTTATCTTGAGGCTGCCTCGCTAAATATTTTTAAGAAACGGGTTGATGGGTTTTTGATAAGAGAAGGGATTAAGGGTTATGGGGAGAGGGCAGGAAGGTGGAGCTGAGTCACGACAGATCAGCCATGATCTTATTGAATGGCGGGGCAGGCTCGAAGGGCCAGATGGCCTACTCTTGCTCCTATTTCTTATGTTCTTATGTTCTTATGTAAGTTTGCGCTGGTGTATTTATATATGAATGTTTATAATTATGTGTGTCCAAATGTGTGTGTGTGTGCGTGTGCGTTAGCATCTTAGCACGTGTGTGTGCATTTATGTGCATGTAAGTGTAAAAGGTATGTGTCTGCATATGAATGCTTATACTTGTGTGTATGTGTGTGTGAGTTATATGTATGAATGTTTACAATTGTGTGTATGATTTGCGTGTGTATATGTGCTTGTGAGTGTGTATGTGTATGAAAGTATGAGAGATTCTGTGAGTTTGTGCAATTGATGTGATTGTGTGTGTGTGTGTGGGGGGGCGGGGTATGTGTGTGATCGTGTGTGTACATATGGGTGTGATTTTGTGTGTGTGTGTGTAGCTGTGTGTGTTTGTGAGTGTGGCTTTGTGAGTGTCTGTGTATGTTTATGAGTGTGTGTAATTGTGTGTGTGAGATGTGTGTGAGTACATGTACGAGGGTGGCATGGTGGCAAATGGTTAGCACTGCTACCTCACAACGCCAGGGACCCGGGTTGAATTCCCAGCTTGGGTCACTGTCTGTGTGGAGTTTGCATGTTCTCCCTGAGTCTGTGTGGGTTTCCTATGGGTGCTCTGGTTTCCTTCCACGGCTGTGTAAGTTAGATGGATTGGCCATGATCAATTGTCCATTCACAACAGGAGATTGGCAGGGTAAATACATGGGGTCGCAGGGGTAGGGTCTGGGTAGGATTGTTGTTGGTGCAGGCTCAGTGGGTCAAAAGGTTTCCTTTTGCGCTATTGAGATTCTACGAGTCAAGTATGAAAAGGTGAAGTGTATAATGGTAAACGTTTTTCTGTGGTGTTTACATCTCTCAACCACACTCTCTCCCTCCCTCACACCCTTGAACTATTTTTCAATTAATCCATCTCAGCTGGAGTAGAACAAAGCAGCTTCAGATTGGAGAAACTGCAGAGGACTGCTGGCATCTTACAAATGACAATTCATCATTGTACTAGGAAAACTGACCTCACAGTGATGAATAGGCCATTCAGCCCATCACAGCCCCTCCTTGCCCCATATTCAAAAGGCCATCAAAGCCCAACATTTTAAAGAATAACGCAGATCCTGTTTATATCATATTCCAAATGCACGTAGACAGGAACTACATGCATTTGGATAGGTGAGGATTGATTGGGGATAGTCAACACAGCTTTGTGTGTGAGAAATTGTGCCTTACAAATTTGTTTTTTTAAGGGGTGACTAAGAAAATAGAAGAGAACAGTGCAGTAGACATTGTCTACATGGTCTTTAGCAAGACCTTTGACAAGGTACTGCATGGTAGATTGGTCAGTGAGGTTAGATCATGTGGAATCCAGAGAACTAGCCAATTGGATATAAAATTGACTTGCCATTAGGAGACAGAAGGTGATAGAATACAGATGGCATGGTTTGTAAGTTTGTGGTCGACACCAAAATTGGTGGTGTAATGGACAGTGAAGAAGTGGGATCTTGATCAACTGGGCCAGTGAGCCAAGGAATGGCAGATGGAGTTTAATTCAGATAAATGCGAGACGTTGCATTTTGGTAAGACAAACCAGAGCAGGACTTACACAATCAATGATAGGGCCCGGGGAGTGTTGTCGAACAGGGAGACCGAGGGGAGCAGCAACATAATTCCTTGAAATTCCTTGAGGATTGCGGATGTAGTCCCTATTTTCAAGAAAGGGAACAGAGATAGCCTGGGAAATTACCGCCCGGTGAGTCTGACCTCAGTGGTTGGTAAGCTGATGGAGAGGCTTCTGAGGGACAAGATTTATGAGCATTTGGAGAGGTTTGACATGATCAGGAATAGTCAGCATGGATTTGTCAAGGGCAGGTCATGCCTTACGAGCCTAGTTGAGTTCTTCGATAATGTGACTGAACACATTGACGAAGGAAGTGCCGTGGACGTAGTGTACATGGACTTCAGCAAGGCGTTTGATAAGGTCCCCCATGCAAGACTTCTTGAGAAGGTGAGAGGACATGGGATCCAAGGGCCTTTGGCCTTGTGGATCCAGAACTGGCTTGCCTGCAGAAGGCAGAGAGTGGTTGTGGATGGGTCTTTTTCGGAATGGAGGTCAGTCACCAGTGGGGTGCCCCAGGGATCTGTTCTGGGACCCTTGCTGTTTGTCATTTTCATAAATGACCTGGATGAGGAAGTGGAGGGATGGGTTAGCAAGTTCGCTGATGACACGAAGGTCGGTGGTGTTGTGGATGGTCTGGAAGGATGTCAAAAGTTGCAGCAGGACATAGATAGGATGCACGAATGGGCGGAGAAGTGGCAGATGGACTTCAACGCGGATAAATGTGTAGTCGTCCATTTCGGCAGAACCAACGGGATGAACGAGTACACTATCAAAGGCAGGAGTCTTAGTAGCGTTGAAGAGCAGAAGGATCTCGGGGTCCGGGTCCACAGGACTCTTAAATCGGCCTCGCAGGTGGAGGAGGTGGTCAAGAAGGCGTATGGTGTACTGGCCTTCATTAATCGAGGGATTGAGTTTAGGAGTCGGGAGGTAATGCTGCAACTTTACAGGACCCTTGTCAGGCCTCATTTGGAGTACTGTGCGCAGTTCTGGTCGCCTCACTATAGGAAAGACATAGAAGCTATTGAAAGGGTGCAGAGGAGATTTACAAGGATGTTGCCTGGACTGGGAGGCATGCCTTATGAAGATAGGTTGAGGGAGCTGGGACTCTTTTCCCTGGAGAGGCGAAGGTTGAGAGGCGACCTGATAGAAGTTTATAAAATGTTGAGAGGAATAGATAGGGTAGACTCTCAGAGGCTATTTCCCCGGGTTGAAATGGTCACTACGAGAGGACACAGATTTAAGGTGCGGAGAGGGAAGTACAGAGGTGATGTTAGGGGTAAGTTTTTCACTCAGAGGGTGGTGAGTGAATGGAATCGGCTGCCGTCATCGGTGGTGGAGGCGAACTCGCTGGGGTCTTTTAAAAGACTCCTGGATGAGTATATGGGGTTTAATGGGATTGGGGGTTATAGATAGGTCTATAGATTGGTGGGGTTGATGTGATCGGCGCAACTCGAGGGCCGAAGGGCCTGTTTGTGCTGTAATGTTCTATGTTCTATAATTAAGTGTATATTTTAGAGAATAGCAGTCATGTGTATATTATAGAGAATGGCAGCCTCTGTATATATTATCAAGATTAGAGATCGATGTGTATATTATAGAGAATGGCAGAGGTCAATGTGTATGTTATAGAGAATAGCAGATCTTGTGTATACCATTACAGAAGCCCTTTTGTATATTATAGGTAACAGCAGTCCCTGTGCATATTATAGAAATTAGCAGTTCCTGTGTATATTATAGAGAATAGTAGTCATTGTTTAAATTATGGAGAATATCACTCCCCGTATTTATTATAGAGCATAGCAGTCCCATATATATTGTAGTCAATCATAGCTCCTGTGTACATTAAAGAGAATAGCAGCCCTATGTATATTATGGAGAAAAGCAGCCCCTGTTTAAATTTTTAAGAAATGCAATATGAAAATTATAGAATCACAGTCCTTGTGTATATTATTGAGAATTGCAGTTTCTGTGTGAACTGTAGAGAATAGCATCCCCTGTGTGTATATTATAGTAAATAGCAATCCCTCGAGTAACAGAGTCCATGTATATTGTAGAAAATAGCATTTGTATAATATAGAGAATGGTGGTAAGTGCGTATATTATCGAGAAAGACAGCCCCCATATATATTATACAGAACAACAGCCCCTGTCTATACTATAGAGAACAGCGGCCCCTGTGTACATTATAGAGCCAGGATGTGGAGGTGCAGGCATTGGACTGGGGTAAACACAGTAAAAAGTCTCACAACACCAGGTTAAAGTCCAACAGGTTTATTATAGAGAATGGCAGCCCCTGTGTATACTATAGAAAATAGCAGCCTCTGTGTATTATAGAGAGTAGAGGTAAGTGTGATAGAGAAAGACGGCCCCTGTGTATATTATAGACAATAGCAGCCCATGTGTTTACTATAGAGAATAAAGGCCACTGTATATATTGTAGAGAATAGCAGCCCCTGTGTATATTGTAGAGAATAGCAGCCCATGTGTTTACTATAGAGAATAAAGGCCACTGTATATATTGTAGAGAATAGCAGCCCCTGTGTATATTGTAGAGAATAGAGGTAAGTGTGATAGAGAAAGACAGTCCCTGTGTATATTATAGAGAATAGCAGCTCCTGTGTACATTTTAGAAAATAGCAGCCCCTGTGTACATTATAGAGAATATGAGCCCCTGTGTATATTATAGAGATTAGCAATTCCTGTGTACATTATAGAGAATCGCAGCCCCTCTGTATGTAACAGAGAATACCAGTCTAAATGTATATTATGGAAGATAACACCTTCATTTCATGATGGTGAACAGCAGCCTCTGTGTAGATTATAGAGAAAAGCAACCCCCAGGTCTACTATAGAGAATAGCATCCTCTGTGTATGTTATAGGGAATAGCAACCCCTGTGTATTTGTAGAGAAAAGCACCCCCTGTGAATATTGTAGAGAATAATAGTCAATATATATTATAGAGAATAGCAACCACTGTGTATGTGATATGGAAAAACAGTCCGTGTGTATATTATAGAGAATTGCAGCCTCTCTGTATATTATAGAGAATAGCAGCCCTGTGTATCTTATAAAGAATAACAGCCCCAGTGTATGTTACAGAGAACAGCAGCTCCTCTGTCTTTATAGAAAATAGCAGCCCCTGCATATAATACAGAGAGTAGCAGTCCTTGTGTATATAGAATATAGAACACTACAGCACAAACAGGCCCTTCGGCCCACAAGTTGTGCTGATTATATCCATACCTACCAGGCCTAACAATAACTCTCAATCCCATTAAATCCACGTACTCATCCAGAAGTCTTTTAAAAGACCCCAGCGAGTTCGCCTCTACCACCACCGACAGCAGCTGATTCCACTCACCCACCACCCTCTGAGTGAAAAACTTACCCCTGACATCTCCTCTGTACCTGCTCCCCAGCACCTTAAACCTGTGCCCTCTCGTAGCCATGATGTGGGTATGCCGGCGTTGGACTGGCGTAAACACAGTAAAAAGTCTGACAACACCAGGTTTTAGTCCAACCGATTTATTTGATAATATTCTCACAAGCAAGCAAGCTTTCGAGGTTACTCTCTTCGACTCGAAAGCTTGCTTGCTTGTGAGAATATTATCAAATAAATCGGTTGGACTAAAACCTGGTGTTGTCAGACTTTTTACTCTCGTAGCGACCATTTCAGCCCGGGGAAATAGCCTCCGAGAATCCACCCTATTGAAACCTCTCAATGTTTTATAAACCTCTATCAGGTCGCCTCTCAATCTTCGTCTCTCCAGGGAGAAGAGACCTAGCTCCCTCAATCTATCTTCATAAGGCACTCCACCCAATCCAGGCAACATCCTTGTAAAAGAATGACATGATAGAGAATAGCAGTCCTTGTGTATCTTATAAAGAATAGCAGCCCCAGTGTATGTTATGGAGAACAGCAGCTCCTGTGTATATTATAGGAAATAGCAGCCCTTGCATATAATACAAAGAATAGCAGTCCCTGTGTATATTATAGAGAATAGCAGTCCCTGTGTATGTTACAGGGAATAGCAGTCTCTGTATATGTTATACAGGCAGCAGACTCTGTGTATAATATCAAGAATATCAATCCCTATTTATTACCTACAGAATAACAAAAACTGTGTATATCATGGAGTAACAGGCATTTATAAATTATAGTCAGTGACAGTCACTGTATATATTTGAATATGAAAACCTTATGTTTCCCCTTGGGGAACCTTATCAAATACCTTACTAAAATCCATGTACACAACATCAACTGCTCTATCTTCGTCTACACACTTAGTTACCCCCTCAAAGAATTCAATCAAATTTGTGAGGCAAGATTTACCCCTCGTGAATCCATGCTGACTATCCTGGATTAAGATGCATCTTTTCAAATGGTCATAAATCCTATCCCTCAGGACCTTTTCCATTAACTTACTGACCAGAGAAGTAAGACTAACTGGCCTATAATTCCCAAGGTCATTCCTATTTCCTTTCTTGAACAGGGGAACAATATTCACCATTCTCCAGTCCTCTGGCACAATCCCCGTGGACAGTGAGGACCCAAAGATCAAAGCTAAAGGCTCTGCAATCTCATCCCTTGCCTCCAAAGTATCCTAGGATGTATCCCATCTCACCCAGGGGACTTATCGACCTTCAGGTTTTTCAAAATTGCTAATACATCTTCCCTCAGGACATCTACCTCCTCCATCCTATCAGCCCGTATCACACTCTCATCCTCAAAAACATAGCCCCTCTCCTTAGTGAACACTGAAGAAAAGTATTTATTCAATGCCTCACCTACCCCTTCTGACTCCATGCACAAGTTCCCACTACTATCCTTGACCTGCCTGAACCTCACCCTGGTCATTCTTTTATTTCTCGCATAAGAGGAAAAAGTCTTGGGATTTTCTTTGATCCGACCCACCAAGGACTTCTCATGCCCTTTCCTAGCTCTCTTAAGCCCTTTCTTTAACTCATTCCTTCCTATCTTGTAACCCTCAAGCGACCCAACTGAACCTTGTTTTTTCATCCTTTACAAAGAACAAAGAACAAAGAACAACACAGCACGGGAAACAGGCCCTTCGGCCCAATGAGCCCGCGCTGCCGTCCCATTGTCTCAGTGACCTATTCATGATTTTAGTCTACGCCTAATGTGCGAGGATCAGGGAGGTCCAATATAGGGACAATTTGTTACCCAATCAATCAGCCTAAAAGCACATTTTTGGGATGTGGGAGGAAACCGGAGCACCCGGAGGAAACCCACGCAACCACGGGGAGAACGCGCAAACTCCCACGGACACAGTCCCAAATCCATGTGTCCGCACAGCAACAGAGATAGTCTCTGAGCTGTCATGTTGCCCTTGAGATGGTCCAGTTTAAGCACACTAACGACATGAAGCAATAGGCAACTCCCAAAGCAACATCCAAGAGCAGCCCACTACAACCTGCCGCATGCATGCCCCTTGCTGGTCAACAAGGTGGACTTAAATGCCTGTGGAGACAAAAAATTCATTATTAAACAGGCAAAGACTGTAACATCCCTGAGGCAAAAACGGAATCCCAAGCCTACAATGTTTAGTAAGGCCTGCTATATCCCCCTATATGTAGACCGCTCATGTGGCTGTCTAAGTGACTCTTAAACAACCCTAGCGTGCCTGCTTCCACCATCTTACTCGGCAGTGCATTCCACACCCCCACTACCCTTTGCGTGAAAAACTGCCCTCTAATATTTGTCTTATACCTAGCCCCCCTCACTCTAAGCCCGTGACCCCTCGTTCTATCTATTTCTAATAGAGGAAAAAGCTTACCACCATTTACTCTATCTATCCCCTTCATAATCTTATAAACCTCTATTAGATCCCCCCTCAGCCAACGTCTCTCAAGGGAAAACAGCCCAAGTTCATTCAATCTTTCCTCATAAGACAGCCCTTCCATACCAGGCAGCATCCTGGTAAATCTCCTCTGCACTCTCTCCAGGATCTCTACATCCTTCCGGTAGTACGGCGACCAGAACTGGACGCAGTACTCCAGGTGAGGCCTAACCAACTTTCTGTACAACTGCAACATCAGACTCCTACTCTTATATTCTATACCCCTTCCTATGAAGGCTAACATACCATATGCTTTCCTCATCACATTCTGCACCTGCACCGACACCTTCAGGGACTTGTGCACTTGCACCCCCAGGTCTCTCTGCGTATAGTTCTACCTCAGGGGCTGCTACTCTCTATAAGATACAAACGGGCTGCTATTCTCTATAATATACACAGGGGCTGCTATTCTCTATAAGATACAAAGGATAAGATACAACTCTGGATAGTTCTACCTTTTATCGTATAACTCCCCTCCACATTATTCCGGCCAAAGTGCATCACCTCGCATTTCTCCGGATTAAATTCCATTTGCCATCTATCTGCCCAATCTACCAGCCTGTCTATGTCCTGTTGCATTGCCAGGCACTGCTCCTCAGTACCTGCCAATCCAACCATCTTAGTGTCATCAGCAAATTTGCTGATCACACCACCTACCCCCTCTTCCAAGTCATTAGTATATACTACAAATAGTAGAGGTCCTAGTACCGAGCCCTGCGGCACACCACTGGTGACAGACCTCCAATTGGAAAAGGAGTCTTCCACTACTACCCGCTGTCTCCTCCTCCCAAGCCAGTTCTCCACCCATCTACATACCTGGCCTTACATACGCTTCCTTTTTCCTCTTGACAAGACATTCAACCTCCTTTGTGAACCATAGTTCCCTCACTTGGCCATTTCCTTGCTGTCTAACAGGGACATACCTATCAAGGACACGCAGTATTTGTTCCTTGAAAAAGCTCCGCTTTTCATTTATGCCCATACCTGACAGTTCCTGTTCCCATCTTATGCTCTCTAATTCTAGCCTAATCGCATCATAATTACCCTGCCCCAATTATAACCTTGCCCTGCCGTGTGACCCGATCCCTCTCCATTGCAATAATGAAGGACAGTGAATTGTGGTCACTAACTCCATAGTGCTCTCCCACAAACAAATCTAACACTTGGTCCAGTTCATCACCCAGTACCAAGTCTAATGTGGCCCCACCTCTTGTCGGCTTATTCACATATTGTGTCAGGAAACCCTCCTGCACACACTGTACAAAAAGTGCCCCATCCAAACTATACGACCTATCAAAGTTCCAATTAATATTTGGAAAGCTAAAGTCACAAATGTTTAATGATGGTGAACAGCAGCCTCTGTGCGGATTATAGAGAATAGCAACGCCCATGTCTATTATCGAGAATAGCAGCCTCTGTGTATACTATAGGGAATAGCAACCCCTGTGCATATTATAGAGAATAGTTGCCCCTGTGTATGGCATAGAGAATAGCAACCACAGTGTGTTTGTAGAGAAAAGCAGCCCCTGTGAATGTTACAGAGAATAACAGCCCCTGCGCATGTTATAGAGAATAACAGTCAATGAATATTATGGAGAATAGCAGCCCCTGTGTATATTATAGAATAGCAACTACTGTGTATATCATACAGAATAGCAACCCCTGTGTATGTTATAGAGAATAACAGTCAATGAATATTATGGAGAATAGCAGCCCCTGTGTATATTATAGAATAGCAACTACTGTGTATATCATACAGAATAGCAACCCCTGTGTATCTTATAGAGAGTAGCAGCCCCTGTGTATCTTATAGAGAATAGCAATCCCTTTGTATCTTATAGAGAATAGCAGCTCCTGTGTACATTATAGAGAGTAGCAGCCCCTGTGTATCTTATAGAGAATAGCAACCCCTGTGTATCTTATAGAGAGTAGCAGCCCCTGTGTATCTTATAGAGAATAGCAATCCCTTTGTATCTTATAGAGAATAGCAACACCTGTGTATGTTATAGAGAATAGCAACACCTGTGTATATTATAGAGAATAGCAACCCCTGTGTATATTATAGAGAATAGCAGCCCCTGTGTATATTATAGAGAATAGCAATCCCTTTGTATCTTATAGAGAATAGCAACACCTGTGTATGTTATAGAGAATAGCAGCCCCTTTGTATCTTATAGAGAATAGCAGCCCCTGTGTACATTATAGAGAATAGCAGCCCCTGTGTATATTATAGAGAGTAGCAGCCCCTGTGTATTTAATAGAGAATAGCAGCCCCTGTGTATATTATAGAGAATAGCAGCCCTTGTGTATTTAATAGAGAATAGCAGCCCCTGTGTATATTATAGAGAATAGCAACCCCTGTGCATCTCATAGAGAACAGCAACCCCTTTGTATCTTATAGAGAATAGCAGCCCCTGTGTACATTATAGAGAATAGCAGCCCCTGTGTATATTATAGAGAGTAGCAGCCCCTGTGTATTTAATAGAGAATAGCAGCCCCTGTGTATATTATAGAGAATAGCAGCCCCTGTGTATATTGTAGAGAATAGCAGCCCCTGTGTATATTACAGAGAATAGCAGCCCCTGTGTATATAATAGAGAATAGCAGCCCCTGTGTATATTATAGAGAATAGCAACCCCTGTGTACCTTATAGAGAATAGCAACCCCTGTGTATATTATAGAGAATAGCAGGCCCTGTGTATATTATAGAGAATAGCAGCCCCTGTGTATATTATAGAGAATAGCAGCCCCTGTGTATATTATAGAGAATAGCAGCCCCTGTGTATCTTATAGAGAATAGCAACCCCTTTGTATATTATAGAGAATAGCAACCCCTTTGTATATTATAGAGAATAGCAACCCCTTTGTATCTTATAGAGAATAGCAACCCCTTTGTATATTATAGAGAATAGCAGCCCCTTTGTATCTTATAGAGAATAGCAACCCCTGTGTATCTTATAGAGAGTAGCAGCCCCTGTGTATATTATAGAGAATAGCAGTCCCTTTGTATATTATAGAGAATAGCAACCCCTGTGTATATTATAGAGAATAGCAACCCCTGTGTATATTATAGAGAATAGCAACCCCTTTGTATCTTATAGAGAATAGCAACCCCTGTGTATATTATAGAGAATAGCAACCCCTGTGTATCTTATAGAGAATAGCAGCCCCTGTGTATATTATAGAGAGTAGCAGCCCCTGTGTATATTATAGAGAATAGCAACCCCTGTGTATATTATAGAGAATAGCAGCCCCTTTGTATCTTATAGAGAGTCGCAGTCCCTGTGTATATTATAGAGAATAGCAACCCCTGTGTATCTTATAGAGAATAGCAGCCCCTGTGTATATTATAGAGAGTAGCAGCCCCTGTGTATATTATAGAGAATAGCAACCCCTGTGTATATTATAGAGAATAGCAGCCCCTTTGTATCTTATAGAGAATAGCAGCCCCTGTGTATATTATAGAGAATAGCAGCCCGTTTGTATCTTATAGAGAGTAGCAGCCCCTGAGTATATTATAGAGAATAGCAGCCCCTTTGTATCTTATAGAGAGTAGCAGCCCCTGTGTATATTATAGAGAATAGCAGCCCCTTTGTATCTTATAGAGAATAGCAGCCCCTGTGTATATTATAGAGAATAGCAGCCCCTGTGTATATTATAGAGAATAGCAGCCCCTTTGTATCTTATAGAGAGTAGCAGCCCCTGTGTATATTATAGAGAATAGCAGCCCCTTTGTATCTTATAGAGAGTAGCAGCCCCTGTGTATATTATAGAGAATAGCAGCCCCTTTGTATCTTATAGAGAATAGCAGCCCCTGTGTATATTATAGAGAATAGCAGCCCCTGTGTATATTATAGAGAATAGCAGCCCCTTTGTATCTTATAGAGAGTAGCAGCCCCTGTGTATATTATAGAGAATAGCAGCCCCTTTGTATCTTATAGAGAATAGCAGCCCCTGTGTATATTATAGAGAATAGCAGCCCCTGTGTATATTATAGAGAATAGCAGCCCCTTTGTATCTTATAGAGAGTAGCAGCCCCTGTGTATATTATAGAGAATAGCAGCCCCTTTGTATCTTATAGAGAGTAGCAGCCCCTGTGTATATTATAGAGAATAGCAGCCCCTTTGTATCTTATAGAGAATAGCAGCCCCTGTGTATATTATAGAGAGTAGCAGCCCCTGTGTATATTATAGAGAATAGCAACCCCTGTGTATATTATAGAGAATAGCAGCCCCTTTGTATCTTATAGAGAATAGCAGCCCCTGTGTATATTATAGAGAGTAGCAGCCCCTGTGTATATTATAGAGAATAGCAACCCCTGTGTATATTATAGAGAATAGCAGCCCCTTTGTATCTTATAGAGAATAGCAGCCCCTGTGTATATTATAGAGAATAGCAGCCCCTTTGTATCTTATAGAGAGTAGCAGCCATTGTGTATATTATAGAGAATAGCAGCCCCTTTGTATCTTATAGAGAGTAGCAGCCCCTGTGTATATTATAGAGAATAGCAGCCCCTGTGTATATTATAGAGAATAGCAGCCCCTGTGTATATTATAGAGAATAGCAGCCCCTGTGTATATTATAGAGAATAGCAGCCCCTGTGTATATTATAGAGAATAGCAGCCCCTTTGTATCTTATAGAGAGTAGCAGCCCCTGTGTATATTATAGAGAATAGCAGCCCCTGTGTATATTATAGAGAATAGCAGCCCCTGTGTATATTATAGAGAATAGCAGCCCCTGTGTATATTATAGAGAATAGCAGGCCCTGTGTATATTATAGAGAATAGCAGCCCCTGTGTATATTATAGAGAATAGCAGCCCCTGTGTATATTATAGAGAATAGCAGCCCCTGTGTATATTATAGAGAGTAGCAGCCCCTGTGTATATTATAGAGAGTAGCAGCCCCTGTGTATATTATAGAGAATAGCAACCCCTGTGTATATTATAGAGAGTAGCAGCCCCTGTGTATATTATAGAGAATAGCAACCATTGTGTAGACATAGACATAGAACATTACAGCACAAACAGGCCCTTCGGCCCTCGAGTTGCGCCGATCGCATCAACCCCCCCAATCTATAGACCTATCTATAACCCCCAATCCCATTAAACCCCATATACTCATCCAGATGTCTTTTAAAAGACCCCAGCGAGTTCGCCTCCACCACCGATTATAGAGTCTATTTAAGAGTATATTATAGAGAATAGCAACCCCTGTGTATATTATAGAGAGTAGCAGCCCCTGTGTATATTATAGTGAATAGCAGCCCCTGTGTATATTATAGAGAGTAGCAGCCTCTGTGTATATTATAGAGAATAGCAGGCCCTGTGTATATTATAGAGAATAGCAGCCCCTGTGTATATTATAGAAAATAGCAGCCCCTGTGTATATTATAGAGAGTAGCAGCCCCTGTGTATATTATAGAGAATAGCAACCCCTGTGTATATTATAGAGAATAGCAGCCCCTTTGTATCTTATAGAGAATAGCAGCCCCTGTGTATATTATAGAGAATAGCAGCCCCTTTGTATCTTATAGAGAGTAGCAGCCCCTGTGTATATTATAGAGAATAGCAGCCCCTTTGTATCTTATAGAGAGTAGCAGCCCCTGTGTATATTATAGAGAATAGCAGCCCCTTTGTATCTTATAGAGAATAGCAGCCCCTGTGTATATTATAGAGAATAGCAGCCCCTGTGTATATTATAGAGAATAGCAGCCCCTTTGTATCTTATAGAGAGTAGCAGCCCCTGTGTATATTATAGAGAATAGCAGCCCCTTTGTATCTTATAGGGAGTAGCAGCCCCTGTGTATATTATAGAGAATAGCAGCCCCTTTGTATCTTATAGAGAATAGCAGCCCCTGTGTATATTATAGAGAGTAGCAGCCCCTGTGTATATTATAGAGAATAGCAACCCCTGTGTATATTATAGAGAATAGCAGCCCCTTTGTATCTTATAGAGAATAGCAGCCCCTGTGTATATTATAGAGAATAGCAACCCCTGTGTATCTTATAGAGAATAGCAGCCCCTGTGTATATTATAGAGAGTAGCAGCCCCTGTGTATATTATAGAGAATAGCAACCCCTGTGTATATTATAGAGAATAGCAGCCCCTTTGTATCTTATAGAGAATAGCAGCCCCTGTGTATATTATAGAGAATAGCAGCCCCTTTGTATCTTATAGAGAGTAGCAGCCCCTGTGTATATTATAGAGAATAGCAGCCCCTTTGTATCTTATAGAGAGTAGCAGCCCCTGTGTATATTATAGAGAATAGCAGCCCCTTTGTATCTTATAGAGAATAGCAGCCCCTGTGTATATTATAGAGAATAGCAGCCCCTGTGTATATTATAGAGAATAGCAACCCCTGTGTATATTATAGAGAGTAGCAGCCCCTGTGTATATTATAGAGAATAGCAACCATTGTGTAGACATAGACATAGAACATTACAGCACAAACAGGCCCTTCGGCCCTCGAGTTGCGCCGATCGCATCAACCCCACCAATCTATAGACCTATCTATAACCCCCAATCCCATTAAACCCCATATACTCATCCAGATGTCTTTTAAAAGACCCCAGCGAGTTCGCCTCCACCACCGATTATAGCGTCTATTTAAGAGTATATTATAGAGAATAGCAACCCCTGTGTATATTATAGAGAGTAGCAGCCCCTGTGTATATTATAATGAATAGCAGCCCCTGTGGATATTATAGAGAGTAGCAGCCTCTGTGTATATTATAGAGAATAGCAGGCCCTGTGTATATTATAGAGAATAGCAGCCCCTGTGTATATTATAGAGAATAGCAGCCCCTGTGTATATTATAGAGAATTGCAGCCCCTGTGTATATTATAGAGAATAGCAGCCCCTGTGTATCTTATAGAGAATAGCAGCCCCTGTGTATATTATAGAGAATAGCAGCCCCTGTGTATATTATAGAGAATAGCAGCCCCTGTGTATCTTATAGAGAATAGCAACCACTGTGTATATCATACAGAATAGCAATCCCTGTGTATCTTATAGAGAATAGCAGCCCCTGTGTATATCATACAGAATAGCAACCCCTGTGTATCTTATAGAGAATAGCAACTCCTTTGTATCTTATAGAGAATAGCAACCCCTTTGTATATTATAGAGAATAGCAGCCCCTTTGTATCTTATAGAGAATAGCAACCCCTGTGTATCTTATAGAGAGTAGCAGCCCCTGTGTATATTATAGAGAATAGCAGCCCCTTTGTATATTATAGAGAATAGCAACCCCTGTGTATATTATAGAGAATAGCAACCCCTGTGTATATTATAGAGAATAGCAACCCCTTTGTATCTTCTCGAGAATAGCAACCCCTGTGTATATTATAGAGAATAGCAACCCCTGTGTATCTTATAGAGAATAGCAGCCCCTGTGTATATTATAGAGAGTAGCAGCCCCTGTGTATATTATAGAGAATAGCAACCCCTGTGTATATTATAGAGAATAGCAGCCCCTTTGTATCTTATAGAGAATAGCAGCCCCTGTGTATATTATAGAGAATAGCAGCCCCTTTGTATCTTATAGAGAGTAGCAGCCCCTGTGTATATTATAGAGAATAGCAGCCCCTTTGTATCTTATAGAGAGTAGCAGCCCCTGTGTATATTATAGAGAATAGCAGCCCCTTTGTATCTTATAGAGAATAGCAGCCCCTGTGTATATTATAGAGAATAGCAGCCCCTGTGTATATTATAGAGAATAGCAGCCCCTGTGTATATTATAGAGAATAGCAGCCCCTTTGTATCTTATAGAGAGTAGCAGCCCCTGTGTATATTATAGAGAATAGCAGCCCCTGTGTATATTATAGAGAATAGCAGCCCCTGTGTATATTATAGAGAATAGCAGCCCCTGTGTATATTATAGAGAATAGCAGCCCCTGTGTATATTATAGAGAATAGCAGGCCCTGTGTATATTATAGAGAATAGCAGCCCCTGTGTATATTATAGAGAATAGCAGCCCCTGTGTATATTATAGAGAATAGCAGCCCCTGTGTATATTATAGAGAGTAGCAGCCCCTGTGTATATTATAGAGAATAGCAGCCCCTGTGTATATTATAGAGAATAGCAACCCCTGTGTATATTATAGAGAGTAGCAGCCCCTGTGTATATTATAGAGAATAGCAACCATTGTGTAGACATAGACATAGAACATTACAGCACAAACAGGCCCTTCGGCCCTCGAGTTGCGCCGATCGCATCAACCCCACCAATCTATAGACCTATCTATAACCCCCAATCCCATTAAACCCCATATACTCATCCAGATGTCTTTTAAAAGACCCCAGCGAGTTCGCCTCCACCACCGATTATAGAGTCTATTTAAGAGTATATTATAGAGAATAGCAACCCCTGTGTATATTATAGAGAGTAGCAGCCCCTGTGTATATTATAGTGAATAGCAGCCCCTGTGTATATTATAGAGAGTAGCAGCCTCTGTGTATATTATAGAGAATAGCAGGCCCTGTGTATATTATAGAGAATAGCAGCCCCTGTGTATATTATAGAGAATAGCAGCCCCTGTGTATATTATAGAGAATTGCAGCCCCTGTGTATATTATAGAGAATAGCAGCCCCTGTGTATCTTATAGAGAATAGCAGCCCCTGTGTATATTATAGAGAATAGCAGCCCCTGTGTATATTATAGAGAATAGCAGCCCCTGTGTATCTTATAGAGAATAGCAACCACTGTGTATATCATACAGAATAGCAATCCCTGTGTATCTTATAGAGAATAGCAACCCCTGTGTATCTTATAGAGAATAGCAACTCCTTTGTATCTTATAGAGAATAGCAACCCCTTTGTATATTATAGAGAATAGCAGCCCCTTTGTATCTTATAGAGAATAGCAGCCCCTGTGTATATTATAGAGAATAGCAACCCCTGTGTATCTTATAGAGAGTAGCAGCCCCTGTGTATATTATAGAGAATAGCAGCCCCTTTGTATATTATAGAGAATAGCAACCCCTGTGTATATTATAGAGAATAGCAACCCCTGTGTATATTATAGAGAATAGCAACCCCTTTGTATCTTCTCGAGAATAGCAACCCCTGTGTATATTATAGAGAATAGCAACCCCTGTGTATCTTATAGAGAATAGCAGCCCCTGTGTATATTATAGAGAGTAGCAGCCCCTGTGTATATTATAGAGAATAGCAACCCCTGTGTATATTATAGAGAATAGCAGCCCCTGTGTATATTATAGACAATAGCAGCCCCTGTGTATATTATAGAGAATAGCAGCCCCTTTGTATCTTATAGAGAATAGCAGCCCCTGTGTATATTATAGAGAATAGCAGCCCCTGTGAATATTATAGAGAATAGCAGCCCCTGTGTATATTACAGAGAATAGCAGCCCCTGTGTATATTATAGAGAATAGCAGCCCCTGTGTATATTATAGAGAATAGCAGCCCCTTTGTATCTTATAGAGAATAGCAGCCCCTGTGTATATTATAGAGAATAGCAGCCCCTGTGAATATTATAGAGAATAGCAGCCCCTGTGTATATTATAGAGAATAGCAGCCCCTGTGTATATTATAGAGAATAGCAGCCCCTGTGTATATTATAGAGAGTAGCAGCCCCTGTGTATATTATAGAGAATAGCAACCCCTGTGTATATTATAGAGTGTAGCAGCCCCTGTGTATATTATAGAGAGTAGCAGCACCTGTGTATATTATAGAGAATAGCAGCCCCTGTGTATATTATAGAGAATAGCAGCCCCTGTGTATATTATAGAGAGTAGCAGCCCCTGTGTATATTATAGAGAGTAGCAGCCCCTGTGTATATTATAGAGAATAGCAACCCCTGTGTATATTATAGAGAGTAGCAGCCAATGTGTATATTATAGAGAATAGCAACCATTGTGTATATTATAGAGAATAGCAACCCCTGTGTATATTACAGAGAGTAGCATCCTCTGTGTATATTATAGTGAATAGCAGCCCCTGTGTATATTATAGAGAGTAGCAGCCTCTGTGTATATTATAGAGAATAGCAGGCCCTGTGTATATTATAGAGAATAGCAGCCCCTGTGTATATTATAGAGAATAGCAGCACCTGTGTATATTATAGAGAATTGCAGCCCCTGTGTATATTATAGAGAATAGCAGCCCCTGTGTATCTTATAGAGAATAGCAGCCCCTGTGTATATTATAGAGAATAGCAGCCCCTGTGTATATTATAGAGAATAGCAGCCCCTGTGTATATTATAGAGAATAGCAGCCCCTGTGTATATTATAGAGAATAGCAACCACTGTGTATATCATACAGAATAGCAACCCCTGTGTATCTTATAGAGAATAGCAACCCCTGTGTATCTTATAGAGAAAAGCAACCCCTTTGTATCTTATAGAGAATAGCAACCCCTTTGTATATTATAGAGAATAGCAACCCCTGTGTATATTATAGAGAATAGCAGCCCCTTTGTATCTTATAGAGAGTAGCAGTCCCTGTGTATATTATAGAGAATAGCAACCCCTGTGTATCTTATAGAAAATAGCAGCCCCTGTGTATATTATAGAGAGTAGCAGCCCCTGTGTATATTATAGAGAATAGCAACCCCTGTGTATATTATAGAGAATAGCAGCCCCTGTGTATCTTATAGAGAATAGCAGCCCCTGTGTATATTATAGAGAATAGCAGCCCCTTTGTATCTTATAGAGAGTAGCAGCCCCTGTGTATACTATAGAGAATAGCAGCCCCTTTGTATCTTATAGAGAGTAGCAGCCCCTGTGTATATTATAGAGAATAGCAGCCCCTTTGTATCTTATAGAGAATAGCAGCCCCTGTGTATATTATAGAGAATAGCAGCCCCTGTGTATATTATAGAGAATACCAGCCCCTTTGTATCTTATAGAGAGTAGCAGCCCCTGTGTATATTATAGAGAATAGCAGCCCCTTTGTATCTTATAGGGAGTAGCAGCCCCTGTGTATATTATAGAGAATAGCAGCCCCTTTGTATCTTATAGAGAATAGCAGCCCCTGTGTATATTATAGAGAGTAGCAGCCCCTGTGTATATTATAGAGAATAGCAACCCCTGTGTATATTATAGAGAATAGCAGCCCCTTTGTATCTTATAGAGAATAGCAGCCCCTGTGTATATTATAGAGAATAGCAACCCCTGTGTATCTTATAGAGAATAGCAGCCCCTGTGTATATTATAGAGAGTAGCAGCCCCTGTGTATATTATAGAGAATAGCAACCCCTGTGTATATTATAGAGAATAGCAGCCCCTTTGTATCTTATAGAGAATAGCAGCCCCTGTGTATATTATAGAGAATAGCAGCCCCTTTGTATCTTATAGAGAGTAGCAGCCCCTGTGTATATTATAGAGAATAGCAGCCCCTTTGTATCTTATAGAGAGTAGCAGCCCCTGTGTATATTATAGAGAATAGCAGCCCCTTTGTATCTTATAGAGAATAGCAGCCCCTGTGTATATTATAGAGAATAGCAGCCCCTGTGTATATTATAGAGAATAGCAGCCCCTGTGTATATTATAGAGAATAGCAGCCCCTGTGTATATTATAGAGAGTAGCAGCCCCTGTGTATATTATAGAGAATAGCAGCCCCTGTGTATATTATAGAGAATAGCAGCCCCTGTGTATATTATAGAGAATAGCAGCCCCTGTGTATATTATAGAGAATAGCAGGCCCTGTGTATATTATAGAGAATAGCAGCCCCTGTGTATATTATAGAGAATAGCAGCCCCTGTGTATATTATAGAGAATATCAGCCCCTGTGTATATTATAGAGAGTAGCAGCCCCTGTGTATATTATAGAGAGTAGCAGCCCCTGTGTATATTATAGAGAATAGCAACCCCTGTGTATATTATAGAGAGTAGCAGCCCCTGTGTATATTATAGAGAATAGCAACCATTGTGTAGACATAGACATAGAACATTACAGCACAAACAGGCCCTTCGGCCCTCGAGTTGCGCCGATCGCATCAACCCCACCAATCTATAGACCTATCTATAACCCCCAATCCCATTAAACCCCATATACTCATCCAGATGTCTTTTAAAAGACCCCAGCGAGTTCGCCTCCACCACCGATTATAGAGTCTATTTAAGAGTATATTATAGAGAATAGCAACCCCTGTGTATATTATAGAGAGTAGCAGCCCCTGTGTATATTATAGTGAATAGCAGCCCCTGTGTATATTATAGAGAGTAGCAGCCTCTGTGTATATTATAGAGAATAGCAGGCCCTGTGTATATTATAGAGAATAGCAGCCCCTGTGTATATTATAGAGAATAGCAGCCCCTGTGTATATTATAGAGAATTGCAGCCCCTGTGTATATTATAGAGAATAGCAGCCCCTGTGTATCTTATAGAGAATAGCAGCCCCTGTGTATATTATAGAGAATAGCAGCCCCTGTGTATATTATAGAGAATAGCAGCCCCTGTGTATCTTATAGAGAATAGCAACCACTGTGTATATCATACAGAATAGCAATCCCTGTGTATCTTATAGAGAATAGCAACCCCTGTGTATCTTATAGAGAATAGCAACTCCTTTGTATCTTATAGAGAATAGCAACCCCTTTGTATATTATAGAGAATAGCAGCCCCTTTGTATCTTATAGAGAATAGCAACCCCTGTGTATCTTATAGAGAGTAGCAGCCCCTGTGTATATTATAGAGAATAGCAGCCCCTTTGTATATTATAGAGAATAGCAACCCCTGTGTATATTATAGAGAATAGCAACCCCTGTGTATATTATAGAGAATAGCAATCCCTTTGTATCTTCTCGAGAATAGCAACCCCTGTGTATATTATAGAGAATAGCAACCCCTGTGTATCTTATAGAGAATAGCAGCCCCTGTGTATATTATAGAGAGTAGCAGCCCCTGTGTATATTATAGAGAATAGCAACCCCTGTGTATATTATAGAGAATAGCAGCCCCTTTGTATCTTATAGAGAATAGCAGCCCCTGTGTATATTATAGAGAATAGCAGCCCCTTTGTATCTTATAGAGAGTAGCAGCCCCTGTGTATATTATAGAGAATAGCAGCCCCTTTGTATCTTATAGAGAGTAGCAGCCCCTGTGTATATTATAGAGAATAGCAGCCCCTTTGTATCTTATAGAGAATAGCAGCCCCTGTGTATATTATAGAGAATAGCAGCCCCTGTGTATATTATAGAGAATAGCAGCCCCTGTGTATATTATAGAGAATAGCAGCCCCTTTGTATCTTATAGAGAGTAGCAGCCCCTGTGTATATTATAGAGAATAGCAGCCCCTGTGTATATTATAGAGAATAGCAGCCCCTGTGTATATTATAGAGAATAGCAGCCCCTGTGTATATTATAGAGAATAGCAGGCCCTGTGTATATTATAGAGAATAGCAGCCCCTGTGTATATTATAGAGAATAGCAGCCCCTGTGTATATTATAGAGAATAGCAGCCCCTGTGTATATTATAGAGAGTAGCAGCCCCTGTGTATATTATAGAGAGTAGCAGCCCCTGTGTATATTATAGAGAATAGCAACCCCTGTGTATATTATAGAGAGTAGCAGCCCCTGTGTATATTATAGAGAATAGCAACCATTGTGTAGACATAGACATAGAACATTACAGCACAAACAGGCCCTTCGGCCCTCGAGTTGCGCCGATCGCATCAACCCCACCAATCTATAGACCTATCTATAACCCCCAATCCCATTAAACCCCATATACTCATCCAGATGTCTTTTAAAAGACCCCAGCGAGTTCGCCTCCACCACCGATTATAGAGTCTATTTAAGAGTATATTATAGAGAATAGCAACCCCTGTGTATATTATAGAGAGTAGCAGCCCCTGTGTATATTATAGTGAATAGCAGCCCCTGTGTATATTATAGAGAGTAGCAGCCTCTGTGTATATTATAGAGAATAGCAGGCCCTGTGTATATTATAGAGAATAGCAGCCCCTGTGTATATTATAGAGAATAGCAGCCCCTGTGTATATTATAGAGAATTGCAGCCCCTGTGTATATTATAGAGAATAGCAGCCCCTGTGTATCTTATAGAGAATAGCAGCCCCTGTGTATATTATAGAGAATAGCAGCCCCTGTGTATATTATAGAGAATAGCAGCCCCTGTGTATCTTATAGAGAATAGCAACCACTGTGTATATCATACAGAATAGCAATCCCTGTGTATCTTATAGAGAATAGCAACCCCCGTGTATCTTATAGAGAATAGCAACTCCTTTGTATCTTATAGAGAATAGCAACCCCTTTGTATATTATAGAGAATAGCAGCCCCTTTGTATCTTATAGAGAATAGCAACCCCTGTGTATCTTATAGAGAGTAGCAGCCCCTGTGTATATTATAGAGAATAGCAGCCCCTTTGTATATTATAGAGAATAGCAACCCCTGTGTATATTATAGAGAATAGCAACCCCTGTGTATATTATAGAGAATAGCAACCCCTTTGTATCTTCTCGAGAATAGCAACCCCTGTGTATATTATAGAGAATAGCAACCCCTGTGTATCTTATAGAGAATAGCAGCCCCTGTGTATATTATAGAGAGTAGCAGCCCCTGTGTATATTATAGAGAATAGCAACCCCTGTGTATATTATAGAGAATAGCAGCCCCTGTGTATATTATAGACAATAGCAGCCCCTGTGTATATTATAGAGAATAGCAGCCCCTTTGTATCTTATAGAGAATAGCAGCCCCTGTGTATATTATAGAGAATAGCAGCCCCTGTGAATATTATAGAGAATAGCAGCCCCTGTGTATATTATAGAGAATAGCAGCCCCTGTGTATATTATAGAGAATAGCAGCCCCTGTGTATATTATAGAGAATAGCAGCCCCTGTGTATATTATAGAGAATAGCAACCCCTGTGTATATTATAGAGTGTAGCAGCCCCTGTGTATATTATAGAGAGTAGCAGCACCTGTGTATATTATAGAGAATAGCAGCCCCTGTGTATATTATAGAGAATAGCAGCCCCTGTGTATATTATAGAGAGTAGCAGCCCCTGTGTATATTATAGAGAGTAGCAGCCCCTGTGTATATTATAGAGAATAGCAACCCATGTGTATATTATAGAGAGTAGCAGCCACTGTGTATATTATAGAGAATAGCAACCATTGTGTATATTATAGAGAATAGCAACCCCTGTGTATATTACAGAGAGTAGCAGCCCCTGTGTATATTATAGTGAATAGCAGCCCCTGTGTATATTATAGAGAGTAGCAGCCTCTGTGTATATTATAGAGAGTAGCAGCCCCTTTGTATCTTATAGAGAATAGCAGGCCCTGTGTATATTATAGAGAATAGCAGCCCCTGTGAATATTATAGAGAATAGCTGCCCCTGTGTATATTATAGAGAATAGCAGCCCCTGTGTATATTATAGAGAATAGCAGCCCCTGTGTATATTATAGAGAGTAGCAGCCCCTGTGTATATTATAGAGAATAGCAGCCCCTTTGTATCTTATAGAGAGTAGCAGCCCCTGTGTATATTATAGAGAATAGCAGCCCCTTTGTATCTTATAGAGAATAGCAGCCCCTGTGTATATTATAGAGAATAGCAGCCCCTGTGTATATTATAGAGAATAGCAGCCCCTGTGTATATTATAGAGAATAGCAGCCCCTTTGTATCTTATAGAGAGTAGCAGCCCCTGTGTATATTATAGAGAATAGCAGCCCCTGTGTATATTATAGAGAATAGCAGCCCCTGTGTATATTATAGAGAATAGCAGCCCCTGTGTATATTATAGAGAATAGCAGGCCCTGTGTATATTATAGAGAATAGCAGCCCCTGTGTATATTATAGAGAATAGCAGCCCCTGTGTATATTATAGAGAATAGCAGCCCCTGTGTATATTATAGAGAGTAGCAGCCCCTGTGTATATTATAGAGAGTAGCAGCCCCTGTGTATATTATAGAGAATAGCAACCCCTGTGTATATTATAGAGAGTAGCAGCCCCTGTGTATATTATAGAGAATAGCAACCATTGTGTAGACATAGACATAGAACATTACAGCACAAACAGGCCCTTCGGCCCTCGAGTTGCGCCGATCGCATCAACCCCACCAATCTATCGACCTATCTATAACCCCCAATCCCATTAAACCCCATATACTCATCCAGATGTCTTTTAAAAGACCCCAGCGAGTTCGCCTCCACCACCGATTATAGAGTCTATTTAAGAGTATATTATAGAGAATAGCAACCCCTGTGTATATTATAGAGAGTAGCAGCCCCTGTGTATATTATAGTGAATAGCAGCCCCTGTGTATATTATAGAGAATAGCAGCCTCTGTGTATATTATAGAGAATAGCAGGCCCTGTGTATATTATAGAGAATAGCAGCCCCTGTGTATATTATAGAGAATAGCAGCCCCTGTGTATATTATAGAGAATTGCAGCCCCTGTGTATATTATAGAGAATAGCAGCCCCTGTGTATCTTATAGAGAATAGCAGCCCCTGTGTATATTATAGAGAATAGCAGCCCCTGTGTATATTATAGAGAATAGCAGCCCCTGTGTATCTTATAGAGAATAGCAACCACTGTGTATCTTATAGAGAATAGCAACCCCTTTGTATCTTATAGAGAATAGCAACCCCTTTGTATATTATAGAGAATAGCAGCCCCTTTGTATCTTATAGAGAATAGCAACCCCTGTGTATCTTATAGAGAGTAGCAGCCCCTGTGTATATTATAGAGAATAGCAGCCCCTTTGTATATTATAGAGAATAGCAACCCCTGTGTATATTATAGAGAATAGCAACCCCTGTGTATATTATAGAGAATAGCAACCCCTTTGTATCTTCTCGAGAATAGCAACCCCTGTGTATATTATAGAGAATAGCAACCCCTGTGTATCTTATAGAGAATAGCATCCCCTGTGTATATTATAGAGAGTAGCAGCCCCTGTGTATATTATAGAGAATAGCAACCCCTGTGTATATTATAGAGAATAGCAGCCCCTGTGTATATTATAGACAATAGCAGCCCCTGTGTATATTATAGAGAAAAGCAGCCCCTTTGTATCTTATAGAGAATAGCAGCCCCTGTGTATATTATAGAGAATAGCAGCCCCTGTGAATATTATAGAGAATAGCAGCCCCTGTGTATATTATAGAGAATAGCAGCCCCTGTGTATATTATAGAGAATAGCAGCCCCTGTGTATATTATAGAGAGTAGCAGTCCCTGTGTATATTATAGAGAATAGCAACCCCTGTGTATATTATAGAGTGTAGCAGCCCCTGTGTATATTATAGAGAGTAGCAGCACCTGTGTATATTATAGAGAATAGCAGCCCCTGTGTATATTATAGAGAATAGCAGCCCCTGTGTATATTATAGAGAGTAGCAGCCCCTGTATATATTATAGAGAGTAGCAGCCCCTGTGTATATTATAGAGAATAGCAACCCCTGTGTATATTATAGAGAGTAGCAGCCACTGTGTATATTATAGAGAATAGCAACCATTGTGTATATTATAGAGAATAGCAACCCCTGTGTATATTACAGAGAGTAGCAGCCCCTGTGTATATTATAGAGAATAGCAGCCCCTGTGTATATTATAGAGAATTGCAGCCCCTGTGTATATTATAGAGAATACCAGCCCCTGTGTATCTTATAGAGAATAGCAGCCCCTGTGTATATTATAGAGAATAGCAGCCCCTGTGTATATTATAGAGAATAGCAGCCCCTGTGTATATTATAGAGAATAGCAGCCCCTGTGTATATTATAGAGAATAGCAACCATTGTGTATATCATACAGAATAGCAACCCCTGTGTATCTTATAGAGAATAGCAACCCCTGTGTATCTTATAGAGAATAGCAACCCCTTTGTATCTTATAGAGAATAGCAACCCCTTTGTATATTATAGAGAATAGCAGCCCCTTTGTATCTTATAGAGAATAGCAACCCCTGTGTATCTTATAGAGAGTAGCAGCCCCTGTGTATATTATAGAGAATAGCAGCCCCTTTGTATCTTATAGAGAATAGCAACCCCTGTGTATCTTATAGAGAGTAGCAGCCCCTGTGTATATTATAGAGAATAGCAGCCCCTTTGTATATTATAGAGAATAGCAACCCCTGTGTATATTATAGAGAATAGCAACCCCTGTGTATATTATAGAGAATAGCAACCCCTTTGTATCTTCTCGAGAATAGCAACCCCTGTGTATATTATAGAGAATAGCAACCCCTGTGTATCTTATAGAGAATAGCAGCCCCTGTGTATATTATAGAGAGTAGCAGCCCCTGTGTATATTATAGAGAATAGCAACCCCTGTGTATATTATAGAGAATAGCAGCCCCTGTGTACATTATAGACAATAGCAGCCCCTGTGTATATTATAGAGAATAGCAGCCCCTTTGTATCTTATAGAGAATAGCAGCCCCTGTGTATATTATAGAGAATAGCAGGCCCTGTGTATATTATAGAGAATAGCAGCCCCTGTGTATATTATAGAGAATAGCAGCCCCTGTGTATATTATAGAGAATAGCAGCCCCTGTGTATATTATAGAGAGTAGCAGCCCCTGTGTATATTATAGAGAATAGCAACCCCTGTGTATATTATAGAGAGTAGCAGCCCCTGTGTATATTATAGAGAGTAGCAGCACCTGTGTATATTATAGAGAATAGCAACCCCTGTGTATATTATAGAGAGTCGCAGCCCCTGTGTATATTATAGAGAATAGCAACCCTGTGTATATTATAGAGAATAGCAACCCCTGTGTATATTATAGAGAGTAGCAGCCCCTGTGTATATTATAGTGAATAGCAGCCCCTGTGTATATTATAGAGAGTAGCAGCCCCTATGTATATTATAGAGAATAGCAGGCCCTGTGTATATTATAGAGAATAGCAGCCCCTGTGTATATTATAGAGAATAGCAGCCCCTGTGTATATTATAGAGAATAGCAGCCCCTGTGTATATTATAGAGAATAGCAGCCCCTGTGTATCTTATAGAGAATAGCAGCCCCTGTGTATATTATAGAGAATAGCAGCCCCTGTGTATAATATAGAGAATAGCAGCCCCTGTGTATCTTACAGAGAATAGCAACCACTGTGTATCTTATAGAGAATAGCAGCCCCTGTGTATATTATAGAGAATAGCAGCCCCTGTGTATATTATAGAGAGTAGCAACCCCTGTGCATATTATAGTGAATAGCAACCCCTTTGTACCTTATAGAGAATAGCAGCCCCTGTGTATATTATAGAGAATAGCAGCCCCTGTGTATATTATAGAGAATAGCAGCCCCTGTGTATATTATAGAGAATAGCAGCCCCTGTGTATCTTATAGAGAATAGCAACCACTGTGTATATCATACAGAATAGCAACCCCTGTGTATCTTATAGAGAATAGCCACCCCTGTGTATCTTATAGAGAATAGCAACCCCTTTGTATCGTATCGAGAATAGCAGCCCCTGTGTATGTTATGGAGAATAGCAGCTCCTGTGTATATTATAGAAAATAGCAGCCCCTCTGTAAATTATAGAGAATAGCAGCCTCTGTGTGTATTATAGAGAATAACTGTCACTGTGTATGTTACAGAGAACAGATACCCTGCATATACTATAGAGAATAGCAGTCCCTGTGCATATTACAGAGGCCTTTGACAAGGTACCGCATGGTAGGTTGTTGCATAAGGTTAAATCTCACAGGATTCAGGATGAGGTATCTAGATGGATACAAAATTGGCTTCTTGACCGAAGCCAGAGGGTGGTTGCAGAGGTTGTTTTTCAAACTTGAGGCCTGTGACCAGCACTATACTTCAGGGATCAGTGCTGGTTCCACTGTTATTTGTCATTTATATTATTGATTTGGATGAGAATATAGGAAGGATGGTTAGTAAGTTTGCAGATGACACTAAGACTGGTGGCGTAGTGGATAGCGAAGAAAGTTATCTCCAATTGCAATGGGATCTTGATCAATTGGGCCAGTGGGCTGACGAATGGCAGATGGAGTTTAATTTAGACAAATGCGAGGTGATGCATTTTGGTAGATTGAACCAGGGCAGGACTTATTCAGTTAATGGTAGGGCATTAGGGAGAATTACAGAACAAAGAGATCTAGGGGTACATGTTCATAGCTCCTTGAAATTGGAGTCACAGATGGACAGAGTGGTGAAGAAGGCATTCGGCATGCTTGGTTTCATTGGTCAGAACATTGAATACAGGAGTTGGAATGTCTTGTTGAAGTTGTGCAAGACATTGGTAAGACCACACTTCAAACACCGTGTGCAATTCTGGTCATCCTATTATACAAATAATATTATTAAACTAGAAAGAGTGCAGAAAAGACTTACTAGAATGCTAATTAGGATTACCTTGGGGATTTTAAAAACAAAAGGGCAGCATGGACAAGTTGGGCTGAAGGGCCTGTTTCCATGCTGTAAACCTCTCTGACTCTATGACTAATAGCAGTTCCTATGTATATTACGGAGAATAGCAGTTTTTGTGTATATTATACAGAATAGCAGCCCTATGTATGTTACTGAGAATAATTATCATTGTGAATATTATACAGAATAGCATCCCCTGCATATGTGATAGAAAATAACAGCCTGTCTGTACATTATTGGGATAACAATCACAGTGAATATTACACAGAATAGCAGCTCCTGTGTGTATTACAGGGAATAGCAGCCCCTATAAATGTTATAGAAAATAGCAGTCTCTAAGAATATTTATACAGAAAAGCAGCTTATGTGTATATTATAGAGAACAGCAGTCTCTGTGTATATTATACAGAATAGCAAACCTATGTATGATATAGAGACTATCAATTTCTATTTATAATCTACAGAATAGCACAAACTGTCTATATAATAGAGAGTCAGTCACTGTGGAAATTATAGAGAATAACAGTCCCTTTGTACAGTATTGAACATGAAAACCCCAGGTAAAGAATAAAGAATAGAATCACCTATATGTATTATAGTTAATGCAGCCCCTGTGGATACTATAGAGAGCAGCAACCCCAGCATATATTATAAAGAACAACAGACCCTGTGTATACTATAGAGAATAGCAGTCCTTGTGTATATTATACAGAGTAGCAAACCCTGTATATATTGTAGAGAATGGTAGCCCCTGTGTATGTTATGGAGAACAGCTACCCCTGTGTATATTATAGAAAATAGCAGTCTCTGTGTATATTACGGAGAATAACTGTCACTGTGTATATTATAGAGAATAGATGTCCCTGTGTACGTTATAGAGAATAGCAGCCACTGCGTATTTTATGGGGAATGACTGTCACTGTGTATACCAGTAAGAAGTCTCGCAACACCAGGTTAAAGTCCAACAGGTATATTTGATAGCAAAAGCCACTAGCTTTCGGAGCACTGCTCCTTTGTCAGGTAAGTGGGAATTCTGTTCACAAACAGGGCATTTAAAGACACAAACTCAATTTACAAAATAATGGTTGGAATGCGAGTCTTTATAGATGATCCAATATTAAAGGTACAGACAATGTGAATAGAGAGAGCATTAAGCACAGGTTAAAGAGATGTGTATTG
Organism: Prionace glauca; assembly: GCA_037974335.1. NCBI lineage: Eukaryota > Metazoa > Chordata > Chondrichthyes > Carcharhiniformes > Carcharhinidae > Prionace > Prionace glauca. The sequence goes on along the minus strand of JBBMRE010000090.1, from coordinate 557,062 downwards.
TCTCCAGCCAGGACAGCTAGTGAGATTTTACAAGCCCAGGCAAGTCATGGGGGTTACAGATAGTGCGACATGGACCCAAGATCCTTGTTGAGGCCGTCCTCATGTGTGCGGAACTTGGCTATCAGTCTCTGCTCAGCGACTCTGCGTTGTCGTGTGTCGTGAAGGCCGCCTTGGAGAACGCTTACTCGAAGATCAGAGGCTGAATGTCTGTAACTGCTGAAGTTTTCTCTGACTGGAAGGGAACTGTCCTGCCTGGTGATTGTCAAGCAGTGTTCTGCATGGTCTGCCCAATGTACCATGCCTCAGGACATCCTTTCCTACAGGATATCAGGTAGACAATGTTGGCCGAGTTGCAAGAGTATGTACTGAGTACCTGGTGGATGGTGTTCTCGTGTGAGATGATGGCATCCGTGTCGATGATCTGGCATGTCTTGATATTACAGACAATACAGCCCCTCTGTATGCCAGAGAGAACACCAGTCTACATGTGTATTTTGGAAGATAACACCCTCATATAATGACGATGAACAGCAGTCTCTGTGCATATTATAGAGAATAGCAACTCAAAGAACAAAGAACAAAGAACAGAATTTCTGTGTATTATAGAGAATCGCTTCCCCAGTGTGTATTAGTGAAAATAGCAGCTGCTGTGTATATTATAGAGAATAGCAGACCCTGTATATAATATGGAGAATAGCAGTCCCTGTGTATATTATAGAGAATAGCATCCCCAGTCTATATTATAGAGAATTGCCACCCTGTGTATATTATGGAGAATAACAGCCACTGTGTATATTATAGCAAATAACAGTTTCTGTGTATGTAACAGAGAATAGTAACCCTGATTGTATTATAGAGAATAGCAGCCCTTGTGCATTATTAGCAGCCGCTGTGCACAATATAGGGAATAGAAGCCCCTGTGTATGTTATACAGTAAGAAGTCTCACAACACCAGGTTAAAGTCCAACAGGTTTATTTGGTAGTAAAAGCCACTAGCTTTCAGAGCACTGATCCTTCGTCAGGTGAGTGGGAGTTCTGTTCACAAACAGGGCATATAGAAACACAAACTCAATTTACAAAATAATGACTGGAATGTGAGCCTTTACAGCTAATCAAGTCTTAAAGATGCAGGCAATGTGAATGGACATAGGGTTAAGCACAGGTTAAAGAGATGTGTAGCGAAAAATCGCACTGACTTCCTCAGAAGACAAACATGGGACACGGTGGACAGAGTACCTTTTGTCGTCCAGTTACTCCCCCAAAGCAGAGAAGCCAAGATATCTTCTCCGGAGCCTTCAACATGTCTTTGATGAAACAAACATCTCGCCAGGGCCATCCCCACACCCCCACTTCTTGCCTTCAAACAACCGCACAGCCTCAAATGGACCATTGTCTGCAGCAAACTACCCAGCCTTCAGGAGAACAGTGACCACAATACCACACAACCCTGTCACAGCAACCTCTGCAAGATATACTCTTGTGACTCAGCCAATGTTGTCTACTTGATTCGTTGCAGAAAAGGATGTCCTGAGGCATGGTACATTGGGGAGACCATGCAGACACTACGGCAACAGATGAATGAACAACACTCGACAATCACCAGGCAGGAGTGTTCTCTTCCTGTTGGCGAACACTTCAGTGGTCACGGGAATTCAGCCTCTGATCTTCGGGTAAACGTTCTCCAGGGTGGCCTTCGCGACATACAACAATGCAGAGACGCTGAGCAGAGACTGATAGCTAAGTTCCACACACATGAGGACGGCCTCAACTGGGATCTTGGGTTCATGTCACACTATCTGTAACCCCCATGACTTGCCTGGGCTTGCAAAATCTCACTAACTGTCCTATCTGGAGACAATACACATCCCTTTAACCTGTGCCTAATGCTATCTCCACTCACATTGTCTGTACTTTTAAGATTTGATTACCTATAAAGGCTCACATTCCAACCATTATTTTGTAAATTGAGTTTGTGTTTTTATATGCCCTGTTTGTGAACAGAAATCCCACTCACCTGACGAAGGATCAGTGCTCTGATGAAGTGCTCTCACCTGACGAAGCCAGTTCTCTAGTGGCTTTTGCTACCAAATAAACCTGTTGGACTTTAACCTGGTGTTGAGAGACTTCTTACTGTACTTACCCCAATCTAATGCTGTATGCCTAGTGATCCCTTCGTCGGATCGCTGAGCAGAGACTGATAGCCAAGTTCCGCACACATGAGGACGGCCTTAACAGGGATCTTGGGTTCATGTCACACTATCTGTAAGCCCGATAACTTGCCTGGGTTTGCAAAACCTCACTCACTGTACTGTCTGGAGACAATACATATCTCTTTAACCTGTGCTTAATGCGCACTCCACCCACATTTTCTGTACCTTTAAGTACTGGATTACCTGTAAAGACTTGCATTCCAACCATTATTGAGTTTATGTCTGTATATGACCTGTTTGTGAACACAAGTCCTCACTCACCTGATGAAGGAATCTGAAACTCTGAAAGCTAGTGCTGCCAAATAAACATGTTGGACTTTAACCTGGTTGTGTTATGGAGAACAGAAACCCCTATGTATGTTATAGAGTCATGATGTGGGTATGCCGGCGTTGGACTGGCGTAAACACAGTGAAAAGTCTGACAACATATATGCTCTGTCTGAGGCCAGAACTCTCCATTCACCTGACGAAGGGACTAACCCAAAAGCTTGTGAGTATATTATCAAATAAATAGGTTGGACTAAAACCTGGTGTTGTCAGACTTTTCACTATGTTATAAAGAACAGCAGCCTGTGTATATTATAGAGAATAGCCTGTGTGTATTATAGTTAATGCAGTCCCCGGGTATATTATAGAGAATACCAGCCCCCGGGTATATTATAGAGAATACCAGCCTCTGTTGTGGATATTATAGAGAACAGCAGCCCTGTGTATATTATAGAGAATAGCAGCCCCTGTGTATATTATAGAGAATAGCAGCCCCTGTGTATATTATAGAGAATAGCAATCCCTGTGTATATTATGGAGAATAGCAGCCCCTGTGTATATTATAGAGAATAGCAGCCCCTGTGTATATTATAGAGAATAGCAATCCCTGTGTATATTGTAGAGAATAGCAGCCCCTGTGTATATTATAGAGAATAGCAGCCCCTGTGTATATTATAGAGAACAGCAGCCCTGTGGATATTATAGAGAATAGCAGCCCCTGTGTATATTATAGAGAACAGCAGCCCTGTGTATATTATAGAGAATAGCAGCCCCTGTGTATATTATAGAGAATAGCAGCCCCTGTGTATATTATAGAGAATAGCAGCCCCTGTGTTTATTATAGAGAGTAGCAGCCCCTGTATATATTATAGAGAACAGCAGCTCCTGTGTATATTATAGAGAATAGCAGCCCCTGTGTATATTATAGAGAATAGCAGCCCCTGTGTATATTATAGAGAATAGCAGCCCCTGTATATATTATAGAGAACAGCAGCTCCTGTGTATATTATAGAGAATAGCAGCCCCTGTGTATATTATAGAGAATAGCAGCCCCTGTGTATATTATAGAGAATAGCAGCCCCTGTGTATATTATAGAGAATAGCAACCCCTGTGTATGTTATAGAGAATAGCAGCCCCTGTGTATATTATAGAGAATAGCAGCCCCTGTGTATATTATAGAGAATAGCAGCCCCTGTGTATATTATAGAGAATAGCAACACCTGTGTATATTATAGAGAATAGCAGCCCCTGTGTATATTATAGAGAATAGCAACCCCTGTGTATGTTATAGAGAATAGCAGCCCCTGTGTATATTATAGAGAATAGCAGCCCCTGTGTATATTATAAAGAACAACAGCTCCTGTGTATATTATAGAGAATAGCAGCCCCTGTGTATATTATAGACAATAGCAGCCCCTGTGTATATTATAGAGAACAGCAGCCCCTGTGTATATTATAGAGAACAGCAGCTCCTGTGTATATTATAGAGAATAGCAGCCCCTGTGTATATTATAGAGAACAGCAGCTCCTGTGTATATTATAGAGAATAGCAGCCTCTGTGTATATTATAGAGAATAGCAGCCCCTGTGTATATTATAGAGAATAGCAGCCCTTTGTATATTATAGAGAATAGCAACACCTGTGTATATTATAGAGAATAGCAGCCCCTGTGTATATTATAGAGAATAGCAGCCCCTGTGTATGTTATAGAGAATAGCAGGCCCTGTGGATATTATAGAGAATAGCAGCCCCTGTGTATATTATAGAGAATAGCAGGCCCTGTGTATATTATAGAGAATAGCAGGCCCTGTGTATATTATAGAGAACAGCAGCCCTGTGTATATTATAGAGAATAGCAGGCCCTGTGTATATTGTAGAGAATAGCAGCCCTGTGTATATTATAGAGAATAGCAGCCCCTGTGTATGTTATAGAGAATAGCAGGCCCTGTGTATATTATAGACAATAGCAGCCCCTGTGTATATTATAGAGAATAGCAGGCCCTGTGTATATTATAGAGAATAGCAGGCCCTGTGTATATTATAGAGAACAGCAGCCCTGTGTATATTATAGAGAATAGCAGCCCCTGTGTATATTACAGAGAATAGCAGGCCCTGTGTATATTATAGAGAATAGCAGCCCCTGTGTGTATTATAGAGAATAGCAGCCCCTGTGTATATTATAGAGAATAGCAGCCCCTGTGTATATTATAGAGAATAGCAGCCCCTGTGTATATTATAGAGAATAGCAGCCCCTGTGTGTATTATAGAGAATAGCAACCCCTGTGTATCTTATAGAGAGTAGCAGCCCCTGTGTATATTATAGAGAGTAGCAGCCCCTGTGTATATTATAGAGAATAGCAGCCCCTGTGTATATTATAGAGAATAGCAGCCCCTGTGTATATTATAGAGAACAGCAGCCCCTGTGTATATTATAGAGAATAGCAGCCCCTGTGTGTATTATAGAGAATAGCAGCCCTGTGTATATTATAGAGAATAGCAGCCCCTGTGTATATTATAGAGAATAGCAGGCCCTGTGAATATTATAGAGAACAGCAGCCCTGTGTATATTATAGAGAATAGCAGGCCCTGTGTATATTATAGAGAACAGCAGCCTTGTGTGTATTATAGAGAATAGCAGCCCCTGTGTATATTATAGAGAATAGCAGCCCCTGTGTATATTATAGAGAACAGCAGCCCTGTGTATATTATAGAGAATAGCAGGCCCTGTGTATATTATAGAGAACAGCAGCCTTGTGTGTATTATAGAGAATAGCAGCCCCTGTGTATATTATAGAGAATAGCAGCCCCTGTGTATATTATAGAGAAAAGTAACCCCTGTGTATGTTGCAGATAATAGCATCCACTGAAGTTTCTGGGGAATGGCAGCCCCTGAGTATAAGATAGAGAAAAGCAGCCTCTTGTGTATGTTACAGAGAATAGTAGTTGCTGTGTATGTATAGACAATAGCAACCCATATGTATATTATAAAGAATAGCAGCTCTTGTGTGTCATGGACAATATCAGCACCTGGATATTATATAGAATGTCAGCCCCTGTGTATATTATTAGAGAATAATAGTCTCTGTGTATATTATTGAGAATGGGAAGTGTCTGTATATACTATAGAGAATCGCAGCCCTGTGTATATTATAGCATTTTGTAATATATTATGAAATATGAAAACCCCATGTAAATTATAAAGTATAGAAACCTGTGTGTATTATAGTTAATGCAGTCCCCGGGTATATTATAGAGAATACCAGCCTCTGTTGTGTATTATAGAGAACATAGAACATAGAACATAGAACATTACAGCGCAGAACAGGCCCTTCGGCCCACGATGTTGCGCCGACCAGTTTTTTTAAAAAAAACACTGACCCACTAATCTAAACCAATCCCTTTTCATCCATAAACCTATCCACAGATCTCTTAAATGCCCCCAAACTAGGTGCATTTACAACTGCAGCAGGCAGGGCATTCCAATCCCTCACCACCCTCTGGGTAAAGAACCTACCCCTGACATCCGTCCTATAACTACCACCCCTTAATTTAAAGCCATGCCCCCTCGTGCTAACTTTCTCCATCAGAGGAAAAAGGCTATCACTGTCCACCCTATCTAAACCTCTAATCATCTTATATGTTTCAATGAGATCCCCTCTTAGCCTCCTTCTTTCCAGCGAAAACAACCCCAAATCCCTCAGTCTCTCCTCATAGGACCTCCCCTCCATACCAGGCAACATCCTGGTAAACCTCCTCTGCACCCTCTCCAAAGCCTCCACATCCTTCCTATAATGTGGGGACCAGAACGGCACACAGTACTCCAAGTGCGGCCGCACCAGAGTTGTGTACAGTTGCAACATGACGCTGCGACTCCTAAATTCAATCCCCCTACCAATAAACGCCAAGACACCGTATGCCTTCTTAACAACCTTATCTACTTGATTCCCAACTGTCAGGGATCTATGTACACATACACCTAGATTCTTCTGCTCCTCCACACTATTCAAAGTCCTCCCATTAGCCCTATATTCAACACATCTGTTATTCCTACCAAAGTGAATTACCTCACACTTCTCCGCATTAAACTCCATCCGCCACCTCACAGCCCAGCTCTGCAACCTGTCTAAGTCTCCCTGTAAACTATGACACCCTTCCTCACTATCTACCACACCTCCGACTTTGGTTTCATCAGCAAATTTACTAATCCACCCAACTATACCTTCATCCAGATCATTAATAAAGATTACAAACAGCAGTGGCCCCAAAACAGATCCCTGAGGCACACCACTCGTAACCGAACTCCATGACAAGTATTCACCATCAACCACCACCCTCTGTCTCCTATCTGCTAGCCAATTCTTGATCCAATTCCCTAGATTACCCACAATGCCATACATCTGCATTTTCTGCAGAAGCCTACCATGGTGAACCTTATCAAACGCCTTACTAAAATCCATATATACCACGTCAACTGCCTTACCCCCATCCACCTCTTTGGTCACTTTCTCAAAAAACTCAATAAGGTTAGTAAGGCACGACCTACCTGCTACAAAACCATGCTGACTGTCTCTAATCAATTCATTACTCTCCAAATAACTATAAATCCTATCCCTAATAATTCTTTCTAAAACCTTGCCCACAACAGAAGTAAGACTCACCGGTCTATAATTCCCGGGGAAATCTCTGTTCCCCTTCTTAAACAATGAACATAGAACATAGAACATTACAGCGCAGAACAGGCCCTTCGGCCCACGATGTTGCGCCGACCAGTTACAAAAACAATGACCCACTAACCTAAACCAATCCCTTTTTGTCCATAAACCTATCCACGGATCTCTTAAATGCCCCCAAACTAGGCGCATTTACAACCGCAGCTGGCAGGGCATTCCAATCCCTCACCACCCTCTGGGTAAAGAACCTATCCCTGACATCCGTCCTATAACTACCACCCCTTAATTTAAAGCCATGCCCCCTCGTGCTAGATTTCTCCATCAGAGGAAAAAGGCTATCACTATCCACCCTATCTAAACCTCTAATCATCTTATATGTTTCAATAAGATCCCCTCGCAGCCTCCTTCTTTCCAGCGAAAACAACTCCAAATCCCTCAGCCTCTCCTCATAGCACCTCCCCTCCATACCAGGCAACATCCTGGTAAACCTCCTCTGCACCTTCTCCAAAGCCTCCACATCCTTCCTGTAATGTGGGGACCAGAACTGCACACAGTACTCCAAGTGCGGCCGCACCAGAGTTGTGTACAGTTGCAACATGACGCTGCGACTCCTAAATTCAATCCCCCTACCAATAAACGCCAAGACACCGTATGCCTTCTTAACAACCTTATCTACTTGATTCCCAACTTTCAGGGATCTATGTACACATACACCTAGATCCCTCTGCTCATCCACACTATTCAAAGTCCTCCCGTTAGCCCTATACTCAACACATCTGTTATTCTTACCAAAGTGAATTACCTCACACTTCTCCGCATTAAACTCCATCCGCCACCTCTCGGCCCAGCTCTGCAACCTGTCTAAGTCTTCCTGCAAACTATGACACCCTTCATCACTATCTAGGGACAACATTCGCTGTCCTCCAATCATCCGGTACTATACCAGAGACCAACGATGACCTGAAGATCAGAGCCAGAGGCTCTGCAATCACCTCTCTTGCCTCCCAAAGAATCCTAGGCTAAATCCCATCCGGACCAGGGGACTTATCTATTTTCAAGCCCTCTAGAATATCCAGCACATCCCCGGTATCAACTGCAATACTTTCTACTTTACACCCCTGCACCCCAGTGTCCTCCTCAGCTACATTCATGTCCCCCTGCGTGAACACCGAAGAGAAATATCGGTTCAATGCCTCTCCAATCTCTTCCGGTTCCACACACAACTTCCCTCTACTGTCTGTAACTGGCCCTAATCTTGCCCTAACCAACCTTCTGTTCTTGACATACCGATAGAACGCCTTAGGATTCTCCTTAATCCTATCAACCAAAGTCATCTCATGCCCTCTTTTAGCCCTTCTTAACTCTCTCTTCAACTCCCTCCTAGCCAATCTAAAGCTTTCTAATGCACTACCTTAGCCCTCAAGCCTCATCCGAACATAAGCCTCCTTTTTCTTCCTAACCAACGAATCAACTTTTTTAGTGCACCACGGTTCCCTAGCCCTACCAAATCCTCCTTGCCTGACAGGGACATACCTATCGCAGACCCGCAGTAGCTGTTCCTTGAAAAAATTCCACATTTCGGACATTCCCAGTCCCTGTAATCTCCTAGTCCAACCTATGCTTCCTAATTCTCTCTTAATAGCCTCATAATTACCCTTCCCCCAGCTAAAACTACTGACCCGAGGTTCATGCCTATCCCTTTCCATCACTAAGGTGAACGTAATTGTGGTCACTATCACCAAAATGCACACCAACTTCCAAGTCTAGCACCTGGTCTGGTTCATTACCCAGCACCAAATCCAATATAGCCTCACCTCTAATTGGCCTATCTACATACTGAGTCAAAAAACCTTCCTGCATACTTTGAACAAAAACTGACTCCTCTAACAAGCAAGAGCTATAGCAATTCCAATCAATATTAGTAAAGTTAAAGTCCCCCATAACAATTACCCTATTACTTTCATTCCTAACCAGGATTGTCTCCGCAATCCTTTCCTCAACCTCTCTAGAACTTTTTGGAGGTCTATAAAAGACTCCCAGCAGGGTGACCTCTCCTCTCCTATTTCTAATCTCCGCCCATACTACCTCAACAGACAAGTCCTCATCAAAGTTCCTCTCTGACACTGTGATACAGTCCTTGACCAATAATGCTACCCGACCCCCCCTTCTACCTCCTTCTGTACTCCGACTAAAGCATTTGTACCCTGGGACCTGCAACATCCATTCCTGACCCTGCTCTGTCCATGTCTCTGAAATGGCCACAACATCAAAGTCCCAGGTACTGATCCACGCTGCAAGTTCATCCACCTTATTGCGAATACTCCTCGCATTAAAGTATACGCATTTCAAACCCTGCTCTGCCCCTCCCCCACAATGCTGTGCATTGCAGTCCCCATCTATGCCCCCCTCACTTTCACCCCCTCTACTCAGGATCCCACCCCCCCTCTGAATCAGTTTAAACCACTCCACATAGCCTTCACAAATTTACCCCCCAGGATATTTGTTCACCTCTGGTTCAGGTATAAACCATCACTCTTATAGAGGTCCCACCTTCCCCAGAATGAGCCCCAATTGTTCAAGTACCTGAACCCCTCCCTCCTGCACCATCCCCTCAGCCACAAGTTCAAACTTTCCCTCTCTCTATTCCTCTCTAAACTATCCCGTGGCACAGGCAAGAGTCCGGAGATAACCACTCTATCAAACTTGGCCTTTAGCTTCCACCCCAACTCCATAAATCTCTGCTTAATATCCCCTTCCCTTAACCTCCCTATGTCATGTGTCCCCACATGAATTATAACTTGGGGTTGATCTCCCTCTCCCCTAAGAGTCTTGAATATCCTCTCTGACACATCCCGGACCCCAGCCCGTGGTAGGCAACACACCAGCCCTGAGTCCCTACCATTACTACCGACTCTCCTATCCGTCCCTTTAACTGTGGAGTCCCCAATCACGAGGCCCAATCTTTTACAGCCCCTAACCACCTGAGCTTTTACAATAGGCTCACCCCCAGCAGCCTGCTCCCATTGGCTATCCCCAATTGATTCCTCCTCAACTGTAGCCTCCAGGACCGAAAACCTATTTTGGAGGGGAACAGCCCCAGGGGATTGACCCCCCACTTGCTTCTTTCCCCTCCTCTTGGCAGTGACCCAAGACTGATTTCTAGGAGTGACTATCTCCTTATAACTCCTATCAATGTCCACCTCTGCCTCCCGAATTATGCGGAGTTCCTCTAATTCCACCTCCAGCTCCTTTACACGCTCCTCCAGAAGCTGCAATCTAACACACTTCTTACAAGTAAAATCCCCTGAAACACTACTGGAGTCCCTCACCACATACATCCCACAGGAGATGCAGCACACTACCTGAACTGCCATCCCTGAAACAATTACCAGCAGAAAAAAAAACTTCCCCCACACTTATAATTTAGGTTAGAGGAGGTGGGAGGGTGGGATTCTCTACTAGTGTAGAGAATCGGGTATCCTCTCTACACTAATTTATAGGGTTAGGGGCCCGAGAAAAAAAAACTACAACTACCGGTAAGTACTTGAACCCCTCCCTCCTGCACCATCCCCTCAGCCACAAGTTCAAACTTTCCCTCTCTCTATTCCTCTCTAAACTATCCCGTGGCACAGGCAAGAGTCCAGAGATAACCACTCTATCAAACTTGGCCTTTAGACGACTTGTGACGACTTCCGGTTTCTAACTAATTTTTTTTTAAAAACGCCAAAAAACTCGCGACTTAAACTAGAAATAAACAGTTAAACAAAATAAACAGAAAAATGCTCCTTTTTGCTGCCTCTTCACACTCCCAAAAATCGCTGCCTCTGGATACTGCTCCTCAGGAATGGCAGCCCTTGTGTATATTATAGAGAATAGCCGTTCCATAGAATCACAGAAACACTACAGTGCAGACAGAGGCCATTTGGCCCATCGAGTCTGCACCGACAACAATTCCACCCAGGCCCTATCCCCATATCCCTACATATTTACCCACTAATCCCTCTAACCTACACATCCCTGGACACTAAGGGGCAATTTAGCAAGGCCAATCAACCTAGCCTGCACATCTTTGGACTGTGGGAGGAAACTAGATCTCCTGGAGAAAACCCACACAGACACAAGGAGAATGTGCAAACTCCACATAGACAGTGATCCAAACCCAGGTCCCTGAAGCTGTAAAACACCAGTGCTAACCACTGTGCTACTGCCCGTGGCATTCCATGTATATATGATAAAGAGTAGTAGTTCCTGTGTATTTTATAGAGAATGGCCACCATTGAATGTACAGAGAATAGCAGCCATTTTGTATATTATAGAGAATAGCAGCCCCTGTGTTTATTATTGAAAATAGTAGCCTCTGTGTATATTGTAGAGAATGATGTGGAGATGCCGGTGTTGGACTGGGGTAAACACAGTAAGAAGTCTCACAACACCAGGTTAAAGTCCAACAGGTTTATTTGATCATAAACTCACAAGCTTTCGGGATTTTCCCCTTCGTCAGGTGAATGGAGAGTTCAGGCCTCAGACAGAGCATATAACAACACACACAGAATACAGATTACTGAATAGAATGCGAGGCTTTACAACTAATCTGCTATTCAAGTCTTAAAGATGCAGACAATGTGAGTGGAAGGAGCACTGATCACAGGTTAAAGAGATGTGTATTGTCTCCAGACAGTACAGTAAGTGAGGTTTTGCAAACCCAGGCAAGTCACGGGGGTTACAGATAGTGTGACATGAACCCAAGATCCCTGTTGAGGCCGTCCTCATGTGTGCTGAACTTGGCTATCAGTCTCTGTTCAGCGACTCTGCGCTGTTGTTTAAAAAGGGTAGGAGGGATAGCCTGGGTAGCTATAGGCCGGTGAGCTTAACATCAGTGGTAGGTAAGTTGATGGAGAGGATTCTTAGGGATAGGATATATGCGCCCTTAGAGCATTGCGATCTGATTAAGGATATGCAGCATGGCTTTGTCAAGGGGAAGTCTTGCCTTACAAATCTGGTAGAATTCTTTGAGGAGGTGACAAAAACGGTTGACGAAGGACGAGCCGTTGATGTCGACTATATGGATTTCAGTAAGGCGTTTGACAAAGTCCCTCATGGTAGGTTGGTACAGAAGATTAAAGCTCACGGGATATGTGGTCAGGTATCTAGATGGGTAGAGAACTGGCTTGCAAAGAGGAGTCAGAGAGTAGTTGTGGAGGGGTCTTTTTCTAGATGGAGGTCTGTCACTAGTGGTGTGCCGCAGGGCTCAGTACTGGGACCTCTTCTCTTTGTAGTGTATATAAATGATTTGGAAGAGGGAGTAGGTGGTGTGATCAGCAAATTTGCTGATGACACCAAGATGGCTGGATTGGCGGGCAGTGAGGAGCAGTGTCTGGCAATACAGCAGGATATTGATAGACTGGTTGATTGGGCAGAAATGTGGCAAATGGAGTTTAATCCGGATAAATGTGAGGTGATGCATTTTGGCCGGAATAATGTAGGGGGAAGTTTTATGATAAAGAGTAAGCCCGTAAGGAGTATAGAATCGCAGCGAGACCTGGGGGTGCAAGTGCACAAATCTTTGAAGGTGGCAGTACAAGTGGAGAGTGTGGTGAAGAAAGCCTATGGTATGTTAGTCTTTATAGGAAGGGGTATAGAATATAAGAGCTGGAGTCTAATGTTGCAGTTGTACAGAACGTTGGTTAGATCGCATTTGGAGTACTGCGTCCAGTTCTGGTTGCCTTACTACCGGAAGGACGTGGAGACTCTGGAGAGAATGCAGAGGAGGTTTACCAGGATGTTGCCTGGTATGGAAGGACTGGGGTATGAGGAAAGATTGAAGAAATTGGGGCTCTTTTCCCTTGAAGGACGCCGACTGAGGGGGGATCTAATAGAGGTATATAAGATTATGAAGGGTATGGATAGAGTAAACAGAGGTAAGCTATTTCCTATAATAGAGACACGTAGGACAAAGGGCCATGGACTTAAAGTGAGGGGGGAGAGGTATAACACAGATATTAGAGGGAGGTTTTTCACACAGAGGGTAGTGGGGGTATGGAATGCTCTGCCAAGTAAGGTGGTGGAGGCAAACACACTAGAGTCCTTTAAGAGTAACTTAGACAGGCACATGACATGAATGTAGCTGAGGAGGACACTGGGGTGCAGGGGTGTAAAATAGATAGTATTGCAGTTGATACGGGGGATGTGCTGGATATTTTAGAGGGTTTGAAAATAGATAAGTCCCCTGGTCCGGATGGGATTTACCCTAGGATTCTTTGGGAGGCAAGAGGGATGATTGCGGAGCCTCTGGCTCTGATCTTCAGGTCATCGTTAGTCTCTGGTATAGTACCAGAAGATTGGAGGACAGCAAATGTTGTCCCATTGTTTAAGAAGGGGAGAAGGGACTTCCCTGGGAATTATAGACCGGTGAGTCTTACTTCTGTGGTGGGTAAGGTTTTGGAAAGGATTATTAGAGACAGGATTTATAGTTATTTGGAAAGTAATGAGTTGATTAGAGACAGTCAGCATGGTTTTGTAGCGGGTAGGTCGTGCCTTACTAACCTTATCGAGTTCTTTGAGAAAGTGACCAAAGAGGTGGATAGGGGTAAGGCAGTTGATGTGGTGTATATGGATTTTAGCAAGGCGTTTGATAAGGTTCACCATGGTAGGCTTCTGCAGAAAATGCAGATGTATGGGATTGGGGGTGATCTAGGTAATTGGATCAGGAATTGGCTAGCAGATAGGAGACAGAGAGTGGTGGTTGATGGTAAATATTCGTCATGGAGTTCGGTTACAAGTGGTGTGCCTCAGGGATCTGTTTTGGGGCCACTGCTGTTTGTAATTTTTATTAATGATCTGGATGAGGGTATAGTTGGGTGGATTAGTAAGTTTGCTGATGACACCAAAGTCGGAGGTGTGGTAGATTGTGAGGAAGGGTGTCATAGTTTGCAGGATGACTTAGAAAGGTTGCAGAGCTGGGCTGAGAGGTGGCGGATGGAGTTTAATGTGGAGAAGTGTGAGGTAATTCATTTCGGTAGGAATAACAGATGTGTTGAGTATAGGGCTAACGGGAGGTCTTTGAATAGTGTGGAGGAGCAGAGGGATCTAGGTGTATGTGTACATAGATCCCTGAAAGTTGGGAATCAAGGAGATAAGGTTGTTAAGAAGGCATACGGTGTCTTGGCGTTTATTGGTAGGAGGATTGAATTTAGGAGTCGCAACGTCATGTTGCAACTGTACACAACTCTGGTGCGGCCACAATTGGAGTTTTGTGTGCAGTTCTGGTCCCCACATTACAGGAAGGATGTGGAGGCTTTGGAGAGGGTGCAGAGGAGGTTTACCAGGATGTTGCCTGGTATGGAGGGGAGATCCAATGAGGAGAGACTGAGAGATTTGGGGTTGTTTTCGCTGGAAAGAAGGCGGCTAAGAGGGGATCTCATTGAAACATATAAGATGATTAGAGGTTTAGACAGGGTAGATAGTGGTAGCCTTTTTCCTAGGATGGAGAAAGCTAGCACGAGGGGGCACGACATTAAATTAAGGGGGGGTAGTTATAGGACAGATGTCAGGGGTAGGTTCTTTACCCAGAGGGTGGTGAGGGACTGGAATGCCCTGCCAGCTGCAGTTGTAAATGCACCTAGTTTGGGGGCGTTTAAGAGATCTGTGGATAGGTTTATGGATGAAAAGGGATTGGTTTAGGCTAGTGGGTCATTGTTTTGTAACTGGTCGGCGCAACATCGTGGGCCGAAGGGCCTGTTCTGCGCTGTAATGTTCTATGTTCTATGTTCTATGACTGAGTTGGAGATGGGTGAATATAGGAGAACCTTTTAAATAAGGGTCATTAGAATTGGGGTGTCCCTGGTAATGTAAATGGGTATAGTATGATAATAATGTTTTTCTCTTTTCATTCACAGGTTTTAAGTCAGTCCACCTTGTGTCCAACGAGGGGCATACACGCGATGGGTCGTACTGGGGCTGCTCTTGGTTGTTCGAGATTGGCCTAGTGTTTCATGTCGTTAGTGTGTGCCTAAACTGGACCAGATACTGGGCAAGACGACAGCTCAGTGACTATCGCTGATTGCTGTGCAGACACATGGATTTGGGCCAGTGTCTGTGGGAGTTTGCGCATTCTCCCCGTGCTGGCGTGGGTTTTCTCCGGGTGCTCTGGTTTCCTCCCACACCCCAAAGATGTGCTGTTAGGCTGATTGGCAGTAATAAATTGTCCCTAAATCAGATTCCCTCAATCTGGATGGCCATAAAACATTAGACAGGGGTCATGGGTGGAGAGGGGGACTGGTGGTGTTGAGATGACGGCACGGGCTCGTTGGGCCGAAGGGCCTGTTTCCCGGGCTGGTTTTGTTCTTTGTTCTTTGTCGTGTGTCATGAAGGCCGCCTTGGAGAACGCTTACCCGAAGGTCAGAGGCCGAATGCCTATGGCTGCTGAAGTGTTCGCCAACAGGAAGGGAACAGTCTTGTATAACAGGTTAGTTGTAAAGACTTGCATTCTAATCAGTAAATTGTAAACTGTCTGTGCTGTTATATGCTCTGTCTGAAGCCAGAACTCTCCATTCACCTGACAAAGGGGCAAACCTCAAAAGCTTGTGAGTTTACTGTCAAATAAATTGGTTGGACTTTAACCTGGTGTTGTGAGACTTCTTACTGTGTTTACCCAAGTCCAACGCCGGCATCTCCACATCATGTATATTATAGAGAACAGCAGCCACTGTATATACCATAGAGAATAGCAACCCATGTGTATATTATAGAGAATAGCAGGCTCTGTGTATAAAATAGAAAATAGCAGCCACTGTCTATATTAGAGAACAGCAACCCCTGTGCATAATATAGAGAATAGCAGTCATTGTGTTTGCTACAGAGAATAGCAGCCGCTGTGTATATATAGAGAATAGCAACCCATGTGTTTATTATAAAGAATAACAAACCCTGCATGTCATGGAGAATAGCAGCATCTGTGTGTTATAAGAGAATGTCAGCCCCAGTGTATATTATTACAGAATAACAGTCCTGGTGCATATTATAGAGAATAACAGTGTCTGTATATATTATGGAAAATAGCAGCCCCTGTGTATATTAGAGAGAATAGCAGTCTCTGCGTATATTGTAAAGAATAGCAGTGTCTATGCATGTTATATAGAATAACAGCCTCTGTGTATGGTATAGGGAATATCAATCCCCTATTTATAATCTACAGAATAGCACAAACTATGCATCTAACACAGTAACAGTCACTGTGTAAATTAGAGAGAATATTATGGAATATGAAAGCCCCATGTAAATTATAAAGAATAGAAAGCATTCTCCAAGGTGGTCTTCACGAGACACGACAGCGCAGAGTCGCTGAGCAGAGACTGATAGCCAAGTTCCACACACATGAGGACGGTCTCAACAGGGATCTTGGGTTCATGTCGCACTATCTGTAACCCCCGTGACTTGCCTGGGTTTGCAAAACCTCACTTACTGTACTGTCTGGAGACAATACACATCTCTTTAAACTGTGATCAGTGCTCCTTCCACTCACATTATCAGCCACTTCAGATCTTGAACAGCAGGTTAGGTGTAAGGATTCGCATTCTAATCAGTAATCTCTAAACTGTCTGTGCTTTATATGCTCTGTCTGAGGCCAGAACTCTCCATTCACCTGACGAAGGGGCTAACCCCAAAAGCTTGTGAGTCTATTATCAAATAAATCGGTTGGACTAAAACCTGGTGTTGTCAGACTTTTTACTGTGTTTACTGTAGAGAATCTCAGCCCTTGAGTATTGTATAGAGAATTGTAGCCCCTGTGTATGTTTTAGAGAATAGTAGCCCTTTGTATGTTGAAGAGAATAGCTGCCTCTGTGTATCATAGAGAATAGCAGCCCTGTGTATATTATGGAGAATAACTCACCTGACAAAGGAGCAGCGCTCCGAAAGCTAGTGGCATCTGCTACCAAATAAACCTGTGGGACTTTAACCTGGACTTCTTGTGAGACGATTGTGATACTTCTTACTGTATTATAGAGAATAGCAGCCCTGTGTATATTATAGAGAACAGCAGCCCTGTGTATATTATAGAAAATAGCAGCAGTGTGTGTTACAGAGAATAGCAGCTCTATCTGTATTATAGAGAATTGCAGACCCTGTGTATATTATAGAGAATTGCAACCATGTCCATATTATACAAAAAAGCTCCCCCTGTTTATGTTACAGAGAATAGCAGTCACTGTGTATGCATAGAGAATAGTGGCCCTTGTGTATATTATAAAGAGTAACAGCCGCTGTGTGTTATGCAGAAAAGCAGCATCCGTGTGTTGCAGAGAATATCAGCCCCTGTGTATTATGGAGAATAGCAGTGTCAATATATGTTATAGAGAATAGCAGTGACTATATATGTTATAGAGAATAGCAGTGACTATATATGTTATAGAGAATAGCAGCCCTTGAGTATATTACAGAGATCTGTAGTCCCAGTGTGTTAATAGAGAATAGCAGTCTTTTTGTATATTAAAATAGCAGTCTCTATGTACAATATGGAGAATAACTGTTACTGAGTATGTTATAAAGAATAGCAGTGCTGTGTATATTAGAGAGAATAGTAAATCCTGTGTATATTTTTTGTAAATTGAGGTCTCTTTATATGCCCTGTTTGTGAACAGAACTCACACTTACCTGACGAAGGAGCAGTGCTCTGAAAGCTAGTGGCTTTTGCTAGCAAATAAACCTGTTGGACTTTAACCTGGTATTGTGAAACTTTTTACTGTAGTTTAGAGAATAGCAGCCCTTTGCATATTGTAGAAAGTAGCAGCCCCTTTGTATATTATAGAGAATTGCAGTCTCTGTGTATATTATAGAGAATAGCAACCCTATATATAATAGAGAGAATAGCAGCCCCTGGGTATATTATAAAGAATAGCAGTCCTGTGTATATTGTGGAGAATTGCAGCCCTTGTGTATAATGGAGAATAGCAGCACCTGTGTGTTTTAGAGAATAGAAGCCCCTGTGTATATTATAGAGAGAATAGCTGCCCATGTGTATGTTAAAGAGATTTGCAGCCCTTGTGTGTTACAGAGAATAGCATAGAACATAGAACATTACAGTGCAGTACAGGCCCTTCGGCCCTCGATGTTGTGCCGACCAGTGGAACCAATCTAACGCCCTCTAATCTAAACTATTCCAATGTTATCCATATGCCTATCCACTGACCATTTGAACACCCTTAAAGTTGGCGAGTCCACAACTGCTGCAGGCAGGGCATTCCACGCCCTCACTATCCTCTGAGTAAAGAACCTATCTCTGACATCTGTCCTACAATTATCACCCCTCAATTTAAAGCTATGTCCCCTCGTGTTAGCCATCACCATCTGAGGAAAAAGGCTCTCACTGTCCATCCTATCTAACCCTCTGATCATCTTGTATGCCTCAATTCGGTCACCTCGTAATCTTCTCTCTAACGAAAACAACCTCAAGTCCCTCAGCCTTTCCTTATAAGACCTTCTCACCATACCAGGCAACATCCTGGTAAACCTCCTCTGCACCCTTTCCAATGCCTCCACATCTTTCTTATAATGCGATGACCAGAACTGTACACAATACTCCAAGTGCGGCCGCACCAGAGTTTTGTACAGTTGCAACATGACCTCACGGCTCTGAAATTCAATCCCTCTACCAATAAAAGCTAACACACCGTACGCCTTCTTAACAACCTTATTAACCTGGATGCCAACTTTCAGGCACATGTGCACCGAGATCTCTCTGCTTGTCGACACTACCAAGAGACCTTCCATTAGCCCTATATTCTGTAATCCTGTTACTCTTACCAAAGTGAATCACCTCACACTTTTCCACATTAAACTCCATCTGCCACCTCTCAGCCCAGCTCTGCAGCTTATCTATGTCCCTCTGCAAACTGTAACATCCACCCTCACTGTCTACAACTCCTCCGACTTTAGTGTCGTCCACAAATTTACTAACCCATCCTTCTACACCCTCATTTAGGTCATTTATAAAAATGACAAACAGCAGTGGCCCCAAAACAGATCCCTGTGATACACCACTAATAACTGAACATTTCCCATCAACGACCACCCTCTGTCTTCTATCAGCTAGCCAATTCCTGATCCAAACTGCTAAATCACCCTCAATCCCATGAATCTGTATTTTCTGTAATAACAGGCCTTGTGTATATTAAAGAAAATAGCAGTCTCTGTTTATAATACAGAGATTTGCAGTCCCTGTGTATTATAGAAAATTTCATCTCCTATATATGTTTTAAAGAAAATAGCAGTCTCTGTGTATATTGTAGAGAATAGCAGCCCTTGTGCATATTATAGAGAATAGCAGCGCTTGTATATGTTATAGCAAATAGCAGCCCTGTCTATATTACAGAGAGAATAGCAGCCCACGTGTATATTAATAACAATAGCACCCCCCGTGTACATTATAGAGAATAGCAACTCCCCTGTATATTAATAACAATAGCTGTCCCTGTGTAGATCATTGAGAATAGCAGCCCCTGTGTATATCATAGAGAATTGCAGCCCTGGTATCTATTATAATGAAATGCAGCCCTTCTGTATATTATAGAGAATAGTGGCCAACGTGTATATTATAGCTAATGGCAGCCCTTATTATATTGTAGAGAACAAGTGTCACTGTATATATTATACATGATAGCAGTGCTATCATGTATATCATGTATTCTATGATATAGAATAGCAGCCCCTAGTATAGAGGATATTAAACTTATTTATGTTCTACAGAATAGGAACAGCTGTGTGTATAATAGAGTAATAGCCACAGAGTGAATTATGGAGAATAACAGTCCCTTTGTATATTATGGAATATGGAAACCTCATGTAAATGATAGAGAACTTAGGCACTACATATATTATAGTTAGAGCAGTCCCTATATGTATTATAGAGAATAGGAGCCCCTGTATATATTATTGGGAAATGCAGCCCTTCTGCATGCTGTCAAGAATAGCTGCACTGTATATATTATAGATAATAGATTATATTATTATAAATAATAGATTATTGAAAATAGCAACTCCTCTGTATATCACTGTGAACAACAATAACTGCGCAAATTATAAATAGAGCCCCTGTGTATATTACAGAGAGTAGTGACCCCTGTGCATATTATGGAGTAGTGCAGCTCTTGTGTATGTTATAGAGAACAACTGTCACTGTTTATATTATAGATCATAGCAGCCTCTGTGTATACTATCGTGATGATGTGGAGATGCCGGTGTTGGACTGGGGTGGCACAGTAAGAAGTCTCACAACACCAGGTTAAAGTCCAACAGGTTTATTTGGAATCGATCTTTTAGAGCACTGCTCCTTCATCAGATGGGCTGTATATATTACACAGGGGCTGAGTATATTATAGAGAGTAGCAGCCCCTGTGTATATTATAGAGAGTAGCAGCCCCTGTGTATATTATAGAGAATAGCAGTCCCTGTGTATATTATAGAGAATACCAGCCCTATTTTATATAGAGAATAACAGCTCCTGTGTATATTACTAACAATAGCAGCTCCTGTGTATATTATAGAGGATAGGCTCGTGCAAAAGGTTAAATCTCATGCTAGATGGGTGGAGAACTGGCTTCGACATAGAAGACAGAGGGTAGCAGTGGAGGGGTCTTTTTCCGGTTGGAGGTCTGTGACTAGTGGGATCATGCTGGGACTTCTGCTGTTTGTGATATATATAAATGATTTGGAAGAAGATGTAGCTGACGTAATCAGTAAGTTTGCGGACAATACGAAGATTGCTGGAGTTGTGGATAGTGATAGGGTTAGGGTTAGGGTTAGGGTTAGAGTTGTGGATAGTGATAAACATTGTCAGAGAATACAGCAGGATATAGATAGGCTGGAAAATTGGGCAGAGAAATGGCAGATGGAATTTAGAACCATAGAAAATTACAGCTCAGAAACAGGCCTTTTGGCCCTTCTTGTCTGTGCCGAACCATTTTTTGCCTAGTCCCACTGACCTGCTCTTGGACCATATCCCTCCACACCCCTCTCATCCATATACCTGTCCAAGTTTTTCTTAAATGTTAAAAGTGACCCTGCATTTACCACTTTATTCAGCAGCTCATTCCACACTCCCACCACTCTCTGTGTGAAGAAGCCCCCCCTAATATTCCCTTTAAACTTTCCTCCTTTCACCCCTAACCCATGCCCTCTGGTTTTTTTCTCCCCTAACCTCAGTGGAAAAAGCCTGCTTGCATTCACTCTATCTGTACTCATCAAAATCTTATACACCTCTATCAAATCTCCCCTCATTCTTCTACACTCCAGGGAATAAAGTCCTAACCTATTCAATCTCTCTCTGTAACTCAGCTTCTCAAGTCCCAGCAACATCCTTGTGAACCTTCTCTGCACTCTTTCAACCTTATTTACATTCTTCCTGTAACTAGGTGACCAAAACTGTACACAATACTCTAAATTCAGCCTCACCAATGCCTTATATAACCTTACCATAACACTCCAACTTTTATACTCGATACCCCGATGTATAAAGGCCAATGTACCAAAAGCACTCTTTACGTCCCTATCCATCTGTGACACCACTTTTAGGGAATTTTGTACCTGTATTCCCAGATCCCTCTGTTCATCTGCACTCTTCAGAGTCCTACCATTTACCCTGTACGTTCTACTTTGGTTTGGTTTTAATCCAGATAAATGGGAAGTGATGCATTTCGGTAGATGTAATGAAAGGGGGAGCTATACAATAAATGGCAGAACCATCAGGAGTATAGAAACACAGAGGGATTTGGGTGTGCAAGTCCACAGATCCTTAAAGGTGGCACACAGGTGGAGAAGGTGGTAAAGAAGGCATACGGCATGCTTGCCTTTATTGGACAGGGCATAGCGTATAAAAGTTGGCATATGATGTTGCAGCTATATAGAACGTTGGTTAGGCCACATTTGGAATACTGCGTCCAGTTCTGGTCACCACACTACCAGAAGGACGTGAAGGCTTTGGAGAGAGTACAGGAAAGGATGCTGCCTGGTATGGAGGGTCTTAGCTATGAGGAGAGATTGAGTAAACTGGGGTTGTTCTCCCTGGAAAGACGGAGGATGAGGGGCGACTTAGTAGAGGTGTATAAAATTATGAAGGGCATGGTGGGAAGCTTTTTCCAGGTTGGAGGTGATGAACACAAGGGGTCAGAAGTTCAAGGTGAGGGGGGCAAGGTTCAACACAGATATCAGGGGGACGTATTTCACACAGAGGGTGGTGGCGGCCTAGAATACAGTGCCAAGCAAGATGGTTGAGGCAGACACGCTGGGATCATTTAAGACTTATCTAGATAGCCACATGAACAGACTGGGAATAGAGGGACACGTTGGGCTCATGAGCGGCGCAGGCTTGGAAAGCCGATGGGCCTGTTCCTGTGCTGTATTGTTCTTTGTTTTTCGCAGCTCATGTGTATATTATAGAGAATAGCGGCCATTGTTTATGATAGCAAATAGTAACCCCTATGTATATTATGGAATAGCTATCTCTGTGTATATTATAGAGAATCACAGTCTCTGTGGATATTACAGAGAATGACTGTCCCTATGTATGTTATACAGAATAGCTGCGTCTGAGTATAGTGAATCCTTATTTGTATTCCAAATCTTTACAAATATGAATCTTTATTTGTATTCCAAGGAATAGCAATAACTGTATATTATAGCGATAACAGACATTGTGTAAATTATAAAGAATAACAGTTCCTTTATATATTATGGAATATGAACACCCCATGTAAATTATGGAGAATAGAAGGCACTGTTTATAAAAAAAGGGCAGCATGGACAAGTTGGGCTGAAAGGCCGATGCTGTAAACCTCTATGATTCTATGTAGGTGACAGTTAATGCAACCCCTTCATAAGAGAGAATAGCACCCCTGTCTATATTATAGAGGATAGTAGCCACTGTGTATATAATAGCAAATAGCAGCCCCTGTGTATGTTATACAGAGGAACCTGTAAAAGTGTAGATGCAATAAAATGGCAAATGACATATGGGTAGTAGGATCAGATATTTTTAATAAAGTGTACTGCACTGTCAGATGGCCAGTAATGAGGGAGTGCTGCACTGTCAGATGGCCAGTAATGAGGGAGTGCTGCACTGTCAGAGGGTCAGTACTGAGGGAGTGCTGCACTGTCAGAGGGTCAGTACTGAGGGAGTGCTGCACTGTCAGAGGGTTAGTGCTGAGGGAGTGCTGCACTGTCAGAGGGTCAGTACTGAGGGAGTGCTGCACTGTCAGAGGGTTAGTGCTGAGGGAGTGCTGCACTGTCAGAGGGTCAGTACTGAGGGAGTGCTGCAATGTCAGAGGGTCAGTACTGAGGGAGTGCTGCACTGTCAGAGGGTCAGTGCTGAGGGAGTGCTGCACTGTCAGAGGGTCAGTACTGAGGGAGTGCTGCACTGTCAGAGGGTTAGTGCTGAGAGAATGCAGCACTGTCAGAGGGTCAGTACTGAGGGAGTGCTGCACTGTCAGAGGGTCAGTGCTGAGGGAGTGCTGCACTGTCAGAGGGTCAGTGCTGAGGGAGTGCTGCACTGTCAGAGGGTCAGTGCTGAGGGAGTGCTGCACTGTCAGAGGGTCAGTACTGAAGGAGTGCTGCACTGTCAGAGGGTCAGTGCTGAGGGAGTGCTGCACTGTCAGAGGATCAGTGCTGAGGGAGTGCTGCACTGTCAGAGGGTCAGTGCTGAGGGAGTGATGCACTGTCAGAGGGTCAGTACTGAGGGAGTGCTGCACTGTCAGAGGGTCAGTGCTGAGGGAGTGCTGCACTGTCAGAGGATCAGTGCTGAGGGAGTGCTGCACTGTCAGAGGGTCAGTGCTGAGGGAGTGATGCACTGTCAGAAGGTCAGTGCTGAGGGAGTGCTGCACTGTCAGAGGGTCAGTGCTGAGGGAGTGATGCAGTGTCAGAAGGTCAGTACTGAGGGAGTGCTGCACTGTCAGAGGGTCAGTGCTGAGGGAGTGCTGCACTGTCAGAGGGTCAGTACTGAGGGAGTGCTGCACTGTCAGAGGGTCAGTACTGAGGGAGTGCTGCACTGTCAGAGGGTCAGTACTGAGGGAGTGCTGCACTGTCAGAGGGTCAGTACTGAAGGAGTGCTGCACTGTCAGAGGGTCAGTACTGAGGGATCAGCAGGAAGGGGTTCTGCTCAGCTAACTGTTGTTGAGGTGACGGGGGCTCGGTTCCACATGTATCTCTCAGCACGGTCACCATTTAGAAGGTGTATATAGCTCTCTGTCCAGGATGTTTCTCTCAATCCGTGGCTTTTATACCCTGTTCCCGGAATGCTTGTTCCTTGCTGCAACAGAGGAGGTGCTTTTCTGTGGAGAGCTGGAGTCGCCCTGGATACCTTGAGGGTGGAGAAAAATAGAAGGATGGAGTGAGGGAGAAAGAGGAGAGCAAGCGGGTGCAAGATATGAGAGAGACAGAGCGAGGGAGAGATACAAAACATCACGGTTTAGACATTTGTCCATTATTTGAAAGTCTGATTAGTCCTCAGTATCTGTCTTGCCATCACAAAATGTAAAATCCTCTGA
The DNA here is from genome assembly GCA_037974335.1 of Prionace glauca. Classification (NCBI taxonomy): domain Eukaryota; kingdom Metazoa; phylum Chordata; class Chondrichthyes; order Carcharhiniformes; family Carcharhinidae; genus Prionace; species Prionace glauca. The sequence goes on along the minus strand of JBBMRE010000090.1, from coordinate 532,383 downwards.
ATTCAAATGTTTTGATTTCATTAATAATCACAAGACTTCTGGACAGCTGAAGGTTGATGCAAGATGAAAGCAATACAATTCCTGGTTCCCTCCACGAATGGAGTTTAGGGGTTTGAAACCTGGAGTGTGCCCTCGATGGCAGCCACATGATTCATTGAGAGATGATACATCACATTCCCGGTCTCTCTTCGAACTTCTCAATGCCAAAATTTCCACAGCAGTTTTCAGGTAATATACAGTGTGCTTTCTCAGTATGACCCTCTGGCAGTGCAAGCATTGCATATTTGGAAGTTCTGTACTGAGGGAGTGCTGCACTGTCAGAGGGTCAGTACTGAGGGAGTGCGGCACTGTCAGAGGGTCAGGACTGAGGGAGTGCTGCACTGTCAGAGGGTCAGGACTGAGGGAGTGCTGCACTGTCAGAGGGTCAGTACTGAGGGAGTGCTGCACTGTCAGAGGGTCAGTACTGAGGGAGTGCTGCACTGTCAGAGGGTCAGTACTGAGGGAGTGCTGCACTGTCAGAGGGTCAGTACTGAGGGAGTGCAGCACTGTCAGAGGGTCAGTACTGAGGGAGTGCTGCACTGTCAGAGAGTCAACACTGAGGGAGTGCTGCACTGTCAGAGGGTCACTACTGAGGGAGCGCTGCACTGTCAGAGGGTTAGTACTGAGGGAGTGCTGCACTGTCAGAGGGTCAGTACTGAGGGAGTGCTGCACTGTCAGAGGGTCAGTACTGAGGGAGTGCTGCACTGTCAGAGGGTCAGTACTGAGGGAGCGCTGCACTGTCAGAGGGTTAGTACTGAGGGAGTGCTGCACTGTCAGAGGGTCAGTACTGAGGGAGTGCTGCACTGTCAGAGGTTCAGTACTGAGGGAGTGCTGCACTGTCAGAGGGTCAGTACTGAGGGAGTGCTGCACTGTCAGAGGGTCAGTACTGAGGGAGCGCTGCACTGTCAGAGGGTTAGTACTGAGGGAGTGCTGCATTGTCAGAGGGTCAGTACTGAGGGAGTGCTGCATTGTCAGAGGGTCAGTACTGAGGGAGCGCTGCACTGTCAGAGGGTCAGTACTGAGGGACTGCTGCTCTGTCAGAGGGTCAGTACTGAGGGAGTGCTGCACTGTCAGAGGGTCAGTACTGAGGGAGCGCTGCACTGTCAGAGGGTTAGTACTGAGGGAGCGCTGCACTGTCAGAGGGTCAGTACTGAGGGACTGCTGCTCTGTCAGAGGGTCAGTACTGAGGGAGTGCTGCACTGTCAGAGGGTCAGTACTGAGGGAGCGCTGCACTGTCAGAGGGTTAGTACTGAGGGAGCGCTGCACTGTCAGAGGGTCAGTACTGAGGGACTGCTGCTCTGTCAGAGGGTCAGTACTGAGGGAGTGCTGCACTGTCAGAGGGTCAGTACTGAGGGAGCGCTGCACTGTCAGAGGGTTAGTACTGAGGGAGCGCTGCACTGTCAGAGGGTTAGTACTGAGGGAGCGCTGTACTGTCAGTTCTATAATCCACTGTTCAGCATGATGACGATATAGCTGTCTCTGGGATCTTGTTGGGCACACATTGGCTGATAGGTTTTTCTCATTACAACAGTGGCCACACTTCAAACACTGCTTCACTGACTGTGAAGTCCACTCTGACATCCTGAGGTTGGAACAGATATCCAGGTCTTTACCTCCTTCCCAACACTCTCCCACCCTCCTGTCTCTGACCCCCACCTGACTGAGGTCAGAGGTCACCTTGGACTTACTGCCAAGATTCACTGAGGATGTCATGGAGCTTTGGAGCTTCTTTGATTTCTTCATCCGGTGTCCTTGGAACTCCGTGTGGCCATCCTCACAATTGAGAAGGCGAGCTGAGCGAGGGAGTGAGAAAGAGACAGAAGAAAGGGAGAGACACAGAGAGAGACAAGAGAGGGAGAGTGAGAGTGAGAGAAAAATCGAGAGACAAACAGGGAGAGATACAGCGAAAGATAAACAGAGAGAAGGGAGAGAGACAGACAGACCGAGAAAGGTAGACAGGGAGAAGGCAATGAAAGACAGAAAAGGAGAGATCAAAAAATACAGATGGAGGGAGGCAGAAAAAGATGGAGAAACAGAGAAAATAGGAGAATGATTGTGAACAAAGGATTGATCAGAGAATAGACATATACTCGTATTAATTAACTCATGTATTTAAGTCTTCAGTCTGTCTGGGAGATATCTGTACACTGACTGGTGTCTCTCAGTCCCTCTCTCTCAGGGTGATATCTGTACACTGACTGGTGTCTCTCAGTCCCTCTCTCTCAGGGAGATATCTGTACACTGACTGGTGTCTCTCAGTCTTTCTCTCTCAGGGAGATATCTGTACACTGACTGGTGTCTCTCAGTCCCTCTCTCTCAGGGAGATATCTGTACACTGACTGGTGTCTCTCAGTCCCTCTCTCTCAGGGAGATATCTGTACACTGACTGGTGTCTCTCAGTCCCTCTCTATCAGGGAGATATCTGTACACTGACTGGTGTCTCTCAGTCCCTCTGTCAGGGAGATATCTGTACACTGACTGGTGTCTCTCAGTCTCTCTCTCTCAGGGAGATATCTGTACACTGACTGGTGTCTCTCAGTCCCTCTCTCTCAGGGAGATATCTGTACACTGACTGGTGTCTCTCAGTCTCTCTCTCTCAGGGAGATATCTGTACACTGACTGGTGTCTCTCAGTCCCTCTCTCTCAGGGAGATATCTGTACACTGACTGGTGTCTCTCAGTCTCTCTCTCTCAGGGAGATATCTGTACACTGACTGGTGTCTCTCAGTCCCTCTCTCTCAGGGAGATATCTGTACACTGACTGGTGTCTCTCAGTCCCTCTCTCTCAGGGAGATATCTGTACACTGACTGGTGTCTCTCAGTCCCTCTCTATCAGGGAGATATCTGTACACTGACTGGTGTCTCTCAGTCCCTCTGTCAGGGAGATATCTGTACACTGACTGGTGTCTCTCAGTCTCTCTCTCTCAGGGAGATATCTGTACACTGACTGGTGTCTCTCAGTCCCTCTCTCTCAGGGAGATATCTGTACACTGACTGGTGTCTCTCAGTCCCTCTCTCTCAGGGAGATATCTGTACACTGACTGGTGTCTCTCAGTCCCTCTCTATCAGGGAGATATCTGTACACTGACTGGTGTCTCTCAGTCCCTCTCTCTCAGGGTGATATCTGTACACTGACTGGTGTCTCTCAGTCCCTCTCTCTCAGGGAGATATCTGTACACTGACTGGTGTCTCTCAGTCCCTCTCTCTCAGGGTGATATCTGTACACTGACTGGTATCTCTCAGTCCCTCTCTATCAGGGAGATATCTGTACACTGACTGGTGTCTCTCAGTCCCTCTCTCTCAGGGTGATATCTGTACACTGACTGGTGTCTCTCAGTCCCTCTCTCTCAGGGAGATATCTGGACACTGACTGGTGTCTCTCAGTCCCTCTCTCTCAGGGAGATATCTGTACACTGACTGGTGTCTCTCAGTCCCTCTCTCTCAGGGAGATATCTGTACATTGACTGGTGTCTCTCAGTCTCTCTCTCTCAGGGAGATATCTGTACACTGACTGGTGTCTCTCAGTCCCTCTGTCAGGGAGATATCTGTACACTGACTGGTGTCTCTCAGTCTCTCTCTCTCAGGGAGATATCTGTACACTGACTGGTGTCTCTCAGTCGCTCTCTCTCAGGGAGATATCTGTACCCTGACTGGTGTCTTTTATTCCTTCTCTGAGGGAGATTATATATGGACGTATATTGGATACTTACCAAGGAAGTCAGGGTTAACGATTGAACTGTTCCGGAGAAGTGGGATATAATTAGGAACTTCACGTCCTTCAGGTCCTCAAATAGAGAAACGGAAATATCACATCCTTCAATATCATACTCCCAATATCACACCCAAATATCACACGCACCCCAATATCCCACCCCCAATATCACACCCAAATATCACACGCACCCCAATATCCCACCCCCAATATCACACCCAAATATCACACCCACCCCAATATCCCACCCCCAATATCACACCCAAATATCACACGCACCCCAATATCCCACCCCCAATATCACCCTCCAATATCATCCCTCAATATCACACCTCCAAAATCACAAACCCAATATTACACACCCAAAATCACACCTCAATATCAGACTCCCAATATCACATCTCAAAATCAGACTCCCAATATCACATCCCCCATATCACGTCCCTCCTATCACATCCCCCATTTAACACCTTAAATATCACACCTCCAATATTGCACCTCCAATATTGCATTCCCAATATCGCATGCCCCATATCACATCACCACAATCACAAACCTCATATGACACCCTAATATGCACGATCACATCCTGAGTATCAGAGCCCTAATATCGCAGCCCCAATATGTCACCCCAAGTATTACACTGCAAATATCGCACCCCAAATATCAGACCCCCCGTATCACATCCCAATATCTCATGCCCCATATGACACACCCTCAATATCATACCCCCAATATTACACCCCAATGTCACAACCCAAAAATCACACTCCCAATATCAACCCCCAATATCATGCGCCTTATATCACACCATCCATTACATCCTAATATTACACCTCCATTATCACAGCCCAAATGTCACACAGCCAATATCTACTCCCTCGGTATCACACCCCTAATGTCACATCCCTAATGTCACACCACTACTGTCACATTCCGAATGTCACATTCTGAATGTCACATTCCGAATATCACACCCCGAATATCACACTCCCAATTTCACACCTGCCAATATCTTAACTCCAATATCACACAACAATGTTACCCCCAATATAACACAGCCAATATAACACAGAAAATATCACAGAGCCAATATCGCACAGCCAATATGATACACCCAACAGCACATCCAGAATATCACATCCCAAATATCACACCCCACAATAATGCACCTCCAATATCACATTTACAGTAACATGCCCCCAATATCACAGCTCCAGTGTCACATTGAATAACACCTCACTCCCCCAATAGCATACTGCATACCCCAATATCAATCATAAATCATTCACAGTGCTCCAAGTCTGGTCCAACTGAGAGATATGGAGACCAGAACTGTGCACAGTGCTCGAAGTGCGGTTTAACCATGATTGAATACAGCTTAATACTTTGACAATAAAGCCTTCAATATACTTTAATATACTCACTCTCCACTCTCACCAGAATCAGCACCTCACGCGCTGTCAAAATTTCAGAGGCATAACGTGCAGGGAACGTTGACAGATGTTTCACCATCCCATTCACGTCACTCACATCAACTTCCTCTGAAACAGAGAAACTTGGTTACTAAAAGAAAGAAACTCCCTCTCCACTGTCCCCATCAAACACTCCCAGGACAGGTACAGCACGGGGTTAGATACAGAGTAAATCTCCCTCTACACTGTCCCCATCAAACACTCCCAGGACAGGTACAGTACGGGGTTAGATACAGAGTAAGTCACCTTCTACACTGTCCCCATCAAACACTCCCAGGACAGGTACAGCACGGGGTTAGATACAGAGTAAATCTCCCCCTACACTGTCCCCATCAAACACTCCCAGGACAGGTACAGCACGGGGTTAGATACAGAGTAAATCTCCCTCTACACTGTCCCCATCAAACACTCACAGGACAGGTACAGCACGGGGTTAGATACAGAGTAAATCTCCCTCTACACTGTCCCCATCAAACACTCACAGGACAGGTACAGCACGGGGTTAGATACAGAGTAAATCTCCCCCTACACTGTCCCCATCAAACACTCCCATGTCAGGTACAGCACAGGGTTAGATACAGAGTAAATCTCCCTCTCCACTGTCCCCATCAAACACTCCCAGGACAGGTACAGCACGGGGTTAGATACAGAGTAAATCTCCCTCTACACTGTCCCCATCAAACACTCCCAGGACAGGTACAGCACGGGGTTAGATACAGAGTAAATCTCCTTCTACACTGTCCCCATCAAACACTCCCAGGACAGGTACAGCACGGGATTAGATACAGAGTAAATCTCCCTCTACACTGTCCCCATCAAACAATCCCAGGACAGGTACAGCACGGGGTTAGATACAGAGTAAATCTCCTTCTACACTGTCCCCATCAAACACTCCCAGGACAGGTACAGCACGGGGTTAGATACAGAGTAAATCTCCCTCTACACTGTCCCCATCAAACACTCACAGGACAGGTACAGCACGGGGTTAGATACAGAGTAAATCTCCCTCTACACTGTCCCCATCAAACACTCACAGGACAGGTACAGCACGGGGTTAGATACAGAGTAAATCTCCCCCTACACTGTCCCCATCAAACACTCCCATGTCAGGTACAGCACAGGGTTAGATACAGAGTAAATCTCCCTCTCCACTGTCCCCATCAAACACTCCCAGGACAGGTACAGCACGGGGTTAGATACAGAGTAAATCTCCCTCTACACTGTCCCCATCAAACACTCCCAGGACAGGTACAGCACGGGGTTAGATACAGAGTAAATCTCCTTCTACACTGTCCCCATCAAACACTCCCAGGACAGGTACAGCACGGGGTTAGATACAGAGTAAATCTCCTTCTACACTGTCCCCATCAAACACTCCCAGGACAGGTACAGCACGGGGTTAGATACAGAGTAAATCTCCCTCTACACTGTCTCCATCAAACACTCCCAGGACAGGTACAGCACGGGGTTAGATACAGAGTAAAGCTCCCTCTACACTGTCCCCATCAAACACTCCCAGGACAGGTACAGCACGGGGTTAGATACATAGTAAATCTCCCTCCACACTGTCCCCATCAAACACTCCCAGGACAGATACAGCACAAGGTTAGATACAGAGTAAATCTCCCTCCACACTGTCCCCATCAAACACTCCCAGGACAGATACAGCACGGGGTTAGATACAGAGTAAATCTCCCTCTACACTGTCCCCATCAAACACTCCCAGGACAGATACAGCACGAGGTTAGATACAGAGTAAAGCTCCCTCTACACTGTCCCCATCAAATACTCCCAGGACAGATACAACACGAGGTTAGATACAGAGTAAAGCTCCCTTTACACTGTCCCCATCAAACACTCCCAGGACAGGTACAGCACGGGGTTAGATACAGAGTAAAGCTCCCTCTACACTGTCCGCATCAAACACTCCCAGGACAGGTACAGCACGGGGTTAGATACATAGTAAATCTCCCTCCACACTGTCCCCATCAAACACTCCCAGGACAGATACAGCACGAGGTTAGATACAGAGTAAATCTCCCTCTACACTGTCCCCATCAAACACTCCCAGGACAGGTACAACACAGGGTTAGATACAGAGTAAATCTCCCTCTGCACTGGGAGGGAATGCCCTGCCTACTGCAGTTGTAAATGCGCCTAGTTTGGGGGCATTTAAGAGGTCCGTGGATAGGTTTATGGACAAAAAGGGATTGGTTTAGGTTAGTGGGTCATTGTTTTTGTAACTGGTCGGCGCAACATCGTGGGCCGAAGGGCCTGTTCTGCGCTGTAATGTTCTATGTTCTACACTGTCCCCATCAAACACTCCCAGGACAGGTACAGCACGGGGTTAGATACAGAGTAAATCTCCCTCTACACTGTCCCCATCAAACACTCCCAGGACAGGTACAGCACGGGGTTAGATACAGAGTAAAGCTCCCTCTACACTGTCCCCATCAAACACTCCCAGGATAGGAACAGCACGGAGTTAGATACAGAGTAAAGCTCCCTCTACACTGTCCCCATCAAACACTCCCAGGATAGGTACAGCACGGGGTTAGATACAGAGTAAAGCTTCCTCTACACTGTCCCCATCAAACACTCCCAGGACAGGTACAGCACGGGGTTAGATACAGAGTAAATCTCCCTCTACACTATCCCCATCAAACACTCCCAGGACAGGTACAGCACGGGGTTAGATACAGAGTAAAGCTCCCTCTACACTGTCCCCATCAAACACTCCCAGGACAGGTACAGCACGGGGTTAGATACAGAGTAAATCTCCCTCTACACTGTCCGGCAGTTCCGATGTGCCACAGCGAAAAACCGCACCGATCTCCTCAGAAGGCAAACACGGGACACAATGGACAGAGTACCCTTCGTCGTCCAGTACTTCCCCGGAGCGGAGAAGCTACGACATCTTCTCCGGAGTCATCAACATATCATTGATGAAGACAAACATCTCGCCAGGGCTATCCCCACACCCCCACTTCTTGCTTTCAGACAACCACACAACCTCAAACAGACCATTGTTCGCAGCAAACTACCCAGCCTTCAGGAGAACAGTGACCACAATACCACACAACCCTGCCACAGCAACCTCTGCAAGACATGCCGGATCATCGACATGGATACCATCATCACACGTGAGAATACCATCCACCAGGTACATGGTAAATACTCTTGCAACTCGGCCAACATTGTCTACCTGATACGTTGCAAGAAAGGATGTCCCGAAGCATGGTACATTGGGGAGACCATGCAGACGCTACGACAACGGATGAATGAACATCGCTCGACAGTCACCAGGCAAGACTGTTCCCTTCCTGTTGGCGAACACTTCAGCGGTCACGGGCATTCAGCCTCTGACCTTCGGGTAAGCATTCTCCAAGGCGGCCTTCATGACACACGACAGCGCAGAGTCGCTGAACAGAGACTGATAGCCAAGTTCCGCACACATGAGGACGGTCTCAACAGGGATCTTGGGTTCATGTCGCACTATCTGTAATCCCCGTGACTTGCCTGGGTTTGCAAAACCTCACTCACTGTACTGTCTGGAGACAATACACATCTCTTTAAACTGTGATCAGTGCTCCTTCCACTCACATTATCAGCCACTTTAAGAATTGAACAGCAGGTTAGGTGTAAGGATTCGCATTCTAATCAGCAACTGTCTGTGCTCTATGTGCTCTGTCTGTCTGAGGCCAGAACTCTCCATTCACTTGACAAAGAGGCAGCCCCCTCGAAAGCTTGTGAGAATATTATCAAATAAATCGGTTGGACTAAAACCTGGTGTTGTCAGACTTTTTACCATCAAACACTCCCAGGACTGGTACAGCACGGGGTTAGATACAGAGTAAAGCTCCCTCCACATTGTCCCCATCAAACACTCCCAGGACAGGTATAGCACGGGGTTAGATACAGAGTAAATCTCCCTCTACACTGTACCCATCAAACACTCCCAGGACAGGTACAACACGGGGTTAGATACAGAGTAAATCTCCCTCTACACTGTCCCCATCAAACACTCCCAGGACAGATACAGCACGGGGTTAGATACAGAGTAAATCTCCTTCTACACTGTCCCCCATCAAACACTCCCAGGACAGGTACAACACGGGGTTAGATACAGAGTAAAGCTCCCTCTACACTGTCCCCATCAAACACTCCCAGGACAGGTACAGCACGGGGTTAGATACAGAGTAAAGCTCCCTCTACACTGTCTCCATCAAACACTCCCAGGACAGGTGCAGCACGGGGTTAGATACAGAGTAAATCTCCCTCTACACTGTCCCCATCAAACACTCCCAGGACAGGTACAGCACGGGGTTAGATACAGAGTAAATCTCCCTCTACACTGTCCCCATCAAACACTCCCAGGACAGGTACAGCACAGGGTTAGATACAGAGTAAATCTCCCTCTACACTGTCCCCATCAAACACTCCCAGGACAGGTACAGCACGGGGTTAGATACAGAGTAAATCTCCTTCTACACTGTCCCCATCAAACACTCCCAGGACAGGTACAGCACGGGGTTAGATACAGAGTAAATCTCCTTCTACACTGTCCCCATCAAACACTCCCAGGACAGGTACAGCACGGGGTTAGATACAGAGTAAATCTCCCTCTACACTGTCTCCATCAAACACTCCCAGGACAGGTACAGCACGGGGTTAGATACAGAGTAAAGCTCCCTCTACACTGTCCCCATCAAACACTCCCAGGACAGGTACAGCACGGGGTTAGATACATAGTAAATCTCCCTCCACACTGTCCCCATCAAACACTCCCAGGACAGATACAGCACAAGGTTAGATACAGAGTAAATCTCCCTCCACACTGTCCCCATCAAACACTCCCAGGACAGATACAGCACGGGGTTAGATACAGAGTAAATCTCCCTCTACACTGTCCCCATCAAACACTCCCAGGACAGATACAGCACGAGGTTAGATACAGAGTAAAGCTCCCTCTACACTGTCCCCATCAAATACTCCCAGGACAGATACAACACGAGGTTAGATACAGAGTAAAGCTCCCTTTACACTGTCCCCATCAAACACTCCCAGGACAGGTACAGCACGGGGTTAGATACAGAGTAAAGCTCCCTCTACACTGTCCGCATCAAACACTCCCAGGACAGGTACAGCACGGGGTTAGATACATAGTAAATCTCCCTCCACACTGTCCCCATCAAACACTCCCAGGACAGATACAGCACGAGGTTAGATACAGAGTAAATCTCCCTCTACACTGTCCCCATCAAACACTCCCAGGACAGGTACAACACAGGGTTAGATACAGAGTAAATCTCCCTCTGCACTGGGAGGGAATGCCCTGCCTACTGCAGTTGTAAATGCGCCTAGTTTGGGGGCATTTAAGAGGTCCGTGGATAGGTTTATGGACAAAAAGGGATTGGTTTAGGTTAGTGGGTCATTGTTTTTGTAACTGGTCGGCGCAACATCGTGGGCCGAAGGGCCTGTTCTGCGCTGTAATGTTCTATGTTCTACACTGTCCCCATGAAACACTCCCAGGACAGGTACAGCACGGGGTTAGATACAGAGTAAATCTCCCTCTACACTGTCCCCATCAAACACTCCCAGGACAGGTACAGCACGGGGTTAGATACAGAGTAAAGCTCCCTCTACACTGTCCCCATCAAACACTCCCAGGATAGGAACAGCACGGAGTTAGATACAGAGTAAAGCTCCCTCTACACTGTCCCCATCAAACACTCCCAGGATAGGTACAGCACGGGGTTAGATACAGAGTAAAGCTTCCTCTACACTGTCCCCATCAAACACTCCCAGGACAGGTACAGCACGGGGTTAGATACAGAGTAAATCTCCCTCTACACTATCCCCATCAAACACTCCCAGGACAGGTACAGCACGGGGTTAGATACAGAGTAAAGCTCCCTCTACACTGTCCCCATCAAACACTCCCAGGACAGGTACAGCACGGGGTTAGATACAGAGTAAATCTCCCTCTACACTGTCCGGCAGTTCCGATGTGCCACAGCGAAAAACCGCACCGATCTCCTCAGAAGGCAAACACGGGACACAATGGACAGAGTACCCTTCGTCGTCCAGTACTTCCCCGGAGCGGAGAAGCTACGACATCTTCTCCGGAGTCTTCAACATATCATTGATGAAGACAAACATCTCGCCAGGGCTATCCCCACACCCCCACTTCTTGCTTTCAGACAACCACACAACCTCAAACAGACCATTGTTCGCAGCAAACTACCCAGCCTTCAGGAGAACAGTGACCACAATACCACACAACCCTGCCACAGCAACCTCTGCAAGACATGCCGGATCATCGACATGGATACCATCATCACACGTGAGAATACCATCCACCAGGTACATGGTAAATACTCTTGCAACTCGGCCAACATTGTCTACCTGATACGTTGCAAGAAAGGATGTCCCGAAGCATGGTACGTTGGGGAGACCATGCAGACGCTACGACAACGGATGAATGAACATCGCTCGACAGTCACCAGGCAAGACTGTTCCCTTCCTGTTGGCGAACACTTCAGCGGTCACGGGCATTCAGCCTCTGACCTTCGGGTAAGCATTCTCCAAGGCGGCCTTCATGACACACGACAGCGCAGAGTCGCTGAACAGAGACTGATAGCCAAGTTCCGCACACATGAGGACGGTCTCAACAGGGATCTTGGGTTCATGTCGCACTATCTGTAACCCCCGTGACTTGCCTGGGTTTGCAAAACCTCACATACTGTACTGTCTGGAGACAATACACATCTCTTTAAACTGTGATCAGTGCTCCTTCCACTCACATTATCAGCCACTTTAAGAATTGAACAGCAGGTTAGGTGTAAGGATTCGCATTCTAATCAGCAACTGTCTGTGCTCTATGTGCTCTGTCTGTCTGAGGCCAGAACTCTCCATTCACTTGACAAAGAGGCAGCCCCCTCGAAAGCTTGTGAGAATATTATCAAATAAATCGGTTGGACTAAAACCTGGTGTTGTCAGACTTTTTACCATCAAACACTCCCAGGACTGGTACAGCACGGGGTTAGATACAGAGTAAAGCTCCCTCCACATTGTCCCCATCAAACACTCCCAGGACAGGTATAGCACGGGGTTAGATACAGAGTAAATCTCCCTCTACACTGTACCCATCAAACACTCCCAGGACAGGTACAACACGGGGTTAGATACAGAGTAAATCTCCCTCTACACTGTCCCCATCAAACACTCCCAGGACAGATACAGCACGGGGTTAGATACAGAGTAAATCTCCTTCTACACTGTCCCCCATCAAACACTCCCAGGACAGGTACAACACGGGGTTAGATACAGAGTAAAGCTCCCTCTACACTGTCCCCATCAAACACTCCCAGGACAGGTACAGCACGGGGTTAGATACAGAGTAAAGCTCCCTCTACACTGTCTCCATCAAACACTCCCAGGACAGGTGCAGCACGGGGTTAGATACAGAGTAAATCTCCCTCTACACTGTCCCCATCAAACACTCCCAGGACAGGTACAGCACGGGGTTAGATACAGAGTAAATCTCCCTCTACACTGTCCCCATCAAACACTCCCAGGACAGGTACAGCACAGGGTTAGATACAGAGTAAATCTCCCTCTACACTGTCCCCATCAAACACTCCCAGGACAGGTACAGCACGGGGTTAGATACAGAGTAAATCTCCCCTACACTGTCCCCATCAAACACTCCCAGGACAGGTACAGCACAGGGTTAGATACAGAGTAAATCTCCCTCTACACTGTCCCATCAAACACTCCCAGGACAGGTACAGCACGGGGTTAGATACAGAGTAAATCTCCCTCTACACTGTCCCCATCAAACACTCCCAGGACAGGTACAGCACAGGGTTAGATACAGAGTAAATCTCCCTCTACACTGTCCCCATCAAACACTCCCAGGACAGGTACAGCACGGGGTTAGATACAGAGTAAATCTCCCTCTACACTGTCCCATCAAACACTCCCAGGACAGGTACAGCACGGGGTTAGATACAGAGTAAAGCTTTTCTACCTTTGGGGCTGCAGCTGCAGTGAGACCTGATGTAATCCATTAACACCTGGACGCGACATTGAATGTTCAAGATGACGGACTCATCATCTGTGGGGTCAGAAGAGGGCAATGCTCAGCTGTTTTGATAACTGGCTGTGGGTGCCAACTGAAGCATAGGAAGATCCCAAGAACACTCACCACCATACTTCAGTGTCGCAAACATCAGGATCAGCCTGTTGCACTTGATGCCCGAGTGGTGACTGTCACTTGCCTCCAGTTCGATGCCTTCGAAGGTAGATTTTCAATTTCAGGCTAACAGCTTCTAATCTCCACTTTGTCCCCCTTCCCCTTGACAACACTTAGTAACCACAACAACTCTGACGTCCTGCCTGCCTTCCTGACAGCTTTCTCTGGTTGCCACGGGAGCGAGAAGTTCACCCCACACTTCATATCTTCCTTTCAGTTAAGTTCAAAAGATAGAGAAACAGCCCTCATCTTTAAGATCCATCCTTGGCCTCCCTGCAGTATCACTCTGTGCTGTTGCTGTAACCTCCTCCAGCCACTACAACCCTCCCTATCCTTGTAACATCCCCCAGTACCTACAACCCTTTCTATCTCTGTAATATTTTACAGCCACTACAACCCTCCCTATCTCTGTCACCTCCTGCAACCCTAACAGTCCACCCTATTGCTGTAATCTCCTCTGGTCCCTGCAATCCTCCCTATCCCGGTAACATCCTCCAGCACCTACAACCCTCCCTATCTCTGTAACCTTCTCCAGTCCCTGAACTTTCTCTATCTCTGTAACCTCCCCCAGCCCCTGTGTCCCTCCCTATCTCAGTAACCTCCTCCAGTCTCTACATCCCTCCCTACCTCTGTAACCTCCTCCAGCCTCTACAAACCTTCCTATCTCTGTAACCTTCTCCAGTCCCTGAACTTTCCCTGTCTCTGTAACCTCCGTAAAAAGTCTGACAACACCAGGTTTTAGTCCAACCGATTTATTTGATAATATTCTCACAAGCTTTCGAGGGGGCTGCCTCTTTGTCAAGTGAATGGAGAGTTCTGGCCTCAGACAGACAGAGCATACAAAGTACAGACAGTTGCTGATTAGAATGCGAATCCTTACACCTAACCTGCTGTTCAATTCTTAAAGTGGCTGATAATGTGAGTGGAAGGAGCACTGATCACAGTTTAAAGAGATGTGTATTGTCTCCAGACAGTACAGTAAGTGAGGTTTTGCAAACCCAGGCAAGTCACGGGGGTTACAGATAGTGCGACATGAACCCAAGATCCCTGTTGAGACCGTCCTCATGTGTGCGGAACTTGGCTATCAGTCTCTGTTCAGCGACTCTGCGCTGTCGTGTGTCATGAAGGCCGCCTTGGAGAATGCTTACCCGAAGGTCAGAGGCTGAATGCCCGTGACCGCTGAAGTGTTCGCCAACAGGAAGGGAACAGTACCATGTACCTGGTACATGGTAAATACTCTTGCAACTCAACATTGTCTACCTGATACGTTGCAAGAAAGGATGTCCCGAAGCATGGTACATTGGGGAGACCATGCAGACGCTACGACAACGGATGAATGAACATCGCTCGACAGTCACCAGGCAAGACTGTTCCCTTCCTGTTGGCGAACACTTCAGCGGTCACGGGCATTCAGCCTCTGACCTTCGGGTAAGCATTCTCCAAGGCGGCCTTCATGACACACGACAGCGCAGAGTCGCTGAACAGAGACTGATAGCCAAGTTCCGCACACATGAGGACGGTCTCAACAGGGATCTTGGGTTCATGTCGCACTATCTGTAACCCCCGTGACTTGCCTGGGTTTGCAAAACCTCACTTACTGTACTGTCTGGAGACAATACACATCTCTTTAAACTGTGATCAGTGCTCCTTCCACTCACATTATCAGCCACTTTAAGAATTGAACAGCAGGTTAGGTGTAAGGATTCGCATTCTAATCAGCAACTGTCTGTACTTTGTATGCTCTGTCTGTCTGAGGCCAGAACTCTCCATTCACTTGACAAAGAGGCAGCCCCCTCGAAAGCTTGTGAGAATATTATCAAATAAATCGGTTGGACTAAAACCTGGTGTTGTCAGACTTTTTACTGTGTTTACGCCAGTCCAACGCCGGCATACCCACATCTGTAACCTCCCCCAGCCCCTGCATCCCTCCCTATCTCAGTAACCTCCTCCAGTCTCTACATCCCTCCCTACCTCTGTAACTTCCCGAGTCCCTAAAATGTTCCCTATTTCTGTGACCTACCATTATTGGCTGACAGGTATTTGCAGAAATCAGCATTAGAAATTGCAACTTCCTCCCAAACTCTGGAACCCACTTCACCCTCTACAAATCTGCCCATCCTTGTAATCCCTACATCAATCTGTGTAATCTCTTTCAGCCCTGACAATACTCCGTCCCTCTGTAACCTTCTCCAATACCTATAGCCCTCCCTAGCTAGTGACCTGCTTCAAGCCCTTTACAAATCCCATTTCTTCAATCTCCTCCAGTCTCTACAAGCCTTCCTATCTCTGTTATCTCCTCCAGTCCCTATAACACTCTCTACAACCCTCTCTATCTCTGTAACTTATCATTATTGGCTGACAGGAATATGCAGTTTAAGTCAGCAGTAGAAATCGCAAGTTCCATGGAATTAGCCGCCTGGGTTGCAGAAGCCCCTCAGAGTTTGGTGCTGCAAGTGGAATGCCGCTGATGGCACGGTGATTAGCAGCGATACCTCACAGCGCCAGTGACCTGGGTTCAATTCCAACCTCAGGTCACTGTCAGTGTGGAGTTTGCACATTCTCCCTGTGTCTGCGTGGGTTTCCTCCGGGTGCTCCGGTTTCCTCCCATAGTCCAAAGATGCACAGGTTATGTTGATTGGCCATGCTAAATTGACCCTTAGTATCAGGGGGATTAGCAGTGTAGATAAGTGGGGTTACGGGAATAGTGTTGCAAATACCAGATTCTATGTTCATTACACAATGCTTTCCAGCAACAATTATCATAGAAACATAGAAAAACTACAGCACAAACAGGCCCTTCGGTCCACAAGTTGCGCCAATCTTATCTCTACCTACTTGACTGACCTATAACCCTCAATCCTATTAAGTCCCATGTACTCATCCAGAAGTCTCTTAAAAGACCCTTTGCCACCACTGACGGCAGCCGATTCCACTCACCCACCATCCTCTGAGTGAAAAACTTACCCCTGACATCTCCTCTGTACCTACTCCCCAGCACCTTAAACCTGTGTCCTCTTGTGGCAGCCATTTCAGCCCTGGGAAAAAGCCTCTGAGAATCCACTCGATCAATACCTCTCAACATCTTATACACCTCTATCAGGTCCCCTCTCATCCTTCTTCTCTCCAAAGAGAAAAGATCAAGCTTTCTCAACCTATCCTTGTAAGGCATGCCACCCAATCCAGGCAACATCCTTGTAAATCTCCTCTGCACCCTTTCAATGGCTTCCACATCCTTCCTGTAATGATGGGACCAGAACTGAGCACAGTACCTTGAAGGGAATTGCTTGATAGAGCAGACGCAGCACGGTTTCATTAAAGGGAAGTCATGTCTGACAAATTTACTGGAGTTCTATGAGGATGTGTCTAGGGCAGTGGATAGAGGAGAGCCGGTGGATGTGGTCTTTCTAGATTTTCAGAAGGCGTTTGACAAAGTATCTCACAAGAGGTTATTGCAGAAGGTCGAGGGACATGGAGTTGGGGGTAGGGTGTTAGCGTGGATAGAGGATTGGTTGTCAAATAGGAGGCAGAGAGTGGGGTCAACGGGTGCTATTCGGATTGGCGGATGGTGAATAGTGGAGTGCCCCAGGCGTCGGTGCTGGGGCCTCAGCTTTTTACCATTTATATAGATGATCTGGAGGAGGGAACCGAGTGTAGGGTGTCGAAATTTGCAGATGACACCAAGATTGGGGGAACGGCAAATTGTGCGGAGGGTGTGGAGAGTCTGCAGAAGGATCTAGATAGGCTGGGCGAATGGGCCAGGAAATGGCAAATGGAATTTAATGTTGACAAGTGTGAGGTGGTCCACTTTGGTAGGAAGAATGGTAGGAAGGACTATTACTTACGGGGCGAAAAACTGCAGCAGGCGACAGTGCAGAGGGACCTCAGGGTCCTTGTGCATGAGTCGCAAAAACCCAGCTTGCAGGTGCAGCAGGTGGTCAGGAAGGCGAATGGGATGCTGACCTTCATAGCGAGGGGGATTGAATATAAAAGTAGGGAGGTCTTGCTGCAGCTGTATAGGGCACTGGTGAGGCCGCAGCTGGAGTACTGTGTGCAGTTTTGGGCGCCGCACCTGCGCAAAGATATTTTGGCCTTGGAGGGAGTGCAGAGGAGGTTTACTAGGCTGATACCGGAGTTGAGGGGGTTGAGCTATGAGGAGAGGCTGAATAAACTAGGCTTGTACTTGTTAGAGTTTAGAAGAATGAGGGGAGATCTCATTGAGACTTATAAGATGATGAATGGGATGGATAGGATAGAGGTGGAGAGACTCTTCCCACTCAAAAAAGACAGTAGGACTAGGGGGCACAGCCTCAAGATAAAAGGGGGGCAGTTTAGAACGGAGTTGAGGAGGAACTTCTTCACTCAAAGGGTGGTGAATCTCTGGAATTCTCTGCCCGTTGAAGTGTGGAGGCTGCCTCGCTAAATATTTTTAAGACGCGGGTTGATGGATTTTTGATAAGAGAGGGGATTAATGGTTATGGGGAGAAAGCGGGAAAGTGGAACTGAGCAGCGACAGATCAGCCATGATCTTATTGAATGGCGGGGCAGGTTCGAAGGGCTAGATGGCCTACTCCTGCTCCTATTTCTTATGTTCTTACTCCAAGTCTGACCAGGGTCTTATAAAGCTGCATCATTATCTCCCGACCCCTAAATTCAATTCCTCAACTGATGAAGGCCAGTACACCATACGCCTTCTTAACCACATTCACTGCCTGTGAAGCTGACTTGAGAATCCTATGGACCCCGACCCCAAGATCCTTCTGATCTTGCACACTGCTAAGAATCTTACCCTTAATATTATATTCCTTCATCCCATTTGCCCTGTCAAAATGTACACATTTATCTGGGTTGAAGTCCATCTGCCACTTCTCCGCCCACTGTTGCATCCTATCAACGTCTCGCTGCAACTTCTGACATCCGTCCACACTATCCACAACACTTCCGACCTTCGTGTCATCAGCAAACTTACCAACCCATCCCTCCACTTCCTCATCCAGGTCGTTTCTAAAAATGACAAACAGCAAGGGTCCCAGAACAGATCCCTGGGGCACCCCACTGGTGACCGACCTCCATGAAGAAGTGCTTGGTGAGATTGTTGTCAGTGCAGACTCGATAGGCCGAATGGCCTGTAGGGATTCTATGTGGCAGGACAGGTTGCAGGGAATTGAATTGCTGGCCCACTGTTGCAAGTGCAATGCAAGTTGGTCACACTGCCCGAATTGCTGGGTGTAACTAAGTCCAAAGGGAAAGAAAAAAAATCCATGCTGTTAGCCACGGAGAGGGAGGGAGTCAGCTGGGTCTGCAGGGGAAGCAAACAGTCAGGAGAAACAAGAGCTCAGGCTCTGTCAGTACAGTGTGAAGCTGATCATTTCTGGGTTCTCTCAAAACTGGAAGGGAAAGCCGTGAAAAGTGAAGTTTTGGAGTGACATGGTGGCACAGTGGTTAGCCCTGCTGCTTCACAGCTCCAGGGGCCCGGGTTTGATTCCCAACTTGAGTCACTGTTGATGTGGAGTTTGCAAGTTCTCCCCGTGTCTGCATGACTTTCCTCTGGTGCTCCGGTTTCCTACCACAGTACAAAGATATGTGGGTTAGATTGATTGGACATGCCAAATTAACCCTTAATATCTCGGGGTGTGATAGGTTAGAGGTAATCGGAGGGTAACCAAGCAGGGATAGGGCCTGGGTGGGATTGTTGTCAATGAAGACTCGATGGGCCTAATGGCCTCCTTCTGCACTGTAGCATTTCTATGATTCGATGATTCTATGATATGGGGGCGGTGGTGTCGTTGATGCCAGAAGCAGTATAAAAGGAGAAGTTAAAAACACTGCCATTAAAATATGACAAGATGACATTGTGAACGTATGCAGAGCAAGTGATTTATCTCAAGGGTTATGTATTGGTGAAGATACAGTTGAGAGACCAATTGCAGAATTATCACTATATGTGGTGAAAGGCGTTATTCAGACACCCCTGGTTACAGAAATTGAAATTGAACTGGGGTGTGGTAAATAGGCTGGTTGAACACGAGGTTACGAGACCATTTGTAAAAATTTAACAATGTGTTCCAAGGGGACTCTTGGAGAGATGAAGCGTGTCAAGGTTGGAGCCGAGGGTTTGCCAAAGTGTTTGAAGGCACATCCGGCACCGTACACCATTAGGTCTAAGGCTGAGTCTGAATTGGAATGACTGGTGGATCTGGGGGCATTGGAACCCCAGTGAATGGGACGCACCAATGGGGCCTCCTGTTTTGAAATCAGACAGATCAGTGAGAATTTGAGAGGGTTTTTAAGGCGACTGTAAACCCAGCTCTGTGTACAGACCAATATCCACTTCTCCTCATCAAGGACCTATTCAGTGGCCTGACAGGGGGAAAGAAATTCTGCAAACTGGACTAGCGCAGGCCCATCTTCAAATCGGGTTAGTGAGGTATTCACAACGACCACTAATGATAGTCACACACAGGGGCCTGTTCCTTTTGGCATCACATCACCTATTTCTGTTCTAGAGGGCCGTGGACCTAATCTTGAACACATTGACAGGAGTCCATGTCCAGGAGTCCTGGACAATATCTTGGTTAAGGGTCCAACCGAGGAGGATGATTTGAAGGATTTGGCGAATATGGAGAATACCTTAAAGAGGTTACACAGTTACAAGAGAGAGAAATGTGAGCTATTCCAGGGCTCCATTGAATACCTGGGTCATGTTATTGATGGTGATGGGTTACACTAGATGGAGCCCATCATGAAAGCCACAAGGCCAGAAAATGTGCCCCAATTGAGATTGTTTTAGGATTTATCAATTATTCTGGCACCAGTGTTGAAACTGATGCGGCAGTTACTGGGGAAAGGACAGCCATGGGAGAGGGCAAAATGAGGCGAGAAGGCCTCCCTGAGAATAAAACAGGGAGAAACAGGAAGTGCTGGTTCACTTCAACCCTAAGGTACCGCTGCAACTGGAATGTGACTCCTCGCCCTATGGGGATCGGGACTGTCCTGTGGGAATGTGACTCCTCGCCCTGTGGGGTTTGGGACTGTCCTGTGGGAATGTGACTCCTCGCCCTATGGGGTCCGGGACTGTCCTGTGGGAATGTGACTCCTCGCCCTATGGGATCGGGACTGTCCTGTGGGAATGTGACTCCTCGCCCTATGGGGTCCGGGACTGTCCTGTGGGAATGTGACTCCTCGCCCTGTGGGATCGGGACTGTCCTGTGGGAATGTGACTCCTCGCCCTATGGGGATCGGGACTGTCCTGTGGGAATGTGACTCCTCGCCCTATGGGGATCGGGACTGTCCTGTGGGAATGTGACTCCTCGCCCTATGGGGATCGGGACTGTCCTGTGGGAATGTGACTCCTCGCCCTGTGGGGTTTGGGACTGTCCTGTGGGAATGTGACTCCTCGCCCTATGGGATCGGGACTGTCCTGTGGGAATGTGACTCCTCGCCCTATGGGATCGGGACTGTCCTGTGGGAATGTGACTCCTCGCCCTATGGGATCAGGACTGTCCTGTGGGAATGTGACTCCTTGCCCTATGGGATTGGGACTGTCCTGTGGGAATGTGACTCCTCGCCCTATGGGGTCCGGGACTGTCCTGTGGGAATGTGACTCCTCGCCCTATGGGGTCTGGGACTGCCCTGGGGGAATGTGACTCCTCGCCCTATGGGGTTTGGGACTGTCCTGTGGGAATGTGACTCCTCGCCCTATGGGGATTGGGACTGTCCTGTGGGAATGTGACTCCTCGCCCTGTGGGATCGGGACTGTCCTGTGGGAATGTGACTCCTCGCCCTATGGGGATCGGGACTGTCCTGTGGGAATGTGACTCCTCGCCCTGTGGGATCGGGACTGTCCTGTGGGAATGTGACTCCTCGCCCTACGGGATCGGGACTGTCCTGTGGGAATGTGACTCCTCGCCCTGTGGGATCGGGACTTTCCAGTGGGAATGTGACTCCTCGCCCTATGGGGATCGGGACTGTCCTGTGGGAATGTGACTCCTCGCCCTATGGGATCGGGACTGTCCTGTGGGAATGTGACTCCTCGCCCTATGGGGTCGGGACTGTCCTGTGGGAATGTGACTCCTCGCCCTATGGGGATCGGGACTGTCCTGTGGGAATGTGACTCCTCGCCCTATGGGATCAGGACTGTCCTGTGGGAATGTGACTCCTCGCCCTATGGGATCGGGACTGTCCTGTGGGAATGTGACTCCTCGCCCTATGTGGTCCGGGACTGTCCTGTGGGAATGTGACTCCTCGCCCTATGGGATCGGGACTGTCCTGTGGGAATGTGACTCCTCACCCTATGGGGATCGGGAATGTCCTGTGGGAATGTGACTCCTCGCCCTATGGGGATCGGGACTGTCCTGTGGGAATGTGACTCCTCGCCCTATGGGGTTTGGGACTGTCCTGTGGGAATGTGACTCCTCGCCCTATGGGATCGGGACGGTCCTAAGGGAATGTGACTCCTCGCCCTATGGGGATCGGGACTGTCCTGTGGGAATGTGACTCCTCGCCCTATGGGGTTTGGGACTGTCCTGTGGGAATGTGACTCCTCGCCCTATGGGATCGGGACGGTCCTAAGGGAATGTGACTCCTCGCCCTATGGGATCGGGACTGTCATGTGGGAATGTGACTCCTCGCCCTATGGGATCGGGACTGTCCTGTGGGAATGTGACTCTTCGCCCTATGGGGATCGGGACTGCCCTGTGGGAATGTGACTCCTCGCCCTATGGGGATCGGGACTGTCCTGTGGGAATGTGACTCCTCGCCTTATGGGGTCCGGGACTGTCCTGTGGGAATGTGACTCCTCGCCCTATTGGATCGGGACTGTCCTGTGGGAATGTGACTCTTCGCCCTATGGGGATCGGGACTGTCCTGTGGGAATGTGACTCCTCGCCCTATGGGGTCCGGGACTGTCCTGTGGGAATGTGACTCCTCGCCCTATGGGGTCCGGGACTGTCCTGTGGGAATGTGACTCCTCGCCCTATGGGATCGGGACTGTCCTGTCGGAATGTCACTCCTCGCCCTATGGGGATCGGGACTGTCCTGTGGGAATGTGACTCCTCGCCCTATGGGGTTTGGGACTTTCCTGTGGGAATGTGACTCCTCCCCCTGTGGGGTTTGGGACTTTCCTGTGGGAATGTGACTCCTCGCCCTATGGGATCGGGACTTTCCTGTGGGAATGTGACTCCTCGCCCTATGTGGTCCGGGACTGTCCTGTGGGAATGTGACTCCTCGCCCTATGGAGATTGGGACTGTCCTGTGGGAATGTGACTCTTCGCCCTATGGGATCGGGACGGTCCTAAGGGAATGTGACTCCTCGCCCTATGGGTCCGGGACTGTCCTGTGGGAATGTGACTCCTCGCCCTATGGGGTTTGGGACTGTCCTGTGGGAATGTGACTCCTCGCCCTGTGGGGTTTGGGACTTTCCTGTGGGAATGTGACTCCTCGCCCTGTGGGATCGGGACTGTCCTGTGGGAATGTGACTCCTCGCCCTATGGGATCGGGACGGTCCTAAGGGAATGTCACTCCTCGCCCTATGGGGATCGGGACTGTCCTGTGGGAATGTGACTCCTCGCCCTATGGGGATCGGGACTGTCCTGTGGGAATGTGACTCCTCGCCCTATGGGATCGGGACTGTCCTGTGGGAATGTGACTCCTCGCCCTATGGGATCGGGACTGTCCTGTGGGAATGTGACTCCTCGCCCTATGGGATCGGGACTGTCCTGTGGGAATGTGACTCCTCGCCCTATGGGATCGGGACGGTCCTAAGGGAATGTCACTCCTCGCCCTATGGGATCGGGACGGTCCTAAGGGAATGTCACTCCTCGCCCTATGGGGATCGGGACTGTCCTGTGGGAATGTGACTCCTCGCCCTATGGGGTTTGGGACTGTCCTGTGGGAATGTGACTCCTCGCCCTATGGGGATCGGGACTGTCCTGTGGGAATGTGACTCCTCGCCCTATGGGATCGGGACTGTCCTGTGGGAATGTGACTCCTCGCCCTATGGGATCGGGACGGTCCTAAGGGAATGTCACTCCTC
Source organism: Prionace glauca (assembly GCA_037974335.1). Classification (NCBI taxonomy): domain Eukaryota; kingdom Metazoa; phylum Chordata; class Chondrichthyes; order Carcharhiniformes; family Carcharhinidae; genus Prionace; species Prionace glauca. The sequence continues at coordinate 508,868 of JBBMRE010000090.1, read as the reverse complement.
GCCCTATGGGGATCGGGACTGTCCTGTGGGAATGTGACTCCTCGCCCTACAGGATCGGGACTGTCCTGTGGGAATGTGACTCCTCGCCCTATGGGATCGGGACTGTCCTGTGGGAATGTGACTCCTCGCCCTATGGGATCGGGACTGTCCTGTGGGAATGTGACTCCTCGCCCTATGGGGATCGGGACTGTCCTGTGGGAATGTGACTCCTCGCCCTATGGGATCGGGACTGTCCTGTGGGAATGTGACTCCTCGCCCTATGGGATCGGGACTGTCCTGTGGGAATGTGACTCCTCGCCTTGTGGGGTTTGGGACTTTCCTGTGGGAATGTGACTCCTCGCCCTATGGGATCGGGACGGTCCTAAGGGAATGTCACTCCTCGCCCTATGGGGATCGGGACTGTCCTGTGGGAATGTGACTCCTCGCCCTATGGGATCGGGACTGTCCTGTGGGAATGTGACTCCTCGCCCTATGGGATCGGGACGGTCCTAAGGGAATGTCACTCCTCGCCCTATGGGGATCGGGACTGTCCTGTGGGAATGTGACTCCTCGCCCTATGGGGATCGGGACTGTCCTGTGGGAATGTGACTCCTCGCCCTATGGGGATCGGGACTGTCCTGTGGGAATGTGACTCCTCGCCCTATGGGGTTTGGGACAGTCCTGTGGGAATGTGACTCCTCGCCCTATGGGGATTGGGACTGTCCTGTGGGAATGTGACTCCTCGCCCTATGGGGATCGGGTCTGTCCTGTGGGAATGTGACTCCTCGCCCTATGGGATTGGGACTGTCCTGTGGGAATGTGACTCCTCGCCCTATGAGATCGGGACTGTCCTGTGGGAATGTGACTCCTCGCGCTATGGGGATCGGAACTGTCCTGTGGGAATGTGACTCCTCGCCCTTTGGGATCGGGACTGTCCTGTGGGAATGTGACTCCTCGCCCTATGGGGATCGGGACTGTCCTGTGGGAATGTGACTCCTCGCCCTATGGGGATCGGGACTGTCCTGTGGGAATGTGACTCCTCGCCCTATGGGATCGGGACTGTCCTGTGGGAATGTGACTCCTCGCCCTATGGGATCGGGACTGTCCTGTGGGAATGTGACTCCTCGCCCTATGGGATCGGGACTGTCCTGTGGGAATGTGACTCCTCGCCCTATGGGATCGGGACTGTCCTGTGGGAATGTGACTCCTCGCCCTATGGGATCGGGACTGTCCTGTGGGAATGTGACTCCTCGCCCTATGGGGATCGGGACTGTCCTGTGGAAATGTGACTCCTCGCCCTATGGGGATCGGGACTGTCCTGTGGGAATGTGACTCCTCGCCCTATGGGATCGGGACTGTCCTGTGGGAATGTGACTCCTCGCCCTATGGGGATCGGGACTGTCCTGTGGGAATGTGACTCCTCGCCCTATGGGGATCGGGACTGTCCTGTGGGAATGTGACTCCTCGCCCTATGGGATCGGGACTGTCCTGTGGGAATGTGACTCCTCGCCCTATGGGATCGGGACTGTCCTGTGGGAATGTGACTCCTCACCCTATGGGGTTTGGGACTGTCCTGTGGGAATGTGACTCCTCGCCCTATGGGGATCGGGACTGTCCTGTGGGAATGTGACTCCTCGCCCTATGGGGATCGGGACTGTCCTGTGGGAATGTGACTCCTCGCCCTATGGGATCGGGACTGTCCTGTGGGAATGTGACTCCTCGCCCTATGGGATCGGGACGGTCCTAAGGGAATGTCACTCCTCGCCCTATGGGGATCGGGACTGTCCTGTGGGAATGTGACTCCTCGCCCTACAGGATCGGGACTGTCCTGTGGGAATGTGACTCCTCGCCCTATGGGATCGGGACTGTCCTGTGGGAATGTGACTCCTCGCCCTATGGGATCGGGACTGTCCTGTGGGAATGTGACTCCTCGCCCTATGGGGATCGGGACTGTCCTGTGGGAATGTGACTCCTCGCCCTATGGGATCGGGACTGTCCTGTGGGAATGTGACTCCTCGCCCTATGGGATCGGGACTGTCCTGTGGGAATGTGACTCCTCGCCTTGTGGGGTTTGGGACTTTCCTGTGGGAATGTGACTCCTCGCCCTATGGGATCGGGACGGTCCTAAGGGAATGTCACTCCTCGCCCTATGGGGATCGGGACTGTCCTGTGGGAATGTGACTCCTCGCCCTATGGGATCGGGACTGTCCTGTGGGAATGTGACTCCTCGCCCTATGGGATCGGGACGGTCCTAAGGGAATGTCACTCCTCGCCCTATGGGGATCGGGACTGTCCTGTGGGAATGTGACTCCTCGCCCTATGGGGATCGGGACTGTCCTGTGGGAATGTGACTCCTCGCCCTATGGGGATCGGGACTGTCCTGTGGGAATGTGACTCCTCGCCCTATGGGGTTTGGGACAGTCCTGTGGGAATGTGACTCCTCGCCCTATGGGGATTGGGACTGTCCTGTGGGAATGTGACTCCTCGCCCTATGGGGATCGGGTCTGTCCTGTGGGAATGTGACTCCTCGCCCTATGGGATTGGGACTGTCCTGTGGGAATGTGACTCCTCGCCCTATGAGATCGGGACTGTCCTGTGGGAATGTGACTCCTCGCGCTATGGGGATCGGAACTGTCCTGTGGGAATGTGACTCCTCGCCCTTTGGGATCGGGACTGTCCTGTGGGAATGTGACTCCTCGCCCTATGGGGATCGGGACTGTCCTGTGGGAATGTGACTCCTCGCCCTATGGGGATCGGGACTGTCCTGTGGGAATGTGACTCCTCGCCCTATGGGATCGGGACTGTCCTGTGGGAATGTGACTCCTCGCCCTATGGGATCGGGACTGTCCTGTGGGAATGTGACTCCTCGCCCTATGGGATCGGGACTGTCCTGTGGGAATGTGACTCCTCGCCCTATGGGATCGGGACTGTCCTGTGGGAATGTGACTCCTCGCCCTATGGGATCGGGACTGTCCTGTGGGAATGTGACTCCTCGCCCTATGGGGATCGGGACTGTCCTGTGGGAATGTGACTCCTCGCCCTATGGGGATCGGGACTGTCCTGTGGAAATGTGACTCCTCGCCCTATGGGATCAGGACTGTCCTGTGGGAATGTGACTCCTCGCCCTATGGGGTCCGGGACTGTCCTGTGGGAATGTGACTCCTCGCCCTATGGGGTTTGGGACTGTCCTGTGGGAATGTGACTCCTCGCCCTATGGGATCGGGACTGTCCTGTGGGAATGTGACTCCTCGCCCTATGGGGATCGGGACTGTCCTGTGGGAATGTGACTCCTCGCCCTATGGGGATCGGGACTGTCCTGTGGGAATGTGACTCCTCGCCCTATGGGATCGGGACTGTCCTGTGGGAATGTGACTCCTCGCCCTATGGGATCGGGACTGTCCTGTGGGAATGTGACTCCTCGCCCTATGGGGATCGGAACTGTCCTGTGGGAATGTGACTCCTCGCCCTATGGGATCGGGACTGTCCTGTGGGAATGTGACTCCTCGCCCTATGGGGATCGGGACTGTCCTGTGGGAATGTGACTCCTCGCCCTATGGGGATCGGGACTGTCCTGTGGGAATGTGACTCCTCGCCCTATGGGGATTGGGACTGTCCTGTGGGAATGTGACTCCTCGCCCTTTGGGATCGGGACTGTCCTGTGGGAATGTGACTCCTCGCCCTATGGGAATGGGACTGTCCTGTGGGAATGTGACTCCTCGCCCTATGGGGATCGGGACTGTCCTGTGGGCATGTGACTAATCGCCCTATGGGATCAGGACTGTCCTGTGGGAATGTGACTCCTCGCCCTATGGGGATCGGGACTGTCCTGTGGGAATGTGACTCCTCACCCTATGGGGATCGGGACTGTCCTGTGGGAATGTGACTCCTCGCCCTATGGGATCAGGACTGTCCTGTGGGAATGTGACTCCTCGCCCTATGGGATCGGGACTGTCCTGTGGGAATGTGACTCCTCGCCCTATGGGGATCGGGACTGTCCTGTGGGAATGTGACTCCTCGCCCTGTGGGATTGGGACTGTCCTGTGGGAATGTGACTCCTCGCCCTATGGGATCGGGACTGTCCTGTGGGAATGTGACTCCTCGCCCTATGGGATTGGGACTGTCCTGTGGGAATGTGACTCCTCCCCCTGTGGGGTTTGGGACTGTCCTGTGGGAATGTGACTCCTCGCCCTATGGGATCGGGACTGTCCTGTGGGAATGTGACTCCTCGCCCTATGGGATCGGGACTGTCCTGTGGGAATGTGACTCCTCGCCCTATGGGGATCGGGACTGTCCTGTGGGAATGTGACTCCTCGCCCTATGGGATCGGGACTGTCCTGTGGGAATGTGACTCCTCGCCCTATGGGGATCGGGACTGTCCTGTGGGAATGTGACTCCTCACCCTATGGGGATCGGGACTGTCCTGTGGGAATGTGACTCCTCGCCCTATGGGGATTGGGACTGTCCTGTGGGAATGTGACTCCTCGCCCTTTGGGATCGGGACTGTCCTGTGGGAATGTGACTCCTCGCCCTATGGGAATGGGACTGTCCTGTGGGAATGTGACTCCTCGCCCTATGGGGATCGGGACTGTCCTGTGGGAATGTGACTCCTCGCCCGATGGGGATTGGGACTGTCCTGTGGGAATGTGACTCCTCGCCCTTTGGGATCGGGACTGTCCTGTGGGAATGTGACTCCTCGCCCTATGGGAATGGGACTGTCCTGTGGGAATGTGACTCCTCGCCCTATGGGATCGGGACTGTCCTGTGGGAATGTGACTCCTCGCCCTATGGGAATGGGACTGTCCTGTGGGAATGTGACTCCTCGCCCTATGGGGTTTGGGACTGTCCTGTGGGAATGTGACTCCTCGCCCTATGGGATCAGGACTGTCCTGTGGGAATGTGACTCCTCGCCCTATGGGATCGGGACTGTCCTGTGGGAATGTGACTCCTCGCCCTATGGGGATCGGGACTGTCCTGTGGGAATGTGACTCCTCGCCCTGTGGGATTGGGACTGTCCTGTGGGAATGTGACTCCTCGCCCTATGGGATCGGGACTGTCCTGTGGGAATGTGACTCCTCGCCCTATGGGGATCGGGACTGTCCTGTGGGAATGTGACTCCTCGCCCTATGAGGATTGGGACTGTCCTGTGGGAATGTGACTCCTCGCCCTATGGGATCGGGACTGTCCTGTGGGAATGTGACTCCTCGCCCTATGGGGATCGGGACTGTCCTGTGGGAATGTGACTCCTCGCCCTATGGGATCGGGACTGTCCTGTGGGAATGTGACTCCTCGCCCTATGGGATCGGGACTGTCCTGTGGGAATGTGACTCCTCGCCCTATGGGATCGGGACTGTCCTGTGGGAATGTGACTCCTCGCCCTATGGGATCAGGACTGTCCTGTGGGAATGTGACTCCTTGCCCTATGGGATTGGGACTGTCCTGTGGGAATGTGACTCCTCGCCCTATGGGGTCCGGGACTGTCCTGTGGGAATGTGACTCCTCGCCCTATGGGGTCTGGGACTGTCCTGTGGGAATGTGACTCCTCGCCCTATGGGGATTGGGACTGTCCTGTGGGAATGTGACTCCTCGCCCTATGGGGTTTGGGACTGTCCTGTGGGAATGTGACTCCTCGCCCTATGGGATCGGGACTGTCCTGTGGGAATGTGACTCCTCGCCCTATGGGGTTTGGGACTGTCCTGTGGGAATGTGACTCCTCGCCCTATGGGGATTGGGACTGTCCTGTGGGAATGTGACTCCTCGCCCTGTGGGATCGGGACTGTCCTGTGGGAATGTGACTCCTCGCCCTATGGGGATCGGGACTGTCCTGTGGGAATGTGACTCCTCGCCCTGTGGGATCGGGACTGTCCTGTGGGAATGTGACTCCTCGCCCTACGGGATCGGGACTGTCCTGTGGGAATGTGACTCCTCGCCCTGTGGGATCGGGACTTTCCAGTGGGAATGTGACTCCTCGCCCTATGGGGATCGGGACTGTCCTGTGGGAATGTGACTCCTCGCCCTATGGGATCGGGACTGTCCTGTGGGAATGTGACTCCTCGCCCTATGGGGTCGGGACTGTCCTGTGGGAATGTGACTCCTCGCCCTATGGGGATCGGGACTGTCCTGTGGGAATGTGACTCCTCGCCCTATGGGATCGGGACTGTCCTGTGGGAATGTGACTCCTCGCCCTATGGGATCGGGACTGTCCTGTGGGAATGTGACTCCTCGCCCTATGTGGTCCGGGACTGTCCTGTGGGAATGTGACTCCTCGCCCTATGGGATCGGGACTGTCCTGTGGGAATGTGACTCCTCACCCTATGGGGATCGGGACTGTCCTGTGGGAATGTGACTCCTCGCCCTATGGGGATCGGGACTGTCCTGTGGGAATGTGACTCCTCGCCCTATGGGGATCGGGACTGTCCTGTGGGAATGTGACTCCTCGCCCTATGGGGTTTGGGACTGTCCTGTGGGAATGTGACTCCTCGCCCTATGGGGTTTGGGACTGTCCTGTGGGAATGTGACTCCTCGCCCTATGGGGATCGGGACTGTCCTGTGGGAATGTGACTCCTCGCCCTATGGGATCGGGACTGTCCTGTGGGAATGTGACTCCTCCCCCTATGGGGTTGGGGACTGTCCTGTGGGAATGTGACTCCTCGCCCTATGGGGTTTGGGACTGTCCTGTGGGAATGTGACTCCTCCCCCTATGGGATCGGGACTGTCCTGTGGGAATGTGACTCCTCCCCCTATGGGATCGGGACTGTCCTGTGGGAATGTGACTCCTCGCCCTATGGGATCGGGACTGTCCTGTGGGAATGTGACTCCTCGCCCTATGGGGTTGGGGACTGTCCTGTGGGAATGTGACTCCTCGCCCTATGGGGATCGGGACTGTCCTGTGGGAATGTGACTCCTCGCCCTATGGGGTCCGGGACTGTCCTGTGGGAATGTGACTCCTCGCCCTATGGGATCAGGACTGTCCTGTGGGAATGTGACTCCTCGCCCTATGGGGATCGGGACTGTCCTGTAGAAATGTGACTCCTCGCCCTATGGGGATCGGGACTGTCCTGTGGGAATGTGACTCCTCGCCCTATGGGATCGGGACTGTCCTGTGGGAATGTGACTCCTCGCCCTATGGGGATCGGGACTGTCCTGTAGAAATGTGACTCCTCGCCCTATGGGGATCGGGACTGTCCTGTGGGAATGTGACTCCTCGCCCTATGGGGTTTGGAACTGTCCTGTGGGAATGTGACTCCTCGCCCTATGGGGATCGGGACTGTCCTGTGGGAATGTGACTCCTCGCCCTATGGGGTTTGGGACTGTCCTGTGGGAATGTGACTCCTCACCCTATGGGGATCGGGACTGTCCTGTGGGAATGTGACTCCTCACCCTTAATGTCCATCTTAATTCTGTACACTGGGATACTGTCCATGACGGCAGCTCGATTGCTAAGCTAGGAGTTGGTGCTGTCAGCCTACCCGTATGCGATCCGTAACCTCAGTCAGAGAAACACAGCAATGCGGATGCTCTGTAAAGGCTGCCTTTTCCTGGAGATAAAGATGTTCCCAGCTGGAATCTGAAGATAATGTACTTCACACAGGAGGATAAAGTTCCGCTAACTGCTCACCAGGTATGGAATGCCATCTGCAACGATCTGATTATGAGCCAAGTAATGGACCTGTTCCTGAGAGGGAGGTCAGAGTTTCGGCCGTATTCGTCCAAAAGACGGGAGCTGCCCATATTGGATGGATGTTTGTTATGGGTCATGAGAGTCGTCACCCCCCATCAATAAGAGGAAAGGTGCTGGAACCAAAGGCAACCGGGAGTGGTGCGAATGGAAAATGGTGGCCAAATGTTGATGGATGAGTTGAAGAAAAAGCGGGATTCTTTGAATCCTGAACTTTGGTTGGGAAGGCGCCGCCCTTATCACCTCTTCATCCGTGGGAACGGCCACAATCGCCGTGACAGTGAATCCACATTGACTTTGCTGGGCCAGCAGAATGGCAGATGCTTTTAATGGTAATAGAGACCCACTCCGAGTTGTCAGGGCTCATGGAGTGAACATATTTCCCCAGTTTGGTAATCAGGAACAAATGGTCAGTGACAACAGATCCCAGTTTGTGACACAGGATTTGATGGAGTACATGGTGCACCACGGAATCAGACATCTGATGTTGGCACCATATCACCCAGCGACGAATGGTCTGGTGGAGTGATTTGTTCAGACTCTGAAACAGTCTCTGAAGTTGTCACAGGAAGTGGGGGGGGTTGGTTACTAGGGCAGGGAATAAATACATTTCTAAGAATGTACTGCAACACACCACACGCAACAACTCAGTGCTCGCTGATGTTCAACAGAAAAATAATTCAACCTACCGCGGCCGGAGGAGACCCAAGATATGGTTGAAGGGAACCAAGAGGGACAGATGGCCAAAAAAGCAGGAAGTGCGAAGTTGAGGACTTGTCAGAGAGCAGAGTTTGTTCTGGCCAGGAATTATACTCCTGAAAAAGAAGTATGTGGGCAGCACGGTGGCATAGTGGTTAGGACAGCTGCCTCACAGCGCCAGGGACCCCTGTTCAATTCAGGCCTTGGGTGACTGTGTCGAGTTTGTACATTCTCCCCGTGTCTGCGTGTGTTTCCTCCTGGTGCTCCAGTCTCTTCTCACACCCCAAAGATGTGCGGGTCAGGTTGATTGGCCATGCTAAATTACGTCTTCGTGTCAGGGGGACTAGCAGGGTACATAACTGGGGTTTGGGGACAGGGCCTAGGTGGAATTGTTGTTGGTGTGGGCTCAATGGGCTGAATGGTCTCCTTCTTCACTGTAGGACTTCTATGATTCTATTCTAATGTGCAGGGTTATGGGAAGAGGGTGGGTGAAATGGCAGTCAGTGAAATGCTAAAGCAGAGAGCAAGTGCAGACAATGCAGGCTGAAATGGCTTCCTTCTTTGCTGTCATAACTCTGCATTGATTTATTTATTCGTGTCTCAAGTAAGCTTACATTAATACTGCAATGAAGTTACTGTGAAAATCCCCCAGTCCCCATGCTTCGAAGTCTGTTCGGGTACAGTGAGGGAGAGTTTATCATGGCCAATGCATCTAACTAGCACATCTTTCGGACTGTGGGAGGAAACCGAAGCACCTGGAGGAAACCCACGCAGTACTGGGAAGAACGTGCAACCTCCACGCACGACAGTGACCCAAGCCGAGAATCAAATCCAGGTCCCTGGCAGTAGTGCTAACCAGTGTGCCAATCCACCTGTGAAACAAGAATTGTACTCTTATGCCAATGAGCCCAAGCCACAGTAAAGGCCCCCAAGAGTTGGCGAATGGGCCAAAGCGCCCCTCTTCTCGTTGCCAGTTTGTCATTCTGGGGTCACCGATCGCAAAGTGGCCAACTTGGTCTCTTCCATTCTAAAGTCTGAGCGGGGGGAATATTATTTTACCCTGGGCTGGAAGCGGTGGGCTGGCCTGTATTTAATTTCTGTGATGGATTTATGTTTAAAAGTGGACGTATCACATCGTTGGTCTACAATGCGCCTGCGCTAAGCGGGCAGGCAAGCGCTGAGGTCGATGGGAGAAGGCTCCCGTTGGGAAGATCAAAGATGGCGGAGGCAGCCTTAAGGCAGGTCGGAAGGTGGGGGTTGCCAGTATCTAACGTCACTTCCGTAACCGTCGACTGGGAGAATGAACGTCGACGTCTTTGCGCGAGGGTCAAGAGTATAATCAAAGCTGGCCGCCGCCCAACTAGACTCAAAGTCCGAGGGTCATGGCGTCGTGACGTCATCAAAGGTCAAGGAAGGAACGAACAAAGATGGCGCTGCTGCTCAGGTGAGTGGGATATGGATATCTGTACACCTCTTAATTTAACATTTCATTGGAAAAGCCTTCTTGTAATTCTTTCTTTACAGAATGAATTTAATCCAAGAATTGTGAATCGTTTAATAAAGAGTTTTAGTGAGTTAATAATGGCCAGTGAGACTTTTCTCAGGGAAAGTTGGAGATTGACAGACAAAGAAAATCCTTCCTTGACCTTACAGTGTTGGTCGAAGCTTTTTGTCTTACACTCATCAGGCAATTCACAGGAATAGTAAATATAAAGGCAACGATAATTTATATTACATGTAAGTAATCTCACAACACCAGGTTAAAGTCCAACATGTTTATTTGGTCGCACAAGCTTTGGGAGCGGTGCCTCTACATCAGGTGAGTGAAGAGTTTGGTTGACAAACAGGGCATATATAAACACAAACTCAATTACAAGATAATAATTGAAATGTGAGACTTAACAGGTAATCAAGTCTTTATAGGTGCAGACTGATGTGGGAAATTAGCACTTTGGAGTCAGACTGGGGGTGTAACAGTACAGTTTTATTTGACGAAGCTTCGTGGAGAAAAGGCACTGGCACTTGGCAGTTACCTTCTCTCAATAATACAGTAGGAGGGTTTTATTTTTATATCTTTCAGACAATGGATAGTTTGGACATGGACATTAGCCATTTAACACGTCGTTATAGTTGAGTAGGATCAATAGTTTAACACATCATTACGGCTAGACGGATACAGACATTGGCATTTAACATTGCATTGTTTTATAGAATGGATGCATTTCCTCTTGATGACTATCAACGACTTACAGTACAGTCTATACATTACAATATTTGGTTTTCCTGCATTTATAAGAACATAAGAAATAGGAGCAGGAGTAGGCTATCTAGCCCTTCGAGCCTGCCCCGCCATTCAATAAGATCATGGCTGATCTGTCATGGCTCAGTTCCACATTCCCACCCTCTCCCCATAACCTTTAATCCACTCGCTTATCAAAAACCCATCAACCCGCGTCCTAAAAATATTTAGTGAGGCAGCCTCCACCACCTCAACGGGCAGAGAATTCCAGAGATTCACCACCCTTTGAGTGAAGAAGTTCCTCCTCAACTCCGTTCTAAACTGCCCCACCTTTATCTTGAGGCTGTGCCCCCTAGTCCTACTGTCCTTTCTGAGCGGGAAGAGTCTCTCCATCTCTATCCTATCCATCCCATTCATCATCTTATATGTCTCACTGAGATCTCCCCTCATTCTTCTAAACTCTAACGAGTACAAGCCCAGTTTATTCAGCCTTTCCTCATAGCTCAACCCCTTCAACTCCGGTATCAGCCTAGTAAACCTCCTCTGCACTCCCTCCAAGGCCAAAATATCCTTGCGTAAGTACGGCGACCAAAACTGCGCACAGTACTCCAGCTGCGGCCTCACCAATGCCCTATACAGCTGCAGCAAGACCTCCCTACTTTTATATTCAATCCCCCTTGCTATGAAGGCCAGCATCCCATTCGCCTTCCCGACCACCTGCTGCACCTGCAGGCTGGGTTTTTGCGACTCATGCACAAGGACCCTGAGGTCCCTCTGCACCGTCGCCTGCTGCAGTTTTTCGCCACGTAAGTAATAGTCCTTCCTACCATTCTTCCTACCAAAGTGAACCACCTCGCACTTGTCAACATTAAATTCCATTTGCCAGTTCCTGGCCCATTCACCCAGCCTATCTAGATCCTTCTGCAGACTCTCCAAACCCTCCGCGCAATTTGCCGTTCCACCAATCTTGGTGTCATCAGCAAATTTCGACACCATACACTCGATTCCCTCCTCCAGATCATTTATATAAATGGTAAATAGCTGAGGCCCCAGCATCGACTCCTGGGGCACTCCACTAGTCACCAACCGCCAATCCGAATAGCACCCATTAACCTCCACTCTCTGCCTCCTATTTGACAACCAATCCTCTATCCACGCTAACACCCTACCCCCAACTCCATGTCCCTCTACCTTCTGCAATAACCTCTTGTGAGGGTACCTTGTCAAACGTCTTCGTATTCCTGTTCTCATTTATGGCTAATCTCCTTATTGTCCTAGGTCTGTCCTTATCTTAAAAGTGCCTCATGCTCTCTGCCAGTTTCCTGCAGTATCTGATTCCTGCATGTCTAACTTTAAATAACTGTCTGTCCTGTATGTGTTTAGTTCCAAGTAGCTGTCTGCACTAAAAGTCAGTGCCTGCTTAATGTCTCTCTCCCAGGTAACTTTTTTATGTGCTGGGTGGCCATCTTTGTGATTTTTCCCACTACAGTTCCCTCAAAGAGCAATACAGCACAGGAAACAGGCCGTTCAAGCCTGCGCCGCTCATTGGTCCAACTAGACCATTCTTCTGTATCCCTCCATTCCCAGTCTGCTCATGTGACTCATGATCCAGGTTATTATAATCTTTAATAATCCGTAGACCAACAGCTGCATCTTCACATGTAGAGATCAATTTTCTCCTTTCCTCCTTCGGTTCTTCTGATGTCTTTGGGGATCTTCATCATGGGTTCTTCCTCGATGGATACACTGGCTCCTGGCACAATTCTCGTTACCATAACCTTGCAGCAGACTTTCAGACAGCCAACAATTAGACAACAAACAATTACAATTGAAATGAGTTTGACCAATCCACGTAATAAATAAGGTTCCCAGGACATGTCCCCATGTCCCTAAATTAGGCGTCCCTCAATCTGGTTATAATTCCTTTGTTGTGGAGTCCAATAGGCGTAGACAAAGGTCATAAGTAGAACATAGAACATTACAGCACAAACAGGCCCTTCGGCCCTCGAGTTGCGCCGATCACATCAACCCCACCAATCTATAGACCTATCTATAACCCCCAATCCCATTAAACCCCATATACTCATCCAGAAGTCTTTTAAAAGACCCCAGCGAGTTCGCCTCCACCACCGATGACGGCAGCCGATTCCATTCACTCACCACCCTCTGAGTGAAAAACTTACCCCTAACATCACCTCTGTACTTGCCTCCCCGCACCTTAAATCTGTGTCCTCTCGTAGCGACCATTTCAACCCGGGGAAATAGCCTCTGAGAGTCCACCCTACTATTCCTCTCAACATTTTATAAACTTCTATCAGGTCTCCTCTCAACCTTCGCCTCTCTAGGGAAAAGAGTCCCAGCTCCCTCAACCTATCTTCATAAGGCATGCCTCCCAGTCCAGGCAACATCCTTGTAAATCTCCTCTGCACCCTTTCAATAGCTTCTATGTCTTTCCTATAGTGAGGCGACCAGAACTGCGCACAGTACTCCAAATGAGGCCTGACAAGGGTCCTGTAAAGTTGCAGCATTACCTCCCGACTCCTAAACTCTATCCCTCGATTAATGAAGGCCAGTACACCATACGCCTTCTTGACCACCTCCTCCACCTGCGAGGCCGATTTAAGAGTCCTGTGGACCCGGACCCCGAGATCCTTCTGCTCTTCAACGCTACTAAGACTCCTGCCCTTGATAGTGTACTCGTTCATCCCGTTGGTTCTGCCGAAATGGACGACTACACATTTATCCGCGTTGAAGTCCATCTGCCACTTCTCCGCCCATTCCTGCATCCTATCTATGTCCTGCTGCAACTTTTGACATCCTTCTAGACCATCCACAACACCACCGACCTTCGTGTCATCAGCGAACTTGCTAACCCATCCCTCCACTTCCTCATCCAGGTCATTTATGAAAATGACAAACAGCAAGGATCCCAGAACAGATCCCTGGGGCACCCCACTGGTGACTGACCTCCATTGAGAAAAAGCCCCATCCACAACCACTCTCTGCCTTCTGCAGGCAAGCCAGTTCTGGATCCACAAGGCCAAAGGTCCTTGGATCCCATGCCCTCTCACCTTCTCAAGAAGTCTTGCATGGGGGACCTTATCAAACGCCTTGCTGAAGTCCATGTACACTACGTCCACGGCACTCACAATGTTAAAATGGCGGCGTGGGCTTGTTGGGCCGAAGGGCCTGTTTCCTGTGCTGTGTTCTTTGTTCTTTGACAGCCCCCACTAGCCATTCCTCCTTTCTTGGTTCCTTGTTTGAAGCTATCAAGTTGTTCTCTGATGCCATTGATGACTTGTGTAATGTTATAAGACTTGTTTGTACCATGGGTTATGCATTTATTGCCTATAATTGTACACTCTCCCCCTCGTGCTAACTGGTAGTCCACTGCGTATCGTTTCTGCTGTGCATATAATTTCAGTTCAGCCTTTCTTGGTTAACAGCCTCCAGTGCTTTTGAAGTGCTGTTTCCCAGGACTGTTAGTTCACAAACAAGATGATTCCTGTTCTTTACACTAATCACTCCTGCTGCCCCTCCCAGAGATTGGGCTCCAAGGAACCTGAGGGAGCTGGGACTCTTTTCCCTAGAGAGGCGAAGGTTGAGAGGCGACCTGATAGAAGTTTATAAAATGTTGAGAGGAATAGATAGGGTGGACTCTCAGAGGCTATTTCCCCGGGTTGAAATGGTCGCTACGAGAGGACACAGATTTAAGGTGCGGGGTGGGAAGTACAGAGGTGATGTTAGGGGTAAGTTTTTCACTCAGAGGGTGGTGAGTGAATGGAATCGGCTGCCGTCATCGGTGATGGAGGCGAACTCGCTGGGGTCTTTTAAAAGACTTCTGGATGAGTATATGGGGTTTAATGGGATTGGGGGTTATAGTTAGGTCTATAGATTGGTGGGGTTGATGTGATCGGCGCAACTCGAGGGCCGAAGGGCCTGTTTGTGCTGTAATGTTCTATGTATCCCAGTAAGGATCCCATTGTGCCTGGGGCTTCCCAATGAGCGCAGAATTCCTTGTTGATAGCCCAAGTTACTGTTCGTCTCCGTATATGCCCCTTCTGAGGGTGTGGAACCATCAGTGGTCCTACTGTTCCTACTTCAAAATGGTTTGGGAGGTTTAGTGTTTCTGTCATTTAAGTACTATTGAAGAGGAACACATATCCCTTCTTATTCCGGTAACATTTAGTGTCTTGATTATGAGTTTGTTCATATTGCCAATTGTTCAGTTTACTTGATTCCCCATTTGATCCCACCACCTGGTGAATATCACCTGGTAAGTCCATTTGGCTGAGCTTACGTGAGTTCCATTGCGCTGTCCACAAATGAGCTGTCTTCCCAGGGTTATGTTCAGACACTTCTGTTCATCACACTAGTGCAAGTAAACTGTCCTTTATTAACCTGACAATGTTGGTGGACATGCTGCACCTGCATACAGGAATCATTCTTGATGACCAAGGCATAGGCACATCCCCATCCCTGCCCCATAAAACAAAGCGGATAGCTTGCAGTATCTGAACAAGCTTTTCCCCCCACCTGTTGGAACATAGGGTCTGTGGGATTTGCAAGTTCCACACATCTCCCCTGTGTACCTCTTTTATATTTACCAATTTGTCCCTTACAGGATGCATCTGATATACCTACAGTGTATAAGTCATGAGGGGTCCACCCAGGGGTGACTACAAATAGGGCTTCTACCGGTTGTGCTAACGGGTAACATACAGTTTCATTCCCGTGTAAATGCATGTGAGCTTTGTAACATAGATTATCCTCCCATCCAGTCAAATTTACAGTTGTGACAATGCAAAGCAGTACAATTACATACGCATTTACTTATTCGCAATGATCAAATATCAAACCTATAATTTATATATTATAATTTATATAATCTCCAAAAATTATACAATATATTGACCCACACGCACCAGTTGTTCTTGCTTGCAGTCTTTGCTTGTGTTGAAGAAAGCAGTTCTGTTAGTTCACTCGTTCACTCACTCATTCATTCATTCTTGCATTTCTTTATGTCATTTCAGCTGTGTCCGATGTTTCCCTGTACCTTTCCCCCTTGTGTCTATACAGGCACAGGTGTCTCTACTGATTATAACTTCATATGGCCCATTCCATTTTGGTGCAAACCCTGGTTTGTCAGATAATGTTTTTACTAGGACGCAACTTCCCGCTGCTGGGACGTCGGGTCGCATTTCAAATTCTCTCTCTGTGTCTCTTTGTTCCTGATTGCCTTTTATCAATTTCCGCATCCCTTTGAGTTGGGTGCTTAGTTCCAAAACATATCCCCTGATTTTATGTTTTAGTGGACCTACACAGGTCCCACCTGTTATGATGCTTTCTGGTAATTGCATTGTCTGTCCTATCATTAGTTAATCTGGGGTTGTCCAGTTTGTGGTAGCTCTTAATCTCATTAGTATAGTGAGCAATACCTCTGTCCATATTTTTCTTGATGTTTGTATGGCTTTAGCTAGCACATTTTTAAGTGTTGTTTTCATACATTCCATCATTCCAGAACTCTCTGGGTGGTAAGAGATGTGGAATTTTGTTTTATCCCCATTAATTGGCATACTCTTTTTACCACTTTTCCAGTGAAGTGCATCCCTTGATCTGAATCGATTTATAGGGGTACTCCCCATCTAGGAATTACCTGTTCTGCCGTTGTCCTTCTACCCACCTGGCGAACTTGTCTATAATAAGCAGACAATAAGTTTTACCATGGGATTGTGGCAGTGGTCCTGTGAAATCTATTTGCATATGTTCCCCAGGTCCCTTTGGTCTCAGCTGGTGTCCCATCTTAATTTTTATGGGTTTACCGGAGTTGTGTTGCTGGAACGTCATGCATTGGTGACAGTGTCAGTCTATATCTCTTCCTATTCCTTTCCTGTACCAGTTATCATGGCCTCTCTACTCACGTGAGTGTCCATGGTGTAGTTCCAATGGGGTGTTTTGTATGCACTCTGGTACTATTACCTTATCTTCCCATCTCCAAATGTTATCAGTTCCTGCTCCCTGTGCTTCCCATCTCTCCTTTTCCTCTTTTGAGGTGTCCTTATGTAAGTCCCGAATATCTACTTCATCTCCTCGCCAATTATCTCCTGTCCTGAGGCTAACAAAGAACAACATAGCACGGGAAACAGGCCCTTTGGCCCAACGTGCCCGCGCCACGGTTTCAACATTGTGAGTCCCTTCTCCACCCATGACCCTTGTCTATGCTTATGGCACTCCACATTGGAAACCAGATTGAGGGGAGAATAATTTAAGGACAATTTGTTACACCAATCGGCCTAAGAGCACACCCACGCAACTACGGGGAGAATGTGCAAACACACGCAGACACTGGCCCAAATCAATGTATCTGCACAGCAAACAGTGATAGTCACTGAGCTGTTGTGTTGCCCAGCATCTGGCCCAGTTTAAGCGTACACTAACGATGTGAAGCACTAGGCAACTCTCGAAACATCCGAGAGCAGCCCTCGCACGACCCATCACGTGTATGCCCCTTGTTGGGCAACAAGGTGGACCAAAGCACCTGTGGATTAAAAGAGAAAAAAATCAATAACATGCACATATGCAAACACCCAGGGGAATCCCCAGAAGCTCAGAAGTAAAACAAGTGAGCCAGAAAGTATGTTGAAGGTCCATAGGAATCAATTGATTCCTGTGCCGCCTTATCTGTGACTTGGTTCCCTTTGAAATTTAACCATCTTTTCATCTCTTCCTGGTTCTTTCTGGTGCACTTTAATTTTGATTACTGTGGCTTCTCTAGGTTATTCGCTAGCTCTCAACAATGCCTCAATTCTTTGGTGCTTAATAGGGGTTCCTCCCTTGGTTATGAACCCTCTTCTTCCCCATGTAGTCATGTATGACCCCGAATGCATAGCGACTATCTATACAGATGTTCACTGTTTTACCTTCGGATAACTCTAGTGCCTGTGTGAGTGCCACTTGTGCGGATAGACCTCTGTCAATCCTTCCTGACCTTACAGTCTCTAATTTGTCATTCACTACTGCCCACCCCGCTCGGGGTGGTCCTTCCACATATTGTGTGACCCATCCACAAAAAGGGTCTCCTCAGCTGCTAAGGGTATATCCTTTATCCTACCCTCTCCTTCATCAATACCTATATCCTCACATTTGTGTAGTTCTCCTGTGTCTAAAATTCCTTCTACTGGGTTATCTCCCGTGTCCCTTATTATTATAAATGATTCACTTGGAGGTAGGAAGACAGCTTCCTGTTTAGCCCTTCTCATGTTTGAGACAGACCTTAGCTTTCCTGTGTTCAGCATTTCCACCAAGGTGTGTTTGGTGTGAAGGATTATATTCCCTGTCATGATTACTGACTCGCTAACTTTTACAGCCCAGGCGGCGCAATCCAAGGCGGCTATCCACCTTGACAGTTCAGTGGCTACTGGCCATTCTGATGTGAAATAATACCCTATGGGTCTCTTTCCGTTGGAAGTCTGACAACACCAGTTGTCCGACTTCTTACTGTGTTTACCCCAGTCCAATGCTGGCATCTCCACATCACCTCTTTCTGTTGCCATAGTCCTGTGTTATCACTGCAGAATAGAACCCGCTCTCATTGCTACAATGGATGTGGAAGTCCTTATTAGAATCTGGTAATCCTAGTTCTGTTTTTAGTTTACTGTAAGCTTCTTCTTGCTAGGGTCCCCATTCTATGAGATCTAAAGCTGGTTTTCCTCCTGGCTAGGCTTTGTATGGGTTCTGCTAATTTTGCGAACCCTGGGATGAAATTATGGCTATAGTTGAATAATCCTAGCACCTTTCTGACCCCTCTTAAAGTGACGGGTTGCAGCATTTGTTATATCGCCTTTTGGTCCGTTGGCACTTCTTTAAGTCTTTGGGATATAGAACATAGAACACTACAGCACAAACAGGCCCTTCGGCCCACAAGTTGCGCCGATCACATCAACACCTACCAATCTATAGACCTATCTATAAC
This sequence comes from Prionace glauca, assembly GCA_037974335.1. Lineage (NCBI taxonomy): Eukaryota > Metazoa > Chordata > Chondrichthyes > Carcharhiniformes > Carcharhinidae > Prionace > Prionace glauca. Next base: position 490,304 of record JBBMRE010000090.1, on the reverse strand, counting down.
CCCCAATCCCATTAAATTCCATATACTCATCCAGAAGTCTTTTAAAAGACCCCAGCGAGTTCGCCTCCACCACCACTGACGGCAGCCGATTCCATTCACTCACCACCCTCTGAGTGAAAAACTTACCCCTAACATCACTTCTGTACTTGCCTCCCCGCACCTTCAATCTGTGTCCTCTTGTAGCGACCACTTCAACCCGGGGAAATAGCCTCCGAGAATTTAGGGGCGGCACGGTAGCACAGTGGTTAGCACTGCTGCTTCACAGCTCCAGGGTCCTGGGTTCGATTCCCGGCTCGGGTCACTGCCTGTGTGGAGTTTGCACATTCTCCTCGTGTCTGCGTGGGTTTTCTCCGGTTTCCTCCCACAGTCCAAAGATGTGCGGGTTAGGTTCATTGGCTATGCTAAAAATTGCCCCTTAGTATCCTGGGATGTGTAGGTTAGAGGGATTAGCAGGTAAAATGTGTAGGGGTATGGGGATAGGGTCTGGGTGGGATTGTGTTCGGTGCAGACTCGATGGGCCGAAGGGCCTGTTTCTGCACTGTAGGGTTCTATGGTTCTATGGTAATCCACCCTATCCATTCCACTCAACATTTTATAAACTTCTATCAGGTCGCCTCTCAACCTTCGTCTCTCCAGGGAAAAGAGACCCAGCTCCCTCAATCTAACTTCATAAGGCATGCCTCCCAGTCCAGGCAACATCCTTGTAAATCTCCTCTGTACCCTTTCAATAGCTTCTACATCCTTTCTATTGTGAGGCGACCGTACTGCGCACAGTACTCCAAATGAGGCCTGACAAGGGTCCTGTAAAGTTGCAGCATTACCTCCCGATTCCTAAACTCAATCCCTCAATTAATGAAGGCCAGTACACCATACGCCGCCTTGACCACATCCTCCACCTGCGAGGCCGATTTAAGAGTCCTGTGGACCCGGACCCCAAGATCCTTCTGCTCTTCAACACTACTAAGACTCCTGCCCTTGATAGTGTACTCGTTCATCCCGTTGGTTCTGCCAAAATGGACGACGACACATTTATCTGTGTTGAAGTCCATCTGCCACTTCTCCGCCCAGTCCTGCATCCTATTTATGTCCTGCTGCAACTTTTGACATCCTTTCAGACCATCCACAACACCACCGACCTTCGTGTCATCAGCGAACTTACTTACCCATCCCTCCACTTCCTCATCTAGGTCATTTATGAAAATGAGAAACAGCAAAGGTCCTAGAACAGATCCCTGGGGCACCCCACTGGTGACTGACCTCCATGCCGAAAAAGACCCATCCACAACCACTCTCTGCCTTCTGCAGGCAAGCCAGTTCTGGATCCACAAGGCCAAAGGCCCTTGAATCCCATGCCCTCTCACCTTTGCAAGAAGTCTTGCATGGGGGACCTTATTAAATGCCTTGCTGAAGTCCATGTAACCATGTCCACTGCACTTCCTTCGTCAATGTGTTCAGTCACATTTTTGAAGAACTCAACCAGGCTCATAAGGCACGACCTGCCCTTGACAAAACCATGCTGACTATTTCTGATCATGTCAAACCTTTCCAAATGCTCGTAAATCTTGTCCCTCAGAAGCCTCTCCATCAGCTTACCAACCACTGAGGTCAGACTCACCGATCGGTAATTTCCTGGGCTATCTCTGTTCCCTTTCTTGAAAATAGGAACTACGTCCGCAATCTTCCGGAACCTCTCCCGTCTCCATTGACGACGCAAAGATCATCGCCAGGGGCTCTGCAATCACTTCCCTCGCCTTCCACAGTATCCTGGGGTACATCCCATCTGGTCCCGGCGACTTATCTATCTTGATAGAATTCAAAAGTTCTAACACATCCTCCTCCTTAATATCCACATACTCAATCTTTTCCACCTGCTGCAAAACCATAGCAAAATCTCCCAGATCAGTTTCCACTGTGAATACTGAGGCAAAGTACTCATTAAGCCCTCTGCCATTTCCTCTGGTTCCACACAGACCTTTCCCCCTTCCCCTTTTATAGGTCCTATCCCTTCTCTTCTTATCCTTTTATTTTTCACATATTTATAGAAGGCCTTGGGATTCTGCTTAATCTTACCCGCCAAGGCCTTCTCATGACCCCTTCTGGCTCTCCGAATTTTTAAGCTCCCTTCTACAATCCTTATACTCCTCAAGGTCCTTAACATCTTCTAGTTCCCTGAATCTTTTGTACACCTTTCTTTTCCTCCTTACTAGGTTCACCACAGCTTTCGTGCACCATGGTTCCCGTGACCTACCAAAAACCCCTTGTCTCATCGGAACGTTGTCATGCAGAGCTCCAGACAAACATTCCTTGAACATCTGCCACCTTCCTTTGGTACTTTTCCCTAAGAATGCCTCCTTCCGGTTTATTTGTCCAAGTAAGTTCCTGACTTCTTCATATTTCCCCTACTCCAGACAAACACCTTTCTAGCCTGCCTGATCCTATCTCGTTCCAATGCAATTGTGAAGGAGATAGAATTATGATCACCATTCCCAAGATGCTCTCCTACCGAGAGATCCATCACCTGTCCTGGTTCATTCGCCAGTATCAGGTCAAGTACAGCCTCTCCCCTCGTAGGCTTATCCATGTACTGTGTCAGGAAACCTTCCTGAACACACCTAACAAACTCCTCCCCATCCAAACCCCTTACCCTAGGGATATTCCAGTCGATGTTTGGGAAATTGAAGTCTCCCATCACGACAACTCTATTATTACTACACCTCTCTAGAATCTGTTTCCCTATCTGTACCTCAACTTCCCTGTCACTATTGGGCGGCCTATAGAATACACCCAGCAAAGTTTTCGGCCCTTTGCTGTTCCTAACTTCCACCCACAGAGACTCAGTCCCTCCACGGCAAGATATAGGACCTGTGTTTTCCCCAACTGTGCCTTTTTGGGGCTCAACTTTAACCCTGCAGTTTTTAATTCATTCAGTACTAAATATAAGACTTCTTGATGTCCTGACTTGGACTCCAAAGCTATTAGGATATTGTCTACATATTGTAGGACCGTACTACCCTCTGGCAGTTCTATCCCGTTCAGGATGTCACTCATTACACGATGGAAGATAGCGGAGCTGTTGTGGAATCCCTGTGGTAGGCGAGTCCAAGTGTACTGTTTGTCTCTGACTGTAAAGGCCAATTTGTCTTGGGATTCGGGATCCAATGGTAAGGACCAGAATTTGTTGACTATGCCCAATACTGTGAATGTTTTGTGCTCCTATGACACACCATTCAGGATTGTCGAGGGGTTTGCTACAATGGGATGCAACTTGAATGTGACTTTATTGAATCCGGTGTAATCTATTGTGAACCTATAGCTTCCATCAGGTTTGCTCACTGGCCATATTGGGGAGTTAGTGGTACACGTGGTTTCTCTCAGAATACCCCTTTCCACTAACCCTTTAACTATCTCCATTACAGCTTTCTGTGCTTCTGGATTTATTGGGTATTGTTGGTGGGGTTTATGCTCCGGTCCAGGTATCTTTATTGGGTCCATTTTAGTCAAACCGGTATCTAACTTTGTTTTAGCCCATATCCCGGGGGCGGAAGCACAAATGGCTCCGAACCCTCCTGTCTCTAATTCCCAATTTCTGGTGGTGACTGTGGCCACTTTAATGGTTTTGAGGTGCGTTTCCCTATTCTAGTTTTCCGACCGTCCTGTCTGGGCCAGATTAATTCTCCCTTTCCACATTCTATCAGAATCTTATATTCTTTCATCAAATCATTTCCCATTATTGTACCCTCATTATTTTTGCACACGTAAAACCTTATTGGTATATACAGATTATTTATTTCTACTAGCGTGGTCTCTCTCAGGTAGGCGGGTGTTTTGTTCTCTCCTATCCCAGTTAGGTAAATCATTTTATTTGTTGTGGGTAAGGGTAGGTCGGTGACAGATATGGATACTCCTGTGTCCCCTAGCATCTCAATTGCCTGCTCTTGCTAGTGCTGACATGTAAATCCATCCCTCCTTCTTACCCTTGTGAACAGGGACTGCAGACTGTCAATGTTGCTGACTCTGCAGGTTCTGTGGTTCCTCCAGTTCTGCTGTGGTCATGGATAGGGTCGGGGGTCTCCCATGCTTATTCCAATACACTGCTCTGTGAGTCCATATTTATTACAGTGGCTGCAATGTTTCCCACTGTTCCCAAATCTGTTTCCTTTCCGTGGGGCCCCACAATCCCTCACAAAGTGCCCTTGCCATCCACAATTCTGGCAATTCAATTAAACTTTGTTCCATTCCCATTACTGTAAGCTGCTACTCTTTCTAGCCTTGTTCTTGCCTGGGATTTCTCTTCTCCCCATATGCCGCTAGCCCACTCCACCAACTCATCGTAATCTAGGGACATAATCACTCCCATTTTTAGGATGATTTGATGAGCGCTACAGTCCATCCTTAAAAGCCTGGATGAACGCTCGATCTAGGTTCCCTTGTCCTGAGCACTCTTGATAAATCTGGAACAATTGTTCCCCATATTTAGAAGGTCCTTCCGCTTTTAACTGTTTTGTTGTGTAATTCTGCTCCAGTTAGTGGGAGCATTCCCTAATACTCCCTGTATTTCTGCTTTAAACTGGGTGAAGGGTGCCTGTTGGGCATCTAACTCTGACGTTAGGGGGACTACATGTGTCCGCCTTCCCCCACTATAATCCTGTGCTGGAGGAGCAGCGTGTCCACCTACTACCTGCCTCCACTTATCTGCTGGACAGGCTGCCCTGACCAGCTGGTGTACGTCTCTCAGGTATAATTGGTGTCCTACCCAAATTGTCTAATTCCTCCCAGAATTTAGTGTTTGCGCTTCTAGGTTGTAATTTACCCAGGGAAGCCATTATCTGCTGTCTCTCACCTGGGGTGAAGGGTTTATAATTCACTTTTGGCTGCGCATCTGTTCCCCCTCAGGTTACTGGCGCTAAGTTATGTTCCAGCGCTTCCCACTCCTCTGGAGGAGCGGTTGGTCCCTGTTGTGTGGACTCATAAGGAGTTAAAGGAACAGTTTCCCCTCTCCATTGCTTCTCTTCTAATATCTGGTTTTGTTTCTCCAGTTCCCTTACTCTGGATTCTAATCTCTAATCTTTTCTTTATCTTTACTCCACTTCTTAGTAGAGGTGACTACTTGCTCAGTTAGACCAGCTAACTGATGTATTAACAGTACTCCTATCTTCTTTGTCTTGTTTCTCTTTTCTCCATCTATCCACTTTCTCTGCTGTTCTAAGGTCTGAGAAGTATTCCAGCCATCCCTTTGCATCCTCTTTATTAACTCTCGCCTGTCTGTCATGTACACTCCAATAAGGGATCCTGCAGGTCCTCTTAACTTCATTATCTGCCATTTTGCAGACTTCACTATGCCCAGTCACTATTGCTACCTTGGCAATGTGTTTTAGGCACCATATTACTTCCTAGTAAAGTGTGCTCTGAACCGTAGGGACTTCGCTACCCCCGGCCACTATTACTACTCTAGCACCATGTTTCGCTACCGTCTCAGGGTTTCAATTTACATTCATGGTTCCCACTATTACCACCTCGGCATTGTGCTTTTCCACTGGAGTCCGGCTCTAGGTCAGAGTTGATCAGCTCCTTTTCCGCACCGCTTTTACAACATTGACTGTCCAGTACCCAACTTTACAAACTTTCATGCAATCAGATGACAACTCTGCGTATGTTCACCATAAAAAGTCTGACAACACCAGGTTTTAGTCCAACCGATTTATTTGATAATATTCTCACAAGCTTTCGAGGGGGCTGCCTCTTTGTCAAGTGAATGGAGAGTTCTGGCCTCAGACAGACAGAGCACATAGAGCACAGACAGTTGCTGATTAGAATGCGAATCCTTACACCTAACCTGCTGTTCAATTCTTAAAGTGGCTGATAATGTGAGTGGAAGGAGCACTGATCACAGTTTAAAGAGATGTGTATTGTCTCCAGACAGTACAGTAAGTGAGGTTTTGCAAACCCAGGCAAGTCACGGGGGTTACAGATAGTGCGACATGAACCCAAGATCCCTGTTGAGACCGTCCTCATGTGTGCGGAACTTGGCTATCAGTCTCTGTTCAGCGACTCTGCGCTGTCGTGTGTCATGAAGGCCGCCTTGGAGAATGCTTACCCGAAGGTCAGAGGCTGAATGCCCGTGACCGCTGAAGTGTTCGCCAACAGGAAGGGAACAGTCTTGCCTGGTGACTGTCGAGCGATGTTCATTCATCCGTTGTCGTAGCGTCTGCATGGTCTCCCCAACGTACCATGCTTCGGGACATCCTTTCTTGCAACGTATCAGGTAGACAATGTTGGCCGAGTTGCAAGAGTATTTACCATGTACCTGGTGGATGGTATTCTCACGTGTGATGATGGTATCCATGTCGATGATCCGGCATGTCTTGCAGAGGTTGCTGTGGCAGGGTTGTGTGGTATTGTGGTCACTGTTCTCCTGAAGGCTGGGTAGTTTGCTGCGAACAATGGTCTGTTTGAGGTTGTGTGGTTGTCTGAAAGCAAGAAGTGGGGGTGTGGGGATAGCCCTGGCGAGATGTTTGTCTTCATCAATGATATGTTGAAGACTCCGGAGAAGATGTCGTAGCTTCTCCGCTCCGGGGAAGTACTGGACGACGAAGGGTACTCTGTCCATTGTGTCCCGTGTTTGCCTTCTGAGGAGATCGGTGCGGTTTTTCGCTGTGGCACATCGGAACTGCCGATATATGAGTCGAGCACCAAATCCTGTTCTTATGAGGGCATCTTTCAGGGTCTGGAGGTGTCTGTCACGATCCTCCTCATCTGAGCAAATCCTGTGTATACGGAGGGCTTGTCCATAGGGAATAGCTTCTTTAACATGTTTAGGGTGGAAACTGGAGAAGTGGAGCATTGTGAGATTGTCTGTGGGTTTGTGGTACAGTGAGGTGCTGAGGTGACCGTCCTTAATGGAGATAAGTGTGTCCAAGAATGCAACTGATTCTGGGGAATAGTCCATGGTGAGTCTGATGGTGGGGTGGAATTTGTTGATATCATCATATAGTTGTTTCAGTGATTGTTCACCATGAGGCCAAAGGAAGAAAATGTCATCGATGTATCTAGTGTATAGCATCTATGTGCTCTGTCTGTCTGAGGCCAGAACTCTCCATTCACTTGACAAAGAGGCAGCCCCCTCGAAAGCTTGTGAGAATATTATCAAATAAATCGGTTGGACTAAAACCTGGTGTTGTCAGACTTTTTACTGTGTTTACGCCAGTCCAACGCCGGCATACCCACATTATGTTCACCATTACAGAGTTTGATGTTAACCAACCTCTGCCACTTGTGCTTCACAATCCTAAGTGCCCTTGGTGCCACTATGCCCATTTCAATTCCAGACCATCATGTGGGGGATTTCCCCTCTTAACAGCCAGTCTTAAGATTGTGTTGTTTGAGACAGGCACTATCTTGTCCTCTTGTTGGTCAGCATAAGTAACAGTTACTTATCACTATCAGCAGTTAGTACTTATCATTATACCATATACAACAATACTTATTACTACAAATACCCCTTAAGTTTAAGCTGTTTCAAATTGTATTCTGGACCCTATCTGATTCTCTCAGTGATCTCTACCCTGGCTTTCCAATCATGCCCAATCGATCGGAACTTACCATAATGGGATCCTTGGCGACTACGCCAATTGTTGTGGGAAATTACCACTTCGGAGTCAGATTGGGATGCAACAGTACGGTTTTATTTAATGAAGCTTCGTGGAGAAAAGACACTGGCACAGCATTGGGCAGCTACCTTCTCGCAATAATACAATAAGAGCGGTTTATTTTTACATTTTTCAGACAATGGATAGTCCAGACATTAGCCATTTAACACATCGTTATAGTTGAGTAGGATCGATAGTTTAACACATCATTACAGTCAGACGTATACAGACATTGGCATTTAACATTGCATTGTTTTATAGAATGGATACATTTCCTCTAGTTTCGGTCTATACATACAGTAATTGGTTTTCCTGCAATTATGTATTCCTGTTCCCATTTATGGCTAATCTCCTTATTGTCCTAGGTCTGTCCTTATCTTAAAAGTGCCTCAAGCTCTCTACTGGCTTCCTTCAGTATCCGATTCCTGCATGTTTAACTTTAAACAACTGTCTGACCTACATGTTTTTAGTTTCAAGTAGCTGTCTGCACTAAAAGTCAGTGCCAGCTTAATGCGTCTCTCCCAGGTAACTTTTTCATGTGCCAGGTAGCCATCTTTTTGATTTTTCCCACTACAAGACAATGTAAGTGGAGAGAGCATTAAGCACAGGTTGAAGAGATGTGTATTGTCTCCAGCCAGGACAGTTAGTGAGATTTTGCAAGGCCAGGGTTGTGGGGGTTACAGATAGTGTGACATGAACCCAAGATCCCAGTTGAGGCTGTCTTCATCTATGCGGAACTTGGCTATCAGTTTCCGCTCAGCGATTGTGTGTGTCGTGATGGCTGCCTTGGAGAGCGCTTACCCAAAGATCAGAGGCCGAATGCCTGTGACTGCAGAAGTGTTCCTCGACTTGAAGGGAACGCTCCTGCCTGGTGATTGTCGGGTGGTGTCCATCCATCCGTTGTTGTAGTGTCTGCATGGTCTCCCCAATGTACCAAGCTGCGGGACATCCTTTCCACAGCGTACCAGATAGACAACATTGGCCGAGTCACAAGAGTATGTACCATGTACCTGGTGGATGGCGTTCTCATGTGAGATGATCGCATCCGTGTTGATGATCTGGCATGTCATGTAGAGGTTGCTGTGGCAGGGTTGTGTGGTGTTGTGGTCGCTGTTCTCCTGAAGGCTGGGTAGTTTGCTGCATACAATAGTCTGAAGTTGCGCGATTGTTTGAAGGCAAGTAGTGGAGGTGTGGGGATGGCCTTGGCGAGATGTTCGTCTTCATCAATGACATATTGAAGGCTCATTTGGACCCATGGTGAACAATCACTGAAACAACTACATGATGACATCAGCAAGTTCCATCCCACCATCAGGACTCACCATGGACTATTCTCCAGAATCAGTTGCATTCTTGGACACACACATCTCCATTAAGGATGGTCACCTCAGCACTTCACTGTACCACAAACCCATGGATAACCTCATGATGCTTCATTTCTCCAGCTTCCACCCTAAACACATTAAAGAAACAACCCCCAACAGACAAGCCCTCCATGTACGGAGGATCATAATAGACACCTACAGACACTGAAAGACGTCCCGTAAGAACAGGATATGGCACTCAACTCATTGATCGACAGTTCTTACGTGCCACGGTGAAAAACCGCACAGACCTCTTCAGAAGATAAACATCGGACACAGAACAGAATAGCTTTCGCTGTCCAGTACTTCCCCGGAGTGGAGAAGCTACGATATCATCTCTGGAGCTTTCAACACGTCATTGATGAAGACAGACATCTCACCAAGATCATCCCCACAGCTCCACTACTTGCTTTCAAACAATCACGCGACCTCAAACAGACCATTATACCCAGCAAACTACCCAGCCTTCAGGAGAACAGTGACCATGATACCACACAACCCTGCCACAGCAACCTCTGCAAGATATGCCAGATCACCGACCATAGATGCCATCGTCTCACTTGAGACCACCATCCACCACATACACCATACCTACTCCTGTGACTTGGCCAACATTGTGTACCTGATATGCTGCAGGAAAGGATGGGGAGACTTTGCAGACGCTATGACAATGGATGAATTGACACTGCTCAACAATCACCAGGCAGGAGTGTGCCCTTTCTGTTGGGGAACATTTCAGCAAGTCAAGGGCATTTAGCCTCTGATTTTCAAATGAGCATTCTCCAAGGCGGCCTTCATGACACACGACATCGCAGAATCGCTGAACAGAGACTGATAGCCAAGTTCCGCACACATGAGGACAGCCCCAATCGGGATCTTGGGTTCATGTCACACTATCTGTAACCCCCATGAGTTGCCTGAGCTTGCAAAATTTCACTAACTGTTCTGGCTGGAGAAAATTCATACCTCCTTGAACCTGTGCCTAACCCTCTCTCCACTCCCATTCTCTGTATCTGTAAAGGCTTGATTACCTGTTAAGACAAGCATCTCAACCATTATCTTGTAATTGAGTTTGTGTCTATATATGCCCTGTTTGTGAACTGAATTCTTCACTCAGCTGATGAAGGGGCAATGCTCCAAAAGCTTGTGGTACCAAAGAAACCTGTTGGACTTCAACCTGGTGTTGTGAGACTACTTACTGTGCCTACCGCAGTCTGATGCCAGCAACTCCACATTGTACTACATGAGAAGAGAGTGTGGATTGGTTGACTCTGATCGGCAGGTGCACTGCCAAGGTGAACGCATCAGTTGATGTTGACTGACAGTTAACTGCCAAGGAGTTTAGTGTCTACAGGTGCGTAGGTTCGGTGGATTAGCCATGGTAAATGCACAGGGTTACAGGGACAGATGCTGTTTTGGAGCGTCGATGCAGACTCAATGGGCTGAATGGCTTCCTCCTGCACTGTAGGGATTCTATGGTTCTGTGTCAATTTGACTCTGGTCATGGCATCGCTCATGAGGAATATACCAGTGAATGGCTGTTGCTTATTTAGTTTAGCTGAAACAGGCAATATGTGTATCTGTTCTTTCTGTCTGCAAAGAACAGGGCCCTCTAAATTAATACAGATAGTTTCCAATATACATGAATGTTCTGAATCCAACTGATAATCTTAAATTGGCTGTCGGTGTATTTAACAAATGTTGTCCAACCACAGAGTCGTGTCTAATGTTGGACACTGTATTTTGAGTTCTGCAAGCACAGGCTGGTTGGGTACTGCCATAGTCTGTCATAGTAAGAAGTCTCACAACACCAGGTCTCCACATCATAGTCTGTCATAGGCAAGGCACAGACCATACCTTCATAACTGTATGTTTGCAAGACCGTTTAATCCAATACCCTTCATCCACCTGCACTCCCCAGTGCAAAATATTGGCATTTTAGAATCTTCATTTTCTATGTAATTGTCACGCTGCAGTTGCACCCTCCTTGCCCTTTGGGGCCACTGCAGTGGCCGAGTGACCTGTTTACACAGGAATAAAAGCAAAGAGGGCTGAGAAACTCCAGGGCAGGCAGCATCTATATCAGGAGAGAGCGGAACAGCATTAAAGTTCTGAGACCAGTATGATCTCCTTTTTTGAAACTATACATTAAACAGAACTTTGTTATAGTGAAGGACCCAGAACCTCTGGTCAGATGAGTCAGACACTGAAAAGGGGACAAAGTGCCTTCAGTACTGCGTGGTAAAGGCAAGGGTAGAAGGACTAGTGTAAGCATCATTGTTGTTGTTTAAAAAAAATGCAAGTTCAATAGAACAAATGGCATAATCCTGCTGTGTAACCAGTCTGACCGTTTGACAGTGTTGGACTGTCAGAGGATCAGTAAAAGGAGTAACGTAAGCAACGTCAGTGTGGCGGGAGCTCTGCACTGTCGGAGGGTCAGTGTGGTGGGAGCTCTGCACTGTCGGAGGGTCAGTGTGGCGGGAGCTCTGCACTGTCGGAGGGTCAGTGTGGCGGGAGCTCTGCACTGTCGGAGGGTCAGTGTGGCGGGAGCTCTGCACTGTCGGAGGGTCAGTGTGGCGGGAGCTCTGCACTGTCGGAGGGTCAGTGTGGCGGGAGCTCTGCACTGTCGGAGGGTCAGTGTGGCGGGAGCTCTGCACTGTCGGAGGGTCAGTGTGGCGGGAATGCAGGACTGACAAACAGTCCACACTGTGTCTCACTGTAGATCTTTCTCTCTTGTTTTCTCTGAACACCTTTGTCCTTCTTGCTGACTACATTGAATTGTAATTACTCTCTTTCACTCCCAGGGCAGCTGGTCGCCATTGTTTGCGGAATCCACGGGTTCCTGCCCTTGGTGCGCGATGGTGAGTGACCCTGAGAGCTTGGGGGTGGGGTAAGAAATCTCAGTCTGGAGGGATGGGGCAGGGGAGGGGGAGTCTTTCGGTCTGGAGATGGAGGGGGGGTGAGGGGTCTCTCGGTCTGGAGATGGAGGGGGGGTGAGGGGTCTCTCGGTCTGGAGATGGAGGGGGTGAGGGGTCTCTCGGTCTGGAGATGGAGGGGGGTGAGGGGTCTCTCGGTCTGGAGATGGAGGGGGGTGAGGGGTCTCTCGGTCTGGAGATGGAGGGGGGTGAGGGGTCTCTCGGTCTGGAGATGGAGGGGGGTGAGGGGTCTCTCGGTCTGGAGATGGAGGGGGGTGAGGGGTCTCTCGGTCTGGAGATGGAGGGGGGGGGTGAGGGGTCTCTCGGTCTGGAGATGGAGGGGGGTGAGGGGTCTCTCGGTCTGGAGATGGAGGGGGGTGAGGGGTCTCTCGGTCTGAGGGATTTAGGAGTCTCAGTCTGGCGGGGTTGGAGGGTGTTGTCATTACAATGGTCTCTTTAGGACCTTGTCTGATAACAGATTAATTCTGTTTGTGCAGGATTGTACCCATGGCAACCAGTGCCAAGGAGGAAATGGACCGATTCTGGAAGAAGAATGAACGATTAAACCGGCCTCTATCGCCACATCTGACCATCTATGGGTAAGCGTTCACCCCAATCTCACTGCCTTCCCTCACCCCACAACCTCGCTCCAGCTCTGGCTCTCGGCCTCTCTAAGGTCATAGAACATAGAACACTACAGCACAAACAGGCCCTTCGGCCCACAAGTTGCACCAATCACATCTATACCTACCAAGCCATAGAACTGTCTGTAACTTCCAATGCTGTTAAATCCCATGTACTCATCCAGAAGTCTTTTAAAAGACCCCAGCGAGTTCGCCTCTACCACCACTGACGGCAGCCGATTCCACTCACTCACCACCCTCTGAGTGAAAAACTTACCCCTAACATCACTTCTGTACTTGCTTCCCAGCACCTTAAACCTGTGTCATCTCATAGCGACCATTTCAGCCCTGGGAAATAGCCTCCATGAATCCACCCTATCTATTCCTCTCAACATTTTATAAACTTCTATCAGGTCGCCTCTCAACCTTTGTCTCTCCAGGGAGAAGAGCCCTAGCTCCCTCAACCTATCTTCATAAGGCATGTCTCCCAATCCAGGCAACATCCTTGTAAATCTCCTCTGCACTCTTTCAATAGCTTCCACATCCTTCCTGTAGCAAGGCAACCAGAACTGCGCACAGTACTCCAAGTGGGGTCTGACAAGGGTCCTATAAAGTTGCAGCATTACCTCCCGACTCCTAAACTCAATCCCTCGATTAGTGAAGGCCAGTACACCATATGCCTTCTTGACCACATCCTCCTTAAATCAGCGAGGCTGATTTAAGAGTCCTATGGACCCGGACCCCAAGATCCTTCTGCTCTTCAACCCAGCTAAGACTCCTACTCTTGATACTGTACTCCTGAATTTCGTCACTTCCTACTTTCGTTCCACGTACTGCCTGTCCCCAGATATTCACAGTAACCTCATTGTGCTGTTAATGTAAGTCTACTTGTGACGCGAACAAATAAAACTTTAACTCTCTCTGATCGTTCTCTTCTTCCTGTCTCACAGATGGTCATTACCGATGGCGATGTCAGTGCTGCATCGTGGGACAGGAGCCACATTAAGCGCAGGTGAGAAACAGTGGGTCAGTGTTATTCCTCCAGCAGCTCTATCCTTCCTCCTCCCCTTCTCCCCATCCACCCCACCCTTCTCTCTAAGTCTCCTTTTCTCCTCTTCCCCCTCTCACATCCTTCGTGGCAAAGCACGAAGAGGACATGCCCTCTCTCTGTGAGACCCCAAAAATCTTGCTTGCTGTCGTCCTCCTCTCACGTTCTCTCTTTCTTTTCCCCCTCTCATGCTCTCTCTCTTTTCTCTCTCTCACGTTCTCTCTCTTTTTTCCCCCTCACACTCTCTCTCTACTTCCCCCTCTCGCGTTCTCTCTCTCTTTTCCCCCTCTCGCGTTCTCTCTCTCTCTTTTCCCCCCTCACATTCTCTCTCTCTCTCTCTTTCCCCCTCTCACATTCTCTCTCTCTTTTCCCCCCCTCACACTCTCTCTCTCTTTTCATAAGAACATAAGAAATAGGAGCAGGAGTAGGCTATCTAGCCCTTCGAGCCTGCCCCGCCATTCAATAAGATCATGGCTGATCTGTCGTGGCTCAGTTCCACTTTCCCGCTTTCTCCCCATAACCCTTAATTCCCTTGCCTATCAAAAACCCATCAACCCGCGTCTTAAAAATATTTAACGAGGCAGTCTCCACCACTTCAACGGGCAGAGAATTCCAGAGATTCACCATCCTTTGAGTGAAGAAGTTCCTCCTCAACTCTGTTCTAAACCGCACCCCCCTTTATCTTGAGGCTGTGCCCCCTAGTCGTACTGAGCAGGAAGAGTCCCTCCACCTCTATCCTATCCATCATCATCTTATATGTCTCAATGAGATCTCCCCTCATTCTTCTAAACTCTAACAAGTACAAGCCTAGTTTATTCAGCCTCTCCTCATTGCTCAACCCCCTCAACTCCGGTATCAGCCGAGTAAACCTCCTCTGCACTCCCTCCAAGGCCAAAATATCCTTGCGTAAGTGCGGCGACCAAAACTGTACACAGTACTCCAGCTGCGGCCTCACCAGTGCCCTATACAGCTGCAGCAAGACCTCCCTACTTTTATATTCACTCCCCCTCGCTATGAAGGCCAGCATCCCATTCGCCTTCCTGAGTACCTGCTACACCAGCAGGCTGGGTTTTTGCGACTCATGCACAAGGACTCCGAGGTCCCTCTGCACTGTCGCCTGCTGCAGTTTTTCGCCACGTAAGTAATAGTCCTTCCTACCATTATTCCGACCAAAGTGGACCCCCTCGCACTTGCCAACATTAAATTCCATTTGCCATTTCCTGGCCCATTCGCCCAGCCTATCTAGATCCTTCTGCAGACTCTCCACACCCTCCGCGCAATTTGCCGTTCCACCAATCTTGGTGTCATCAGCAAATTTCGACACCATACACTCGGTTCCCTCCTCCAGATCATCTATATAATAAATCATCTATATATTCCCCCTCTCAGGTTGTCTCTCTCTCTCTTTTTTTTCCCCTCTCGTGTTTTCTCTCTCTCTTTTCTCTCTCATGTTTTCTCTCTCTCTTCCCCTCTCTCATGTTCTCTCTCTTTCTCTCTTTTCCCCCTCTCACGTTCTCGCTCTCTTTCTCTTTTCCCCTTCTCACATTCTCTCTCTCTTTTCCCCCTCTCACGTTCTCTCTGTCTCTCTTCTGATATCCGCAGGGATCTCTATGTTCGCGGTTGCCACTCTCCTCCTTCCCGGTGACTTCACATTTTATGTGGATCTGTTCCGCAATATGGATCTACCTCGTGCTCTGATCTACGCTGGCAAATTCAGTGTCTGCTTCCCATTTGCTTACCACACCTGGAATGGTGTTCGACATCTGGTGAGTGAGGGGATCGGAGTTCACAGAGGGAGGGAGCAGGGAGTAGACGAGGGAGGGAGGGGTGGGGGAGAGTAGGGGAGAAGGAGGCAGAGGAGAGATGGGGGAGAGGAAGCGAGTGTGGGTGGAGGAATGGGGAGGGCGGGAATGAGGGGGAGAAGGGGGAGCAGAGAAGGAGGAGGGAGCTGATGGGGCAGAGAAAGGGAAAGGGAGTGGGAGGGAGAGACAGAGGGACGAAGGAGGGGAGAGAGGGCGGGAAAGGGTGGAGGGAGCAGGGAAGGGAATGGGAGGGGAGGAGTGAGGGGCGGAGGGGGAAAGTGTGATTGAGAGGCGAAAGTGGAGAGTATATCAACGGGGGAATGCAGAAGGGGAGGGAAAGGAGTGGGAGGAATGGAAGTAACGGCATGGAGGGGCAGGGGATGGTTGGGGGTGGAGGGAGTGGGTGGCAGAGGAGACAGAAGGAGATGACCAGAGCTGGGTGAGTGGGAGATAGATGGAGGGAAGGAAAGAGAGGGGGATAGAAAGGCGAGGGAAGGAGAATGTGGAATTGGGAGGAGCAACTTGGGAGGGAGAGTGAGGTGGAACAAGCGAGAGAGCTGGGAATTCATCAGAGATGTTTTTCTCCTCCTCTGTCAGGCCTGGGATTCGGGAAGTGCTCTGAAACTACCGCAAGTGGAGAAGACGGGATACCTGGTGTTGGCACTCAGCTTCGCCACCTGTGCTGGACTAGCTGCCATGTGATGGGACTTTTGGGGAATCTGGGTGGGGGAGTGGGGGGTGGAGAGGAGAAGGGGGTACAAAAACCTCTGACTGTGTTGGTTTGAAATAAAAACACTGGAACTCTACGGCTGTGTTTGTGACTTTGCAGCAGGAGGATTAGGACGGATTAGAACCACCGAGGGAGCCACTCACACCATGAGCAATGCCATGAGGGTTGGCAAGCGGAGTCCAGTACAAAACCCAGGCACGTGAGAGGGGGAATGATTGAGTTACATACATGCAAATTAGCAGCAGGTGACAGCAGAATACAGACTAGGGTCTGACTTCCTTACACAACTGTGAGGGAGCAGGGGGAGGGCAGGGGTGAGTGGAAAACATTCACTGGCACATTTCCCACAGGAGACTGTTCCATGGGGCAGGGAGGGGATTGAGATCATTCCAATTTTTATCCCACTCCTTCCTTCCTGGTGGGAAAGAACATTTGAGTAGATCCAGAATAGGTGGAGAAGGAAAGATCAGACTTGTGATGCACGCTCAAGACAAGTAGCCAGTGCCTGTGTCTGCATGCTGAGCAGGTATTAGCAATAAAAGTAAAGGATTTGGCCTGTAGCATTCAGGTGGGAGAGAGGGAGACACTGGCGACAGACAGAAGTGGGCCAGAAATAGGTTGGAGTGGGTGGCGGGGGGGGAGCAACCGAGATGGATAACAAAAAGAAGGGGGAGAAAGATGACAGAGGGATTGGAGCGAAAGAGACAGATGAAACAGCACAGCACAGCACTCCCTCAGCGCTGACCCTCCGACGGTGCAGCACTCCCTCAGCGCTGACCCTCCGACGGTGCAGCACTCCCTCAGCGCTGACCCTCCGACGGTGCGGCGCGCCCTCAGCGCTGACCCTCCGGCGGTGCGGCGCGCCCTCAGCGCTGACCCTCCGACGGTGCGGCGCGCCCTCAGCGCTGACCCTCCGGCGTTGCGGCGCGCCCTCAGCTCTGACCCTCCGACGGATGGTGCTAATTTTCAGTTTCTCCTCGTGCTGCGTTAAGTAACGACAAGTGGAACATTTTCATTGTGTGTTTATTGTGGAGATTTAGGGGCCAGTCTTGACCCTGCCCCTCCCACTGAACCCTGAAGCCTATTCCCCTTGTTTCCTGTCAGCCGATCAATGATGGCTTGCACTCCTGTTTCTCCAGTGGTGTCTCCACGCGCTCCACCTCTGCATCCAGCTTGACCACCCTCTGCTTTGCTGCTTTTGCACACATCTCCTGCTGCTCTGACACGCCTAGTGGGCTCCTGGGCTGCATTTGGCCATGTTCCAGGGGGTACTGCTGAGGTTCTGGGCGAGTGGGACACTCTCTGAGTGGGCTGGTTCCTGCCATCCCTCGACTGCCTGGGCAGGGCTCCAGTGAAGGCCCAGTCCACTCCGGCTGTAGCTGCTCCTGTACAGTGGCAGGCAGCTTCTCAGCTTCTGCCTGTGGTGGTGGCGTCACATGAGGGAAACCCTGCAGCCTCCGGCATCTCTCTTCGTCCGTCTCCCCCGGCAGCTTCTCCATGCAATGCTGCCAGAGAGAGAGAGAGAATGGGTTAGAGTATATGTGGGAGAGAGTGACACAGCAAGCAGGGAACAGCGATGGAGAGGACAGACAGCGAGAGAGAGGGAGTGTGAGACAGAGAGGGAGAGCTGGTCAAGATGGAGAGACTGAGGGGAGAGTTGGATGGTAGCCGGGATAGATACTTATTAATTTCACTGATACTCTGCCTCCACCCTCTTGGACCTGAAGTTTAATGAGACTGTAGATGCAAGGGACAGACCTCAAATAAAAGAGCATGTTCTAACCTCCTCAGTCTGGCATTCCTTCAGTACTGAACTCCCAATGGTGCAGACCCTCTGACAGGTCCTAGAACCGTACAGTGCAGAAAGCAGCCCTTCGGCCCATTGAGTCTGCACCAAACACAATCCCACCCAGGTCCTACTCCCGTATCCCTACATATTATACCCACTAATCCACGCATCCCTGGCCACAAAGGGGCAATTTCTTAGCATAGCCAATCAACCTAACCTGCAAATCTTTTGGACTGTGGGAGGAAACCGGAGCACCCGGAGGAAACCCACACAGACACAAGGAGAATGTGCAAACTCCACAGAGACAGTGACCCGAACCAGGAATTGAACCCAGGACCCTGGAACTGTGAAACAGAAGTGCTAACCACTGTGCTACCGTGCCGCCCACTGATAGTGCAGCACTCCCTCGGTGCTGACCCTCTGACAGTGCAGCACTCCCTCGGTGCTGACCCTCTGACAGTGCAGCACTCCCTCAGTACTGACCCTCTGAGAGTGCAGCACTCCCTCAGTACTGACCCTCTGACAGTGCAGCACTCCCTCAGTACTGACCCTCTGACAGTGCAGCACTCCCTCAGTACTGACCCTCTGACAGTGCAGCACTCCCTCAGTACTGACCCTCTGACAGTGCAGCGCTCCCTCAGTACTGATCCTCTGACGGTGCAGCACTCCCTCAGTACTGACCCTCTGACAGTCCAGCACTCCCTCAGTATTGATCCTCTGACAGTGGAGCACTCCCTCAGTACTGACCCTCTGACAGTGCAGTACTCCCTCAGTACTGACCCTCTGACAGTGCAGCACTCACTCAGTACTGACCCTCTCACAGTGCAGCATTCCCTCAGTACTGACCCTCTGACAGTGCAGCACTCCCTCAGTACTGACCCTCTGACAGCGCAGCACTCACTCAGTACTGACCCTCTCACAGTGCAGCACTCCCTCAGTACTGACCCTGAATTGGGGTTAGTGTGTAGTGACTTACCGGGAATAATTGATGTGGGACAAATCCATTTCTGACATGGTTTAGAGATGAAGCTTTCACTTGGTTCAACAGTTTCTTTGCTGCTTCAGGATGTCGGCCTGTGGTGCTTATATACGGATTTGGAATGTGATGTGGCATGTCCCAGGTCCCCATGAATGTACCCCATGGACTCTCCTGCATGTGAAGATGCAGTAAACATGAAGTTAAACCTTCTACACTCCCAGGACAGGTACAGCACGGGGTTAGATACAGAGTAAATCTCACTCTACACTGTCCCCATCAAACACTCCCAGAACAGGTACAGCACGGGGTTAGATACAGAGTAAATCTCCCTCTACACTGTCTCCACCAAACACTCCCAGGACAGGTACAGCACGGGGTTAGATACAGAGTAAATCTCCCTCTACACTGTCCCCATCAAACACTCCCAGGACAGGTACAGCACGGGGTTAGATACAGAGTAAAGCTCCCTCTACACTATCCCCATCAAACACTCCCAGGACAGGTACAGCACGGGGTTAGATACAGAGTAAATCTCCCTCTACACTGTCCCCATCAAACACTCCCAGGACAGGTACAGCACGGGGTTAGATACAGAGTAAATCTCCCTCTACACTGTCCCCATCAAACACTCCCAGGACAGGTACAGCACGGGGTTAGATACAGAGTAAATCTCCCTATGCACTGTCCCCATCAAACACTCCCAGGACAGGTACAGCACGGGGTTAGATACAGAGTAAATCTCCCTCTACACTGTCCCCATCAAACACTCCCAAGACGCAAGAAGTCTCACATAACCAAGTTAAAGTACAACAGGTTTATTTAGCTTTCAGAAAGCTGCTCCTTCATCAGGTGAGTCACCTGGTGTTGATACTTTTTATTGTGCCCACCTCAGTCCAATGCCAGCTTCTCCATATCATTCGCAAGACAGGTACACGCGATTCGATTGGACCAGAAGATGTTCTCACCTTTGACCTGGGGACTCCTGGCTTCAGGTGGCCGCGGTCATTGGCGATGTAGAAACTCGATCCCTCACGGAATTTTGGTAGCTGCGGGGAGAGAGGGAAAGGAGGCAGATCACTGAGCGTTGTACCCTCCTGTGTACTCAGTGCCGGGTTATCGGTTTCACCACAAAAGATTGCTTTGCGTTCTCACCTTTGCCGTTTGATCCTTGTCTTTGGGGACACACCAGCTGGTCATGCGTGTGTTATTGTAGGCGTTTTCATACTGGGGAAAGATAACACTGTTTAATTTAAAGAGACTGGACCCTCCTACCCGCCCTCTGTCAAACTGCGCCGCCCCCACAGTCGCATAGCTGTTGGGAAGGGAGATTGGGAGCCCAATGGGCTGTCTCTGAGCAGCCCTGTGTCCTTGTCGCTGTGTTATCGCTGACCTTCACCCCAGCTCCTTCCTCACCCGGGCCCAGTCTCAGTCAAGGCCTCAGCCTTCGAGCTAATTCAGTTCTGAGCCTTCACTACTACTCTGCCCCTCCGCTATTCTGCCCCTCACACCCCCCCCCCAAACTCTCCCAGCACCCAATAAGAGGGAAAGGGGGGAAATGGGGAGAAAGGACGCAGCCAGTGGGAAAGTGTGGAGGATGGATGGGGAGGGTTCATTGGCAATGGTTCTCCCAATACCTGGTTGGCATGGAAACTGTATGCCATTTCTTGCCAGTCCTCCCTCCCTCTTTGTTCTATCTCTTTCCCTCTCGCTGTCTCTCTGTGTATTCCCTCTCGCTGTCTCTCTCCTCCTCTCTCCGGAAATAACTGTTTGTTTCTTTCTGTACCTCTTTCACTCTCTGTCTCAATCTCACTCAAGCTCACTGTCTACTGATCTCTCTATCTTTCCCTGTCTCTCAGTTATACTCTCTCTCTACTTTTGCTGCCTCTGTCAGTCCCACTCCCTCTGTCTTTAAACTCTGTCTGTATCTCTCTCTCTCTCTCTCTCTGTGTATGTATGTACCTGTCTATCTGTCTGTGTGTGTGTCTCTCTCTCTCTCTTTCTCTCCCTATTGTGCTGTCTCTCCCTGTCTCTCTCTCTCTCTCCGTCTCTCTCTCTCTCCGTCTCTCTCTCTCTCCGTCTCTCTCTCTCTCCGTCTCTCTCTCTCCCTGTCTCTCCCTATCTCTCTCCCTGTCTCACTTTCTCTTTTCCTGTCTCACTCTCTCTGTCTCACACCCTCTCGCTCTCCCTCATCTCAATCTCTCTCTGTCTCACTTCCTGTTTTTCCTC
Organism: Prionace glauca; assembly: GCA_037974335.1. Taxonomy (NCBI): domain Eukaryota; kingdom Metazoa; phylum Chordata; class Chondrichthyes; order Carcharhiniformes; family Carcharhinidae; genus Prionace; species Prionace glauca. The sequence continues at coordinate 469,182 of JBBMRE010000090.1, read as the reverse complement.
TCTCTCTCTCTCTCTCTCCCTGTCTCACTCTCTCTCTTTCTCTCTCCCTGTCTCACACTCTCTCCCTGTCTCACACTCTCTCCCTGTCTCACACTCTCTCCCTGTCTCACACTCTCTCCCTATCTCACACTCTCTCCCTGTCTCACACTCTCTCCCTGTCTCACACTCTCTCCCTGTCTCACACTCTCTCTTCTCTGTCTCTCTCCCTGTCTCACTCTCTCTCTGTCTCACTCTCTCTGTGTCTTACACTGTCTCCCTCTCACTCTTTCACTCTTTCTTTCTCTCTCACTCCCTGTTTTTTTTCTCTCTCTCCCTGTCTCACTCTCTCTCTGTGTCTTACACTCTGTCTCTCTCCCTGTCTACACTCTCTCTCTGTCTCACTCTCTCTCACTCTTTCTTTCTCTCTCACTCCCTGTTTTTTTTCTCTCTCCCTGTCTCACTCCCTCTCTGTCTCACTCACTGTCTCTCTCCCTGTCTCACTGAGTCTCCGTGTCTTACACTCTGTCTCTCTCCCTGTCTACACTCTCTCTCTGTCTCACTCTCTCTGTGTCTTACACTCCCTCTCTCTCACTCTCTCACTCTTTCTTTCTCTCTCACTCCCTGTTTTTTTCTCTCTCCCTGTCTCACTCCCTCTCTGTCTCACTCACTGTCTCTCTCCCTGTCTCACTGAGTCTCCGTGTCTTACACTCTGTCTCTCTCCCTGTCTACACTCTCTCTCTGTCTCACTCTCTCTGTGTCTTACACTCCCTCTCTCTCACTCTCTCACTCTTTCTTTCTCTCTCACTCCCTGTTTTTTTCTCTCTCCCTGTCTCACTCCCTCTCTGTCTCACTCACTCTGTCTCTCTCCCTGTCTCACTGTCTCTCCGTATCTTACACTCTGTCTCTCTCCCTGTCTCACATTCTCTCTGTGTGTCTTACACTCTCTCCCTCTCACTCTTTCTTTGTCTCTCACTCCCTGTTTTCTATCTGGCTGTCTCCCTGAATTACACTCTCTGTCTCACTCACTCTCCGTGTCTTACATTCACTCTCTCTCTCTCTCTCTCTGTCTCACTCTCTCCCTGTTTTCTCGTTCTCTCTGTCTCACTCTCTCTCTCCGTGTCTTACTCTCTCTCCCTGTCTCTCTCTCTCTCTCTGTCTCACTCTCTGTGTCTTTCCCTCTTCCTGTCTCACCCTGCCGTACAGAGAAAGAGACAGGTAGAGAGTATGTTTCTCTCTCTACTCACTATCTTTTTCTCTGTCAGCCTCTCTGTCTCTCCTCTATCCTTCTCTCTTGCTCTCCCAATCCCTCTGCCTCTGCCTCTCCCTCCCTCTAGCTATCTGTCCTTCTCAGCCTCTTGGATGTCTTTGTTTGGATTGTTTACCTTCTGTTGTCACAGCAACCAGAGGCCATAACCATAGCGACAGTGGGTCATCGCCCCCAGACATTCCAGTATAGTAGACTCTATACTTGACACATTAGCTCTGTTCTCTCAATGCTGTCAGACTGCTGAGATTTTCCAGCATTTTGTGTTGAAAGCTGGATTAGTTTTGATAGTGCGGTTATCGATGTATTGCAGGCATAAATGAGATGTATTCAGACGTGGATCTGTTTATCTACTTGTGCAAAGCTGGCTGACAGAGCACTGAGCACAACGTCTCAGCAGCCACTGTCACCTGCCTCAGTGGCAGAGCTTTGTGAGTTCAAGTCCCCCTCCGGCGATTTCAGCACACAGAAATTTAGGTTGACGCTCCCAAGTGCAAAGTACTTCTTTTTCACCTGTGGGATGTGGGCATCGGTGGTTGGGTCAGCATTTATTGCCCATTCCTAATCGACCCTTCAGACGGTGATGAACCGCCGCAGTCCCTGTGGTGTAGGTACACCCACAATGCTGTTCGGGAGGGAGTTCCAGGTTTTTGATCCAGTGGCAATGAGGAAACGGTGATATAGAATGGAGATGTCAGGGGTAAGTTTTTCACTCAGAGGCTGGTGAGTGAGTGGAATCGGCTGCCGTCGGTGGTGGTAAAGGCGAACTCGCTGGGGTATTTTCAGAGACTTCTGGATGAGTACATGGGAGTTAATGGGATTGAGGGTTATAGATGGAATGCACTGCCGAGTAAGGTGGTGGAAGCAGGCACGCTAGGGTTGTTTAAGAGTCACTTGGACAGCCACATGAGCGGTCTACATATAGGGGGATATAGCAGGCCTTACTAAGCATTGTAGGCTTGGGATTCCGTTTTTGCCTCAGGGATGTAGAGTCTTTGCCTGTTTAATAATGAATTTTTTGTCTCCACAGGCATTTAAGTCCAGCAAGGGGCATGCATGTGGCAGGTTGTGGTGGGCTGCTCTTGGATGTTGCTTCGGGAGTTGCCTACTGCTTCATGTCGTTGGTGTGCTTAAACTGGACCATCTCGAGGGCAACATGACAGCTCAGAGACTATCTCTGTTGCTGTGCGGTCACATGGATTTTGGGCCTGTGTCCGTGGGAGTTTGCGCGTTCTCCCCATGGTTGCGTGGGTTTCCTCCGGATGCTCCGGTTTCCTCCCACATCCCAAAAATGTGCTTTTAGGCTGATTGATTGGGTAACAAATTGTCCCTATATTGGACCTCCCTGATCCTCACACATTAGGCGTAGACTAAAATCATGAATAGGTCACTGAGACAATGGGACGGCGGCGCGGGCTCGTTGGGCCGAAGGGCCTGTTTCGAGTGCTGTGTTGTTCTTTGTTCTTTGTTCTAGATAGGCCTGGTAGGTGTGGATATGATCAGTGCAACTTGTGAGCCGAAGGGCCTGTTTGTGCTGTAGCGTCCTATGTTCTATATTTCCAAGTCCAGATAATAAGTGACTGGGAGGGGAACCTCCAGGCGCTGGCTTTCCCAGACATCTGCGGCTCTTGTCCTTCTAGATGGTAGCGGTCATGGTTTGGAAGGTGCTGCCGAAGGAACCTTGGTGAGTTTGTGCAGTGCACCTTGTAGATGTTACACACGGCTGTCACTGTGCATCAATGGTGAAGGGGGTGGATGTCTGTGGGAGGGGTACAGATTAAGTGAGCTGCCTTGTCCTGGATGGTGTCGAGCTTCTTGAGTGTTGTTGGAGCTGCACCCACCCAGGCAAGTGGGGAGTATTTTAATACATTTATGGGAATTCAGCTCTATATTAAACATCAGCTCGATGTTAAACTGAGGGAGTGCTGCACTGTCAGAGGGTCAGTACTGAGGGAGTGCTGCACTGTCAGAGGGTCAGTACTGAGGGAGTGCTGCACTGTCAGAGGGTCAGTACTGAGGGAGTGCTGCACTGTCAGAGGGTCAGTACTGAGGGAGTGCTGCACTGTCAGAGGGTCAGTACTGAGGGAGTGCCGCACTGTCAGAGGGTCAGCATTGAGAGAGTGCCGCACTGTCAGAGGGTCAGTACTGAGGGAGTGCTGCACTGTCAGAGGGTCAGTACTGAGGGAGTGCTGCACTGTCAGAGGGTCAGTACTGAGGGAGTGCTGCACTGTCAGAGGGTCAGTACTGAGGGAGTGCTGCACTGTCAGAGGGTCAGTACTGAGGGAGTGCTGCACTGTCAGAGGGTCAGTACTGAGGGAGTGCTGCACTGCCAGTGGGTCAGTACTAAGGGAGTGCTGCACTGTCAGAGGGTCAGTACTGAGGGAGTGCTGCACTGTCAGAGGGTCAGTACTGAGGGAGTGCTGCACTGTCGTATATATTTTTGCCTGATCATTCTTTCTGCCAATGGGATGTTGGGCTGCCTTAGCAGGCTGGGTGATAGGCTATTTTTTCCAATATTGTGGTGTCCTATTTTATACCCCCATTGTGAGTCACGGATTGTCCAATAGTCCATGGGGGAGCGGTGTTCACATTGTGATGCCACTCTGTAACCACTGGATGGAAGAGTCTGATGGACAGGTTGACCTGCCCGAAAGGGTCAGTTCATTACTTCAGAATAAACTTTAGCACGGCTGGCCCGAAGTAAATACTTCTTTATTTAAGTGCCTTTTATAAGCATTCTACAGAAAGTGAAACAAGGATTACTTAAGAGAGAGAGAGAATGAGAGAGAGCAGCCAAAAACCAGCACTGAGATTGATCAAAACATTTGGATTGAACTAACAAATCATTGATCTGTGTCTACAAAATAGCTGTATATGTATCTTACATTATTAAAATGTTGGGTACAGCAGTCTCCAGCTGCATCAACAATTTACTTCTGTGACCATGAGAGAGTTTCTGTTTCCCTAACATTGTACTTTCAGAGAATGTAGCTAAATTTCTAGGCTGAACCCAGAATTCCAAGCTGATGTGGCCAAATTAGCTTAAAGCGTAGCACAATTAGATAAACATTAGGCAGAATTACCTTAAAATGAAGCCTTTTAATTGGGCAAAGCGTACGGAAGATCGCACAATTCCCTTCTAGGATTCAATATATCCGTCTTGAATCAAACATATGAAACTTCCTTCAGCTGTGGGAATGGTTTGCTTCCCGTTCCCTTAACATTCATCATCATCACTGATTCACCCCTCCCCGTTGTTATTAAATGGTTACACGTGCATTTAAGAAATAAGACTGTGGAGGAAATCATTACAAGAATAACAAAAGGTAACACAAGCTCTTGCACCAAGGAACTTCCAATTGAACCTAGCCAACCAGTCACCCAGCTCCACAAGGTGGAAGGTGGAGGCTGTTTCACTTTATTCCTTTATAAGGTGCCGAGTTGGTGATATTTTCTGAACTGCGGGGGACGTTAACTATCTTGGCCTAAGTGTAGACCATGTACACAAAAGTGTTCACCTGTAACTCTTCGGTCACTTGTTTTGGGTCCCCAGGTGCAAAGAACTGGCAGGCTGGGAATGGATTAATGCTTAACATTCAAAACAACGCAATACTGAGTATAAACATGTTGAAACACTGTGATATGTACAACAGGTAAAAGAGCAAATATCTCTCAGTTGGAGCCACTGGAGGCTCTCTTCATGTGTGCTGCATGTATCCGGGACTTCTTCCCCTGAAATTTCATTACCACTTGAGTTGCTAGCAACACCTGGAACGGACCCTCCCACTTGGCTTAACATAGAACATAGAACACTACAGCACAAACAGGCCCTTCAGCCCACAAGTTACGCCGATCACTTCTATACCTACTAAGCCATAGACCTATCTATAACCCCTAATCCCATTAGATCCCATATACTCATCCAGAAGTCTTTTAAAAGACCCCAGCGAGTTCGCTTCCACCACCACTGACGGCAGCCGATTCCACTCACTCACCACCCTCTGAGTGAAAAACTTACCCCTAACATAATTCTATCTCCTTCACAATTGCATTGAAACGAGATAGGATCAGGCAGGCTAGGAAGGTGTTTGCCTGGGGTAAGGGGAGATACGAAGAAGTCAGGAAGTTACTTCGACAAATAAACTGGAAGGAGGCATTCTTAGGGAAAAGTACCGAAGGAAGGTGGCAGATATTCAAGGAATGTGTGTCTGGAGCTCTGAATGATAACGTTCCAATGAGACAAGGGGGTTTTGGTAGGTCGCGGGAACCGTGGTGCACAAAGGCTGTGTTGAACCTAGTCAGGAGGAAAGGGAAGGTGTATAAGAGGTTCAGGGAATTAGGAGAGGTTAAAGATCTTGAGGAGTATAAGGACTGTAGGAAGGAACTTAAGAGGGAAATTAGGAGAGCCAGAAGGGGTCATGAGAAGACCTTGGCGGGTAAGATTAAGGAGAATCCCAAGGCCTTCTATAAATATGTGAAAGGTAAAAGGATAAGAAGAGAAGGGATAGGACCTATAAAAGGTGAGGGGGGAAATGTTTGTGTGGAACCAGAAGAAATGGCAGAGGTGCTTAACGAGTACTTCGCCTCAGTATTCACAGTGGAAGCTGATCCGGGAGATTTTGTTATGGACTTGCAGCAGATGGAAAAGATTGAATACGTGAATATTAAGGAGGAGGATGTGTTAGAACTTTTGAATTCTATCAAGGTAGATAAGTCGCCGGGACCAGATAGGATGTACCCCAGGATACTGTGGGAGGCCAGGGAAGTGATTGCGGAGCCCCTGGCGATGATCTTTGCGTCGTCAATGGAGACGGGAGAGGTTCCGGAGGATTGGAGGATTGCGGATGTAGTTCCTATTTTCAAGAAAAGGAACAGAGATAGCCCGGGAAATTACCGCCTGGTGAGTCTGACCTCAGTGGTTGGTAAGCTGATGGAGAGGCTTCTGAGGGACAAGATTTACGAACATTTGGAGAGGTTTGACATGATCAGGAATAGTCAGCATGGATTTGTCAAGGGCAGGTCGTGCCTTACGAGCCTAGTTGAGTTCTTCGATAATGTGACTGAACACATTGAGGAAGGAAGTGCCGTGGACGTACTGTACATGGACTTCAGCAAGGCGTTTGATAAGGTCCCCCATGCAAGACTTCTTGAGAAGGTGAGAGGGCATGGGATCCAAGGGCCTTTGGCCTTGTGGATCCAGAACTGGCTTGCCTGCAGAAGGCAGAGAGTGGTTGTGGACGGGGCTTTTTCTCAATGGAGGTCAGTCACCAGCGGAGTGCCTCAAGGATCTGTTCTGGGACCCTTGTTGTTTGTCATTTTCATAAATGACCTGGATGAGGAAGTGGAGGGATGGGTAAGTAAGTTCGCTGATGACACTAAGGTCGGTGGTGTTGTGGATGGTCTGGAAGGATGGCAAAAGTTGCAGCAGAACATAGATAGGATGCAGGACTGGGCGGAGAAGTGGCAGATGGACTTCAACGCGGATAAATGCGTAGTCGTCCATTTTGACAGAACCAACGGGATGAACGAGTACACTATCAAGGGCAGAAGTCTGAGTAGTGTTGAAGAGCAGAAGGAACTAGGGGTCCGGGTCCACAGGACTCTTAAATCGGCCTCGCAGGTGGAGGAGGTGGTCAAGAAGGCGTATGGTGTACTGGCCTTCATTAATCGAGGGATTGAGTTTAGGAGTCGGGAGGTAATGCTGCAACTTTATAAGACCCTTGTCAGGCCTCATTTGGAGTATTGTGCGCAGTTCTGGTCGCCTCACTATAGGAAAGATGTAGAAGCTATTGAAAGGGTACAGAGGAGATTTACAAGGATGTTGCCTGGACTGGGAGGCATGCCTTATGAAGTTAGGTTGAGGGAGCTGGGACTCTTTTCCCTGGAGAGACGAAGGTTGAGAGGCGACCTGATAGAAGTTTACAAAATGTTGAGAGGAATAGATAGGGTGGACTCTCAGAGGCTATTTCCCCGGGTTGAAATGGTTGCTACGAGAGGACACAGATTTAAGGTATAGGGAGGGAAGTTCAGAAGTGATGTTAGGGGTAAGTTTTTCACTCAGAGGGTGGTGAGTGAATGGAATCGGCTGCCGTCAGTGGTGGTGGAGGCGAACTTGCTGGGGTTTTTTAAAAGACTTCTGGATGAGTATATGGGGTTTAATGAGATTGAGGATTATAGATAGGTCTGTAGGTTGGTAGGTGTTGATGTGATCGGTGCAACTCGTGGGCCGAAGGGCCTGTTTGTGCTGTAGTGTTCTATGTTCTAACATCTCCTCTGTACTTGCTTCCCTGCACCTTAAATCTGTGTCCTCTCGTAGTGACCATTTCAGCCCTGGGAAATAGCCTCTGAGAATCCACCCTATCTATTCCTCTCAACATTTTATAAACCTCTATCAGGTCACCTCTCAACCTTCGTCTCACCAGGGAGAAGAGACCTAGCTCCCACAACCTATCTTCATAAGGCATGCCTCCCAATCCAGGCAACATCCTTGTAAATCTCCTCTGCACCCTTTCAATAGCTTCCACGTCCTTCCTGTAGTGAGGCAACCAGAACTGCGCACAGTACTCCAAGTGGGGTCTGACAAGGGTCTTATAAAGGCTTCTTGGGGTTTTCATTGTATCTTCTTCATGTAGACCCAATTTCCCAATACGGGGTCATGGCTGCCTTCAGGAGGGTCACCCCAGGCTGCGGACACCTGCTGGAAATCAGAACTGATAACATTGTCAGATTTTTACAATAATCCGACAAAGTGTCACTCATCAAGCAGCAATCAGCTTTTCGCAAATCAATAGATCCAGGCAATGATATTGGTCTTACTTCAAATGGACTGAAGCCGGTGGTCCTAATTGGGGTTGCTCTGATACTGCATTGGACTATCAGTAGTGTCTAGGGCCATGGCGTCTCTTGTTGGTGCTAGTTAACACGTTGGTCTTTTAGAGTTCAGTTCATTCACTCCACTTGTCCAGATGACTGCGGGTGATAAGGACAGTGTAAATTCCAGGTGATGTTTAACAGTCTACAGACCCCCCCTTACAACCAGGGAAATGTGTCCCCTGATTGGAGTCAATACTGTTCAGGACTCCACACCTGGGAATGTAGTCCTTAAACAAAACTTTGGCTGTGTGTTTGCAGTGGATTGCCTCACTGGGACAGCCTCTATCCATCTGGAGAGTCTGTCCACAATGACCAAAGTGTCTTTATATCCTTGACACGGAGAGAAAGATATCTCATTGACTTGTAAATCCTGGCATAGTCCTGCCGGTGCAGGGGACCTTAGCTGGGGTATTACCGTGATGGTCCTGGATTGTTTTTCTAACAGACCACACCACGGTCTGCCACCATTTGGGTGTGTTTCTTGAATCCTCATTCCCACCAGCTTTTCTGAAACCGCGCTGTCATCTGTTGTGGGGCCAGGTATCCCCACAAGTGGATCTGCTGATGAAATAAAATAAATAAATGGAAACAGGGTGAAGATGGTGGAGAGAGTTCATGGTCTGAAGTTGTTGAACTCAATGTTTAGCCCAGAAGGCTGGAAAGTACCCAATCAGAAGATGAGGTGCTGTTCCTCCAGTTTGCGTTGGGACACTGTTCTCTGTTCTCTGGAACAGAGATTTCGACGAGTGGCTGCCTTTTGGGGAGTGTGCTGCATTGGAATTACTGCATTTTGACTTACTTCTAGTTCGGGAGGGTTTTTGTTTGTTTTGGTGCTCCGTAGCGGGAGATAGGCGCAGGGGCTGCTGGGAAGGGAGCGCGGGAGTATAAAAAGAAGGCCAAGGTAGGTAGCGGGCAGCGGAGTGAGGCGGGAAGCAGAGTGAGAGGTAAAAGGGCTTAAGCTCACTGGGCTTGGGCGTGCGCAGGCTTGGTAACAGGGCTTAACACCTTAACGGGTCAAACATAATGGCAGGGTCTAGGGTTACACGTGTTCACTGTGTTCGATGCCATATGTGGACATTTCTGGAGACAGCACATCTCCCGAAAGCCCACATATGCGGGAAATGTCTTGAGGTGCAGCGATTAAGGGCCCGGGTGAGGCAGCTGGAACTGAGACTGGATATGTTTTTAGTTAGGGAAAATGAGGAGGTAATGGAGAGGAACGGCAACACTGAGCTAATACCAGAACCTACAAGTAGAGATGGATGGGTTACAGTTAGGAAGAGCAAAAAGAAAAGTACTAGGAATACCCCAGATGAATTACCCCGGAATGTCAAGGGTGGGGTGACAGTTGGGGTAGAGAAGGCAAGGGAGGGAGATCGGAAAGTGAAGAGTGCAGGGTGTGAGATAGTGGTGGGGGATGGGAATGTCAAGGGGATTGACAGGCGATTCTGTGGGCAAAAGCGGGACTCCAGGATGGTAGTCTGCCTCCCTGGAGCTGGGGTACAGGACATCTCAGAAAGGGTAGAGGGAATCTTGAAGGGTGGAGGGACTGAGTCGAATGTGATAGTGCATGTAGGAGAAAAGGATGTAGGAACAAAGTGCAGGGGGGACATACGCAGGCAGTTCAGGGAGTTGGGGGCCAGGCTGAAATGTAGGGCCTCCAGGGTGGCGTTCTCTGGGCTGCTGCCAGTGCCTGGGGCTAGCAGGGCTAGAAATAATGAACTAATCCAATTAAATGCTTGGTTGAAAGATTGGTGTAGGGCAGAGGGATTTATATTCATAGACCACTGGAAAGTCTTTATGAAAGAACGGCTAATATACAAGAGGGATGGGGTACAGTTAACTGGGAAGGGCATACATATCTTAGCTGGAAGGTTAGCTGGTGTGTATCGGCAGGGTTTAAACTAATATGGAGGGGGGGTGGGGAGGTAGACGGAACTGGGATTGGGGATAGGGTAGGCCCGGAGGGTAGGAAGAAGGATCGGGTTGTTTCGGAGGGTCTTCAGTGCATGTGTTTCAATGCTAGGAGTGTGACTGGCAAAACAGATGAACTGAAGGCATTAATGTTTGAAAGGAAGTTGGAAGTGGTGGCGGTGACAGAGACTTGGTTAAAGGAAGGGCAGGACTGGCAGTTGAATGTTCCTGGGTATAAGTGTTTCAGGCGAGATAGGGGTGGGTCGCTGAGAGGTGGGGGAGTGGCGTTGTTAGTTAAGGATTGCATTGTAGCAGTGCAGAGGGAGGGAGGTACGGAGGATGTAGGAATCGAGTTGCTATGGGTGGAGTTGAGGAATAGGAAGGGTGATGTTACTATGCTGGGTGTTTACTACAGACCGCCCAACAGCCCGAGGGCTGTGGAAGAAGGGATAAGCAGGGACATTCTAGATAAGTGCAGGAAGAATAGGGTGGTGGTAGTGGGAGATTTTAATCTCCCCGGGGTAGATTGGAATGTACTGAGATCAGAGGGTGCTGACGGGGAGGAATTTGTACAGTGTGTAATGGAAGGATCCCTGGAGCAGTACGTGGATAGACCGACCAGGGAGGGGGCTATACTTGACTTGGTTCTGGGGAATGAGCCTGGGCAGGTGGTTGACGTTGAGGTAGGAGAGCATGTGGCTAACAGTGACCACAACTCTGTCTGGTTCAAGATATTAATGGATAAAGATGAAGCCTGTCCTAAGGGGAGGGTGTTAAATTGGGGGAGGGCTAGATACAGCCGGATTAGGCAGGATCTTAAAGATACGGACTGGGGTACGCTGTTTAACGGTAGGTCGACGCTGGGTATGTGGGAGTCTCTCAAGGGAAAACTACAATCTTTACAGGAAAGACATGTGCCGGTCAAGAGGAAGGATGGGAAAGGTAGGATTAGAGAGCCGTGGGTAACTAGGGATATTGAGGACCTGGTCAGGAGAAAGAGGGAAGCGTACACTAGATCGAGGCATTTGAGGACAGAGATAGCGTTAGAAGAATACAGAGAATGTAGGAGGGAACTTAAAAGGGGCATCAGAAAGGCAAAAAGGGCCACGAAATGGCTTTGGCAGGTAGGATTAAGGAAAATCCTAAGGCATTTTACTCATATTAGAAACAAAAGGATGGTTAGAGGGAACATTGGTCCTCTCAGGGACAGAGGAGGGGAACTATGCTTGGAGCCTGGGGAAATGGGGGAGATCTTGAATGAATACTTTGCGTCGGTATTCACTCAGGAGAGGGGTCAGTCCTCTGCTGCTGTGCTTGAGAAGTTTGAGGATCCGTTGAGGGAAATAGTCATCACGAGGGAAGAGGTGTTGGGACTTTTAGACAATATAAAGACAGACAAATCTCCGGGGCCTGATGGCATCTATCCCAGGCTGCTAAGGGAGGTGAGGGATGAAATTGCTGGGCCTCTGACGCAAATCTTTGTCTCTTCTTTGGACACAGGTGAGGTCCCAGAGGATTGGCGGATTGCAAATGTTGTACCGTTGTTTAAGAAGGGTCAGAGGGATAACCCAGGGAACTATAGGCCAGTGAGCTTGACTTCAGTTATAGGCAAGATAATGGAGAGGATCCTCAAGGATAGGATGTATGAGCATCTGGAGCGCTGCAATCTGATCAGGGATACGCAGCATGGCTTCGTTACAGGGAGGTCGTGCCTTACGAATCTGTTGGAATTTTTTGAAGAGGTGACAAAAACGGTTGACGAAGGACAAGCCGTTGATGTTGTCTATATGGATTTCAGTAAGGCGTTTGACAAGGTCCCTCACGGTAGGCTGATAGAAAAGGTGAAGGCTCCTGGGATACAAGGCCAGGTATGTAGATGGGTGAAGAACTGGCTTGGGAGGAGAAGACAGCGGGTAGTAGTGGAGGGCTCCTTTTCCAATTGGAGGTCTGTCACCAGTGGGGTGCCGCAGGGCTCGGTACTAGGACCTCTACTATTTGTAGTATATATTAATGACTTGGAAGAGGGGGTAGGTGGTGTGATCAGCAAATTTGCTGATGACACTAAGTTGGTTGGATTGGCGGGTACTGAGGAGCAGTGCCTGGCAATGCAACAGGACATAGATAGGCTGGTAGATTGGGCAGATAGATGGCAAATGGAATTTAATCCGGAGAAATGCGAGGTGATGCACTTTGGCCGGAATAATGTGGAAGGGAGTTATATGATAAAAGGTAGAACTATCCGGAGTATAGATACGCAGAGAGACCTGGGGGTGCAGGTACACAAGTCCCTGAAGGTGTCGGTGCAGGTGCAGAATGTGATGAGGAAAGCGTATGGCATGTTGGCCTTCATAGGAAGGGGTATAGAATATAAGAGTAGGAGTCTGATGTTGCAGTTGTATAGAACGTTGGTTAGGCCTCACCTGGAGTACTGCGTCCAGTTCTGGTCGCCGTACTACCGGAAGGATGTAGAGATCCTGGAGAGAGTGCAGAGGAGATTTACCAGGATGTTGCCTGGTATGGAAGGGCTGTCTTACGAGGAAAGATTGAACGCACTTGGGCTGTTTTCCCTTGAGAGACGTCGGCTGAGGGGGGATTTGATAGAGGTTTATAAGATTATGAAGGGGACAGATAGAGTAGATGGTGATAAGCTTTTTCCGCTATTAGAAATGGATAGAACGAGGGGTCACGGGCTTAGGGTGAGGGGGGCTAGATATAAGACTAATGTTAGAGGGCAGTTTTTCACACAAAGGGTAGTGGGGATGTGGAATGCACTGCCGAGTGAGGTGGTGGAAGCAGGCACGCTAGGGTTGTTCAAGAGTCACTTGGACAGCCACATGAGCAGTTTACATATAGGGGGATATAGCAGGCCTTATTAAGCATTGTAGGCTTGGGGTCAGTTTAGTCTCAGGGGTATAGAGTCTTTAATAATGAAATTTTTATCCACAGGCACTTACCATCTCGAGGGCATCATGGCAGCACAGAGGCTATCTCTGTTACTGTGCGGACACATGGAGTTGGGCCTGTGTCCGTGGGAGTTTGCGCGTTCTCCCCGTGGTTGCGTGGGTTTCCTCCGGGTGCTCCGGTTTCCTCCCACATCCCAAAAATGTGCTTTTAGGCTGATTGATTGGGTAACAAATTGTCCCTATATTGGACCTCCCTGATCCTCACACAGTAGGCATAGACTAGAGTCATGAATAGGTCACTGACCATGGGACGGCGGCGCGGGCTCATTGGGCCGAAGGGCCTGTTTCCCGTGCTGTTTTGTTCTTTGTTCTTTGTTCTTGTTCTTTGACATTATTACTGGAACATTGCAAAAGACCAAGGATGGACATGTGGACAGCAGAGCAGGGTGGTGTGTTGAAGTGGTAGGATACAGGAAGGTCTGGGTCCTGCTCACAGACAGACCAAAGGTATTCTGTAAAGCAGTCACCCTGTCTGTGTTTCAGCTCTCAATATAGATGTATGGGTGGCACAGTGGTTAGCACTGTTGCCTCACAGCGCCAGGGACCCAGGTTAAATTCCCGATGCTGTGCCTGTCGCCCAGTCTGTTTTAATCCTGATACGGTGGACAAATAACTGCGAATAGACGTCTTGGTAGTACAACCAATATTTATTTAAGACACACAATCAATAATCACCCACCCAACCAACAATAAGTTATCTTTACAGGAAATATTAGTGTTCAAGTCCAATACAAGACTTTGACTTAACTTTGTGTGACTGGCAAGTACCCAAGCAGATATTGGCCTTTATCTGTGCGTCGGTCTCGGTTGTCCACTGCGTAGTCTGGTTCTTTGGTCTGGTCTGGCACTCTGGCTCTGGTCTTCAGGTGTGGTTGCTCTCCTCGTGCTGGCCGTCACTGGCGATGGTCACCGGGTTTTTTGCTCATTCGTGGGGTCAGAGAGAGAGAGAGAGAGAGAGAGAGAGATTCTTGGTTGTTCAGCACCCTTTATACCCTGTTGGGTTTTGCACTCCTTTTGCCATTACCAATCAATCGATCAGAACTTGGTCACCCTGATCGATAAAGTCCAATTGGGTGCTGCCACACCAATCTCTGGGTGTGTCCCCAACGGGCATGTCTGTAGGTGCTGGGGGCACATAGGGCTCACACCTCCCTCCCAAATAGGGGTTACAGTACACCTACGTCCGGTCAGCAACCCAGTTTGACCAGAAAGTCTCTTTTGTCCTGGAGATGACCCACATCCTGTGTATTCACTGGTCTGAGTTGCAGTCTGTTTATCTGTCTTTTAGGCTGCAGCCTGTCATTTTAGTTCTTGCCCAATTGTCCCAGAATACTTTACAAATTGCCATTTTAGATCGCCCATTTGGCTGTACCAGCTTGACTGTATTTGTGGAGTTTGCACATTCTCCCCGTGTCTGCGTGGGTTTCCTCCGGGTGCTCTGATTTCCTCCCACAGTCCAAAGGTGTGTGGGTTATGTAGTCTGGCCGTGCTAAATTGCCCCTTAGTATCAGGGGGATTAGTAGGATAAATATGTGGGTTTATGGGGATGGAATCTGGGTGGGATTGCAGGTTCGATGGGCTAAATGGCCTCCTTCTGTACTGTAGGGCACATTGGGAGCAGTGAATGCAACAGACCAGATTGAAGGAGGTGCATGTGAAGTGCTGCATCACCTTAAAGGAGTGTTTAGGACCTGGGCTGGTGGGCAGGAAGGAGATAAAATTATTGCACCTCCCTCACTGCATGCAAAGGTGCCTTGGGTGGGGGACAAGATGTTGGGTGTGATGGAGGAGTGGACCAGGAGTCCCAGAGGGAACGGTCCCTGTGGAATTCTGACAGGAAGATGTTGGTGGTGACGTCATGTTGGAGTTGACAGAAATGGCAGTGGGAGCTGGTAAGGTGGAAAGTGAGGACAAAGGGGACCCCATCCAGGTTCTGGGACGGAATGAGAGCAGTAGTGCAGGAGATGGGTCAGAGGTTGAGAGTCCTGTCAACCACAGTAGGTGGAAAACCACAATCAAGGAAAAAGGAAGGCATATCGGCAGCACCATTTTGGAAAGTGGCATCATCAGTGCCAGAGCTGAAGGCACAGAGTCCTTAGTGGAGTGTGAAGAGCTGTAGTCAAGGTAGCTATGGGAGTTGGTGGGTTTGTAATAATACTGATGGATGGTTTATCACCAGAAATAGAGGCAGAGAGAGAGAAGTTTGAACATAGAACATAGAACATTACAGCGCAGTACAGGCCCTTCGGCCCTCGATGTTGCGCCGACCAGTGTAACTAAACTAATGAACCTCTAACCTAAACTATTCCAATGTTATCCATATGCCTATCCACTGACCATTTGAATGCCATTAAAGTTGGTGAGTCCACAACTGCTGCAGGCAGCGCATTCCACGCCCTTACTACCCTCTGAGTAAAGAACCTACCTCTGATATCCGTCCTATAATTATCACCCCTCAATTTAAAGCTGTGTCTCCTCGTGTTAGCCATCACCATCCGAGGAAAAAGGCTCTCACTGTCTACCCTATCTAACCCTCTGATCATCTTGTATGCCTCAATTAGGTCACCTCAAAACCTTCCTCTCTGTAATGAAAATAACCTCAAGTCCCTCAGCCTTTCCTCATATGGCAGGCTTGCCTTTGTTAGTCGGGGCATCAAGTATAAAAATTAGCAAGTCATGTTGCAGCTAGATAGAACTTTAGTTAGACCACGTTTGGAATATTGGGTACAGTTTTGGTCGCCACACTACCAGAAGGATGTGGAGGCTTTGGAGTTGGTACAGAAAAAGTTTACCAGAATGTTTCCTGGTTTGAAGAGTATTAGCAATGAGGACAGACAAACTTGATTTGTTTTCGCTTGAACATTTGAAACTCAAGGGAAACCTGATAGAAATTTACAAAGTTATGAGAGGCACAGATAGATTCGATAGTGAGAGAGTCTTTTCCCGACGGTAGAATTGTCAATTATTGGGGAACGGAAGTTTACAGTAAAAGGGGGAAAGTTTAAAAGAGATGCAAGAGGTGAGTTTTTTTACACAGAGGTTGGTAAGTGCCTGGAATGCACTGCCAGAGGAGGTGGTGGAATTAGATACAATAGCAACATTTAAGAGGCATCTTGACAGATACATGAAGAGACAGGGAATAGAGGGATATAGACCATATAGAGTCAAAAAGTCTTTCGTTTAGAAAGGTGTCAGTGCAGATTTGGTGGACTGAAGGACGTGTTCCTGTTCTTTGCTCTTTTAGGGACTCTACGAGCATACCCGTTTGCCTTTCGGGGTCTGATCGGCATGTGCAATCTTTCAAAGAGTTATGGGGAACATCCTTCAAGGCCTACCCAAGGTCGCAATATACTCAGATGACGCCTGGTCTCGTTTGTGTTTGACTTGATTTATTATTGTCACATGTATCAGTATACAGTGAACAGTATTGTTTCTCTGTTTGAGGAAGAAGCAAAGAGCTCTCAGGCCGTCCTGATGGGGAATGAAGGTGTAGAGGGATTGGGTGTCCATGATGAGGAGGAGACGGTGTGGGCCAGAGAACTGGAAGTTGTTGATATGACGTAGGGCATGATATAGGGCATCGGAGGAATTGCGTATGTAGCTGGGAAGGGACAGGATAAGGAGAGGTTGGAATTAGGGGGATTAAAATTAAATTAAAAGTATCTGGAATTAAGAATCCACTGATGACCATCGTTGATTGTCGTAAAAACCCCTTTGATTCATTAACATCCTTTAGGGAAGGAAATCTGCCATCCTTACCCGGTCTGGCCTACATGTGATTCCAGAGCCACAGCAAAGTGGTTGACTCTCAACTGCCCTCCAATGGCAACTAAGGATGCGCAATAAATGCTGGCCAGTCAGTGACACCTATGTCCCATGAATGAATAAAAGGTAGGAAATTAGTTCAGTGGTACAGGAACAGGCTGACACGATAGGCCTACTGGGATAATTCTGTTTGTGGATTTTGGGAAGGAGATTGAAGTGAGCTGTCCAGCGTTGGGTGACTGAGATTGGAAACTGTGGAGGGAAGATCTCTGGAGATTTTTGATTTGATTTATTATTGTCACATGTATTTACAGTGAAAAGTATTGTTTCTTGCACACTATACAGAACAAACATACTGTTCATAGAGAAGGAAACGAGAGTGCAGAATGTAGCATTGGCAATCATAGGTGGGGAGAAAGATCAATTTACTGCAAGGTAAGTCCATTCAAACGTCTGACAATAGCAGGGAAGAAGCTGTTCTTGAGTCAGTTGGTATGTGACCTCAGACTTTTGTAGCTTTTTCCTGACGGAAGAAGGTGGAAGAGAGAATGTCTGGGGTGCATAGGGTCCTTAATTATAAGAACATAAGAAATAGGAGCAGGAGTAGGCCATCTGGCCCTTCGAGCCTGCCCTGCCATTCAATAAGATCATGGCTGATCTGTCGTGACTCAGCTCCACCTTCCCGCCCTCTCCCCATAACCCTTAATCCTTTCTCTTATCAAAAACCCATCAACCCGTTTCTTAAAAATATTTAGCGAGGCAGCCTCCACCACTTCAACGGGCAGAGAATTCCAGAGATTCACCACCCTTTGAGTGAAGAAGTTCCTCCTCAACTCTGTTCTAAACCGCCCCCCCCTTTATCTTGAGGCTGTGCCCCCTAGTCCTACTGTCTTTTTTGAGCGGGAACAGTCTCTCCACCTCTATCCTATCCATCCCATTCATCATCTTATACGTCTCAATGAGATCTCCCCTCATTCTTCTAAACTCTAACGAGTACAAGCCTAGTTTATTCAGCCTCTCCTCATAGCTCAGTCCCCTCAACTCCGGTATCAGCCGAGTAAACCTCCTCTGCACTCCCTCCAGGGCCAAAATATCCTTGCGCAGGTGCGGCGCCCAAAACTGCACACAGTACTCCAGCTGCGGCCTCACCAATGCCCTATACAGCTGCAGCAAGACCTCCCTACTTTTATATTCAATCCCCCTCGCTATGAAGGCCAGCATCCCATTCGCCTTCCTGACCACCTGCTGCACCTGCAAGCTGGGTTTTTGCGACTCATGCACAAGGACCCCGAGGTCCCTCTGCACCGTCGCCTGCTGCAGTTTTTCGCCCCGTAAGTAATAGTCCTTCCTACCATTCCTCCTACCAAAGTGGACCACCTCACACTTGCCAACATTAAATTCCATTTGCCATTTCCTGGCCCATTCGCCCAGCCTATCTAGATCCTTCTGCAGACTCTCCACACCCTCCGCACAATTTGCCTTTCCCCCAATCTTGGTGTCATCAGCAAATATGCTGATAGTTTTGCCTAGGTAGCAGGAAGTGTAGATAGACTCACTGAAGGATTAGGTCAATGTCAGTCCTGGAAACAGTGGCTTGATGTTGGGTGCTGGGGTTCTCGACCTTTTGGCTAAGATCAAGTGTGGTATCGATCGACATGCTGTGCTTGGTCAAAGTCATTAGGTTACATTTAAGCTTCATTTGAAGCAATTTTTAAAAGCAGCATCTTAGCCTTTTGGCTAAGATGCAAATGAGATCAAGCCTTGGAGGGGGAGCAATGCTATCTCCAATCAGCTTGGATCATGTAGATCAAGCCCAAGGCAGGAGGTGAGAACCCTGTCTTGTCAGCTTGGATTTGGACTGTCCCAACTTGTTGAGACTCTGAATTGGACTTGATTGGATTGAATTGGAATAAAAACAAAAAAAAAAGTTGGGGTTTGTGGAGGGTGGGTGTAGCAGGAGGAAGTGTCTTAACAGTTGGTGCTCAGTCTCTGGGAGGGAGAGGTCAGAACACCAAACAACAACAGCACCATCCCATTCAGTATGTTTGATGACAAAGGGTCAGGGTCAGAGCTCAGAGAGTGAATGCAGGGATCAGGGTATTGAATTTGATGATCAGCTATGATGAATGACAGAGCAGGCTGGAAGGGCTAAATGGCCTCCTCCTGCCTGGAACTCAGGCTAACAGCAGGCTCATTCACTCACACGTGGGCTCAACAGGACGGTGGTGCCGCATTGTGACGTCCGTGGCCAAGATCGGCCGATGGCAGCCCTGGTTGTCCAATGGCAGAGTGCACACCGGCCGGGCTGTCCATTCAGAGTGCAGCATTGGCCGAGACGGCTGTTCCAATGGACATGCGGTAGCCAGATGATGGACGGCTGAGATTGTCCAATGGGAAGACGGAGGTGCGCTGATTGACGGCTGAAGTTGTCCAATGGACGGGCAGCAGTGGCCAATAGCGATGCAGCATTGGCTGAGACGGCTGTTCCAATGGACGTGCGGTAGCCAGATGATGGACGGCTGAAGCTGTCCAATGGGAAGACGGAAATGCGCTGATTGACGGCCAAGGTTGTCCAATGGGAAGGCTGGGATTGTGACGTGTAGAGGTTGGTCCAGTCAGCGCACGGAGCCGCCATTGTGCCGGGAGCCCTGTTCTCTTTGGTGTGTGTCCGGCTGTAATGGCGGGTTACGGGCCGCTGCTGCGGATCCACCCGGTGGTGCTGTGCTCCATCGCGGACAGCAGCGAACGCCGCAACGAGGAGGCCAAGCGGGTGATCGGCACCCTGCTGGGTGAGGAAGACGAAGAAGTGGGATTGAGGGTCTACCTGTACTGCCCCCCCCCCCCCCGACCCTTGGATCTGCCTAGATCTCCTCCCACCCCCGGGCCTGCCTGACCCCCACCCCCACCCCGGGCCTGCCTGACCCCCCCCCCCACCTCGGGCCTGCCTGACCCCCACCCCCGGGCCTGCCTGACCCCCCCCCCCACCACCAGGCCTGCCTGACCCCACCCCCCCCCCGGGCCTGCCTAACCCCCCCACCCCACCCCCGGGCCTGTCTGACCCCCACCCCCACCCCCACCCCCACCCCCACCCACGGGCCTGCCTGACCCCCACCCCCACCCACGGGCCTGCCTGACCCCCACCCACGGGCCTGCCTGACCCCCACCCCCACCCACGGGCCTGCCTGACCCCCACCCCCACCCCCGGGCCTGCCTGACCCCCACCCCCGGGCCTGCCTGACCCCCACCCCCGGGCCTGCCTGACCCCCACCCCCACCCCCGGGCCTGCCTGACCCCCACCCCCACCCCCGGGCCTGCCTGACCCCCACCCCCACCCCCGGGCCTGCCTGACC
Organism: Prionace glauca; assembly: GCA_037974335.1. Taxonomy (NCBI): domain Eukaryota; kingdom Metazoa; phylum Chordata; class Chondrichthyes; order Carcharhiniformes; family Carcharhinidae; genus Prionace; species Prionace glauca. The sequence goes on along the minus strand of JBBMRE010000090.1, from coordinate 449,074 downwards.
CCCACCCCCGGGCCTGCCTGCCTCCCCCTCCCCCTCCCCCTTTGGGTCTGCCTGAGCCCCCCCACTGGGTCTGCCTGAACCCTCCTGCTCCTGCATCTGACTGTCCCCCTCTCTCTCCTTCACCACCATTCTGCTCCCCCCTCTGCCCCGGTCTGCCTATCTCTTCCCTAATCCCCTCCACCCCAGCCTGTATTGATAGTCACCCTGTGCTCACTCTGTACTGTTTCTATATCTCATTCTCTCTGTTTTAGGCACTGTGGATAAACAGACTGTAGAGATCACCAACTGTTTCTCTGTTCCACACAACGAGTCAGAAGATGAGGTAAGAAAACCTGGGGATGGAGTGGAGTGAGGCTTGTATATGAAGTGAAGAATCCTTGAAGTATGTAAAGAACATAACAAGGAATTTAAGGAAGGTGTTAAAAGGGGTCATGAAAGGTCCTTGGCAAACAGGATTAAAGAAAATCCTAAGGCATTTTATATGTTTGTGCAGAACAAGTGGATAGCCAGGGAAAGGTTGGTCCACTCAAGGATAGTGGAGGGAATCTATGCATAGAACCAGAGGAAACGGGAGAGATACTAAATGAATACTTTGCCTCACTATTCACCAAAGAGAGGGACTTGATAGATGAGAAGCCTAGATATTCTGGGTCATGTTGATATTAAAAACGAAGATCTATTGGGTGTCTTAAAAACATTAAAATAGACAAGTCCCAGGGCCTGATGGGATTTACTCCAGCATACTGAGGGGGGCAAGGGTGGAAATTGCTGGGGTCTTGATAGAAATCTTTGTATCCTCAGTGGCTACAGGTGAAGTTCCAGAGGATTGGAGAATAGCCAGTGTTGTTCCATTATTTAAGAAGGGCAGCAAGGATAATCCAGCAAATTATAGGCTGGTGAGCCTTATGTCAGTGGTACAGAAATTATTGGAAAAGATTCTTCAGGGCAGGATTTACTCACATTTGGAAACTAATGGACATTTAGTGCCTGTACAGCTCCCCCCCCAGCCCATCTGCCCATCACCCTCTCTCTTCTTCTTCACCATTCTACACCCCCCACTCCTGGTCTGCCTACTATCCCCTCCACTCCAGCCTGCATTGACAGCATAGTTTTGTGAAGGGGAAATTGAGGAAGTGATGAAGATGATAGATAAGGGAAGATGATAGATGGGTGTTGTTTATGTGGACTTCAGTAAAGCCTTTGACAAGGTACCTCATGATAAACTGGTACGAAAGGTGAAGTCTCATGGGATCAGAGGAGAGCTGGCAAGATGGATACAGAACTGGCTTGGCCATAGAAGACACAAGTTAGCAGTAGAGGGATGCTTTTCTGAATGGAGTGCTTTTCTGAACTAGTGGTGTTCCACAGGGATCAGTTCTGGGATCTTTTGTTGTTCGTAGTATATATAAATGATTTGCAAGAAAATGTAGCTGGGCTGATTAGTAAGTTCACAGACAACACAAAAACTGGTGGAGTTGCAGATAGTGAAGAAGATTGTCAGAGGATACAGTAATATATAGACCAGTTGGAGACTGGCGTGGAGAAATGGCAGATGGAATTTAATCCAGATAAGTGTGAGATATTGCATTTTGGAAGGTCCATTGCAGAATTATATCGTACATGGTAGAACCCTTAGGAGTATTGACACGTAGAGAGATCTGGGTGTACGTGTCCACTGATCACAACATGGCAACGCAAATGAGTAAAGTAGTCAAGAAGGCCTTTATTGGTTGGAGCATTGAGTATAAAAATTGGTAGGTCATGCTGCAGCTGTATAGAACCTTGGTTAGGCCTCATTTAAAATATTGTATACAATTCTGGTTGCCACACTACCAGAAGGATTGGATGCTTTGGGGAGAGGATACAGACGAGGTTTACCAGAATTTGGAGGGTATTAGCTATGAGGAGAGGTTGGATCAACTTGATTTGTTCTCACTGAAACAATGCAGGTTGTGAGGTGACCTGATAGAGGTGTATAAGATTGAGTGGCATGGACAGAATGGATAGTCAGATGCTCTTTCCTAGGGTATAAAAGTCAAGTACTAGGGGACATAGGTTTAAAGTGCATGGGGAAAGCTTAGAGGAGATGTTTGAGGCAAATTTTTTTTACACAGAGGGTGGTGAATGTCTGGAACATGCTGCCTGGGCAGGTGGTGGGAGCAGGTACGGTAGTGGCGTTTAAGGGGCAACTAAAAGGATAAATGAATAGGATGGGAATGGAAGGACGCGGACTCCATTAGTGCATAGGGTTTTAATTTAGGCAGGTATTATGATTGGTGCAGGCTTGGAGGGCCGAAGGGCCTCTTCCTGTGCTGCACTGTTCTTTTGAGTGGGGTGGAGCGAGGGTTGTGTTTCTGTGATGTGATATATGAACCTCAATGAAATGCCCATTTTTGTTAAAATAGGGGAAATTTGAAGTATTCACTTGGTGCGAAGCAATAAATGTTTTTTGATTTGATCTATTATTGTCACATATATTGGTATATAGTGAAAAATATTGTTTTTGTGCTATACAAACAAAGAATACAGTTCAAAGAGAAGGAAATGAGAGTGCAGAATGTATGTTGCAATCATAGCTAGAGTGTAGAGAAAGATCAACTTAATGCGAGGTAGGTCCATTCTAAAGTCTGGCAGCAGGGAAGAAGTTGTTCTTGAGTCGGTTGGTACGTGATCTCAGATTTTTGTAACTTTTACCAGATGGAAGAAGGCAGAAGAGAGGATGCCAGGGGTGCATGGGGTCCTTCATTATGCTGGCTGCTTTACTAAGGCAGTGGATGGGAGGCTATGATCCCATGATGGATTGGGCTACGTTCATGACCTTTTGTAGTTTCTTGCGGTTTTGGGGAGAGCAGGATTGGGCAGCACGGTGGCACAGTGGTTAGCACCTCATAGTGCCAGGGACCCGGGTTCGATTCTGGCCTTGGGTGTTTGTGCACGGTTTGCATGTTCTCAATGTGTCTGTGTGGGTTTCCTCCGGGTGCTCCAGTTTCCTCCTCCTGTCCAAAGATGTGCAGGTTAGGTGGATTGGCCAGGCTAAATTGTCCCTTAGTGTCCACAGATGTGTAGATTAAGGGGGTTAGTGGGGTAAATATGTGGGGCTGTAATGATAGGCCAGGGGATGGGTCTGGGCGAGGTGATCCATTGGAAAGTCAGTGTAGACTCGATGGACCGAAAAGCCGCCTCCAGGACTGCAGCAATTCAATGATTATCCTGCTCTTCCCCACTGATGCTAACAGTGATCCTCTCTCTCGGGATCCTCGTCAGGCCTCATTTGGAGTACTGTGTGCAGTTCTGGTCGCCTCACTATAGGAAAGACGTAGAAGCTATTGAAAGGGTGCAGAGGAGATTTACAAGGATGTTGCCTGGACTGGGAGGCATGCCTTATGAAGATAGGTTGAGGGAGCTGGGACTCTTTTCCCTGGAGAGGCAAAGGTTGAGAGGCGACCTGATAGAAATTTATAAAATGTTGAGAGGAATAGATAGGGTGGACTCTCAGAGGCTATTTCCCTGGGTTGAAATGGTCGCTACGAGAGGACACAGATTTAAGGTGCGGGGAGGGAAGTACAGAGGTGATGTTAGGGGTAAGTTTTTCACTCAGAGGGTGGTGAGTGAATGGAATCGGCTGCCGTCATCGGTGGTGGAGGCGAACTCGCTGGGGTCTTTTAAAAGACTTCTGGATGAGTATATGGGGTTTAATGGGATTGGGGGTTATAGATAGGTCTATAGATTGGTGGGGTTGATGTGATCGGCGCAACTCGAGGGCCGAAGGGCCTGTTTGTGCTGTAATGTTCTATGTTCTCTCACAATTATTTTTCTTACATTTTTCAGGTGGCTGTTGATATGGAGTTCGCCAAGAACATGTATGAGCTTCACAAGAAAGTGGCGCCCAATGAAGTGATAGTGGGCTGGTAAGTACAGTGGGTGAGGGACTGAGAGACACCAGTCAGTGTACAATATTTCCTTGAGAGAGGCGAGTCCATGTACAGATATCTCATAGAGTGGGAATGAGAGACACCCGTCAGTGGACAGACATCTCCCTGAGAGAGGGGGACTGGGAGACACACCAGTCAGTGTCCAGATATCTCCCTGAGAGAGAGGGACTGAGAGACACCAGTCAGTGTACAATATTTCCTTGAGAGAGGCGAGTCCATGTACAGATATCTCATAGAGTGGGAATGAGAGACACCCGTCAGTGGACAGACATCTCCCTGAGAGAGGGGGACTGGGAGACACACCAGTCAGTGTCCAGATATCTCCCTGAGAGACTCCTGTTGGTGTACAGATATCTGAGAGAAATGAGCTGTTATTAAGGATTTTGAAATGTGTTTAATTTTTAGGTTTGCCACTGGCCACGATATCACGGAACACTCGGTGCTCATTCACGAATATTACAGCCGGGAAGCCCAGAATCCTGTGCATGTCACCGTGGATACGATGCTACAGGATGGACGAATGAGTATCAAGGCCTATGTGAGGTACGACAGGGTAGCTTTGAGCTTGCAGTCTGGCTCAGTTTGGAAGTTGAGGCCTTTGCCATGTTCTGCAGTGCCTTATATGAACGGTCTGCGATTGGTATTGTGTGGCTTTATACTTGCTACATCTCTCCCTCTTGACTTGCAGCACACCTCTTGGAGTTCCAGGGAAGACCATGGGAGTGATGTTCACACCCCTGACAGTGAAGTATGTGTATTACGACACAGAGCGAATTGGAGGTAAGTGGCATCCCAGCTAATAGCCTCTAGTCTTCCCTCAGTGAGAGGCGGGACTGAGACCCCTGACTCCAGACCCTCTCCTCGGATCGAGACGTTCCTGTCTCCAGTCTCCCCTCAGTGAGAGAGGGGACTGAAAGACCCATGTCTCCAGATTCTTCCCCCCAGAGAGCGACGGGATTGAGATGTTGCAGCGTCTACAGTGTCGGTGAGAGATGGGACCGAGAGACTTTTCTTTTTTTACCTACAGTGCAGAAAGAGGCCCATCGAGTCTGCACTGACCCAATTCCACCCAGGCCCTATCCCCATATCCCTACACATTATACCCACTAATCCCTCTAACCTACACATTCCAGGACACTAAGGGGCAATTTTAGCATGGCCAATCAACCTAACCCGCACATGTTTGGACCTCCAGTCTCCCCTCGATGAGATGGAACTGAGGGCCTCCTGTCTCCAGACTCTCTGAGAGGATGGGACTGAGATCATGCACAGGGGCATGTTTTGCAAAATGGTTCACAACTTGGAGATTCTGAAGCAAATGTAAAACAGATTGGTGGAATTGATTGATGTTTGCAAATGAAAAATATAAGGTGATTCCTTCTGATAAGGAAGAACATGGAGAAGTAATGTGGTGGCACAGCAGTTAGCACTGTTGCCTCACAGTGCCAGGGACCAAGGTTGAATTCTAGCCTTGGGTGACTGTGTGGAGTTTCCACGTTCTTCCCAGTCTGCGTGGGTTTCCTCTGGGTGCTCCGGTTTTCTCCCAAAGTTCTAAGGTGTGCAGGTTTGTTGGATTGGTCATACTAAATGGCTCCTTAGTGTCAGGGAGGTTAGCTTGGTAAATCTGTGGGGTTATGGGGATAGGGCCCGTTTGGCACCATTGTCAGCGCAGACTTGCTGGGCCAAATGGCCTCCTTCTGTGCTGTAGGGGTTCTATGATTCCAATATAAGATGAATAAAATTCTAAAAAGGAGTGCAGGAGCAGAGTGTATCTGTACAGAGATCATTGAAGCTGGTACGCTTGGGGGAGAGAGCATTTAATATAGGATAAATGATCTGGGTTTTATTAATAGGGGCACAGAGTACAAGAACAAACAGGGTATGCTGAACTTGTATCAGACATTAGTTAGACTTCAGCTGTGATATTGTGTACAGATCTGGGTGTAAGACTTCGGAAGAATGTGAATGCTTTAGACAGAATGCAGAAAAGATTCATGAGAATCACTGGGAAGTACAGAGGATCAGAGGGACTGGGGTGCGTGTCCATAGATCCCTGAAGGTAGCTGGACAGGATAATAAAGTATCATTGGTGAGGCCGCAGCTCGAGTACTGTGTGCAGTTTTGGTTGCCGCACTTACACAAGGATATTTTGGCCTTGGAGGGAGTGCAGAGGAGGTTTACTAGGCTCTTACCGGAGTTGAGGGGGTTGAGCTATGAGGAAAGGCTGAATAAACTAGGCTTGTACTCGTTAGAGTTTAGAAGAATGAGGGGAGATCTCATTGAGACATATAAGATGATGAATGGGATGGATAGGATAGAGGTGGAGAGACTCTTCCCGTTCAGAAAGGACAGTAGGACTCAGGGGCACAGCCTCAAGATAAAGGGGGGGGGGGGGCGGTTTAGAACGGAGTTGAGGAGGAACTTCTTCACTCAAAGGGTGGTGAATCTCTGGAATTCTCTGCCCGTTGAAGTAGTGGAGGCTGCCTCGCTAAATATTTTTAAGACGCGGGTTGATGGGTTTTTGATAGGCAAGGGAATTAAGGGTTATGGGGAGAGGGCGGGAATGTGGAACTGAGCCACGACAGATCAGCCATGATCTTATTGAATGGCGGGGCAGGCTCGAAGGGCTAGATGGCCTACTCCTGCTCCTATTTCTTATGTTCTTATGTAAGAAGTCACTTAGAATACTTGCCTTTATTAGCTGACGCATTGAACAGGGAGGTAATGATGGAGCTGTGTGAAGCGCTGGTGAGACCACAACTAGAGTACTGTTTGCAGTTCTGTTCACCACACTTATAGGAAGGATGTGATTGGACTGGAAAGAGTGCAGAGGAGATTCACCAGAATGTTGCCTGGGCTGGAGGATCTGAGCTTTGAGGAAAGATTGAAAGGCTGGAGCTGTTTTCCTTGGAGTAGTGAAGGTTGAAAGGGAACCTGATAGAGGTGTGTAAGGTTATGAGGGGCATAGATAGGGTGGATAGGACAGCATGTTTTCCAAGGATCAATAACCAGGGAGTATAGAGTTAAGGTAAGAGGTAAAAGGCTAAGAGGGGAGTTGGGGAGAACCCCACTGGGTGGTGGGAGTCTGGAACTCACTGTCTGAAAGCATGGTGGAGGTGGCAACCTTCACAACATTGAAGGAGTATTTAGATATTCACTTGTGCTGCCATAACCTTCAAGATCTACGGGTCAAGTGTTAGAAACTGGTATTAATGTCGTTGAATTTTTGTCAACCAGGTTGGACACAATGGGCTGAGTGGCCTCCTCCAATATTGGAAAAGTCTGAATCTATGACTGGTTCCCAGGGTGAGGAGGTTCAGTTCTGGGCATAGGTTGGAAAAGTTGGGACCTATTGTCCTCGGAGAAGTGGAAGCCGAGAGGAGACCTGGGTCAAGGTGTTCAAAATCACAAGGGGCCTGGGCAAAGCAGATGGGGAGGAACTGTTCCCGTTGGTGAAAGGATCGAGACGAGACTGGCAGAGACTGAAGGTGAAAGAAGTAACACAGACATGAGGGAGAAACTTCTCCCAGTGAGTGGTTCGGTTCTGGGAATGCACTGCCTTAGAGTGTGGCTGAGGTCAGTTTGAGCAAAGCTTTCCAGGAGGGACAAAAACTCCAGGGTGAGGGAGCATGGGTGGGAATGTGGTACTAGGTGACTTGTAGGCTGAGGAGAGATGGGCTGAATGGCCTTTTGTCATTTTAATGGCTCTCTGTGTCCTTGTCTCTCCCCCCGCTCCCCAACCCTTCAGTGGATGTGATCCAGAGAACAAGGACTAGCCCCAATCGGACCATCACCTTGTCTAGTGACCTGCAGCAAGTGGGTACATCAGCCGCCCACATCCAGGACATGCTGACCACAGTGCTTCAGTACGCCGAGGAGGTTCTGGTGAGTCGGGGCGGGGTGGAGGGTGGTTTCTGTCTGTGTTCATTCCCAGTCACACACTCCAGCCTCCCCTGTCAAGAACAGGCATTGTAAGAAGTCTCTCAACACCAGGTTAGAGTCCAACAGGTTTATTTGATAGTAATCCCACAAGCTTTTGGAAACGGTGTTCCTTTGTCAGGTGTGTGGAAGATTCTGATCAGAGAAGGGCATATAAAGACACACACAGTTTACAGAATACTGATACCAAGTCTTTACAGCTAACCTATTCAAGTCTTAAAGATGCAGACAATGTGAGTGCAGATAGCATGAAGCATAGGTTAAAGAGATGTGTATTGTCTCCAGACCGGACAGTGAGTGAGATTTTACAACCCAGGCAAGTCATGGGGGTTACACATAGTGTGTCATGAAGGCCACCTCGGAGAACGTTTACCTGAAGATCAGAGGCCGAATGCCCGCGACCACTGAAGTGTTCGCCAACAGGATCTTCAGTAAGCGTTCTCCGAGGTGGCCTTCACGATAACGCACAGTCACTGAGCAGAAACTGATAGCCAAGTTCTGCACACATGAGGACGGCCTCAACTGGGATCTTGGGTTTATGTTATACTATCTGTAACCCCCATGAACTTGTCTGGATTGTAAAATCTCACTTACTGTCTTGTCTGGAGACAATACACACCTCTTTAACCTATGCTAATGCTATCTCCACTCACACTGTATGCATCTTTAAGACTTGAATAGGTTAGCTGTAAAGACTTGCATTCTAATCAGTATTATGTAAACTGTGTGTGACTCTATATGCCCTTCTCTGATCAGAACCTTCCACACACCTGATGAAGGAACACCGTTTCCGAAAGCTTGTGGGATTACTGTCTAATAAACTGGTTGGACTCTAACCTGGTGTTGTGAGACTTTTTACTGTGTTTGCCCCAGTCCAACCCAGCATCTCTATGTCAAGAACAGTCATTACCATCTTTTCAAGGGGCAACTAAGGAAGGGCGATAAATACTGGCCAGCAAGCGCCCCCATGTTCTGTGAAAAATGAATCGACAGAGCCACGGGCCCAGCACGTACATAAAGAAAGAACAAAGAAAAGTACATCACACGAACTTTGGCCCTCCAAGCCTGTGCCAATTGTGAAGCCCTAACTAAGCTATTAAAAAAACCTTATGTCCTCACTTGGTCCGTATCCTTCTATTGCTTCCCTATTCATGTACCCATCCAGATGCCTCTTAATGTACCTACTTCCACTGCACCCAATGGCAGCATGTTCCAGGCACCCACCATTGAGGATAAAAGTAGGGAGGTCTTGCTGCGGCTGTACAGGGCATTGGTGAGGCCGCAGCTGGAGTACTGTGTGCAGTTTTGGGCGCCGTACTTACGCAAGGATATTTTGGCCTTGGAGGGAGTGCAGAGGAGGTTTACTCGGCTGATGCTGGAGTTGAACAAAGAACAACACAGCACGGGAAACAGGCCCTTCGGCCCAACGAGCCCGCGCCGCCGTCCCATTGTCTCAGTGACCTATTCATGATTTTAGTCTACGCCTAATGTACGAGGATCAGGGAGGTCCAATATAGGGACAATTTGTTACCCAATCAATCAGCCTAAAAGCACATTTTTGGGATGTGGGAGGAAACCGGAGCACCCGGAGGAAACCCACGCAACCATGGGGAGAATGCGCAAACTCCCACGGACACAGGCCCAAATCCATGTGTCCGCACAGCAACAGAGATAGTCTCTGAGCTGTCATGTTGCCCTCGAGATGGTTCAGTTTAAGCACACCAACGACATGAAGCAGTAGGCAACTCCCGAAGCAACATCCAAGAGCAGCCCACCATAACCTGCCGCATGCATGCCCCTTGCTGGTCAACAAGGTGGACTTAAATGCCTGTGGAGATGAAAAATTCATTATTAAACAGGCAAAGACTCTACATCCCTGAGGCAAAAACGGAATCCCAAGCCTACAATGTTTAGTAAGGCCTGCTATATCCCCATATATGTAGACCGCTCATGTGGCTGTCCAAGTGACTCTTAAACAACCCTAGCGTGCCTGCTTCCACCACCTTACTCGGCAGTGCATTCCACATCCCCACTACCCTTTGCGTGAAAAACTGCCCTCTAATATTTGTCTTATACTTAGCCCCCCTCACCCTAAGCCCGTGACCCCTCGTTCTATCCATTTCTAATAGCGGAAAAAGCTTACCACCATTTACTCTATCCCCTTCATAATCTTATAAACCTCTATTAGATCCCCCCTCAGCCAACGTCTCTCAAGGGAAAACAGCCCATGTTCGTTCAATCTTTCCTCGTAAGACAGCCCTTCCATACCAGGCAGCATCCTGGTAAATCTCCTCTGCACTCTCTCCAGGATCTCTACATCCTTCCGGTAGTGCGGCGACCAGAACTGGACGCAGTACTCCAGGTGAGGTCTAACCAACGTTCCATACAACTGCAACATCAGACTCCTACTCTTATATTCTATACCCCTTCCTATGAAGACTAACATACCATATGCTTTCCTCATCACATTCTGCACCTGCACCAACACCTTCAGGGACTTGTGCACTTGCATCCCCAGGTCTCTCTGCGTATCTATACTCCGGATAGTTCTACCTTTTATCTTATAACTCCCCTCCACATTATTCCGGCCAAAGTGCATCACCTCGCATTTCTCCGGATTAAATTCCATTTGCCATCTATCTGCCCAATCTACCAGCCTGTCTATGTCCTGTTGCATTGCCAGGCATTGCTCCTCAGTACCTGCCAATCCAACCATCTTAGTGTCATCAGCAAATTTGCTGATCACACCACCTACCCCCTCTTCCAAGTCATTAATATATACTACAAATAGTAGAGGTCCTAGTACCGAGCCATGCGGCACACCACTGGTGACAGACCTCCAATTGGAAAAGGAGCCTTCCACTACTACCCGCTGTCTCCTCCTCCCAAGCCAGTTCTCCACCCATCTACATACCTGGCCTTGTATCCCATGAGCCTTCACCTTTTCTATCAGCCTACCATGAGGGACCTTGTCAGACGCCTTACTGAAATCCATATAGACAACATCAACGGCTTGTCCTTCGTCAACCGTTTTTGTCACCTCTTCAAAAAATTCCAACAGATTCGTAAGGCACGACCTCCCTGTAACGAAGCCATGCTGCGAATCCCTGATCAGATTGCAGCGCTCCAGATGTTCATCCATCCTATCCTTGAGGATCCTCTCCATTATCTTGCCTATAACTGAAGTCAAGCTCACTGGCCTATAGTTCCCTGGGTTATCCCTCTGACCCTTCTTAAACAACGGTACTACATTTGCAATCCGCCAATCCTCTGGGACCTCACCTGTGTCCAAAGAAGAGACAAAGATTTGCGTCAGAGGCCCAGCAATTTCATCCCTCACCTCCCTTAGCAGCCTGGGATAGATGCTATCAGGCCCCAGAGATTTGTCCGTCTTTATACTGTCTAAAAGTCCCAACACCTCTTCCCTCGTGATGACTATTTCCCTCAACGGATCCTCAAACGCCTCAAGCACAGCACCAGACATCAGACCCCTCTCCTGCGTGAATACCGACGCAAAGTATTCATTCAAGATCTCCCCCATTCCCCCAGGCTCCAAGCATAGTTCCCCTCCTCTGTCCCTGAGAGGACCAATGTTCCCTCTAACCATCCTTTTGTTTCTAACATAGGAGTGAAATGCCTTAGGATTTTCCTTAATCCTACCCACCAAAGCCATTTCGTGGCCCCTTTTTGCCTTTCTGATGCCCCTTTTAAGTTCTCTCCTACATTCTCTGTATTCTTCTAACGCTATCTCTGTCCTCAAATGCCTAGATCTAGTGTATGCCTCCCTCTTTCTCCTGACCAGGTCCTCAATATCCCTAGTTACCCACAGCTCTGTAATCCTACCCTTCCCATCTTTCCTCTTGACCGGCACATGTCTTTCCTGCAAAGATTTTAGTTTTCCCTTGAGAGACTCCCTCATACCCAGCATCGACCTGCTATTAAACAGCTTACCCCAGTCCGTATCTTTAAGATCCTGCCTAATCGGTTGTATCTAGCCCTCCCCCAGTTTAACACCCTCCCCATAGGACAGGCTTCATCTTTATCCATTGAGGGGGTTGAGCTATGAGAAGAGGCTGAATAAATTAGGCTTGTACTCGTTAGAGTTTAGAAGAATGAGGGGAGATCTCATTGAGTCTTATAAGATGATGAATGGGATGGATAGGATAGAGGTGGAGAGACTCTTCCCGCTCAGAAAGGACAGTAGGACTAGGGGGCACAGCCTCAAGATAAAGGGGGGGGGCGGTTTAGAACAGAGTTGAGGAGGAACTTCTTCACTCAAAGGGTGGTGATCTGCCTTAAGCTTTCTCCCTTTTACCTTGAACCTGTGACCTCTTGTAATTGACACTTACACTCTGGGGGAAAAAAAATCTGACTATCCACGCTTTACGCCTCTCATAATTTTGTAGACCTCAACTTCTGTCTTCCCAGTGAAAACAATCCTAGTTTATTCAACCTCTCCTCATAGCCAATGCCCCTGAGATCAGACACCATCCTGGTGAACCTTCTTTGGACTCTCTCCAAAGCTTCCACGTCTATCTGGTAGTATGGTGGCCAGATCTGCTCGCAGTACTCCAAATGCGGCCTGACCAAGATTTTATGTAGCTGCAACATGCTTTCCGAACTCTTGTACTCAAAGACGCAGCTGATTTAAGGCAAGAATGCGATATGCTTTCTTTCTCACTTGGTCACCTGTGTTGCCACTTTTAGGGAACTGTGGTCCTGCATGCCCAGATCCCTCTGTATGTAAATGTTCCTCATGCGTTCTGCCATTTACAGTATAATTCACACCTAAGCTTGATCTTCCTAAACGCATCACCTCTCATTTGTCCAGATTAAACTCTATCTACCATTTCTGCGTCCAAGTCTCCAATCTATCTGCATCCTGTTGTATCCTCTGACAATCCTTGGCACTATCAGCAACTCCACCAATCTTGTCATCGGCAAACTTACTAAACAGATCACCCACATCTTCCTCCAGGTCATTTATGTATATATACTACAAACAACAGAGGTCCCAGCACTGATTCCTGCAGAACACCACTAGCTACAGATCTCCATTCTGGAAAACACCCTTTCACCATTACTCTGTCTTCTATGACCAAGTAAAAAATCTGACAACACCGGGTTTAAGTCCAACCGGTTTATTTGATAATACACTCACTAGCTTTTGGGGTTAGTCCCTTCGTCAGGTGAATGGAGAGTTCTGGCCTCAGACAGAGCATATAAAGCACAGACAGTTTAGAGATTAATGATTAGAATGCAAATCTTTACACCTAACCTGCTGTTCAAGTCTTAAAGTGGCCAACAATGTAAGTGGAAGGAGCACTGATCACAGGTTAAAGAGATGTGTATTGTCTCCAGACAGCACAGTGAGATTTTGCAAACTCAGGCAAGTCACGGGGTTTACAGATAGTGCGACACGAACCCAAGATCCTTGTTGAGACCGTCCTCATGTGCAGAACTAAGCTATCAGTCTCTGCTCAGCGACTCTGCGCTGTTGTGTGTCGTGAAGGCCGCCTTGGAGAATGCTTACCCAAAGGTCAAAGGCCGAATGCCCGTGACCACTGAAGTGTTCGCCAACAGGAAGGGAACAGTTTTGCCTGGTGATTGTCGAGTGATGCCCACTCATCCGTCGTCGCAGCGTCTGCATTGTCTCCCCAGTGTACCATGCTTCGGGACATCCTTTCTTGTCTTCTATGACCAAGCCAGTTCTGTATCCATCCAGCCAGCCAGCCCAGCCCGAATCACATGGGATTTTAGTATTTGTACCAGTCTGCCATGTGGGAACTTGTCAAACGCCTTACTAAAGTCCATATAAACTACATCCACAGCCCTTCCCTCATCAGTTCTCTTTTTCACCTCTTCAAAAAAAACTCGATCAAGTTGGTGAGACACGACCTTCCCTGTACAAAACTATGCTGCCTGTCACTCGTAGAAACATAGAAGATAGGAGCAGCAGGAGGCCATTTGCCCGTTCGTGCCTGCTCCTCCATTCATCACAAGCATTGCTGATCATCCAACTCAATAGCCTAAACCTGCTTTCTCCCTGTAATCTTTGATCTCATTTGTGCCAAGTGCTATATCCAGCCGCCTCTTTAAAAGATTCAGTGTTTTGGCATCAACTACTTACTGTGGAAATGAAGTCCACAGGTTCATCACTCTTTGGATAAAGTGTCCCCTCATCTCTGTCCTAAATGGTCTACCCTGAATCCTCAGACTGTGACCCCTGGTTCTGGACATTGAGAACATCCTCTGTACATCTACCCTGTCTATTCCTGTTAGAATTTAAGTCTCAATGAGATCCCCGTCATTCGTCTGAACTCCAGTGAAATCGATCCTGACTTGGCTGATCCCTCCTCGTACGTCAGTGCTGCTGTCCCTGGAATCAGCCTGGTAAACCTTTGCTGCACCCCATGGAGAGCAAGAACATCCTTCCTCAGAAAAGGAGACCAAAACTGCAGGCAATACTTTCGGTGAAGCCTCACCAAGGCCACGTATAATTGCAACAACACATCCCTGCTCCTGTACTTGAAACCTCTCGCAAAAACGGCCAATATGGAATTTGTTGCCTTTACTGCCTGCTGCACCGGCATTCTTACCTTCAGTGACTGGTGCACAAGGACACCCAGGGCCCGCTGCACACTCCCCTCTCCCAATGTACAGCCATTCAAGTATTAATCTGCTGCCTTGTTTTTGCTTCCAAAGTGAATAACCTCACATTTATCCAAATTATACTGCATCTGCCCACTCACTCAACCTGTCCAGATCATGCTGAAGGATCTCTAGTCACAGTTCACCCTCCCACCCAACTTGGTATTATCTGCAAACTTTGAGATGTTACATTTTTATTCCCACATCCAAACATAAATATATATTGTGAATAGCTGGGGTCCCAGCACTGATCCCTGTGGCACCCCATGAGTTACTGTCTACCAATTCCTACTCTGTTTCCCCTCTGCCAACCAGTTTTCTATCCATTTCAATACACTTCCCCTAATCCTATGCGCTTTAATCTTGAATGATAATGTCTTATGTGGGATTTGTCAAATGCTTTCTGAAAGTCCAAATATACCACATCAACTGGCTCCCCTTGTCAACTCTACGAGTTACATCTTCAAAGAATTCCAACAGATTTCCAAGCGTTCCAAGCATGATTTCCCCTTCATCCATGCTGACTCTGTCTGATCATGCCACTGCTTTCTAAATGATCTGCTATAAAGTGCTTGACAATAGATTCAAGAATTTTCCCCAGTACCGATATTAGACTTAATGTTCTATAATTTCCTATAACTATAATCAGTCCATTTTCTTCCAACTGTGCATATAGCATGTCCTTCAATATCTTCTCCAAAAGCTTCCCCAAAATTGACGTCAGCCCTCATGGCCTATAATTTCCAGGATTATCCCTGCTTCCTTTCTCGAACAAGGGCTATTTTCCAGTCCTCTGGAACCTCCCCTATGGTCAAAAAGGATGTGGAGATATTTGGTAAGGCTCCAGCTATTTTCCCCCTTACCTCCCACAGTAACCTGGGATGGATTCCATCCGGCCCCAGGGACTTGTCTACTTTAATGCAATTTAGGATACTTAACACTTCCTCCTATGATATATTGACATTTTCTAGAGCGTTCACACACCTATCCCGGACCTCAACATCAGTCATGTCCTAAGAACATAACATAAGAAATAGGAGCAGGAGGAGGCCATCTAGCCCTTCGAGCCTGTCCCGCCATTCAATAAGATCATGGCTGATCTGTCGTGGCTCAGTTCCACATTCCCGCCGTCTCCCCATAACCCTTAATCCCCTTGCCTATCAAAAACCCATCAACCCGTGTCTTAAAAATATTGAGCGAGGCAGCCTCCACCACTTCAACGGGCAGAGAATTCCAGAGATTCACCATCCTTTGAATGAAGAAGTTCCTCCTCAACTTTCTAAACCACCCCCCCTTTATCCTGTGGCTGTGGCCTCTAGGCCTACTGTCCTTTCTGAGCGGGAAGAGCCTTTCCACCTCTAGCCTATCCATCCCATTCATCATCTTATACGTCTCAATGAGATCTCCCCTCATTCTTCTAAACTCTAACGAGTACAAACCTAGTTTATTCAGCCTCTCCTCATAGTTCAACCCCCTCAACTCCGGAATCAGCCTAATAAACTTTAATTATTAATTATTAATAAATTTAATGCGGAGAAGTGAGGTAATTCACTTCGGTAGGAGCAACAGATGTGTCGAGTATAGGGCTAACGGGAGGACTTTGAATAGTGTGGATGAACAGAGGGATCTAGGTGTATGTGTACATAAATATCCTAAATTCCCTACTGGTAAATGGGGTTCCATTGTCTGTCACAAATAATTCTGGGATCCCGTGAGTACTGAAAGACTGCCTAAGTCTCTCTATCGTGCTATGCAATGTGGTGGATGCCATCCGGTGCACATGGAACATTGATTCATATCAGGAACATTAAGCCCATTAATAGTCCTGTGAAATCCACATGCACTATACCCATGGTCTTCCTAGCCAATTCCAGGGGTGTAGGGAAGCTACTGGTGGGATCCGCTGGTTTTCTTGGCACATTCTGCATGTTTTTACTGTCTTCTTTATATCCCCATCTATGCCAGGCCACCAGACGTAGTTTTTCACTGACATCTTCATTTTTGCAATCCCTGGATGGCCACTATGAAGTTCTTGAAGAACGGGTCTTTAGGCAGCATGTGGAAGAACCACCTGGACCACCCATAGGATAATTCCATCTTCCATGCTGAACTTATAAGGCTTCAAATGTTGTGCCAGGCATTCTTTCATCCATTCATATGGCTTAAGTTTGCCAATGTGGGATTGGTCTGAGTTTTAATTTACTTATTTAAATTAATAATATTTCTATGTTCTAAACCTCCTCTGCACTCCCTCCAAGGCCAAAATATCCTTGCATAAGTGCGGCGACCAAAACTGCACACAGTACTCCAGCTGTGGCCTCACCAGTGCCCTATACAGCTGTAGCAAGACCTCCCTACTTTTATATTCAATCCCTCTTGCTATGAAGGCCAGCATCCCATTCGTCTTCCTGACCACCTGCTGCATCTGCAGGCTGGGTTTTTGCGACACATGCACAAGGACCCCGAGGTTCCTCTGTACCATCGCATGCTCAAAGACAGTAGGAGTAGGGGGCACAGCCTCAAGGTAAAGGGGGGGCGTTTTAGAACGGAGTTGAGGAGGAACTTCTTCACTCAAAGGGTGGTGAATCTCTGGAATTCTCTACCTGTTGAAGTGGTGGAGGCTGCCTCGCTAAATATTTTCAACAAGCGGGTTGATGGGTTTTTGATAAGAGAGGGGATTAAGGGTTATGGGGAGAGGGTGGGAATGTGGAACTGAGCCACGACAGATCAGCCATGATTTCATTGAATGGCGGGGCAGGCTCGAAGGGCCAGATGGCCTACTCCTGCTCCTATTTCTTATGTTCTTATGCTGCAATTTTTTGCCACGTAAGTAATAATCCTTCCTACCGTTATTCCTACCAAAGCGGACAACCTCACATTTGCCAACATTAAATTCCATTTGCCAGTTCCTGGCCCATTCGCCCGGCCTATCTAGATCCTTCTGCAGATTCTCCACACCCTCTGCGCAATTTGCCGTTCCAGCAATCTTGGTGTCATCAGCAAATTTCGACACCATACATTCGGTTCCCTCCTCCAGATCATCTATATAAATGGTGAATAGCTGAGGCCCCAGCACTGACCCCTGGGGCACTCCACTAGTCACCAACCGCCAATCCGAATAGCACCCATTGACCCCCACTCTCTGCCTCCTATTTGACAGCCAATCCTCTATCCACGCTAACACCCTACCCCCAACTCCATGCCCCCTTACCTTCTGCAATAACCTCTTGTGAAGCACCTTGTCAAACGCCTTCTGAAAATCCAGAAAGACCACATCTACCGGCTCTCCTCTATCCACCGCCCTAGACACATCCTCATAGAACTCCAATAAATTTGTCAGACATGACTTCCCCTTAACGAAACCGTGCTGCTTCTGCTCTACCAAACAATTCTCCAAGATGTTTTGCTATTTTCTCCTTGATCATGGATTCTAACGTTTTTCCTACAACAGACGTTAAACTAACCGTCCTATAATTCCCCGCCTTTTGCCTGCCACCCTTCTTAAACAACGGCGTAACATTAGCCGTTTTCCTATCTTCCGGCACTTCCCCGGAATCCAGCGACGTTTGGAAAATAATCACCAAGGCATCCACTATCACCTCTGCCATTTCCTTCAGAACCCTTGGATGCATTCCATCCGGTCCTGGGGACTTGTCCTCCTTGATGAATACTGATGTAAAGTATTCATGAAGGATCTCACCCACTTCCTGAGGGTCCACATACAACTTCCCTCCCTCTTTCTCTTGTTACCCTCCCACTCCTAATAGATGCATAAAAAGCCTTGGGATTTTCCTTGACCCTGTGTGCTAAAGGTAATTCATGGCTTCTTTTAGCCTCCCTAATTCCATGTTTAAGTTCCTTTCTGCTTTCTCTCTACTCCACAAGGTTTGTAATTACATAGACTTATTGTATGCTTCCTTTTCCCTTTTGACTGAGTTTACCATTTCCCTTGTTGTCCATGGTTCCTGAATCCTGTCACTTCTATTCTTCATTTTTTGCAGGGACATGCGTGTCCTGCACTTCAATCAATTGGCCTTTAAAAGCCTTCTACATGTCAGACATTGATTTGTCCTCAAATAGCCGCTCCTAATCCACATTCCCTAGTTACTGTTTTAATTTGGATGTATTTGGCTGTTGCCCAGTTAAGCACCCTCGCTGAGAGCGACTCTTATCCTTATCCATGACTACCCAGAATCTTATGGAATTACTGTTGCCAAGCCCAGAATACCCCCCCACTGAAACATCGATCTCCTGGTCTGGCTCATTCCCCAATACCAAGTCTGGTATGACCCCCTCCTTGGTTGGATTGGCAACACACTGTATCCAAAAGCCCTCCTGGACACATTAAACGAATTGTTCTCCACCTGACCCCCTGGCTGTAAGGGAGTCCTGGTGAATATGGGGGAAGGTAAAGTCAGCCATCACAAATACCCTGCTTTTTTCACACCTTTCCAGTAGCTGATTACACATCTGTTCCTCTGTCTCCTGTGGGCTGTTGG
Organism: Prionace glauca; assembly: GCA_037974335.1. Classification (NCBI taxonomy): domain Eukaryota; kingdom Metazoa; phylum Chordata; class Chondrichthyes; order Carcharhiniformes; family Carcharhinidae; genus Prionace; species Prionace glauca. The sequence goes on along the minus strand of JBBMRE010000090.1, from coordinate 430,053 downwards.
GAGGTTCATAATACACTCCCCCAACATAGTGAATTCACCCTTCCTATTCCTGAGCTCCACTCATAATGTCTCACTGTGAGATCCCTCCAATGTGTCCTCCCTCATACAGCAGTGATATGCTCCCTGATCAGCAATGTAACTCCCCTAACCCCTTTTGTTTCCTCTTTCCCGTCTAAAATGATACAGAACATAGAACGTTACAGCACAGTACACGCCCTTCGGCGCTCAATGTTGTGCCGAGCTATGTCCAATCCCAAGATCAAGCTATCCTCTCCCTATAATTCTGGAGTGCTCCATATGCCTATCCAATAACCGCTTGAAAGTTCCAAAAGTGTCCTACTCCACTATCACAGCAGGCAGTCTATTCCACACCCCAACCACTCTCTGGGTGAAGAATCTACCTTGGACATCCTTCCTATATCTCCCACCATGAACCTTATAGTTATGCCCCCCTAGTAACAGCTACATCCCGTCGAGGAAATAGTCTTTGCACGTCCACTCTATCAATCCCTCTCAACATCTTATAAACCTCAAGTCGCCTCTCATCCTCCTCTGCTCCAAAGAGAAAAGCCCCAGCTCCCTCAACCTTTCCTCATAAGATCTACCCTCCAAACCAGGCAACATCCTGGTAAATGTCCTCTGCACTCTCTCCAATGCTTCCACATCCTTCTTACAATGAGGTGACCAGAACTGCACGTGATATTCCAAATGTGTTCTCACCAACGTCCGGTATAGTTGCAGCATAACCCCACGGCTCTTAAACTCAAATCCCCTGTTAATAAATGCTAACACACTATAAGCCTTCACCGCTCTATCCACTTGAGTGGCAACCTTCAGAGATCTGTGGATATGAACCCCAAGATCTCTCTGTTCCTCCACATTCCTTAGAACCCTGTTGTTGACCCTGTAATCCACATTCAAGTTTGTCCTAGCAAAATGAATCACCTTACTTATCAGTGAATTTCCAGGAATGTTAAGCTGCCAGTCCTGTCCCTCCTTTAACCATGTCTCCGTATTTGCAATAACATCATGCTTCCATGCAGTAATCTAGGCTCTCCAGTTCACCTGTTTCACCTGTAATAATTCTTGCATTGAAGCAGATGCACTCCAGACCTCCAGTCCCACTGAGCCCTGCTGTTTCCCTCTGCTCGCTCTCACTCTGCACTCTCTTTATCTCAGTCTCACTTTCTACCTCATTCCATAAACTTACTGGCTGCAGTTCTGGTTCCCACCCCACTGTCGCACTTGTTTAAATTCTCCGAACAGCATGAACAAATCTCCCACCCAGGATATTGGTGCCCTTCCAGTTCAGGTGCAACCCGTCCTCCTTGTACAGGTCCCACCTTCCCAGAAGACATCCCAGTGATCCATATGCCTAAAACCCTCCCTCCTACAACAGCTCTTTAGCCACGTGTTCAGCTGTATCATCTCCCTGTTCCAAGCCTCACTAGCACGTGGCATGGGCAGTAATCCTGAGACTACTACCTTAGCGGTCCTACTTTTTAACTCCTTGCCTAATCCCCTGAACTGAGTTTGCAGGGCACAGTTTATTAATCCTGTTCTTCCTCCATCTTTCCAGTCAGGCAAAGTCACAGCTGACAACACAGTTGGAAGATTCCTCATTGATTTGGTTAACAAGGTCCCAAAGATTTCAGCCCAGGATTTTGAAGCTATGCTGAATAGTAACATCAATGTGAGTTCCCCAAATCTAGTTTAACCAAGGGTTCAGGTTGCTTTATATATAGAATAACAGATGCCTGAGAGTGTGTTACAGACTGGAATCTAATCGAGGGGTTCAGGGCGGTTTATATATAGAATAACAGATACCTGGGAGTGAGTTACAGACTGGAATCTAATCGAGGGGTTCAGGTGGTTTATATATAGAATAACAGATACCCGGGAGTGAGTTACAGACTGGAATCTAATCTAGTGGTTTGGGGTGGTTTATATATAGAATAACAGATACCCGGGAGTGAGTTACAGACTGGAATCTAATCGAGGGGTTTGGGGTGGTTTATATATAGAATAACAGATACCCGGGAGTGAGTTACAGACTGGAATCTAATCGAGGGGTTCGGGGTGGTTTATATATAGAATAACAGATACCCAGGAGTGAGGTACAGACTGGAATCTAATAAAGGGGTTTGGGGTGGTTTATATATAGAATAACAGATACCCGGAGTGAGGTACAGACTGGAATCTAATCGAGGGGTTCAGGGCGGTTTATATATACAATAACAGATACCCGGGAGTGAGTTACAGACTGGAATCTAATTGAGGGGTTCAGGGCGGTGTATATATACAATAACAGATACCCGGGAGCGAGTTACAGACTGGAATCTAATCGAGGGGTTTGGGGTGGTTTATATATAGAATAACAGATACCCGGAGTGAGGTACAGACTGGAATCTAATCGAGGGGTTCAGGGTGGTTTATATATAGAATAACAGATACCTGGGAGTGAGTTACAGACTGGAATCTAATCGAGTGGTTTGGGGTGGTTTATATATAGAATAACAGATACCCGGGAGTGAGTTACAGACTGGAATCTAATCGAGGGGTTCGGGGTGGTTTATATACAGAATTACAGATACCCGGGAGTGAGATACAGACTGGAATCTAATCGAAGGGTTCAGGGTGGTTTATATACAGAATTACAGATACCCGGGAGTGAGTTACAGACTGGAATCTAATCGAGGGGTTCGGGGTGGTTTATATATATAGAATAACAGATACCCGGGAGTGAGTTACAGACTGGAATCTAATCGAGGGGTTTGGGGTGGTTTATATATAGAATAACAGATACCCAGGAGTGAGTTACAGACTGGAATCTAATAAAGGGGTTTGGGGTGGTTTATATATAGAATAACAGATACCCAGGAGTGAGTTACAGACTGGAATCTAATAAAGGGGTTTGGGGTGGTTTATATATAGAATAACAGATACCTGGGAGTGAGTTCCAGACTGGAATCTAATCGAGGGGTTTGGGGTGGTTTATATATAGAATAACAGATACCTGGGAGTGAGTTACAGACTGGAATCTAATCGAGGGGTTTGGGGTGATTTATATATAGAATAACAGATACCCAGGAGTGAGTTACAGACTGGAATCTAATCGAGGGGTTTGGGGTGATTTATATATAGAATAACAGATACCCAGGAGTGAGTTACAGACTGGAATCTAATAAAGGGGTTCGGGGTGGTTTATACACAGAATAACAGATACCTGGGAGTGAGTTACAGACTGGAATCTAATCGAGGGGTTTGGGGTGATTTATATATAGAATAACAGATATCCAGGAGTGAGTTACAGACTGGAATCTAATCGAGGGGTTTGGGGTGGTTTATATATTGAATAACGGATATCCGGGAATAAGTTACAGATTGGAATCGAGTCACGAAGTTCACGGTGGTTTATATATAGAATAACAGATACCGAGAGTGAGTTACAGACTGGAATCTAATAAAGGGGTTCGGGGTGGTTTATATATAGAATAACAGATACCGAGAGTGAGTTACAGACTGGAATCTAATCGAGGGGTTTGGGGTGGTTTATATATAGAATAACAGATACCCAGGAGTGAGTTACAGACTGGAATCTAATCGAGGGGTTTGGGGTGGTTTATATATAGAATAAGAGATGCCTGGGAGTGAGTTACAGACTGGAATCTAATCGAGGGGTTTGGGGTGGTTTATATATAGAATAACAGATACCGAGAGTGAGTTACAGACTGGAATCTAATCAAGGAGTTCAGTGTGATTTATATATAGAAGGACTGGTATCTAATGGGGAATTGGGGGGAATTGGGGAATTTGTGCATGTATAGCAGCATAACAGGTTTGTTCAATGATCTCTTGCAGGACTTGCTGATGGTGACTTACCTCTCCAACCTCACGCAGGCTCAGATTGCCTTGAACGAGAAGCTGGTGGCGTTGTAGGTATCCTCGAAGGAGCGTTAGCCTCCAGTAAAGAGATGGACTGTATATGTGGAAGAATTGTTGATCAACTGCTTTCTCTATTGTTGTGAAAAAAAGGCCATTGCTGTTTTTATCAATAATAACCCCACTTCCCCCACTGCGTAAAATAAAGTTAGTCTATCAGACTTAATGGTGGACAAAATTCTTTCTCTTTCAGATGTGCGATGTCTCTGTGCTTACTAAATCCTTTCTCCATGTAATTCTGCAACTCTCTCTAGCACTGCAACCACCCTCATTCTCTCGGCATTCCCCCACCCCAGCGTTTGACACGTCCCCCCAAGTGGCCCCCTTGTTTCCCGCCCCTCCCTTTTGTGTCCCTCTCCTCCCTTTTGTGTCCCTCTCTTTCCCCAACCTCCCTTCTCGGCGTATACCCCCCCACACCTTGGAGTTCCCCTTTTCCTCCCCACTCTTCTCGGCCTCCACTGCTCGACCACCCCCACCCCCGGAACTGCTCGCATCCCCGTCACTCGCTTACTCCCCCACTTCTCTCATTTGCATGCGCACATTGCCAGAAATGCCCAGGCAATGACTTTAGCAGCATACACTTTACCATTAATATTTTTATTATGTCTGACATTTTTTAATAGCATTCCATACAGTTTGCAAATATCTATAACATCTGGCTCAGGGTGTGTGGAGGATCCTGCCAGGTCACGCACCTCCTCTTGATGTGCAGGAATCCGTTGTTGTAATTGTCCGCCACATCTTCGCTCGGCTCCCACTTTGAGGCTGGCCTCGATTTGGTGCCAGGGAAAAAGTAGGCCTCGGCCCAGACAAGGGCTGAAAACAGGACCCCACCTGCAGTCAATTTTAGTACCTTTATAGTTTTGACATGTCTCTGGTTAAGCGATTAATTGAGAATTTATTGCACAGTTTAGTTATAAAGCTGTTATTTGTTGCGTCGATGTGCTGGTGCAGTCAGCCCGCCCCCTTCCCTCCCCCCGAACAGGGGAGTGTGGCAGTGTGAGAAATGGGGGTGGGGGGGGGGATTTGTACGAGAAACAAAATAATTCTGCTGTCAGCTGAGGGCTTAGCCTGGTGTATACTGTGTGTCAGTGTGTGTGTGTGTGTGTCTCTCTCCATGTCAGAAAGTTATACGTTCCACTTAGCTCACTGAGCCCCGTAATATAGGCCGGATTAGCATCTACATACAGCAAGACCTGAGTGTCATCCCGACTGGGGCTGAGATGTGGCAAATGTTTGATTCAAGCAGGTACCAGGCAATGACCATCTCCTAACAAGGGAGGATCTAACTATCACCCCTTAACGTTCAGTGGCATTACCATCACTAAATCCCCCACTATCAACATCCCAGGGGTTACCATTGACCAGAAACTGTACAAGCCCAGCCATATAAATACTGTGGCTACCAGAGCAGCTCAGAGTTTGAGAATCCTGCAGCAAGTAACTAACATCCTGACTCTCCAAAGCCTAGCCATTATCTACAGTGCACAAGTCGAGAGTGTGATGGAATACTTCCCCACTTGCTTGGATGGCTGCAGCTCCAACAACACCCAAGAAACTCGCCCACCATCCAGGCAAAGCAGCCCCACTTGATTGCTACCCATTCTACGATCATTTGATCCCTCCACCACCGACACACAGTGGCAGCCATGTGTCTGCCATTTACAAAATGCACTGCAGCAACTCGCCAAGGTTCCTTAGGCAGCACCATCCAGACCTGTGATAATTGCCATCTAGAGGGCCAAGGGGGACAGACTTGTGAAATTGGGGTAGGTATGTATTTGCTAGACAGGGCTTGACAGAGCGGCTCCATTCAGTATTGAGTGAACCTCCCTCTCGCTGAATATTTGTAGATTAATGGAATGGAGTGACTGTGGCACAGTGGTTAGCACTGCTGCCTCATAGCCCCGAGAACCCAGGTTCAATTCTGGTCTCGGGTGACTGTGGAGGTTGCACATTCATTGTGTCTGAGTGGGTTTTGTCTGGTTTCCTCCCACACTCTAAAAATGTGCAGGTTAGGTAGCTTGCTAATGTGTGGGGTTACGGGGATAGGGCAGAGGTAAAGGCCTGGGTGGGATGTTCTTTTGGAAAGTTGATGCAGACTCAATGGGCTGAATGGCCTTGTTCTGCACCCTAGGGATTCAATGGTTGTACTTGATCTGAATGGAGTGATTCTGTTCCCGATGGTTTATTTTGTGTAGTTCTTTCCAAGGTAAGGACCGATGGGTGAATGGTCTCCTTTTTGAGTTGCACATTCCTTCATCTCACTGAATGTTTGTATTTGAATTGAGTGGAGTGATGATTGTGTTTGAATTGAATAGAGTAGGGGCTAATAGAATAGCTTTCTGGGAGATGGTACAAATGGTGCTACATTAATGCACAGCTGATGTGCATTGAGTGAGAGTAAGAAAGATTTGATTGTTCACTCCCCGGACACACACCCTTGGTCTTGGGATGTGGGCAGTGGGAGAGAATGGAAGGACATTCGGCCCATCAACTCCATTGTCATCTCTGTTCCCACTACCCTCGTGGATAGCAAGTTTCTGGTATTCACCACTAGCTGTGTAACAAGTGCTTCCCCACTTGCCTGGATGAGTGCAGTACCAATAACACTCAAGAAGCTTCCAGTTCAAAGCAGCCCCGTTTGATCGGCACCACATCCACATTCGCTCCCTCCATCACTGACGCACAGTGGCAACAATGTGCACTACCTACAAGATACACTGCAGGAATTCACCAAAGTTCCTTTGCCAGCACTTTCCTAACCTGTATCTTCTACCAGCTAGAAGGATGGGAATAGCAAACGTATGGGAACACCTTCAAGCTTCCTCCAAGTCACTCGCCATCCTGACTTGGAAATATATTGGCTGTTGCTGGGTCAAAATCCTGGAACTGCTCTCTCTAACAGCACTGTGGGTGTACCTGCACCTCAGAGGTTTGCAGGAGTTCCAGGAAGTTGGTCATCTTAAGGGGCGATTAGGGAAACTGGACCAAGTCAGCAGTGCCTAGATCCCATCAAAATGTTACATTGTCGCCTGTGTCTCTCTTATCCCTCCTCAATCTCATTTGCTCCGAGGAGAACAGCCTCCATCCAAGGGAGCATTGTGCCAAATCTGCTCTGCGCCCAGTCGAACAACCCTCACGTCCTCCTATAATTTGGCGCCCCAGCATGGGCTCAATAACACAGTTGTGGCCTAACTAGTGCCTGGTTAAGTGGATGGGAAAGGGAGGAGTGGTAGGAAGAGGTATGGGAGGGGGAGCCACTCCGTGTGAAACCTGGAGCTCTCCACCCCCAGGACGTTCCCTTGGAGAGGAGGAGGAGAATCCCAGAGTGAGGGGGCGAGGGGTGTGTGCCGGTGACTGTACTGGTGCCTCGCACACCCACCCTGGCGCCTCACCGGCCCCCTCTCCTGACGCTGCCCTCGGTCAGACGTTGCTGATCTTCATGTTCCGCGGGCTGGCGTCCTTCCTGGGGGGCGCCCTCAGGGTCTCCTCGAGCCTGCTTTTCTCCGGGTCGCCGCCCCCAGGCCAGGGGGACTCGGGCCCCCCCGCCACCTTGGCGACCCGGTCAAAGGTGGCAAAGTCGGCCACGTACTTACCGCTGGGTGAGAGGGAGATGGCGGGGCAGAACTCGTAGCCCCAGAGGATCTCCTCGGGCAGGTAGGAGGTCCGAACCTGGCACATGGCGCTGGTGGACTCCACGGTGCCGCTCATGATCACCACCAGCTCGAACTCCTGGTCGCGGCTAGGCGCCAGGGCTGCCCGCCGCAGCGGACTTGCCTCATCAATGAGGTGGTAGAAGGTGAGGGGCAGGATGAGGAAGGGGCTGTCGGTGCCGGCGTCCACCTGGAACTCCACGTTGACTTGTTGCAGCCGGAAGCTCTCCCCCTCGGCCGCCCGGTGTGCCCGCAGGAGCTTCCCCGACACCTGGCAGCCCAGCAGGAGGCTGGTGCGCATGTTGGCCACGCGGATCATCAGGCAAAGCTTGCCGTCTCGGCTGGACACCACAGCATGGTGGCTGAAGCGCACGGTGCCAGCCCGTTTCTTGGGCCGGGCAATCTTGGCCAAGAAGGTGCCCGTCACAAAGACCTCCAGCAGGCTAGTGAAAATCAGCTGGCCAATCAGCAGCACGATGGCGAGCGGGCACTCTTCGGAGATGTAGCGATAGCCATAGCCAATGGTGGTCTGGGACTCCAGGGAGAAGAGGAAGGCCGCTGTCAGGGTCTGCATGTTGGCAACACAGAGGGTGTGGTTGGCGCCAGGCTCAGGGGGCACTGCGATATCACCATGCAGCAGTGCCACCAGGTACCAGGCCAGCCCAAAGAGAAACCAAGTCCCCACGAAGGTGGCGGAGAAGAGGGCCAGCTTGTAGCGCCACTTGAGGTCGATGAATGTGGTCCAGAGGTCCTTCAGATAGAGGAAGCGCCAGTCACGGACATGGTCAATCCTCACATTGCTGTGTCCATCTTTGGTCATCACTCGTCTCCGCTGACGCCCAGTCCTCAGCAGCGGCTGGCTGTCCGTCTGTGTTGTCTGGGAGAAGAAAACCTTAGGGGACGCCATCTTGGTACAACTGCTGAACTGCGGAGGAGAATGTCAAGAATTATGTCAGGTCCAGACTCCCACATTTTTTCTTGGTTGGGGAGTATTTTGAATAACTTGATTTATATCAGGATACAGGGTGCGGACAGGGAGCTTTACTCTGTATCTAACCCCGTGCTGTACCTGTCCTGGGAGTGTTTGATGGAGACAGTGTAGAGGGGGTTTTACTCTGTATCTAACCCCGTGCTGTACCTGTCCTGGGAGTGTTTGATGGGGACAGAGTAGAGGGAGATTTACTCTGTATCTAACCCCGTGCTGCACCTGTCCTGGGAGTGTTTGATGGGGACAGTGTAGAGGGAGATTTACTCTGTATCTAACCCCGTGCTGCACCTGTCCTGGGAGTGTTTGATGGGGACAGTGTAGAGGGAGATTTACTCTGTATCTAACCCCGTGCTGTACCTGTCCTGGGAGTGTTTGATGGGGACAGTGTAGAGGGAGATTTACTCTGTATCTAACTCCATGCTGTACCTGTCCTGGGAGTGTTTGATGGGGACAGTGTAGAGGGAGATTAACTCTGTATCTAACTCTATGCTGTACCTGTCCTGGGAGTGTTTGATGGGGACAGTGTAGAGGGAGATTTACTCTGTATCTAACTCCATGCTGTACCTGTCCTGGGAGTGTTTGATGGGGACAGTGTAGAGGGAGATTAACTCTGTATCTAACTCTGTGCTGTACCTGTCCTGGGAGTGTTTGATGGGGACAGTGTAGAGGGAGATTTACTCTGTATCTAACTCCGTGCTGTACCTGTCCTGGGAGTGTTTGATGGGGACAGTGTAGAGGGAGATTTACTCTCTATCTAACCCCGTGCTGTACCTGCCCTGGGAGTGTTTGATGGGGACAGTGTAGAGGGAGATTTACTCTGTATCTAACCCCGTGCTGCACCTGTCCTGGGAATGTTTGATGGGGACAGTGTAGAGGGAGATTTACTCTGTATTTAACCCCGTGCTGTACCTGTCCTGGGAGTGTTTGATGGGGACAGTGTAGAGGGAGATTTACTCTGTATCTAACCCTGTGCTGCACCTGTCCTGGGAGTGTTTGATGGGGACAGTGTAGAGGGAGATTTACTCTATATCTAACTCCGTGCTGTACCTGTCCTGGGAGTGTTTGATGGGGACAGTGTAGAGGGAGATTTACTCTGTATCTAACCCCGTGCTGCACCTGTCCTGGGAATGTTTGATGGGGACAGTGTAGAGGGAGATTTACTCTGTATTTAACCCCGTGCTGTACCTGTCCTGGGAGTGTTTGATGGGGACAGTGTAAAGGGAGATTTACTCTGTATCTAACTCCGTGCTGTACTTGTCCTGGGAGTGTTTGATGGGGACAGTGTAGAGGGAGATTTACTCTGTATCTAACTCTGTGCTGTACCTGTCCTGGGAGTGTTTTATGGGGACAGTGTAGAGGGAGATTTACTCTGTATCTAACCCCGTGCTGTACCTGTCCTGGGAGTGTTTGATGGGGACAGTGTAGAGGGAGATTTACTCTGTATCTAACCCCGTGCTGTATCTGTCTTGGGAGTGTTTCAGGGGGACAGTGCAGAGGGAGATTTACTCTGTATCTAACCCCGTGCTGTACCTGTCCTGGGAGTATTTGAGGGGGACAGTGTAGAGGGAGATTTACTCTGTATCTAACCCCGTGCTGTACCTGTCGTGGGAGTGTTTGATGGGGGACAGTATAGAACATAGAACATTACAGCGCAGAACAGGCCCTTCGGCCCACGATGTTGCGCCGACCAGTTACAAAACAGTGACCCACTAGCCTAAACCAATCCCTTTTTGTCCATAAACCTATCCACAGATCTCTTAAACGCCCCCAAACTAGGTGCATTTACAACTGCAGCTGGCAGGGCATTCCAATCCCTCACCACCCTCTGGGTAAAGAACCTACCCCTGACATCTGTCCTATAACTACCCCCCCTTAATTTAAAGTCGTGCCCCCTCGTGCTAGCTTTCTCCATCCTAGGAAAAAGGCTATCACTATCTACCCTGTCTAAACCTCTAATCATCTTATATGTTTCAATAAGATCCCCTCTTAGCCGCCTTCTTTCCAGCGAAAACAACCCCAAATCTCTCAGTCTCTCCTCATAGGATCTCCCCTCCATACCAGGCAACATCCTGGTAAACCTCCTCTGCACCCTCTCCAAAGCCTCCACATCCTTCCTGTAATGTGGGGACCAGAACTGCACACAAAATTCCAAGCGTGGCCGCACCAGAGTTGTGTACAGTTGCATCATGACGCTGCGACTCCTAAATTCATTCCTCCTACCAATAAACTCCAAGACACCGTATGCCTTCTTAACAACCTTATCTACTTGATTCCCAACTTTCAGGGATCTATGTACACATACACCTAGATCCCTCTGCTCCTCCACACTATTCAAAGTCCTCCCGTTAGCCCTATACTCAACACATCTGTTACTCCTCCCGAAATGAATCACCTCACACTTCTCCACATTAAACTCCATCCGCCACCTCGCAGCCCAGCTCTGCAACCTTTCTAAGTCACCCTGCAAACTATGACACCCTTCCTCACAATCTACCACACCTCCGACTTTGGTGTCATCAGCAAACTTACTAATCCACCCAACTATACCCTCATCCAGATCATTAATAAAAATTACAAACAGCAGTGGCCCCAAAACAGATCCCTGAGGCACACCACTTGTAACCGAACTCCATGACGAATATTTCCCATCAACCACCACCCTCTGTCTCCTATCTGCTAGCCAATTCCTGATCCAATTACCTAGATCACCCCCAATCCCATACATTTGCATTTTCTGCAGAAGCCTACCATGGTGAACCTTATCAAACGCCTTGCTAAAATCCATATACACCACATCAACTGCCTTACCCCTATCCACCTCTTTGGTCACTTTCTCAAAGAACTCGATAAGGTTAGTAAGGCACGACCTACCCGCTACAAAACCATGCTGACTGTCTCTAATCAACTCATTACTCTCCAAATAACTATAAATCCTGCCTCTAATAATCCTTTCCAAAACCTTACCCACCACAGAAGTAAGACTCACCGGTCTGTAATTCCCAGGGAAGTCCCTTCTCCCCTTCTTAAACAATGGCACAACATTTGCTGTCCTCCAATCTTCCGGTACTATACCAGAGACCAACGACGACCTGAAGATCAGAGCCAGAGGCTTCGCAATCACCTTTCTTGCCTCCCAAAGAATCCTAGGGTAAATCCCATCCGGACCAGGGGATATATCGATTTTCAAACCCTCTAAAATATTCAGCACATCCCCCGTATCAACTGCAATACTATCTATTACACACCCCTGCACCCCAGTGCCCTCCTCAGCTACATTCATGTCCCCTTGTGTGAACACCGAAGAGAAATATTGGTTCAATGTCCTCTCCAATCTCCTCCGGTTCCACACACAACTTTCTTCTACTGTCTGTAACTGGCCCTAAACTTGCCCTAACCAACCTTCTGTTCTTGACATACCTGTAAAACGCCTTAGGGTTCTCCTTAATCCTATCAGCCAAAGTCATCTCATGTCCTCTTTTAGCCTTTCTTAACTCCCTCTTCAACTCCCTCCTAGCCAATCTAAAACTTTCTAATGCACTACCTGAGCCCTCAAGCCTCATCCGAACATAAGCCTCCTTTTTCTTCCTAACCAACGAATCAACTTTTTTAGTGCACCACGGTTCCCTGGGCCTACCAAATCCTCCTTGCCTGACAGGGATATACCTATCACAGACCCGCAATAGCTGCTCCTTGAAAAATCTCCACATCTCGGATGTTCCCAGTCCCTGTAATCTCCTAGTCCAACCAATGCTTCCTAATTCTCTCCTAATAGAACATAGAACATTACAGCACAAACAGGCCCTTCGGCCCTCGAGTTGCACCGATCACATCAACCCCACCAATCTATAGACCTATCTGTAACCCCCAATCCCATTAAACCCCATATACTCATCCAGAAGTCTCTTTTAAGACCCCAGCGAGTTCGCCTCCACCACCGATGACGGCAGCCGATTCCATTCACTCACCACCTTCTGAGTGAAAAACTTACCCCTAACATCACCTCTGTACTTCCCTCCCCGCACCTTAAATCTGTGTCCTCTCGTAGCGACCATTTCAACCCGGGGAAATAGCATCTGAGAGTCCACCCTATCTGTTCCTCTCAACATTTTATAAACTTCTATCAGGTCACCTCTCAACCTTCGCCTCTCTAGGGAAAAGAGTCCCAGCTCCCTCAACCTATCTTCATAAGGCATGCCTCCCAGTCCAGGCAACATCCTTGTAAATCTCCTCTGCACCCTTTCAATAGCTTCTACGTCTTTCCTATAGTGAGGCGACCAGAACTGCGCACAGTACTCCAAATGAGGCCTGACAAGGGTCCTGTAAAGTTGCAGCATTACCTCCCGACTCCTAAACTCAATCCCTCGATTAATGAAGGCCAGTACACCATATGCCTTCTTGACCACCTCCTCCACCTGCGAGGCCGATTTAAGAGTCCTGTGGACCCGGACCCCGAGATCCTTCTGCTCTTCAACGCTACTAAGACTCCTGCCCTTGATAGTGTACTCGTTCATCCCGTTGGTTCTACCGAAATGGACTCATAATTACCCTTCCCCCAGGTGAAACTACTGACCCGAGGTTCATGCCTATCCCTTTCCATCACTAAGGTGAACGTAATCGAATTGTGGTCACTATCCCCAAAATGCACACCAACTTCCAAGTCTAGCACCTGGTCTGGCTCATTACCCAGCACCAAATCCAATGTAGCCTCACCTCTAGTCGGCCTATCTACATACTGAGTCAAAAAACCTTCCTGCACACTTTGAACAAAAACTGACCCCTCTAACGAGCTAGAGCTATAGCAATTCCAATCAACATGAGTAAAGTTAAAGTCCCCCATAACAATTACCCTATTACTTTCATTCCTAACAAGGATCGTCTCCGCAATCCTTTCCTCAACCTCTCTAGAACTTTTTGGAGGTCTATAAAAGACTCCCAACAGGGTGACCTCTCCTCTCCTATTTCTAATCTCCGCCCATACTACCTCAACTGACAAGTCCTCATCAAACTTCCTCTCTGACACTGTGATACAATCCCTGACCAATAATGCTACCCCACCCCCCCTTCTACCTCCTTGTCTACTCCGACTAAAGCATTTGTACCCCGGGACCTGCAACATCCATTCCTGACCCTGCTCTATCCAAGTCTCTGAAATGGCCACAACATCAAACTCCCAGGTACTGATCCACGCTGCAAGTCCATCCATCTTATTGCGAATACTCCTCGCATTAAAGTATACACATTTCAAACCCTGCTCCACCCCACCCCTGCGATGCTGTGCATTGCAGTTCCCATCTATGCCCCCCTCACTTTCAACCCCTCTACTCAGGATCCCACCCCCCCTCCGAATCAATTTAAACCTCCCTGCATAACCTTCACAAATTTACCCACCAGGATAGAGGGAGTGTAGAGGGAGATTTACTCTGTATCTAACCCTGTGCTGTACCTGTCCTGGGAGTGTTTGATGGGGACAGTGTAGAGGGAGATTTACTCTGTATCTAACCCCATGCTGTACCTGTCCTGAGAGTGTTTGATGGGGACAGTGTAGAGGGAGATTTACTCTGTATCTAACCCTGTGCTGTACCTGTCCTGGGAGTGTTTGATGGGGGACAGTGTGGAGGGATCTTCACTCTATCTAACCCTGTGCTGTAACTGTCCTGGGAGTGTTTGATGGGGACAGTGTAGAGGGAGATTTACTCTGTATCTAACCCCGTGCTGTACCTGTCCTGGGAGTGTTTGATGGGGGACAGTGTAGAGGGAGATTTACTCTGTATCTAACCCTGTGCTGTAACTGTCCTGGGAGTGTTTGATGGGGGACAGTGTAGAGGGAGATTTACTCTGTATCTAACTCTGTGCTGTACCTGTCCTGGGAGTGTTTGATGGGGACAGTGTAGAGGGAGATTTACTCTGTATCTAACCCTGTGCTGTAACTGTCCTGGGAGTGTTTGATGGGGGACAGTGTAGAGGGAGATTTACTCTGTATCTAACTCTGTGCTGTACCTGTCCTGGGAGTGTTTGATGGGGACAGTGTAGAGGGAGATTTACTCTGTATCTAACCCTGTGCTGTACCTGTCCTGGGAGTGTTTGATGGGGACAGTGTAGAGGGAGGTTTACTCTGTATCGAACCCCGTGCTGTACCTGTCCTGGGAGTGTTTGATGGGGACAGTGTAGAGGGAGATTTACTCTGTATCTAACCCCGTGCTGTACCTGTCCTGGGAGTGTTTGATGGGGACAGTGTAGAGGGAGATTTACTCTTTATCTAACCCCGTGCTGTACCTGTCCTGGGAGTGTTTGATCGGGACAGTGTAGAGGGAGATTTACTCTGTATCTAACCCCGTGCTGGACCTGTCCTGGGAGTGTTTGATGTGGACAGTGTAGAGGGAGATTTACTCTGTATCTAACCCCGTGCTGGACCTGTCCTGGGAGTGTTTGATCGGGACAGTGTAGAGGGAGGTTTACTCTGTATCTAACCCCGTGCTGGACCTGTCCTGGGAGTGTTTGATGGGGACAGTGTAGAGGGAGCTTTACTCTGTATCTAACCCCGTGCTGTACCTGTCCTGGGAGTGTTTGATCGGGACAGTGTAGAGGGAGATTTACTCTGTATCTAACCCCATGCTGTACCTGTCCTGGGAGTGTTTGATGGGGACAGTGTAGAGGGAGATTTACTCTGTATCTAACCCTGTGCTGTAACTGTCCTGGGAGTGTTTGATGGGGACAGTGTAGAGGGAGATTTACTCTGTATCTAACCCTGTGCTGTAACTGTCCTGGGAGTGTTTGATGGGGGACAGTGTAGAGGGAGATTTACTCTGTATCTAACTCTGTGCTGTACCTGTCCTGGGAGTGTTTGATGGGGACAGTGTAGAGGGAGATTTACTCTGTATCTAACTCTGTGCTGTACCTGTCCTGGGAGTGTTTGATGGGGACAGTGTAGAGGGAGGTTTACTCTGTATCGAACCCCGTGCTGTACCTGTCCTGGGAGTGTTTGATGGGGACAGTGTAGAGGGAGATTTACTCTGTATCTAACCCCGTGCTGTACCTGTCCTGGGAGTGTTTGATGGGGACAGTGTAGAGGGAGATTTACTCTTTATCTAACCCCGTGCTGTACCTGTCCTGGGAGTGTTTGATCGGGACAGTGTAGAGGGAGATTTACTCTGTATCTAACCCCGTGCTGGACCTGTCCTGGGAGTGTTTGATGTGGACAGTGTAGAGGGAGATTTACTCTGTATCTAACCCCGTGCTGGACCTGTCCTGGGAGTGTTTGATCGGGACAGTGTAGAGGGAGATTTACTCTGTATCTAACCCCGTGCTGGACCTGTCCTGGGAGTGTTTGATGGGGACAGTGTAGAGGGAGCTTTACTCTGTATCTAACCCCGTGCTGTACCTGTCCTGGGAGTGTTTGATCGGGACAGTGTAGAGGGAGATTTACTCTGTATCTAACCCCGTGCTGGACCTGTCCTGGGAGTGTTTGATCAGGACAGTATGAGACCATAAGAAATAGGAATAGGCTGTTCCTCCCATCGAGCCTATTCCACCATTCACTCGAATCTTGGCTGATCTGACATGTGTCATGCCCACCTTCCTACCCTTTCCCTGTAACCCTGGATTCCCTAACTGATTAAAAATTAATCTCAGCCTTAAATACACACAAGGACTCTTTTCCCACAACCCTCTGTGGCAAGGAGTTCCAAACACACGCCCTCTAAGGAGAAATTCCTTCTCACCTCAGTGTGAAATTGGTGCCCCTTCATTCTGAGATGCTGCCCTCTGATCCCCATGAGGGGGAACAGTCCCCCAGAATTTATCCTGTCAAGCGCCTTAATCCTGTATGTTTCACTGAAATCACCTCTAACTCCTGTAAATTCCAGTGAGTGGATTCCCAGCCTGATCATCCCAATGAACCTTCTCTGCACTCCCTCCAATGAAATACCTTTCCTTCAATAAGGGGACCAAACCTTTTCCCAGAACTGCAGGTGCGGTCTCACCAGTACCTGGTACAGTTGCAGCAAAACTTCCCGACCCTCATACTCCAACCCTCGTGAAATAAGGGCCAACATTTCATTATTACCTTCCTGATTACCTGCTGCACCAGTGTGCTAGCTCTTTTTACCCCCCAAGTCCCTTTGTGTTGCAGCCTTCTGCAGTTTTTCTCCACTTAAATAATACTGTTCATTTGTTCTTCCTTCCAAACTTCACGTTTTCCCATAATATATTCCATTTGCCAACTTTTGGCCCACGTACTTAACCAACCACAGAATCCTGACAATGCAGAAGAAGGACACTCAGTCCATCAAGCCTGTACTAACAACAATCCCACCCAGGTCCTATCCCTGTAACCCCACTTATTTAGAACATAGAACACTCCGGCACAAACAGGCCCTTCGGCCCACAAGTTGTGCCGATCATATCCTTACCTACCACGCCTATCTATAACTCTCAATCCCATTAAATCCCATGTACTCATCCAGAAGTCTCTTAAAAGACCCCAGCGAGTTCGCCTCCACCACCGACGGCAGCCGATTCCACTCACTCACCACCCTCCGAGTGAAAAACTTACCCCTAACATCTCCTCTGTACTTGCTTCCCTGCACCTTAAACCTGTGCCGTCTCGTAGTGACCATTTCAGCCCTGGGAAATAGCCTCCATGAATCCACCTTATCTATTCCTCTCAAATCTTATAAACCTCTGTCAGGTCACCTCTCAACCTTCATCTCTCCAGGGAGAGGAAACCTAGCTCCCTCAACCAATCTTCATAAGGCATGTCTCCCAATCCAGGCAACAAATCTCCTCTGCACCCTCTTAATACCTTCCACATCCTTCCTGTAATGAGGCGACCAGAACTGCGCACAGTACTCCAAATGGGGTCTAACAAGGGTCTTATAAAGTTGCAGCGTTACCTCCCTACTCCTAAACTCAATCCCTCGATTAATGAAGGCCAGTACACCATATGCCTTCTTGACCACATCCTCCACCTGCGAGACCGATTTAAGAGTCCTGTGGACCCGGACCCCAAGATCCTTCTGCTCCTCGACACTGCTAATAGTCCTACCCTTGATATTGTACTCGTTCATCCCATTCATCCTGCCAAAATGGACCACTACACATTTATCCGCGTTGAAGCCCATTTCCACTTCTCCGCCCAGTCTTGCATCCTATCTATGTCTCGCTGCAACCTCTGACATTCCTCCAGACCATCCACAACACCACCAACCTTCAAATTGTCGGTGAACTTACTAACCCATCCCTCCACTTCCTCATCCAGGTCATTTATGAAAATGACAATCAGCAAGGGTCCCAGAACAGATCCCTGGAGAACTCCACTGGTGAACGAGCTCCATGCAGAACTCCATTCACCAGACCTCCATTCACCCTGCAAATCCCCCTATCATTAAGGGGCAATTTAGCATGGCCAGTTCAACATTCCAGCACATTTTTGGACTGGGAGGAAACCGGAACACCCAGAGGAAACCCACGCAGACATTAGGAGAATGTGCAAACCTCATGCAGACTGTGACTCAAGGCCAGAATTGAACCCGGGTTCCTGGCACTGTGACGCACTGTCAGAGGGTCAGTACGGAGGGAGTGCTGCACTGTCAGAGGGTCAGTATTGAGGGAGTGCTGCACTGTCAGAGGGTCAGTACTGAGGGAGTGCTGCACTGTCAGAGGGTCAGTACTGAGGGAGTGCTGCACTGTCAGAGGGTCAGTACTGAGGGAGCGCTGCACTGTCAGAGGGTCAGGACGGAGGGAGTGCTGCACTGTCAGAGGGTCAGTACTGAGGGAGTGCTGCACTGTCAGAGGGTCAGTACTGAGGGAGCGCTGCACTGTCAGAGGGTCAGTACTGAGGGAGTGCACCACTGTCAGAGGGTCAGTACTGAGGGAGTCCTGCACTGTCAGAGGGTCAGTACTGAGGGAGTGCTACACTGTCAGAGGGTCAGTACTGAGGGAGTGCTGCACTGTCAGAGGGTCAGTACTGAGGGAATGCTGCACTGTCAGAGGGTCAGTACTGAGGGAGTGCTGCACTGTCAGAGGGACAGTACTGAGGGAGTGCTGCACTGTCAGAGGGTCAGTACTGAGGGAGTGCCGCAGTGTCAGAGGGTCAGTACTGAGGGAGTGCCGCACTGAGGGAGTGCCGCACTGTCAGAGGGTCAGTAATGAGGGAGTGCTGCACTGTCAAAGGGTCAGTACTGAGGGAGTGCTGCACTGTCGGAGGGTCAGTACTGAGGGAGTGCTGCACTGTCGGAGGGTCAGTACTGAGGGATTGCTACACTGTCAGAGGGTCAGTACTGAGGGAGTGCTGCACTGTCAGAGGGTCAGTACTGAGGGAGTGCTGCACTGTCAGAGGGTCAGTACTGAGGGAGTGCTGCACTGTCAGAGGGTTAGTACTGAGGGAGTGCTGCACTGTCAGAGGGTCAGTACTGAGGGAGTGCTGTACTGTCAGAGGGTCAGTACTGAGGGAGTGCTGCACTGTCATATGGTGAGTACACTAGCACTTCTCCCCCCAGAGAGACAGAGGGAGCGAGAGAGACAGAGGGAGCGAGAAAGTCAAAGGGAGTGAGAGAGAGACATAGAACATAACAGCGCAGAACAGATCCTTCGGCCCACGATTTTGCGCCGACCAGTTACAAAACAGTGACCCACTAGCCTAAACCAATCCCTTTTCATCCATAAACCTATCCACAAATCTCTTAAACGCCCCCAAACTAGGTGCATTTACAACTGCAGCTGGCAGGGCATTCCAGTCCCTCACCACCCTCTGGGTAAAGAACCTACCCCTGACATCTGTCCTATAACTACCCCCCCTTAATTTAAAATCGTGCCCCCTCGTGCTAGCTTTCTCCATCCTAGGAAAAAGGCTATCACTTCCACCCTATCTAAACCTCTAATCATCTTATATGTTTCAATAAGATCCCCTCTTAGCCGCCTTCTTTCCAGCGAAAACAACCCCAAATCCCTCAGTCTCTCCTCATAGGACCTCCCCACCATACCAGGCAACATCCTGGTAAACCTCCTCTGCACCCTCTCCAAAGCCTCCACATCCTTCCTCTAATGTGGGGACCAGAACTGCACACAGTACTCCAAGTGCGGCCGCACCAGAGTTGTGTACAGTTGCAACATGACGCTGCTACTCTTAAATTCAATCCCCCTACCAATAAACGCCAAGACACCGTATGCCTTCTTAACAACCTTATCTACTTGATTCCCAACTTTCAGGGATCTATGTACACATACACCTAGATCCCTCTGTTCATCCACACTATTCAAAGTCCTCCCGTTAGCCCTATATTCGACACATATGTTGCTCCTACCGAAGTGAATTACCTCACACTTCTCCGCATTAAATTCCATCCGCCACCTCTCGGCCCAGCTCTGCAACCTGTCTCAGTCTTCCTGCAGACTATGACACCCTTCCTCACAATCTACCACACCTCCGACTTTGGTGTCATCAGCAAATTTACTAATCCACCCAACTATACCCTCATCCAGATCATTAATAAAGATTACAAACAGCAGTGGCCCCAAAACAGATCCCTGAGGCACATCACTCGTAACCGAACTCCATGATGAATATTTACCATCAACCACCACCCTTTGTCTCCTATCTGTTAGCCAATTTCTGATCCAATTTCCTAGATTACCCACAATCCCATACATCTGCATTTTCTGCAGAAGCCTACCATGGTGAACCTTATCGAACGCCTTACTAAAATCCATATACACCACGTCCACTGCCTCACCCCCATCCACCTCTTTGGTCACCTTATCAAAAATCTCAATAAGGTTAGTCAGGCACGACCTACCCGCTACAAAACCATGCTGACTATTTCTAATCAATTCATTACACTCCCGGCAAAGTCTCTGTTCCCCTTCTTAAACAATGGGACAACATTCGCTATCCTCCAATCCTCCGGGACTACACCAGAGACCAATGACGACCTGAAGATCAGAGCCAGAGGCTCTGCAATCACCTCTCTAGCCTCCCAGAGAATCCTAGGGTAGATCTCATCCGGACCAGGGGACATATCTATTTTCAACCCCTCAAGAATATCCAGCACATCCCCCTTATCAACCGTAATTCTGTCTATTTTACACCCCTGCAACCCAGTGTCCTCCTCAGCTATATTCATGTCCCCCTGCGTGAACACCGAAGAGAAATATTGGTTCAACGCCTCTCCAATCTCCTCCGGTTCCACAAATAACTTCCCTCTACTGTCTGTAACTGGCCCTAATCTTGCCCTGACCAACCTTCTATTCTTGACATACCTATAGAACGCCTTAGGATTCTCCTTAATCCTATCAGTCAATGTCTTCCCATGTCCTCTTTTAGCCCTTCTTAACTCACTCTTCAACTCCATCCTATCCAATCTAAAGCTTTCTAATGCACTACCTGAGCCCTCAAATCTCATCCGAACATAAGCCTCCTTTTTCTTTTTAACCATCGACTCAACTCTTTTAGTGCACCACGGTTCCCTAGCTCGACCATTTCCTCCTTGCCTGACAGGGATATACCTATCAAGGACTCGCAGTAGCTGCTCCTTGAAAAAACTCCACATTTCGGACGTTCCCAGTCCCTGTAATCTCCTAGTCCAACCTATGCTTCCTAATTCTCTCCTAATAGCCTCATAATTACCCTTCCCCCAGCTAAAACTACTGACCCGAGGTTCATGCCTATCCCTTTCCATCACTAAGGTGAATGTAACCGAATTGTGGTCACTATCACCAAAATACACACCAACTTCCAAGTCTAGCACCTGGTCTGGCTCATTTCCCAGCACCAAATCCAATATAGCCTCACCTCTAGTTGGCCTATCTACATACTGAGTCAAAAAACCTTCCTGCACACTTTGTACAAACACTGACCCCTCTAATGAGCTAGAACCATAGCAATTCCAATCAATATTCGCAAAGTTAAAGTCCCCCATAACAATTACCCTATTACTTTCACTCCTAGCCAGGATTGTCTCCGCAATCCTTTCCTCAACCTCTCTAGAACTTTTAGGAGGTCTATAAAAGACTCCCAACAGGGTGACCTCTCCTTTCCTATTTCTAATCTCCGCCCATACTACCTCAACAGACAAGTCCTCATCAAACTTCCTCTCCGACACTGTGATACAGTCCTTAACTAGCAATGCTACCCCACCCCCCCCTTCTACCTTCTTCTCTACTCCGACTAAAGCATTTGTACCCCGGAACCTGCAACAACCGTTCCTGACCCTGCTCTATCCACGTCTCTGAAATGGCCACAACATCGAAGTCCCAGGTACTGATCCACGCTGCAAGTCCATTCACTTTATTGCGAATACTCCTTGCATTAAAGTACACGCATTTCAAACCCTGCTCCGCCCCACCCCCACGATGCCATGCATTGCAGTCCCCATCTATGCCCCCCTCACTTTCACCCCCTCTACTCACGATCCCACCCCCCCCTCCGAATCAGTTTAAACCTCCCTGCATAGCTTTCGCAAATTTACCCCCCAGGATATTGATTCCCCTCTGGTTCAGGTGAAGACCATCACTCATATAGAGGTCCCACCTACCCCAGAATGAGCCCCAATTGCTCAACTACCTGAACCCCTCCCTCCTGCACCATCCCCTCAGCCACGAGTTCAAACTTTCCCTCTCTCTATTCCTCTCTAAACTATCCCGTGGCACAGGCAAGAGTCCGGAGATAACCACTCTATCAAACTTGGCCTTTAGTTTCCACCCCAACTCCATAAATCTTTGCTTAATATCCCCTTCCCTTAACCTCCCTATGTCATGTGTCCCCATATGAACTATAACTTGAGGTTGATCTCCCTCTCCCCTAAGAGTCCTGAATACCCTGTCCGATACATCCCGGGCCCCAGGTAGGCAACAAACCAGCCCTGAGTCCCTACCCTTACCTCCGACTCTCCTATCCGTCCCCTTAACTGTGGAATCCCCAATCACGAGGCCCAATCTCTTACCCTTAATCACCTGAGGTTTCCCAATAGGCTCATCCCCAGAGACCTGTTCCCTTTGTCTATCCCCAGTTGATTCCTCCTCAACTGTAGCCTCCAGGACCGAAAACCTATTTTGGAGGGGAACCTATTTTGGGGGTTGTCCCCCCAACTGCTTCTTTCCCCTCTTCCTGGCAGTGACCCAAGACTTATTTCTAGGAGTGATTATCTCCTTATAACTCCTTTCTATGTCCTCCTCCACTTCCCGTATTATGCGGAGCTCCTCTAATTCCACCTCCAGCTCCTTTACACGCTCCTCCAGAAACTGCAATCTAACACACTTCCGACAAGTAAAATCAGCTCCCTTGGTCTCGATCCCTCTGTTTCTATCTCTCACCCTGTCTCCTCTCTGTTTTCGCTCTCTCTCTCTGTTTTTTCTCTCTCTCTGTTTTCTCTCTGTCTGTTTTCTCTCTCTCTCTGTTTTTGCTCTCTCTATTTTTGTTCTCTCTCTGATTCTCTCTCTCTCTATTTTCACTCTCTGTTTTTGCTCACTCTCTCTGTTTTTGCTCTCTCTATTTTTGTTCTCTCTCTCACTCTCTCTCTCTCTATTTTCACTCTCTGTTTTTGCTCACTCTCTCTGTTTTTGCTCTCTCTATTTTTGTTCTCTCTCTCACTCTCTCTCTCTCTATTTTCACTCTCTGTTTTTGCTCACTCTCTCTGTTTTTGCTCTCTCTCCCTCACTGTTTTCACTCTCTCCCTCACTGTTTTCGCTCTCTCCCTGTTTTCGCTCTCTCCCTGTTTTCGCTCTCTCCCTGTTTTCGCTCTCTCCCTGTTTTCGCTCTCTCCCTGTTTTCGCTCTCTCCCTGTTTTCGCTCTCTCCCTGTTTTCGCTCTCTCCCTGTTTTCGGTCTCCCTGTTTTTGCTCTCCCTGTTTTCATTCTCTCTCTGTTTTCGCTGTCTCTCCGTTGTGACTGTCTCTGTTTTCACTCTCCCTCTGTTTTTTCATTCTCTCTGTTGTCTCTCTCTCTCTCTCTGTTTTCATTCTCTCTCTGATTTTGGTCTCTCTGTTTTCTCTCTTTCTCAGTTTTCTCTTTCTCTCTGTTATCACTCTCTCTGTTTTTGCTCTCTGATCTCTGTTTCTCTCTCTGTTTTTGCTCTCTATCTCACTGTTTTTGCTCTCTCCAACCCTTTTTGCTCCCTCTGTTTTTGCTCCTTCTGTTTTCGCTCCCTCTGTTTTCGCTCCCTCTGTTTTCGCTCCCTCTGTTTTCGCTCCCTCTGTTTTCGCTCCCTCTGTTTTCGCTCCCTCTGTTTTCGCTCCCTCTGTTTTCGCTCCCTCTGTTTTCGCTCCCTCTGTTTTCGCTCCCTCTGTTTTCGCTCCCTCTGTTTTCGCTCCCTCTGTTTTCGCTCCCTCTGTTTTCGCTCCCTCTGTTTTCGCTCCCTCTGTTTTCGCTCCCTCTGTTTTCGCTCCCTCTGTTTTCGCTCCCTCTGTTTTCGCTCCCTCTGTTTTCGCTCCCTCTGTTTTCGCTCCCTCTGTTTTCGCTCCCTCTGTTTTCGCTCCCTCTGTTTTCGCTCCCTCTGTTTTCGCTCCCTCTGTTTTCGCTCCCTCTGTTTTCGCTCCCTCTGTTTTCGCTCCCTCTGTTTTCGCTCCCTCTGTTTTCGCTCTCTCTGTTTTCGCTCTCTCTGTTTTCGCTCCCTCTGTTTTCGCTCCCTCTGTTTTCGCTCCCTCTGTTTTCGCTCCCTCTGTTTTCGCTCCCTCTGTTTTCGCTCTCTCTGTTTTCGCTCTCTCTGTTTTTTCTCTTTCTGTTTTCGCTCTCTGTTTTTGCTGTCTAATCTCTGTTTACGCTCTCTAATCTGTTTTCGCTCTCTTTCTTTTGTTTTCGCTCAATCTGTTTTCACTCTCTGACACTCTCTGTTTTCACTCTCTCTTTCTCTCTGTCTTTGCTCTCTCTGTCTGTATTCGTTCTCTCTCTCTGTTGTCACTCTCTGTTTTCGCTCCTCTGTTTTTGTTCTCTGATCTCTGTTTTCGCTCTCTCCATTTTTAGTCTCTCTGTTTTTGTTCTCTCTGCTTTTGCTCTCTCTCTGTTTTTGCTCTCTTTGTTTTTGCTGTCTCTGTTTTCGCTCTCTCCCTGTTTTCACTCTCCCTCTGTTTTCGCTCCTTTTCCCCCTGTTTTTGCTCTCTCTCTCTCTGTTTTTGCTCTCTCTGTGTTTTTGGTCTGTCTCCGATTTTATCCTCTTTCTTCTGTTTTCGTTCTATCTGCTTTCACTCTCTCTTTGTTTTCGATCTCTCACTATTTTTGCTCTCTATTTCTATTTTTGCTCTCTATTTCTGTTTTCGCACTCTATTTCTGTTTTCGTTCTCTCTTTCTATTTTTGCTCTTTCTCTCTGTTTTCGTGCTCCCTCCCTGTTTTCATTCTCTCTCTATTTTTGCTTTCTCCCTCTGTTTTTTCTCTCCCTGTTTTCGCTCTCTCTCTCTGTTTTTGCCCTCTCTGTTTTCACTTTCTCTCTCTCTCTCTGTTTTTGCTTTCTCCCTCTGTTTTTGCTCTCTCCCTCTGTTTTCGCTTTCTCTCTCTGTTTTTGCCCTCTCTGTTTTCACTTTCTCTCTCTCTGTTTTTGCTCTCTCTTTCTGTTTTTGCTCTCTCTGTTTTTGTTCTCTCTTTTTTCACTATGTCTCTGTTTTCGCTCTCTCTCTGTTTTTGCCCTCTCTGTTTTCACTTTCTCTCTCTCTGTTTTTGCTCTCTCTGTTTTTGTTCTCTCTTTTTTCACTCTGTCTCTGTTTTCGCTCTCTCTCTCTGTGTTTTTGCTTTTTCTCTGTTTTCGCTCTCTCTCTGTTTTTGTTCTCTCTCTTTTTTCACTCTGTCTCTGTTTTCGCTCTCTCTCTGTTTTCGTTCTATTTGTTTTCACTCTCTTTGTCTTTCTGTTTTCAGTCCCTCTCTTTCCCTCTGTTTTTGCTCTCTTTCTTTCCGTCTGTTTTCACTCTCTCTTTTCCCCCCTGTTTTTGCTCCCCTTCTCCCTGTTTTCGCTCTCTCTCTCTGTTTTTGCTCTCTCCCTCTCTGTTTTCGCTCTGTCTCCAATTTCACCCTCTTTCTTCTGTTTTTGTTCTATCTGTTTTCACTCTCTGTTTTTGATCTCTCACTGTTTTTGCTCTCTATTTCTGTTTTTGCTCTCTTTTCCTGTTTTCGCTCTTTCTCTCTGTTTTTGCTCTCTGTTTTCACTTCCTGTGTTTTCGCTGTTTATATTTTTGCCCTCTCTGTTTTCCCTCACTCTCAGTTTTTGCTCTCTCTCAGTTTTCATTCTATCATTTTCGCTCTGTGTTTTTGCTCTGTGTTTTCACTTTCTATGTTATCGCTTTCTATGTTTTTGCTCTCTTTATTTTCACTCACTCTCTGTTTTCGCTCTCTTTGTTTTTGCTCTCCCTAGTTTCGCTCTGTGTTTGCTCTGTGTTTTCACTCTCTCTCTCTGTTTTCGCTCTCTCTCTGTTATCACTCTATCTCTGTTTTCACTCTCTCTCTCTGTTTTTCACTCTGTCTCTTTCTCTCTGTTTTCACTTTCTCTCTGTTTTTTGTCTCTCTGTTTTTCTCTCTCTCTCTGTTATCGCTCTCTGTTTTCGCTCTCTCTGTTTTTTCTCTCACTGTTTTCTCTCCCTCTCTGTTTTATCTTTCTCTCTGTTGTCACTCTCTCTGTTTTTGTTCTCTGATATCTGTTTCTCTTTCTGTTTTTGCTCTCTGTCTCTCTCTCACTGTTTTCACTCTCTCCAACCATTTTCACTCTCTCTGTTTTTGGTCTCTCTGTTTTTTCCCTCTCTCTTTGTTTTCTCTTTCTCTCTGTTTTCGCTCTCTCTGTTTTTGTTCTGTTTTCTTGCGCTCTCTGTTTTCTCACGCTCTGTTTTCTTGTGCTCTCTGTTTTTTTTTGCGCTCTCTTTTTTTTGCGCTCTCTGTTTTTTCACTCTCTCTTTTGTCACTCTCTCCATTTTTGAACAAAGAACAAAGAACAAAGAACAAAACAGCACGGGAAACAGGCCCTTCGGCCCAACGAGCCCGCGCCGCCGTCCCATGGTCAGTGACCTATTCATGACTCTAGTCTATGCCTAATGTGTGAGGATCAGGGAGTTCCAATATAGGGACAATTTGTTACCCAATCAATCAGCCTAAAAGCACATTTTTGGGATGTGGGAGGAAACCGGAGCATCCGGAGGAAACCCACGCAACCATGGGGAGAACGCGCAAACTCCCACGGACACAGGCCCAAATCCATGTGTCCGCACAGCAACAGAGATAACCTCTGTGCTGCCATGATGCCCTCGAGATGGTAAGTGCCTGTGGATAAAAATTTCATTATAAAGACTCTATATCCCTGAGACTAAAACTGACCCCAAGCCTACAATGCTTAGTAAGGCCTGCTATATCCCCCTATATGTAAACTGCTCATGCGGCTGTCCAAGTGACTCTTGAACAACCCTAGCGTGCCTGCTTCCACCACCTTACTCGGCAGTGCATTCCACATCCCCACTACCCTTTGTGTGAAAAACTGCCCTCTAATATTAGTCTTATATCTAGCCCCCCTCACCCTAAGCCCGTGACCCCTCGTTCTATCCATTTCTAATAGCGGAAAAAGCTTATCACCATCTACTCTATCTGTCCCCTTCATAATCTTATAAACCTCTATTAAATCCCCCCTCAGCCGACGTCTCTCAAGGGAAAACAGCCCAAGTGCGTTCAATCTTTCCTCGTAAGACAGCCCTTCCATACCAGGCAACATCCTGGTAAATCTCCTCTGCACTCTCTCCAGGATCTCTACATCCTTCCGGTAGTACGGCGACCAGAACTGGTCTCTGATCTCTGTTTTTCTCTCTCTGTTTTTGCTCTCTCTCTCTCTCACTGTTTTCAATCTGTCCAACTGTTTTTGCTCTCTCTGTTTTCGGTCTCTCTGTTTTTGCTTTCTCTGTTTTTTCTCTTTCTGTTTTTTTCTCTTTCTGTTTTCTCTTTCTCTCCGTTGTCACTCTCCCTGTTTTCTCTCTCTCTGTTTTCGCTCTTTTTCTTCTGTTTTCGTTCAGTCTGTTTTCACTCTCTCTCTTTCCCTCTGTTTTTGCTCTCTATCTTTCTGTTTTCACTCTCTGTCTTCGCTCTCTATCTGTTTTTGCTCTCAATATGATTTTGCTCTCTCTGTTTTCACTCTCTCTCTATTTTTGCTCACTCTGTTTTCACTCTCTCTCTGTTTTTGATCTCTCTGTTTTTGTTCTCTCTCTGTTTTCACTCTTTTTTCTCACCCTGTTTTTGCTCTGTCTCTCTGTTTTCGCTCTTTTTCGCTCTCTCGATTTTTTGTCCTCTCTTTGTTTTTGTGCTCCCTCTCTGTTCTCGCTCCCTCTCTGTTCTCACTCCCTCTCTGTTTTTGCTGAGTTTTCTCTCTCTCTCTGCTGTTGCTCTCTTTCTGCTTTCGCTCGCTCTCAGTTTCCGCTCTTGCTCTGTTTTCACTTTCTCTTTTTTCATTTTTTTTTGTTCTCACTCTTTTTTTCTCTCTCTCTTTTTTTGCACTCTCTTCCTTTTTCTCTGTATTTACTCTCTCTCTCTGTTTGTGGCTTTCTCTGTTTTTGTTCCCTTTGTTTTTGCTCTCTCTCTCTGTTTGCACTCTCTCTGTTTTCACACTCTCTGCTTTCGCTCTTTTTGTTTTCACTTTCTTTGTGTTTGCTTTCTCTCTGTTTTTGCTCTTTCTCTCTCATTTCACTCTCTCTGTTTTCGCTCTCTACCTCTGTTTTCGCTCTCTACCTCTGTTTTCGCTCTCTACCTCTGTTTTCGCTCTCTACCTCTGTTTTTGCTCTCTCTTTCTCTCTCTCCCTTTTTGCTCTTTCCCTGTTTTTGTTCTCTCTCTCTCTATTTTTGCTCCCTTTCTCTGTTTTCACTCTTGCTCACCCTGTTTTCACTCTCTCTCTGTTTTTGCTCCCTCTATGTTTTTGCACTCTCTCTCTGTTTCCGCTCTTTCTCTGTTTCCGCTCTCTCTCTGTTTTCGCTCTCTCTCTCTGTTTTCACGCTCTTTCTCTGTTTTCGCTCTCCAATTCTGTTGTCACTCTCTATCTCTGTTTACACCCTCTCTGTTTTTGCTCTCTTTCTCAGATTTCGCTCTCTCAGTTTTCTCTCTCCCTCTCTCTCTGTTTTTGGTTTTTCTCTGTTTTTGCTCTATTTCTCCATTTTTGCTCTCTCTCTCTCTGTTTTCACACTCTCTCTGTAGTCACTCTCTGTTTTTGCTCTCCCAGTTTTTGCTCTCTCTCTCAGCTTTCATTCACTGTTTTTGCTCTCTCTGTTTTTGATCTCCCTGTTTTCGCTCTCTCTGTTTTCGCGCTCTCTATGTTTTTCTCCTCTCTCTGTTTTTGTTTCCCCTCCCTCTGTTATCACTCTATTTTTGCTCTCTCTATGTTTTTGCGCTCTCTCTGTTTTTGTGCTCCCTCTCTGTTTTCACTCACTATGATTTCGCTCTCTTTCTGTTTTCATGCTGTCTCTCTGTTTCAGCTCTCTCTCTGTTTTCGCACTCTACCTCTGTTTGCGCTTTCTCTTCTCTCTCTCTGTTTTCGCTCTCTCTCTGTTTTTGTTCTCTCTCTCTGTTAGAGCATAGAACATAGAACATTACAGTGCAGTACAGGCCCTTCGGCCCTCGATGTTGTGCCGACCAGTGGATCCAATCTAATGACTCTCTCACCTAAACTATTCCAATGTTATCCATATGCCTATCCACTGACCATTTGAACGCCCTTAAAGTTGGCGAGTCCACAACTGCTGCAGGCAGGGCATTCCACATCTTACTACCCTCTGAGTAAAGAACCTACCTCTGACATCCGTCCTATAATTATCACCCCTTAATTTAAAGCTGTGTCCCCTCGTGTTAGCCATCACCATCCGAGGAAAAAGGCTCTCACTGTCCACCCTATCCAACCCTCTGATCATCTTGTATGCCTCAATTAGGTCACCTCATAACCTTCTTCTCTCTAATGAAAATAACCTCGAGTCCCTCAGCCTTTCCTTATAAGACCTTCTCACCATACCAGGCAACATCCTGGTAAACCTCCTCTGCACCCTTTCCAATGCCTCCACATCTTTCTTCTAATGCGATGACCAGAACTGTACACAATACTCCAAGTGCGGCCGCACCAGAGTTTTGTACAGTTGTAACATAACCTCACGGCGCCGAAATTCAATCCCTCTACCAATAAAAGCTAACACACCATACGCCTTCTTAACAACCTTATCAACCTGGGTGCCAACTTTCAGGGAGCTATGCAAATGTACCCTGAGATCTCTCTGCTCATCAACACTACTAGGAGTCCTTCCATTAGCCCTATATCATGTACTCCTGTTATTCTTACCAAAGTGAATCACCTCACACTTTTCCATATTAAACTCCATCTGCCACCTCTCAGCCCAGCTCTGCAGCTTATCTATGTCCTTCTGCAAACTGTAACATCCATCCTCACTGTCTACAACTCCTCCAACTTTAGTGTCGTCCACAAATTTACTAACCCATCCTTCTACACCCTCATCTAGGTCATTTATAAAAATGACAAAAAGCAGTGGCCCCAAAATAGATCCCTGCAGTACACCACTTGTAACTGAGATCCTTGGGATACACTGTTTTTACTGTCTTTCTCTGTTTTCGCTCTTGCTCACTCTGTTTTCGCTCCCTCTACGTTTTTGTGCTCTCCCTGTTTTCGTTCTCTCTCTGTTTTCGCTCCCTCTCTGTCGTTCTCTCTCTGTTGTCCCTCTCTCTGTTTACACTCTCTGATTTCACTCTATCTCTGATTTTGCTCTCTCTGATTTTGCTTTCTCTCTGATTTTGTTCTCTCTCTGATTTTGTTCTCTCTCTGATTTTGCTCTCTCTCTGATTTCATTCTCTCTGTTTTAGCTCTCTCTCTGTTTTCACTCTCTCTCTGTTGCCCCTCTCTCTGTTTACACACGCTGATTTCGCTCTCTCTCTGATTTTGCTGTCTCTCTGATTTCACTGTCTCTGATTTCGCTCTCTCTCTGTTTTTGCTCTCTCTCTGTTTCTACTCTCTCTGTTTTCACTCTCTCTGTTTTTGCTCTCTACCTCTGTTTTCACTCTACCTCCATTTTTGCTCTCTACCTCTGTTTTTGCTTTCTCTCTCTTTGATTTCACTCTCTCTCTGTTTCGCTCTCGCTCACCCTGTTTTCGCTATCCCTCTGCTTTTGCTCTCTCTCTCGATGTTATCACTCTCTACCTCTGTTTTCGCTCGTTACCTCTGTTTTCACTCTCTCTCTGTTTTCACTCTCTCTCTGTTTTCTCTCTCTCTCTGTTTTTGTCCTCTCTCTCTCTGTTTTTGCTCTCTTTCTTTGTTTTCACTCCCGCTATGTTTTTGTTCTCTCTCTGTTTTCCCTTCCTCTCTGTTGCTCTCTCTCTGTTGTCCCTCTCTCTGTTTACAATCTCTGATTTTGCTCTCTCTCAGTTTTCGCTGTCTCTTTGTTTTTGCTCTCTCCCTATTTCCGCCCTCTCCCTGTTTCCACTCTCTGTTTCCACTTTCTCACTGTTTCCGCCCTCTGTCTGTTTCTGCTCTCTCACTGTTTTCGTTCTCTCTCAGTTTTCTCTGTCTCTCTCTCTCTCTCTCTGGTTTCATTCTCTCTCTCTGTTTTCACTCTCTCTCTCTGTTTTTGCTCTCTCTCTGTTTTCACTCTCTCCCTCTCTGTTTTTGTTCTATTTCTCTGTTTTTGTTCTCTCTCTCTCTGTTTTTACTCTCTGTTTTCATTCTCTGTTTTTGCTCACCCTGTTTTCGCTCTCTCTCTGTTTTCACTCTGTGTTTTCACTCTCTCTATGTTTTTCTCCTCTCTCTGTTTTTGTTCTCCCTCTCTCTATTATCTCTCTATTTTTGCTCTCTCTCTGTTTTTGCTCCCTCTCTGTTTTTGCAGCCTCTCTGTTTTTGGTCTCTCTCTGTCTTTGCTACCTCTCTGTTTTCGCTCTCTTTGTTTTTGATCTCTCCCTGTTTCCGCCCTCCATCTGTTTCTGCTCTCTCTCTCTGTTTCTGCTCTTCTGTTTCCGTTCTCTCTCTGTTTTTGCGCACTCTCTGTTTTCACGCTCTCGACCACTGTTTTCGCTTTCTACCTCTGTTTGCGCTCCCTCTTTCTCTCTCTCTCTGTTTTTGCTCTCTCTCTGTTTTCGCTCTCTCTGTTTTCGTTCCCTCTATGTTTTTGTGCTGTCCCCATTTTCGTTCTCTCTCTGTTTTCACTCTCTCTTTATTTTTGCTCTCTCCCTATTTCTGCCCTCGCTCTGTTTTCACTCTCTCTCTGTTTCCACTCTCTCTGTTTTCGCTCTCTACTTCTGTTTTCACTCTCAACCTCCGTTTTTGCTCTCCATCTCTGTTTTTGCTTTCTCTCTCTGAATTCACTCTCTCTCTTTCTCTCTCTGTTTCTCTCTCGGTCACCCTGTTTTTGCTCTCCCACTGCTTTTGCGCTCTCTCTGTTTTCACTCTCTACCTCTGTTTTTGTTCTCTCTGTTTTCGCTCTCTACCTCTGTTTTTGTTCTCTCTGTTTTCACTCCCTCTATGTTTTTGTGCTCTCTCTTGTTTTCGTTCACCCTCTGTTTTCGCTCCCTCTCTGTCGCTCTCTCTCTCTGTTGTCCCTCTCTCTGTTTATACTCTCTGATTTCGCTCTCTCTCTGATTTTGCTCTCTCTCTGTTTTCACTGTCTCTTTGTTTTTGCTCTCTCCCTATTTCTGCCCTCTCTCTGTTTCCACTCTTTCACTGTTTCTGCTCTCTCTCAGTTTTCTCTGTCTCTCTTTCTCTCTGTTTTCAATCTCTCCCTCTGTTTTCACTCTCTCTCTGTTTTCGCTCTGTCTCTGTTTTCACTCTCTCTCTCTCTGTCTTTGCTCTATTTCTCTGTTTTTTCTCTCTCCCTGTTTTTACTCTCTCTCTCTGCTTTCATAGAACATAGAACATTACAGCGCAGAACAGGCCCTTCGGCCCACGATGTTGCGCCAACCAGTTACAAAACAATGACCCACTAGCCTAAACCAATCCCTTTTCATCCATAAACCTATCCACGGATCTCTTAAACGCCCCCAAACTAGGTGCATTTACAACTGCAGCTGGCAGGGCATTCCAGTCCCTCACCACCCTCTGGGTAAAGAACCTACCCCTGACATTCGTCCTATAACTACCCCCCCTTAATTTAAAGTCGTGCCCCCTCGTGCTAGCTTTCTCCATCCTAGGAAAAAGGCTATCACTATCTACCCTGTCTAAACCTCTAATCATCTTATATGTTTCAATAAGATCCCCTCTTAGCCGCCTTCTTTCCAGCGAAAACAACCCCAAATCTCTCAGTCTCTCCTCATAGGATCTCCCCTCCATACCAGGCAACATCCTGGTAAACCTCCTCTGCACCCTGTTTTCACTCTCCCTGTTTTTACTCTTTCTTTGTTTTCGCTCTGTTTTCGCGCTGTCTCTGTTTTTCTCCTCTCTGTTTTCATTCTCTCTCTCTCCATTATCACTCTCTGTTTTTGGTCTCTCTCTGTTTTTGTTCTCTCTCTGTTTTTGCTCTCTCTCTCTGTTTCTGCTCTCTCTCTGTTCCCGCTCTCTCTCAGCTTTCACTGTCTTACTGTTCCTGCTCTCTCACTGTTCCCGCTCTCTCTCTGTTTCCACTCTCTCTCTCTGTTTCTGCTCTCTGTCTCTGTTTTCGATCTCTCTCTGTTTTCACTCTCCATGTCTGTCGTCACTCTCTACTTCTGTTTTCACTCTCTGTTTTTGGTCTCTTTCTCAGTTTTCACTGTCTCTTGGTTTTCTCTCTCTCTCTGTTTTCGCTCTCTCTCTTTGTTTTCACTGTCTCTCTCTGTTTTTGGTTTGTCTCTCTCTATTTTTGCTCTGTCTCTCTGTTTTCACTCTCTGTTTTTGCTCTCTCCCTGTTTTTACTCTCTCTCTCTGCTTTCATTCTCAGTTTTTGCTCTCTCTGTTTTTGCTCTCTCTGTTTTCACTCTCTCTGTTTCTGGTCTTTGTGTTTTTTCTCTCTCTGTTTTCTCATCTCTCTCTGTTTTCTCTTTCTATCTGTTTTCACTCTCTGTTTTTTCTCTCTCTGTTTTCTCCTTCCATTTTTGCTCTCTGATCTCTGTTTTTCTCTTTCTGTTTTTGCTCTCATGCTCTCTCCAACCATTTTCACTCTCTCTTTGTTTTTGGTCTCTCTGTTTTCTCTTTCTCTCTGTTTTCTCTCTCTCTGTGTTTTCGTGCTCTCTCTCTGTTTTCGTTCTCGCTTTGTTCTCACTCTCTCTCTGTTTTTGATTTCTCTCTCTCTGTTTTTCCCCTCTCTCTCTGTTTTCACTCCCTGTTTTTGCTCTCTCCCTGATTTAACTCTCTCTCTGCTTTCATTCTCTGTTTTTGCTCTCTCTGTTTTCGCACTCCCTGTTTTCACTCTCTCTATGTTTTTCTCCTCTCTCTATGTTTTTCTCCTCTCTCTGTTTTCATTCTCCCTCTCTCTATTATCACTCTGTTTTTGCTCTCTCTCTGTTTTCGCTCTCTCTCTATTTTTGAGTCCTCTCTCCGTTTTCACTCTCACTATGATTTCGCTTTCTTTCTGTTTTCATGCTCTCTCTCTCTGTTTCTGTTCTGTCTCTGTTTTCACGCTCTCTACCTCTGTTTTCGCTCTCTACCTCTGTTTTCGCTCTCTACCTCTGTTTTCGCTTTCTACCTCTGTTTTCGCTTTCTACCTCTGTTTTCGCTCTCTACCTCTGTTGTTGCTCTCTACCTCTGATTTTGCTCTCTCTCTGATTTCGCTCTCTCTTTGTTTTTGCTCTCTCCTTATTTCTGCCCTCTCTCTGTTTCCGCCCTCTCTCTGTTTCTGCCCTCTCTCTGTTTCCGCCCTCTCTCTGTTTCCACTCTCGCTGTTTCCACTCTCTCTCTCTTTCTGCTGTCTCTGCTTTTGCTCTGTCTCTCTGTTTTTGCTCTCTACCTCTGTTTTCACTCTCTGCCTCTGTTTGCGCACAATTTTTCTCTCTCTCTCTCTGTTTTCACTCTCTCTCTGCTTTGTTCTCTCTCTATCTGTTTTTTCTCTCTTCCTGTTTTCACTATTGCTCCCTCTGTTTTCACTCTCACTCTGTTTTCGCTCCCTCTATGTTTTTGTGCTCTCTTTGTTTTTCACTCTCTGTTTTCACGCTCTCGCTCTGTTTTCGTACTCTCTCTGTTTTCATTCTCTCTCGGTTTTCTTGCTCTCTCTCTCTTTTTGTATTCACTGTATTTTCATTCTCTCTCTATTTTCACTCTCTGTTTTCACTCTCTCTCTGTTTTTGCTCTCTCTCTATTTTTGCTCTCTCTCTGTTTTTGCTCTCTCTCTGTTTTTGCTCTCTCTCTCTCTATTTCACTCTGTCTCTGTATTAGCACTCTCGTTGTTTTCTCTCCCTCTCTGTTTTTGCTTCCTCTCTCTGTGCTTTCATTCTCTCTGCCTGTTTTCAGCCTCCCTCTCTTTGTTTTCACAGTTCCTGTCTCAGTTTTCGCTCTCTCTCTGTTGTCACTCTCTGTTTTCACTCTCTCACTGTCCCTTTTTTGGTCTCAGCCTGTTTCCTCTCTCTCTGTTTTCTTTTTCTCTCTGTTTTCACTCTCTCTCTGTTTTCACTCTCTCTTTGTTATTGCTCTCCCTCTGTCTTCGCTCTCGCTCTCTCTCTTTACTTGGTCTCTTTGTTTCCACGCTCTCTGTTTTTGCTCTCTCTGTTTTCACTTTCTCTCTTTTTTCACTCCCTCTGTTCTTGCTATCTGTTTTTGTGCTCTCTCTGTTTTCATGTTCTATCTCTGTTTTCGCTCTGTCTCTGTTTTCACGCTCTCTCTCTCTGTTTTCGTGCTCTCTCTCTGTTTTCACTCTCACTATGGTTTCGCTCTCTCTCTGTTTCCGCTCTGCCGCTGATATGCTCTCTACCTCTGTTTTTGCTGTCTCTATGTTTTTGTGCTCTCTATGTTTTCACTCTCTCTCTCTGTTTTCACTCTCTCTGTTTTCACTCTCTCTGTTTTCGCTCTCTCTGTTTTTACTCTGTCTCTGTTTTTGTGCCCTCTCTCTCTGTTTTTGCTCCCACTATGATTTTGCTCTCTCTCTGTTTTCACTCTCTTTCTCTGTTTTCGCTCTCTCTTTCTCTATTTTCACTCTCTCTCTGTTTTCTTTCTCTCTCTGTTTTTGCGCTCTTTCTTTTATCGCTTTCTCTCTTTTTTCTCTTTCTCTCTGTTGTCACTCTCTCTGTTTACTCTCTTTCTCTGCTTTCGCTCTCTCTCTGTTTTCACTCTCTGTCTGTTTTAACCCTCTCTCTGTTATCTCTCTGTTTTCGCTCTCTCTGTTTTCACCCTCTCTCTGTTTTCGCTCCCTCTCTGTCTCTGTCTCTGTTTTCTCTGTCTCTCTGTTTTCACTCTCTCTCTGCTTTTGACAGTAGGAAGAGAGGTAATAAGCCGTGGATAACGAAGGAGGTGAAGGAAAGTGTTAAATTAAAAGCGGAGGAGTTTAGAGTAGCTAAGAGCAGTGGGCGAGAAGAGGATTGGGAAAGGTTTAAATGTCAACAAAGATTGACAAAGAAATTGATAAAGGAGGGTAGGAGAAGCTATGAGGCTGGGCTAGCACTTAATATAAAAAAGGATAGCAAGAGTTTTTATAAAAATATAAAAAGGAAGAGGCTGGCTAGGGTAAACGTTGGTCCTTTAGAGGATGAGAAAGGGGAGCTAGTGGTAGGGGATGGGGATATGGCTAAGGTCTTGAATAACTTTTTTGTTTCTGTCTTCACGGAGGAGGACGTGAATAATTTGCCGGGTGTTAGCGATGGAAAGGTGGTAGGAATGGAGGGTCTTAATGACATTACTGTTACTAGAGAGGTGGTGCTCGACAGACTGGAGGGGCTGATTGTGGACAAGTCCCCAGGACCGGATGGAATGCATCCGAGGGTTCTGAAAGAAATGGCAGAGGTGATAGTGGATGCCTTGGTGGTTATTTTCCAGACGTCGCTGGATTCCGGGGAAGTGCCGGAAGATTGGAAAACGGCTAATGTTACGCCGTTGTTTAAGAAGGGTGCCAGGCAAAAGGCGGGGAATTATAGGCCGGTTAGTTTAACGTCTGTGGTAGGTAAAATGTTAGAATCTGTCATTAAGGAGGAAATTGCGAGGCATCTTGAAGGGAATTGCTTGATAGAGCAGACGCAGCACGGTTTCATTAAAGGGAAGTCGTGTCTGACAAATTTACTGGAGTTCTATGAGGATGTGTCTAGGGCAGTGGATAGAGGAGAGCCGGTGGATGTGGTCTTTCTGGATTTTCAGAAGGCGTTTGACAAGGTACCTCACAAGAGGTTATTGCAGAAGGTCAGGGGACATGGAGTTGGGGGTAGGGTGTTAGCGTGGATAGAGGATTGGTTGTCAAATAGGAGGCAGAGAGTGGGGGTTAATGGGTGCTATTCGGATTGGCGGATAGTGACTAGTGGGGTGCCCCAGGGGTCGGTGCTGGGGCCTCAGCTATTTACCATTTATTTAGATGATCTGGAGGAGGGAACCGAGTGCAGGGTGTCGAAATTTGCTGATGACACCAAGATTGGGGGAAAGGCAAATTGTGCGGAGGGTGTGGAGAGTCTGCAGAAGGATCTAGATAGGCTGGGCGAATGGGCCAGGAAATGGCAAATGGAATTTAATGTTGGCAAGTGTGAGGTGGTCCACTTTGGTAGGAGGAATGGTAGGAAGGACTATTACTTACGGGGCGAAAAACTGCAGCAGGCGACGGTGCAGAGGGACCTCGGGGTCCTTGTGCATGAGTCGCAAAAACCCAGCTTGCAGGTGCAGCAGGTGGTCAGGAAGGCGAATGGGATGCTGGCCTTCATAGCGAGGGGGATTGAATATAAAAGTAGGGAGGTCTTGCTACAGCTGTATAGGGCATTGGTGAGGCCGCAGCTGGAGTACTGTGTGCAGTTTTGGGCGCCGCACCTGCGCAAGGATATTTTGGCCCTGGAGGGAGTGCAGAGGAGGTTTACTCGGCTGATACCGGAGTTAAGGGGATTGAGCTATGAGGAGAGGCTGAATAAACTAGGCTTGTACTCGTTAGAGTTTAGAAGAATGAGGGGAGATCTCATTGAGACGTATAAGATGATGAATGGGATGGATAGGATAGAGGTGGAGAGACTCTTCCCGCTCAAAAAAGACAGTAGGACTAGGGGGCACAGCCTCAAGATAAAGGGGGGGCGGTTTAGAACAGAGTTGAGGAGGAACTTCTTCACTCAAAGGGTGGTGAATCTCTGGAATTCTCTGCCCGTTGAAGTGGTGGAGGCTGCCTCACTAAATATTTTTAAGAAACGGGTTGATGGGTTTTTGATAAGAGAAGGGATTAAGGGTTATGGGGAGAGGGCAGGAAGGTGGAGCTGAGTCACGACAGATCAGCCATGATCTTATTGAATGGCGGGGCAGGCTCGAAGGGCCAGATGGCCTACTCCTGCTCCTATTTCTTATGTTCTCTCTGTTTTCCCTTCTTTCTCTCTCTCCCTGTTTTCGCTCTCTCTCTTTCTGTTTTCGCTCAACCTCTCTGCTCTCTTGCTCTCCGTTTTCACGCTCTCCCTGTTGTTGCTCTCTTTTTGCTCTTTCTTTGTTTTTGTCTCTCTTTTTTCACACTGTCTTTCTTTTTGCTGTCTCTCTTTTTGCATGCTCTCTGTTTTTGTCCCTCTCTCTCTTTGCCCTCTCTCTCTCTGTTTTTGTCTCTCTCTCTCTCTTTCCCCTTTCTCTCTCTCCTTTTGCTCTCTCTTTTTTTGTTCTCTCTCTCTCTTTGCTCTCTGCCCCTCTCTGTCTTTTTCCACTCTTTCTGTTTTTGTCTCTGTCTCTCTATTCTCCGTAGTGTTTGGGAGGAGATTGGAATTAAACGTCCATTCACTCAGAATTTCAAAGAATGCTTCAAGTCTCGCTGCATTCAAACACTCAAAACATTGTGAATGAGCCGGACAGAGAGTGACCAAGATTAATTGCTGGCTTCTCACCCCCATTCACAACTCTCCACAGTAAACCCAAACATGTCTCCCTTTTGACAGATCATTTCCTCTGATTTACAAACTAATAGGGAACAGAAGTAGGGCAGCAGGAGACAGAGTGAAAGAGAGAGAGAGCGAGAGGGGAGGAGAGAGTTGGGCAGGGGGAGAGAAAGAGGGGGTGGGAGAGCCAGAGGGGGGAAAGAGAGAGAAAGGGAGAAAGAGAGAGGAGGGAGAGAGCGAGAGAGGAAGGAGAGGACGAGAGAAAGGGGGAGGGGCGTGAGAAGGGGGAGAGAGGGCGAGAGAAGGGGGAGAGAGAGTGAGAGAAGGGGGAGAGAGAGCGAGAGAAGGGGGAGAGAGAGCGAGAGAAGGGGAGAGAGAGCGAGAGAAGGGGGGAGAGAGAGCGAGAGAAGGGGGAGAGAGAGCGAGAGAAGGGGGAGAGAGAGTGAGAGAAGGGGGAGAGAGAGCGAGAGAAGGGGGAGAGAGAGCGAGAGAAAGGAGAGGGGGGAGAGAGAGCGAGAGAGAGGGAGAGAGAGAGAGAGAGAGCGAGAGAAAGGAGATAGGGGAGAGAGAGTGAGAGGGGGGGAGAGAGAGCGAGAGAGGGGGAGAGAGCGAGAGAGGGGGAGAGAGAGAGAGAGAGCGAGAGAAAGGAGAGGGGGGAGAGAGAGTGAGAGAGAGAGAGAGCAAGAGAAAGAGAGGGGGGAGAGAGCGAGAGAGAGTGGCGAGAGAACAAGAGAGGGGCGAGAGAGAGGGGGAGAGAGAGCGAGAGAGGGGGCAGAGAGTGCGAGAGAGAGGGGAGAGAGTGCGAGAGGGGGGAGAGAGTGCGAGAGGGGGGAGAGAGGGGGAGAGAGAGGGGGGAGAGAGAGCGAGAGAGAGGGGAGAGAGAGCGAGAGAGGGGGAACAGAGTGCGAGAGAGAGGGGAGAGAGAGAGAGCGAGAGAAAGGAGAGGCGGGAGAGAGCGAGAGAGAGTAGCGAGAGAACAAGAGAGGGGGGAGAGAGAGTGAGAGAGAGGGGCGAGAGAGGGGGCAGAGAGTGCGAGAGAGGGGGGAGAGAGTGCGAGAGAGGGGGGGAGAGAGTGCGAGAGAGGGGGGAGAGAGTGCGAGAGAGGGGGGAGAGAGTGCGAGAGAGGGGGGAGAGAGTGCGAGAGAGGGGGGAGAGAGCGAGAGAGGGGGCAGAGAGTGCGAGAGAGAGGGGAGAGAGTGCGAGAGGGGGGAGAGAGGGGGAGAGAGAGGGGGGAGAGAGAGCGAGAGAGGGGGCAGAGAGTGCGAGAGGGGGGGAGAGAGTGCGAGGGAGGGGGGAGAGAGAGCGAGAGAGGGGGCAGAGAGAGCGAGAGAGGGGGCAGAGAATGCGAGAGAGGGAGGAGAGAGTGCGAGAGAGGGGGAGAGAGAGCGAGAGAGGGGGGAGAGAGAGGGAGAGTAAGAGAGAGGGGGAGAGAGAGGGGGGAGAGATAGCGAGAGAGGGGGGAGAGATAGCGAGAGAGGGGGGAGAGAGTGCGAGAGAGGGGGAACAGAGTGCGAGAGAGGGGGCAGAGAGAGCGAGAGAGGGGGCAGAGAGTGCGAGAGAGGGGGCAGAGAGAGCGAGAGAGGGGGCAGAGAATGCGAGAGAGGGAGGAGAGAGTGCGAGAGAGAGCGAGAGAGGGGGAAGAGAGTGTGAGAGAGGGGGAGAGAGTGCGAGAGAGGGGGAGAGAGTGCGAGAGAGGGGGAGAGAGAGCGAGTGAGGGGGCAGAGTATGCGAGAGAAGGGGGAGAGAGAGAGAGGGGAGAGAGAGGGGGCAGAGAGAGCGAGAGAGGGGGGAGAGAGTGCGAGAGAGGGGGGAGAGAGTGCAAGAGAGGGGGAGAGAGAGTGCGAGAGAGGGGGAGAGAGAGGGGGGAGAGACAGCGAGAGAGGGGGAAGAGAGTGCGAGAGAGGGGGGAGAGAGTGCAAGAGAGGGGGGAGAGAGTGCAAGAGAGGGGGGAGAGAGAGCGAGAGAGGGGGAGAGAGAGCGAGAGAGAGAGGGAGAGAGAGAGCGAGAGGGAGGGGATACAGAGAGGGAGAGAGCAGGAGAGGGAGAGAGGGGGGAGAGAGTGAGAGAGAGTGGCGAGAGAACAAGAGAGGGGGAAGAGAGAGTGAGAGAGAGGGGCGAGAGAGAGGGGTGAGAGAGAGCGAGAGAGGGGGCAGAGAGTGTGAGAGAGAGGGGACAGAGTGCGAGAGGGGGGAGAGAGGGGTAAGAGAGGGGGGAGAGAGAGCGAGAGGGGGGAGAGAGTGCGAGAGAGGGGGGTGAGAGAGCGAGAGAGGGGGAACAGAGTGCGAGAGAGGGGGCAGAGAGAGCGAGAGAAGGGGCAGAGAATGCGAGAGAGGGGGGAGAGAGTGCGAGAGAGGGGGGAGAGAGAGCGAGAGAGGGGGCAGAGAGTGCGAAAGAGAGGGGAAAGAGTGCGAGAGGGGGGAGAGAGGGGTAGAGAGAGGGGGGAGAGAGAGCGAGAGGGGGGGAGAGAGTGCGAGAGGGGGAGAGAGAGAGCGAGAGAGGGGGAACAGAGTGCGAGAGAGGGGGCAGAGAGAGCGAGAGAAGGGGCAGAGAATGCGAGAGAGGGGGGAGAGAGTGCGAGAGAGGGGGAAGAGAGTGCGAGAGAGGGGGAGATGGGGGGAGAGAGTGCGAGAGAGGGGGGAGAGAGTGCGAGGAGAGAGGGGGGAAAGGGGGGAGGGAGTGTGAGAGAGGGGGGAGAGGGGGGAGAGAATGCGAGAGAGGGGGGAGAGAATGCGAGAGAGGGGGGAGAGAATGCGAGAGAGGGGGGAGAGAGTGCGAGAGAGGGGTGAGAGAGAGGGAGAGTAAGAGAGAGGGGGAGAGAGAGGGGGGGAGAGATAGCGCGAGAGGGGGGAGAGATAGCGCGAGAGGGGGGAGAGATAGCGAGAGAGGGGGGAGAGATAGCGAGAGAGGGGGGAGAGATAGCGAGAGAGGGGGGAGAGATAGCGAGAGAGGGGGGAGAGATAGCGAGAGAGGGGGGAGAGATAGCGCGAGAGGGGGGAGAGATAGCGCGAGAGGGGGGAGAGATAGCGCGAGAGGGGGGAGAGATAGCGCGAGAGGGGGGAGAGATAGCGAGAGAGGGGGGAGAGATAGCGAGAGAGGGGGGAGAGAGTGCGAGAGAGGGGGGAGAGAGTGCGAGAGAGGGGGAACAGAGTGCGAGAGAGGGGGCAGAGAGAGCGAGAGAGGGGGCAGAGAGAGCGAGAGAGGGGACAGAGAATGCGAGAGAGGGAGGAGAGAATGCGAGAGAGGGAGGAGAGAGTGCGAGAGAGAGCGAGAGAGGGGGAAGACAGTGTGAGAGAGGGGGAGAGAGTGCGAGAGAGGGGGGAAAGAGTGCGAGAGAGGGGGGAGAGAGGGGGAGAGAGAGCGAGTGAGGGGGCAGAGAGAGCGAGAGAGGGGGGAGAGAGTGCGAGAGAGGGGGGAGAGAGTGCGAGAGAGGGGGGGAGAGAGAGCAAGAGAGGGGGAGAGAGAGTGTGAGAGAGGGGGAGAGAGAGGGGGGAGAGAGTGCGAGAGAGGGGCGAGAGAGTGCGAGAGAGGGGCGAGAGAGTGCGAGAGAGGGGGGAGAGAGTGCAAGAGAGGGGGGAGAGAGAGCGAGAGAGGGGGA
This sequence comes from Prionace glauca, assembly GCA_037974335.1. Lineage (NCBI taxonomy): Eukaryota > Metazoa > Chordata > Chondrichthyes > Carcharhiniformes > Carcharhinidae > Prionace > Prionace glauca. Next base: position 388,026 of record JBBMRE010000090.1, on the reverse strand, counting down.
GAGAGAGCGAGAGAGAGAGGGAGAGAGAGAGCGAGAGGCAGGGGATACAGAGAGCGAGAGAGGGAGAGAGCAGGAGAGGGAGAGAGGGGGGAGAGAGTGAGAGAGAGTGGCGAGAGAACAAGAGAGGGGGAAGAGAGAGTGAGAGAGAGGGGCGAGAGAGAGGGGGGAGAGAGAGCGAGAGAGGGGGCAGAGAGTGCGAGAGAGAGGGGAGAGAGAGCGAGAGGGGGGAGAGAGGGGTAGAGAGAGGGGGGAGAGAGAGCGAGAGGGGGGGAGAGAGTGCGAGAGACGGGGGTGAGAGAGCGAGAGAGGGGGAACAGAGTGCGAGAGAGGGGGCAGAGAGAGCGAGAGAAGGGGCAGAGAATGCGAGAGAGGGGGGGAGAGAGTGCGAGAGAGGGGGGAGAGAGTGCGAGAGAGGGGGGAGAGAGTGCGAGAGAGGGGGGAGAGAGTGCGAGAGAGGGGGGAGAGAGTGCGAGAGAGGGGGGAGAGAGTGCGAGAGAGGGGGGAGAGAGTGCGAGAGAGGGGGGAGAGAGTGCGAGAGAGGGGGGAGAGAGTGCGAGAGAGGGGGAACAGAGTGCGAGAGAGAGGGGAGAGAGAGAGAGCGAGAGAAAGGAGAGGCGGGAGAGAGCGAGAGAGAGTAGCGAGAGAACAAGAGAGGGGGGAGAGAGAGTGAGAGAGAGGGGCGAGAGAGGGGGCAGAGAGTGCGAGAGAGGGGGGAGAGAGTGCGAGAGAGGGGGGAGAGAGTGCGAGAGAGGGGGGAGAGAGTGCGAGAGAGGGGGGAGAGAGTGCGAGAGAGGGGGGAGAGAGTGCGAGAGAGGGGGGAGAGAGCGAGAGAGGGGGCAGAGAGTGCGAGAGGAGAGGGGAGAGGGGAGAGTGCGAGAGGGGGGAGAGAGAGGGGGAGAGAGAGCGAGAGAGGGGGCAGAGAGTGCGAGAGGGGGGGAGAGAGTGCGAGGGAGGGGGGAGAGAGAGCGAGAGAGGGGGCAGAGAGAGCGAGAGAGGGGGCAGAGAATGCGAGAGAGGGAGGAGAGAGTGCGAGAGAGGGGGAGAGAGAGCGAGAGAGGGGGGAGAGAGAGGGAGAGTAAGAGAGAGGGGGAGAGAGAGGGGGGAGAGATAGCGAGAGAGGGGGGAGAGATAGCGAGAGAGGGGGGAGAGAGTGCGAGAGAGGGGGAACAGAGTGCGAGAGAGGGGGCAGAGAGAGCGAGAGAGGGGGCAGAGAGTGCGAGAGAGGGGGCAGAGAGAGCGAGAGAGGGGGCAGAGAATGCGAGAGAGGGAGGAGAGAGTGCGAGAGAGAGCGAGAGAGGGGGAAGAGAGTGTGAGAGAGGGGGAGAGAGTGCGAGAGAGGGGGAGAGAGTGCGAGAGAGGGGGAGAGAGAGCGAGTGAGGGGGCAGAGTATGCGAGAGAAGGGGGAGAGAGAGAGAGGGGAGAGAGAGGGGGCAGAGAGAGCGAGAGAGGGGGGAGAGAGTGCGAGAGAGGGGGGAGAGAGTGCAAGAGAGGGGGAGAGAGAGTGCGAGAGAGGGGGAGAGAGAGGGGGGAGAGACAGCGAGAGAGGGGGAAGAGAGTGCGAGAGAGGGGGGAGAGAGTGCAAGAGAGGGGGGAGAGAGTGCAAGAGAGGGGGGAGAGAGAGCGAGAGAGGGGGAGAGAGAGCGAGAGAGAGAGGGAGAGAGAGAGCGAGAGGGAGGGGATACAGAGAGCGAGAGAGGGAGAGAGCAGGAGAGGGAGAGAGGGGGGAGAGAGTGAGAGAGAGTGGCGAGAGAACAAGAGAGGGGGAAGAGAGAGTGAGAGAGAGGGGCGAGAGAGAGGGGTGAGAGAGAGCGAGAGAGGGGGCAGAGAGTGTGAGAGAGAGGGGACAGAGTGCGAGAGGGGGGAGAGAGGGGTAGAGAGAGGGGGGAGAGAGAGCGAGAGGGGGGAGAGAGTGCGAGAGAGGGGGGTGAGAGAGCGAGAGAGGGGGAACAGAGTGCGAGAGAGGGGGCAGAGAGAGCGAGAGAAGGGGCAGAGAATGCGAGAGAGGGGGGAGAGAGTGCGAGAGAGGGGGGAGAGAGAGCGAGAGAGGGGGCAGAGAGTGCGAAAGAGAGGGGAAAGAGTGCGAGAGGGGGGAGAGAGGGGTAGAGAGAGGGGGGAGAGAGAGCGAGAGGGGGGGAGAGAGTGCGAGAGGGGGAGAGAGAGAGCGAGAGAGGGGGAACAGAGTGCGAGAGAGGGGGCAGAGAGAGCGAGAGAAGGGGCAGAGAATGCGAGAGAGGGGGGAGAGAGTGCGAGAGAGGGGGAAGAGAGTGCGAGAGAGGGGGAGATGGGGGGAGAGAGTGCGAGAGAGGGGGGAGAGAGTGCGAGAGAGGGGGGAAAGGGGGGAGGGAGTGCGAGAGAGGGGGGAGAGGGGGGAGAGAATGCGAGAGAGGGGGGAGAGAATGCGAGAGAGGGGGGAGAGAATGCGAGAGAGGGGGGAGAGAGTGCGAGAGAGGGGGGAGAGATAGCGAGAGAGGGGGGAGAGATAGCGAGAGAGGGGGGGAGAGAGTGCGAGAGAGGGGGAACAGAGTGCGAGAGAGGGGGCAGAGAGAGCGAGAGAGGGGGCAGAGAGAGCGAGAGAGGGGGCAGAGAGTGCGAGAGAGGGGGCAGAGAGAGCGAGAGAGGGGACAGAGAATGCGAGAGAGGGAGGAGAGAATGCGAGAGAGGGAGGAGAGAGTGCGAGAGAGAGCGAGAGAGGGGGAAGACAGTGTGAGAGAGGGGGAGAGAGTGCGAGAGAGGGGGGAAAGAGTGCGAGAGAGGGGGGAGAGAGGGGGGAGAGAGAGCGAGTGAGGGGGCAGAGAGAGCGAGAGAGGGGGGAGAGAGTGCGAGAGAGGGGGGAGAGAGTGCGAGAGAGGGGGGAGAGAGAGCAAGAGAGGGGGAGAGAGAGTGTGAGAGAGGGGGAGAGAGAGGGGGGAGAGAGTGCGAGAGAGGGGCGAGAGAGTGCGAGAGAGGGGGGAGAGAGTGCAAGAGAGGGGGGAGAGAGAGCGAGAGAGGGGGAGAGAGAGCGAGAGAGAGAGGGAGAGAGAGAGCGAGAGGCAGGGGATACAGAGAGCGAGAGAGGGAGAGAGCAGGAGAGGGAGAGAGGGGGGAGAGAGTGAGAGAGAGTGGCGAGAGAACAAGAGAGGGGGAAGAGAGAGTGAGAGAGAGGGGCGAGAGAGAGGGGGGAGAGAGAGCGAGAGAGGGGGCAGAGAGTGCGAGAGAGAGGGGAGAGAGAGCGAGAGGGGGGAGAGAGGGGTAGAGAGAGGGGGGAGAGAGAGCGAGGGAGGGGGGGAGAGAGTGCGAGAGACGGGGGTGAGAGAGCGAGAGAGGGGGAACAGAGTGCGAGAGAGGGGGCAGAGAGAGCGAGAGAAGGGGCAGAGAATGCGAGAGAGGGGGGAGAGAGTGCGAGAGAGGGGGGAGAGAGTGCGAGAGAGGGGGGAGAGAGTGCGAGAGAGGGGGGAGAGAGTGCGAGAGAGGGGGGAGAGAGTGCGAGAGAGGGGGGAGAGAGTGCGAGAGAGGGGGGAGAGAGTGCGAGAGAGGGGGGAGAGAGTGCGAGAGAGGGGGGAGAGAGTGCGAGAGAGGGGGGAGAGAGTGCGAGAGAGGGGGGAGAGAGTGCGAGAGAGGGGGGAGAGAGTGCGAGAGAGGGGGGAGAGAGTGCGAGAGAGGGGGGAGAGAGTGCGAGAGAGGGGGGAGAGAGTGCGAGAGAGGGGGGAGAGAGTGCGAGAGAGGGGGGGAGAGAGTGCGAGAGAGGGGGGAGAGAGTGCGAGAGAGGGGGGAGAGAGTGCGAGAGAGGGGGGAGAGAGTGCGAGAGAGGGGGGAGAGAGTGCGAGAGAGGGGGGAGAGAGTGCGAGAGAGGGGGGAGAGAGTGCGAGAGAGGGGGGAGAGAGTGCGAGAGAGGGGGGAGAGAGTGCGAGAGAGGGGGAAGAGAGTGCGAGAGAGGGGGGAGAGAGTGCGAGAGAGGGGGGAGAGAGTGCGAGAGAGGGGGAAGAGAGTGCGAGAGAGGGGGGAGAGAGTGCGAGAGAGGGGGGAGAGAGTGCGGAGAGGGGGGAGAGAGTGCGAGAGAGGGGGGAGAGTGTGCGAGAGAGGGGGGAGAGAGTGCGAGAGAGGGGGGAGAGAGTGCGAGTGAGGGGGCAGAGAATGCGAGAGAGGGGGGAGAGAGAGAGAAGGGAGAGAGAGGGGGGAGAGGGAGCGAGAGAGGGGGGAGAGAGTGCGAGAGAGGAGGGAGAGAGTGCGAGAGAGGGGGGAGAGAGTGCGAGAGAGGGGGGAGAGAGTGCGAGAGAGGGGGGAGAGAGTGCGAGAGAGGGGGGAGAGAGTGCGAGAGAGGGGGGAGAGAGTGCGAGAGAGGGGGGAGAGAGTGCGAGAGAGGGGGGAGAGAGTGCGAGAGAGGGGGGAGAGAGTGCGAGAGAGGGGGGAGAGAGTGCGAGAGAGGGGGGAGAGAGTGCGAGAGAGGGGGGAGAGAGTGCGAGAGAGGGGGGAGAGAGTGCGAGAGAGGGGGGAGAGAGTGCGAGAGAGGGGGGAGAGAGTGCGAGAGAGGGGGGAGAGAGTGCGAGAGAGGGGGGAGAGAGTGCGAGAGAGGGGGGAGAGAGTGCGAGAGAGGGGGGAGTGAGTGCGAGAGAGGGGGGAGAGTGTGCGAGAGAGGGGGGAGTGAGTGCGAGAGAGGGGGGAGAGTGTGCGAGAGAGGGGGGAGAGAGTGCGAGAGAGGGGGGAGAGAGTGCGAGAGAGGGGGGAGAGAGTGCGAGAGAGGGGGGAGAGAGTGCGAGAGAGGGGGGAGAGAGTGCGAGAGAGGGGGGAGAGAGTGCGAGAGAGGGGGGAGAGAGTGCGAGAGAGGGGGGAGAGAGTGCGAGAGAGGGGGGAGAGAGTGCGAGAGAGGGGGGGAGAGAGTGCGAGAGAGGGGGGGAGAGAGTGCGAGAGAGGGGGGAGAGAGTGCGAGAGAGGGGGGGAGAGAGTGCGAGAGAGGGGGGAGAGAGTGCGAGAGAGGGGGGGAGAGAGTGCGAGAGAGGGGGGAGAGAGTGCGAGAGAGGGGGGAGAGAGTGCGAGAGAGGGGGGAGAGAGTGCGAGAGAGGGGGGAGAGAGTGCGAGAGAGGGGGGAGAGAGTGCGAGAGAGGGGGGGAGAGAGTGCGAGAGAGGGGGGAGAGAGTGCGAGAGAGGGGGGAGAGAGTGCGAGAGGGGGGAGAGAGTGCGAGAGAGGGGGGAGAGAGTGCGAGAGAGGGGGGAGAGAGTGCGAGAGAGGGGGGAGAGAGTGCGAGAGAGGGGGGAGAGAGTGCGAGAGAGGGGGGAGAGAGTGCGAGAGAGGGGGGAGAGAGTGCGAGAGAGGGGGGAGAGAGTGCGAGAGAGGGGGGAGAGAGTGCGAGAGAGGGGGGAGAGAGCGAGAGAGGGGGGAGAGAGCGAGAGAGAGGGGAGAGAGCGAGAGAGGGGGCAGAGAATGCGAGAGAGTGCGAGAGAAAGCGAGAGAGAGCGAGAGAGGGGGAAGAGAGGGAGAGAGGGGAAGAGAGGGAGAGAGGGGGAGAGAGAGCGAGTGAGGGGGCAGAGAATGCGAGAGAGGGGGGAGAGAGAGAGAGGGGAGAGAGAGGGGGGAGAGTGAGCGAGAGAGGGGGGAGAGAGTGCGAGAGAGGAGGGAGAGAGTGCGAGAGAGGGGGGAGAGAGAGCGAGAGAGGGGGAGAGAGAGTGCGAGAGAGGAGGAGAGAGAGGGGGGAGAGACAGCGAGAGAGGGGGGAGAGAGTGCGAGAGAGGGGGGAGAGAGTGCAAGAGAGGGGGGAGAGAGAGCGAGAGAGGGGGGAGAGAGAGCGAGAGAGATAGAGAGAGGGAGAGAAAGGAGAGGGGGGAGAGTGTGCGAGAGAGGGGGAGAGAGAGCGAGAGAGAGATGGAGAGAGAGCGAGAGGAAGGGGATACAGAGAGTGAGAGAGGGAGAGAGCAGGAGAGGGAGAGAGGGGGGAGAGAGTGAGAGAGAGTGGCGAGAGAACAAGAGAGGGGGAAGAGAGAGTGAGAGAGAGGGGCGAGAGAGAGGGGGGAGAGAGAGCGAGAGAGGGGGCAGAGAGTGCGAGAGAGAGGGGAGAGAGTGCGAGAGGGGGGAGAGAGGGGGAGAGAGAGGGGGAGAGAGAGTGAGAGGGGGGGAGAGAGTGCGAGAGAGGGGGGAGAGAATGCGAGAGAGGGGGGGAGAGAGTGCGAGCGAGGGGGGAGAGAGAGCGAGAGAGGGGGAAGAGAGTGCGAGAGAGGGGGAAGAGAGTGCGAGAGAAGGCGAGAGAGTGCGAGAGAGGGGGGGAGAGAGAGCGAGAGAGGGGGGAGAGAGAGCGAGAGAGGGGGGAGAGAGTGCGAGAGAGGGGGGAGAGAGTGCGAGAGAGGGGGGAGAGAGAAGGAGAGAGAGCAAGAGAGGGGGAGAGAGAGTGCGAGAGAGGGGGGAGTGATAGCGAGAGAGGGGGGAGAGAGGGGAAAGAGAGTGCGACAGAGGGGGGAGAGAGTGCGACAGAGGGGGGAGAGAGTGCGAGAGAGGGGGGAGAGAGTGCGAGAGAGGGGGGAGAGAGTGCGAGAGAGGGGGGAGAGAGTGCGAGAGAGGGGGGAGAGAGTGCGAGAGAGGGGGGAGAGACTGCGAGAGAGGGGGGAGAGAGAGGGAGAGAGAGCGAGAGAGGGGGAGAGAGAGTGCGAGAGAGGGGGAGAGAGAGGGGGGAGAGAAAGCGAGAGAGGGGGGAGAGAGGGGGAAGAGAGTGCGAGACAGGGGGGAGAGAGTGCGAGAGAGGGGGGAGAGAGAGCGAGAGAGGGCGAAGAGAGTGCAAGAGACGGGGGAGAGAGAGCGAGAGAGGGGGAACAGAGTGCGAGAGAGGGGGCAGAGAGAGCGAGAGAGGGGGCAGAGAGTGCGAGAGAGGGGGAACAGAGTGCGAGAGAGGGGGGCAGAGAGAGCGAGAGAGGCGGCAGAGAATGCGAGAGAGGGGGCAGAGAATGCGAGAGAGGGAGGAGAGAGTGTGAGAGAGGGGGAGAGAGTGCGAGAGAGGGGGGAGAGAGTGCGAGAGAGGGGGGAGAGAGAGCGAGAGAGGGGGGGAGAGAGAGCGAGAGAGGGGGGAGAGAGAGGGAGAGAGAGCGAGAGAGGGGGAGAGAGAGTGCGAGAGAGGGGGAGAGAGAGGGGGAGAGAGCGAGAGAGGGGGAGAGAGGGGGGAGAGAGCGAGAGAGGGGGAGAGAGAGGGGGGAGAGATAGCGAGAGAGGGGGGAGAGATAGCGAGAGAGGGGGGAGAGAGTGCGAGAGAGGGGGGAGAGAGTGCGAGAGAGGGGGGAGAGACTGCGAGAGAGGGGGGGAGAGAGAGCGAGAGAGGGGAGAGTGAGTGCGAGAGAGGGGGGAGAGAGTGCGAGAGAGGGGGGAGAGAGTGCGAGAGAGGGGGGAGAGAGTGCGAGAGAGGGGGGGAGAGAGTGCGAGAGAGGGGGGAGAGAGTGCGAGAGAGGGGGGGAGAGAGTGCGAGAGAGGGGGAAGAGAGTGCGAGAGAGGGGGGGAGAGAGAGCGAGAGAGGGGGGAGAGAGTGCGAGAGAGGGGGGGGAGAGTGCGAGAGAGGGGGAAGAGAGTTTGAGAGAGGGGGGAGAGAGTGCGAGAGAGGGGGGAGAGAGAGCGAGAGAGGGGGAGAGAGAGTGCGAGAGAGGGGGAGAGAGAGGGGGGAGAGAAAGCGAGAGAGGGGGGAGAGAGGGGGAAGAGAGTGCGAGACAGGGGGGAGAGAGTGCGAGAGAGGGGGGAGAGAGAGCGAGAGAGGGCGAAGAGAGTGCAAGAGACGGGGGAGAGAGAGCGAGAGAGGGGGAACAGAGTGCGAGAGAGGGGGCAGAGAGAGCGAGAGAGGGGGCAGAGAGTGCGAGAGAGGGGGAACAGAGTGCGAGAGAGGGGGCAGAGAGAGCGAGAGAGGGGGCAGAGAATGCGAGAGAGGGGGCAGAGAATGCGAGAGAGGGAGGAGAGAGTGCGAGAGAGGGGGGAGAGAGTGTGAGAGAGGGGGAAGAGAGTGTGAGAGAGGGGGAGAGAGTGCGAGAGAGGGGGGAGAGAGTGCGAGAGAGGGGGGAGAGAGTGCGAGAGAGGGGGGAGAGAGTGCGAGAGAGGGGGGAGAGAGTGCGAGAGAGGGGGGAGAGAGTGCGAGAGAGGGGGGAGAGAGAGCGAGAGAGGGGGGAGAGAGAGGGAGGGAGAGCGAGAGAGGGGGAGAGAGAGTGCGAGAGAGGGGGAGAGAGAGGGGGAGAGAGCGAGAGAGGGGGAGAGAGGGGGGAGAGAGCGAGAGAGGGGGAGAGAGAGGGGGGAGAGATAGCGAGAGAGGGGGGAGAGATAGCGAGAGAGGGGGAAAGAGGGGGGAGAGAGTGCGAGAGAGGGGGGAGAGAGTGCGAGAGAGGGGGGAGAGACTGCGAGAGAGGGGGGAGAGAGAGCGAGAGAGGGGGAGAGAGAGTGCGAGAGAGGGGGGTGAGAGTGCGAGAGAGGGGGAAGAGAGTGCGAGAGAGGGGGGAGAGAGAGCGAGAGAGGGGGGAGTGAGTGCGAGAGAGGGGGGGGGAGAGTGTGAGAGAGGGGGAAGAGAGTGCGAGAGAGGGGGGAGAGAGTGTGAGAGAGGGGGGAGAGAGTGCGAGAGAGGGGGAAGAGAGTGCGAGAGAGGGGGGAGAGAGAGCGAGAGAGGGGGGAGAGAGTGCGAGAGAGGGGGGGGAGAGTGCGAGAGAGGGGGAAGAGAGTTTGAGAGAGGGGGGAGAGAGTGCGAGAGAGGGGGGAGAGAGAGCGAGAGAGGGGGAGAGAGAGTGCGAGAGAGGGGGAGAGAGAGGGGGGAGAGAAAGCGAGAGAGGGGGGAGAGAGGGGGAAGAGAGTGCGAGACAGGGGGGAGAGAGTGCGAGAGAGGGGGGAGAGAGAGCGAGAGAGGGCGAAGAGAGTGCAAGAGACGGGGGAGAGAGAGCGAGAGAGGGGGAACAGAGTGCGAGAGAGGGGGCAGAGAGAGCGAGAGAGGGGGCAGAGAGTGCGAGAGAGGGGGAACAGAGTGCGAGAGAGGGGGCAGAGAGAGCGAGAGAGGGGGCAGAGAATGCGAGAGAGGGGGCAGAGAATGCGAGAGAGGGAGGAGAGAGTGCGAGAGAGGGGGGAGAGAGTGTGAGAGAGGGGGAAGAGAGTGTGAGAGAGGGGGAGAGAGTGCGAGAGAGGGGGGAGAGAGTGCGAGAGAGGGGGGAGAGAGTGCGAGAGAGGGGGGAGAGAGTGCGAGAGAGGGGGGAGAGAGTGCGAGAGAGGGGGGAGAGAGAGCGAGAGAGGGGGGAGAGAGAGGGAGGGAGAGCGAGAGAGGGGGAGAGAGAGTGCGAGAGAGGGGGAGAGAGAGGGGGAGAGAGCGAGAGAGGGGGAGAGAGGGGGGAGAGAGCGAGAGAGGGGGAGAGAGAGGGGGGAGAGATAGCGAGAGAGGGGGGAGAGATAGCGAGAGAGGGGGAAAGAGGGGGGAGAGAGTGCGAGAGAGGGGGGAGAGAGTGCGAGAGAGGGGGGAGAGACTGCGAGAGAGGGGGGAGAGAGAGCGAGAGAGGGGAGAGAGAGTGCGAGAGAGGGGGGTGAGAGTGCGAGAGAGGGGGAAGAGAGTGCGAGAGAGGGGGGAGAGAGAGCGAGAGAGGGGGGAGTGAGTGCGAGAGAGGGGGGGGAGAGTGTGAGAGAGGGGGAAGAGAGTGCGAGAGAGGGGGGAGAGAGTGTGAGAGAGGGGGAGAGAGTGCGAGAGAGGGGGGAGAGAGTGCGAGAGAGGGGGGAGAGAGAGCGAGAGAGGGGGGAGAGAGAGCGAGAGAGGGGGAGAGTGAGCGAGAGAGGGGGGAGAGAGTGCGAGAGAGGGGGGAGAGAGTGCGAGAGAGGGGGGAGAGAGTGCGAGAGAGGGGGGAGAGAGTGCGAGAGAGGGGGGAGAGAGAGCGAGAGAGGGGGGAGAGAGTGCGAGAGAGGGGGTGGAGAGTGTGAGAGAGGGGGAAGAGAGTGCGAGAGAGGGGGGAGAGAGTGTGAGAGAGGGGGAGAGAGTGCGAGAGAGGGGGGAGAGAGTGCGAGAGAGGGGGGAGAGAGTGCGAGAGAGGGGGGAGAGAGAGCGAGAGAGGGGGGAGAGAGAGCGAGAGAGGGGGAGAGTGAGCGAGAGAGGGGGGAGAGAGAGGGAGAGAGAGTGCGAGAGAGGGGGAGAGAGTGTGAGAGAGGGGGAGAGAGTGCGAGAGAGGGGGGAGAGAGTGCGAGAGAGGGGGGAGAGAGTGCGAGAGAGGGGGGAGAGAGAGCGAGAGAGGGGGGAGAGAGAGCGAGAGAGGGGGAGAGTGAGCGAGAGAGGGGGGAGAGAGTGCGAGAGAGGGGGGAGAGAGTGCGAGAGAGGGGGGAGAGAGTGCGAGAGAGGGGGGAGAGAGTGCGAGAGAGGGGGGAGAGAGAGCGAGAGAGGGGGGAGAGAGTGCGAGAGAGGGGGGGGGAGAGTGTGAGAGAGGGGGAAGAGAGTGCGAGAGAGGGGGGAGAGAGTGTGAGAGAGGGGGAGAGAGTGCGAGAGAGGGGGGAGAGAGTGCGAGAGAGGGGGGAGAGAGTGCGAGAGAGGGGGGAGAGAGAGCGAGAGAGGGGGGAGAGAGAGCGAGAGAGGGGGAGAGTGAGCGAGAGAGGGGGGAGAGAGAGGGAGAGAGAGTGCGAGAGAGGGGGAGAGAGGGGGGAGAGAGCGAGAGAGGGGGAGAGAGAGGGGGGAGAGAGGGGGGAGAGAGTGCGAGAGAGGGGGGAGAGAGTGCGAGAGAGAGGGGAGAGACTGCGAGAGAGGGGGGAGAGAGAGCGAGAGAGGGGAGAGAGAGTGCGAGAGAGGGGGGAGAGAGTGCGAGAGAGGGGGGAGAGAGTGCGAGAGAGGGGGGAGAGAGTGCGAGAGGGGGTGTGAGAGCGTGAGAGAGGGGGGAGAGAGTGCGAGAGAGGGGAGAGAGAGTGCGAGAGAGGGGGGAGAGAGAGCGAGAGAGGGGAGAGAGAGTGCGAGAGAGGGGGGAGAGAGTGCGAGAGAGGGGGGAGAGAGTGCGAGAGAGGGGGGAGAGAGTGCGAGAGGGGGTGTGAGAGCGTGAGAGAAGGGAGAGTGAGTGAGGGGGATAAGAGGGGGTGTGAGTGAGCAAGGGAGTGAGAGAGAGGGAGTTGAGAGAGTGAGGGGATAAGAGAGTGAGGGGAGGAGAGAATGAGTGGGGCGGAGAGGTGGGGGAGGGGTGCGAAGGGCTGACAGGGAGAGGCAGAGAGAAGCGGAGGCAAGGGGGACACAGTGAGACCCCATTCTGTAAGACCCCTCTTCACTTTCTGAATGGAGTGGGAGGATTTGAGGATTGTGAGCTTTCCCACAATGTCCCATTCACTATCCTGAGTAGTTTGTCGGGGATCAGTTTTCATGCTGTATCTGTTCTCCCAGCTCAGCTTGGACAATAAGGGAGCTGTTTATGGAGAATCGGAGCTGGAGAGTGGGACTACTGTTCTCTTGATCTGTATCTCATTGCCTCCAATTCCTGACGATTAACATTTGTAATCTCCGGAGACAAACAGCGAATCTGTCAACAGCCGTTTCCTCTGTCCTGTTGCTAAGAGATCCTGAGACCAAAGTCTTTATCCAAACCTCCGTTCCAAGGTCCCTCCGAGTCCCAGTGACAACTCTCAGCAATAATTATCCATGTCCCCATCAAACTCTCCCAGGACTGGTACAACATCCGGATACATACAGAATAAAGCTCCCACCACACTGTCCCCAAACACTCCCAGGACTGGTACAACATCCGGATATATACAGAATAAAGCTCCCACCACACTGTCCCCAAACACTCCCAGGACAGGTACAGCACAGGGTTAGATACAGAGTAAAGCTCCCTCTACACTGTCCCCATCAAACACTCCCAGGACAGGTACAGCACAGGGTTAGATACAGAGTAAATCTCCCTCTACACTGTCCCCATCAAACACTCCCAGGACAGGTACAGCACGGAGTTAGATACAGAGTAAATCTCCCTCTACACTGTCCCCATCAAACACTCCCAGGACAGGTACAGCATGGGGTTAGATACAGAGTAAATCTCCCTCTACACTGTCCCCATCAAACACTCCCAGGACAGGTACAGCATGGGGTTAGATACAGAGTAAATCTCCCTCTACACTGTCCCCATCAAACACTCCCAGGACAGGTACAGCACGGGGTTATATACAGAGTAAATCTCCCTCTACGCTGTCCCCATCAAACACTCCCAGGACAGGTACAGCACGGGGTTAGATACAGAGTAAATCTCCCTCTACACTGTCCTCATCAAACACTCCCAGGACAGGTACAGCACGGGGTTAGATACAGAGTAAATCTCCCTCTACACTGTCCCTATCAAACACTCCCAGGACAGGTACAGCACAGGGTTAGATACAGAGTAAATCTCCCTCTACACTGTCCCCATCAAACACTCCCAGGACAGGTACAGCACAGGGTTAGATACAGAGTAAATCTCCCTCTATACTGTCCCCATCAAACACTCCCCAGATTTTAAATGATAAAATACCTGAATTCTCACGACTGATGCAGTGCTGTCCTGGGAGTGTTTGATGGGGACAGTGTAGAGGGAGATTTACTCTGTATCTAACCCTGTGCTGTACCTGTCCTGGGAGTGTTTGATGGGGACAGTGTAGAGGGAGATTTACTCTGTATCTAACCCCGTGCTGTACCTGTCCTGGGAGTGTTTGATGGGGACTGTAGAGGGAGATTTACTCTGTATCTAACCCCGTGCTGTACCTGTCCTGGGAGTGTTTGATGGGGGACAGTGTAGAGGGAGCCTTACTCTGTATCTAAACCCGTGCTGTACCTGTCCTGGGAGTGTTTGATGGGGACAGTGTAGAGGGAGATTTACTCTGTTTCTAACCCCATGTTGTACCAGTCCTCGGAGTTTTTGATGAGGACATTGTAGAGGGAGCTTTACTCTGCTTCTAACCCCATGTTGTACCTGTCCTGGTAGTGTTTGATGGGGTCAGTGTAGAGGGAGCTTTACTCTGTATCTAACCCTGTGCTGTACCTGTCCTGGGAGTGTTTGATGGGGACAGTGTAGAGGGAGATTTACTCTGTATCTAACCCCGTGCTGTACCTGTCCTGGGAGTGTTTGATGGGGACAGTGTAGAGGGAGATTTACTCTGTATCTAACCCCGTGCTGTACCTGTCCTGGGAGTGTTTGATGGGAACAGTGTAGAGGGAGATTTACTCTGTATCTAACCCTATGATGAACCTGGTGCTGGGAACAGTGAGAGGGAGCTTTACTTAAGTTTCACTCTGAGAAAACATGTTTAGTGGTTTGTGAGCTGTATAATTTGTACAGCATTGGTGCCAAGCCAAGGTTATGTGAAACAGCACTGAGAGAATCTAATCTTGGACAAATCTATGCTTCACTTAGAAAAGGTCTCCCATTCAAAGGAGCGAGAGATTACATTCGGGTATCACACGCAAAGGGAGAAACGAATTAATGTTCTGAAATCTTTAATACAGATCTATATCACTCCAGTCACTTTCAGGGCAGCCGTTCCCTTATCAGAGCGTTATTAACTCTCTCACCCACTTCTCACCATTATAATGCACTCTGTTTTATGTTGTACTTAACACTGTGATGTACCTGTCCTGGGAGTGTTTGATGGGACAGTGTAGAGGGAGATTTACTCTGTATCTAACCCCGTGCTGTACCTGTCCTGGGAGTGTTTGATGGGGACAGTGTAGAGGGAGATTTACTCTGTATCTAACCCTGTGCTGTACCTGTCCTGGGAGTGTTTGATGGGGACAGTGTACAGGGAGATTTACTCTGTATCTAACCCGGTGCTGTACCTGTCCTGGGAGTGTTTGATGGGGGACAGTGTAGAGGGAGATTTACTCTGTATCTAACCCCGTGCTGTACCTGTCCTGGGAGTGTTTGATGGGGACAGTGTAGAGGGAGATTTATTCTCTATCTAACCCCGTGTTGTACCTGTCTTGGGAGTGTTTGATGGGGACGGTGTAGCGGGAGCTTTACTCCGTATCGAACCCCATGCTGTACCTCTCCTGGGAGTGTTTGATGGGGACAGTGTAGAGGGAGATTTACTCTGTATCTAACCCTGTGCTGTCCCTGTCCTGGGAGTGTTTGATGGGGACGGTGTAGAGGGAGCTTTACTCTGTATCTAACCCTGTGCTGTACCTGTCCTGGGAGTGTTTGATGGGCATGATGTGGGTATGCCGGCGTTGGACTGGCGTAAACACAGTAAAAAGTCTGACAACACCAGGTTTTAGTCCAACCGATTTATTTGATAATATTCTCACAAGCAAGCAAGCTTTCGAGGTTACCCTCTTCGTCAGGTGAATGGTGAGTTCTGGCCTCAGACAGAGCATATAAAGCACAGACAGTTTAGAGATTGCTGATTAGAATGCGAATCCTTACACCTAACCTGCTGTTCAAGTCTTAAAGTGGCTGATAATATGAGTGGAAGGAGCACTGATCACAGTTTAAAGAGATGTGTATTGTCTCCAGACAGTACAGTAAGTGAGGTTTTGCAAACCCAGGCAAGTCACGGGGTTACAGACAGTGCGACATGAACCCAAGATCCCTGTTGAGAACTTCCTCATGTGTGCGGAACTTGGCTATCAGTCTCTGTTCAGCGACTCTGCGCTGTCATGTGTCATGAAGGCCGCCTTGGAGAATGCTTACCCGAAGGTCAGAGGCTGAATGCCCGTGACCGCTGAAGTGTTCGCCAACAGGAAGGGAACAATCTTGCCTGGTGACTGTCGAGCGATGTTCATTCATCCGTTGTCGTAGCGTCTGCATGGTCTCCCCAATGTACCATGCTTCGGGACATCCTTTCTTGCAACGTATCAGGTAGACAATGTTGGCCGAGTTGCAAGAGTATTTACCATGTACCTGGTGGATTGTGTTCTCACGTGTGATGATGGTATCCATGTCGATGATCCGGCATGTCTTGCAGAGGTTGCTGTGACAGGGTTGTGTGGTATTGTGGTCACTGTTCTCCTGAAGGCTGGGTAGTTTGCTGCGAACAATGGTCTGTTTGAGGTTGTGTGGTTGTCTGAAAGCAAGAAGTGGGGGTGTGGGGATAGCCCTGGCGAGATGTTTGTCTTCATCGATGATATGTTGAAGACTCTGGAGAAGATGTCGTAGCTTCTCCGCTCCGGGGAAGTACTGGACGACGAAGGGTACTCTGTCCATTGTGTCCTGTGTTTGCCTTCTGAGGAGATCGGTGCGGTTTTTCGCTGTGGCACATCGGAACTGCCGATCTATGAGTCGAGCACCATATCCTGTTCTTATGAGGGCATCTTTCAGGGCCTGGAGGTGTCTGTCAAGATCCTCCTCATCTGAGCAAATCCTGTGTATACGGAGGGCTTGTCCATAGGGAATAGCTTCTTTAACATGTTTAGGGTGGAAACTGGAGAAGTGGAGCATTGTGAGATTGTCTGTGGGTTTGCGGTACAGTGAGGTGCTGTGGTGTACATTGGGGAGACCATGCAGACGCTACGACAACGGATGAATGAACATCGCTCGACAGTCACCAGGCAAGACTGTTCCCTTCCTGTTGGCGAACACTTCAGTGGTCACGGGCATTCAGTCTCTGACCTTTGGGTAAGCATTCTCCAAGGCGGCCTTCATGACACACGACAGCGCAGAGTCACTGAACAGAGACTGATAGCCAAGTTCCGCACACATGAGGACGGTCTCAACAGGGATCTTGGGTTCATGTCGCACTATCTGTAACCCCTGTGACTTGCCTGGGTTTGCAAAACCTCACTTACTGTACTGTCTGGAGACAATACACATCTCTTTAAACTGTGATCAGTGCTCCTTCCACTCACATTATCAGCCACTTTAAGACTTGAACAGCAGGTTAGGTGTAAGGATTCGCATTCTAATCAGTAATCTCTAAACTGTCTGTGCTTTATATGCTCTGTCTGAGGCCAGAACTCTCCATTCACCTGACGAAGAGGGTAACCTCGAAAGCTTGCTTGCTTGTGAGAATATTATCAAATAAATTGGTTGGACTAAAACCTGGTGTTGTCAGACTTTTTACAGTGTTTGATGGGGACAGTATAGAGGGAGATTTACTCTGTATCTAACCCCGTGCTGTACCTGTCCTGGGAGTGTTTGATGGGGACAGTGTAGAGGGAGATTTACTCTGTATCTAACTCCGTGCTGTACCTGTCCTGGGAGTGTTTGATGGGGACAGTGTAGAGGGAGATTTACTCTGTATCTAACTCCGTGCTGTACCTGTCCTGGGAGTGTTTGATGGGGACAGTGTAGAGGGAGATTTACTCTGTATCTAACCCCGTGCTGTACCTGTCCTGGGAGTGTTTGATGGGGACAGTGTAGAGGGAGATTTACTCTGTATCTAACCTCGTGCTGTACCTGTCCTGGGAGTGTTTGATGGGGACAGTGTAGAGGGAGATTTACTCTGTATCTAACCCCGTGCTCTACCTGTCCTGGGAGTGTTTGATGGGGACAGTGTAGAGGGAGATTTACTCTGTATCTAACCTCGTGCTGTCCCTGTCCTGGGAGTGTTTGATGGGGACAGTGTAGAGGGAGATTTACTCTGTATCTAACCCTGTGCTGTACCTGTCCTGGGAGTGTTTGATGGGGACAGTGTAGAGGGAGATTTACTCTGTATCTAACCCTGTGCTGTACCTGTCCTGGGAGTGTTTGATGGGGACAGTGTAGAGGGAGATTTACTCTGTATCTAACCCCGTGCTGTACCTGTCCTGGGAGTGTTTGATGGGGACAGTGTAGAGGGAGATTTACTCTGTATCTAACCCCGTGCTGTACCTGTCCTGGGAGTGTTTGATGGGGACAGTGTAGAGGGAGATTTACTCTGTATCTAACTCCGTGCTGTACCTGTCCTGGGAGTGTTTGATGGGGACAGTGTAGAGGGAGATTTACTCTGTATCTAACCCCGTGCTGTACCTGTCCTGGGAGTGTTTGATGGGGACAGTGTAGAGGGAGATTTACTCTGTATCTAACCTCGTGCTGTACCTGTCCTGGGAGTGTTTGATGGGGACAGTGTAGAGGGAGATTTACTCTGTATCTAACCCCGTGCTCTACCTGTCCTGGGAGTGTTTGATGGGGACAGTGTAGAGGGAGATTTACTCTGTATCTAACCTCGTGCTGTCCCTGTCCTGGGAGTGTTTGATGGGGACAGTGTAGAGGGAGATTTACTCTGTATCTAACCCTGTGCTGTACCTGTCCTGGGAGTGTTTGATGGGGACAGTGTAGAGGGAGATTTACTCTGTATCTAACCCTGTGCTGTACCTGTCCTGGGAGTGTTTGATGGGGACAGTGTAGAGGGAGATTTACTCTGTATCTAACCCCGTGCTGTACCTGTCCTGGGAGTGTTTGATGGGGACAGTGTAGAGGGAGATTTACTCTGTATCTAACCCCGTGCTGTACCTGTCCTGGGAGTGTTTGATGGGGACAGTGTAGAGGGAGATTTACTCTGTATCTAACCCCGTGCTGTACCTGTCCTGGGAGTGTTATGATGGGGATAGTGTAGAGGGAGATTTACTCTGTATCTAACCCCGTGCTGTACCTGTCCTGGGAGTGTTTGATGGGGATAGTGTAGAATCATTGAAAGTTTTCATGATGAAAAGAAACCTTGTGTCTATCCAGGTTGAAAAATTAGTTATTCCCCAAGCCTAATCCCTCATTCCAACTCTGGGTCCATAGGCAAATGGAATACAATACAATGTTGGCAAGTGTGAGGTGGTCCACTTTGGTAGGAGGAATGGTAGGAAGGACTATTACTTACGGGGCGAAAAACTGCAGCATGCGACGGTGCAGAGGGACCTGGGGGTCCTTGTGCATGAGTCGCAAAAACCCAGCTTGCAGGTGCAGCAGGTGGTCAGGAAGGCGAATGGGATGCTGGCCTTCATAGCGAGGGGGATTGAATATAAAAGTAGGGAGGTCTTGCTGCAGCTGTATAGGGCATTGGTGAGGCCGCAGCTGGAGTACTGTGTGCAGTTTTGGGCGCCGCACCTGCGCAAGGATGTTTTGGCCCTGGAGGGAGTGCAGAGGAGGTTTACTCGGCTGATACCGGAGTTGAGGGGATTGAGCTGTGAGGAGAGGCTGAATAGATTAGGCTTGTACTCGTTAGAGTTTGGAAGAATGAGGGGAGATCTTATTGAGATGTATAAGATGATGAATGGGATGGATAGAATAGAGGTGGAGAGACTCTTCCCGTTCAGAAAGGACAGCAGGACTAGAGGGCACAGCCTCAAGATAAAAGGGGGGCGGTTTAGAACGGAGTTGAGGAGGAACTTCTTCACTCAAAGGGTGGTGAATCTCTGGAATTCTCTGCCCGTTGAAGTGGTGGAGGCTGCCTCGCTAAATATTTTCAAGAAGCGGGTTGATGGGTTTTTGATAAGAGAGGGGATTAAGGGTTAAGGGGAGAGGGCGGGAAGGTGGAACTGAGCCATGACAGATCAGCCATGATCTTATTGAATGGCGGGGCAGGCTCGAAGGGCTGGATGGCCTACTCCTGCTCCTATTTCTTATGTTCTTATGTTCTCTGCAGACTGCAACACCTGAGGTTCTGTCTGGACAACTTTTAAATGAATTGGGTGTTTCTGTCTTGACAACCCCGACAAACATCTGGGTGAAAAAGCCTTGCCTCATCCACTGTCAATCTCTCAACTAATCCCTTCACATCTCTTCCACCCACTTACTCCCGGCACCCTGTCCTTCTTCCAGTACTTCCCTCTAAGCTGAGGTGAACAGGTCCATTACACCCACTCTGTCCCAACTTTCACAATCTAGTACGTCCAACAAATCTCCCCTCAGCCACCACAGTACCAAGGAGCAAAACGCTAGCCTATCCAATCTTTCTTCAGAGCTGCGAGTTTCCAGTCCTGGGTGGCAGCATCCTCATAAATTTCCTCTGTACCCCCTCTAATGCAATTGCATCGTCCCTGTAATGAGGTGACTGGCACTGCACACAGTACTCAAGTTGCAGCCCAGCTAATGTTTTATACAGCTCCAACAAAATCTCCCTACTCTCACATTCATACACCTCTTTATCTACCTGTCCTTGCTGCCTTCAAGATCTTTGGATATACACCACAAGGTCGCTCACTTCCTCTACCCTTCACATTACCCTCCCATTTGTTGTATATCTCCTTTGTCTTGTTTGGTCTTCCCAAATGCACCGCTTTGTCCTTCTTCCAGTAGAACTTCATTTGCCGCATTTCTACTGCAGTTAGTGGTGGAACTTGATGAATTTACCACAAATAGGGAGAAGGTACTCAGCAAACGGAATTAGGTAAGTCCCCAGGACCAGATGGTCTACACCCTGCAGTGCTAAAAGGAGGTGACAGCAGAGATGGTGAGTGAATTAGTTATGATATTCCCAAATTCCCTGGATTCCAGGAACGTACTGGTGAACTGGAAACATGCTAATGTGATGTCCTTGTTCAAGAAAGGTGAGAGGCGAGAACATAAGAACATAAGAAATAGGAGCAGGAGTAGGCCATCTAGCCCTTCGAGCCTGCCCCACCATTCAATAAGATCATGGCTGATCTGAAATGGATCAGTTCCACTTTCCCGCCTGCTCACCATAGCCTTTAATTCCCTTGTCTATCAGAAATCTATCTACCCGTGACTTAAATATATTCAACGAGGTAGCCTCCACCACTTCAATGGGCAGAGAATTCCAGAGATTCACCACTCCTTGAGTAAAGAAGTTCCTCTGCAAATCTGGCCCTATCTACTGAACTATCTCCAATGCCACTACATCCTTCCTCAAATAAGGTGACCAAAACTGAACACAATACTTCAAGTATGGCCTCACCAATGCCTTATACAACTGCAACAACACTTCTCTACTTTTATACTCTGGACCCTTTGCAATAAATACCAAGGTTTGATTTGCTTTCCTATACCATTCTGCACCTTCATACCCACTTTCTGAGACTCATGCACAAAGACACTCAGATCCCTCTGCATGGATCTGCATTTTGAATCTGTTTCCCATTTAAATCATAATTTGCTGTTTTATTCTTCTGGCCAAAATGAATAATCTACATTAAACTCGATCTATCAAATTCTGACCCATTCTCCTAGCCCGCCAATATCCATTTGTAAACACATTTATCTCCTCGTCACAGCCTGCTTTCCTACCTATTTTCGTGTTGTCAGTAGATTTTGCTACGTTGCACTCTGTCCTTGTTTGTAAATCATTGATATAGATTCTACGCAGTTGTGGTCCAAGAACTGAACCCTGCGGGACCCCAGTACTTACAGATCGTCAACTGGAGAACACATTTATCCCAACCCTCTGCTTTCTTTCAGTCAGCCAATCCTCAATCCAAGCTGATACTCTACCCCAAACCCCTTGGGATCTAACCTTCTGGATCAGTCCCTTGTGTGGCATTTTTTTCAAATGCCATGTGGAAGGAGAGATAGATCATTGGATCTCATTATCTACCTTGCCCTTCACAAAACCGTGCTTTTAGGCTGATTGGTGTGAACAAATTGTCCCTAAATTAGACCTCTCTTTCCTGACACAGTATGTGGACAAGCCTACGAGGGGAGAGGCTGTACTTGATCTGGTACTGGCGAATGAACCAGGGCAGGTGATGGATCTCTCAGTAGGAGAGCATCTTGGGAATGGTGACCATAATTCTATCTCCTTCACAATTGCATTGGAACGAGATAGGATCAGGCAGGCTAGGAAGGTGTTTGTCTGGAGTAAGGGGAGATACGAAGAAGTCAGGAAGTTACTTGGACAAATAAACTGGAAGGAGGCGTTCTTAGGGAAAAGTACCGAAGGAAGGTGGCGGATATTCAAGGAATGTTTGTTTGGCGCTCTGCATGACAATGTTCCGATGAGACAAGGGGGTTTTGGTAGGTCGCGGGAACCGTGGTGCACGAAGGCTGTGTTGAACCTAGTCAGGAGGAAAAGGAAGGTGTACAAAAGGTTCAGGGAACTAGGAGAGGTTAAGGATCTTGAAGAATATAAGGACTGTAGAAAGGAGGTTAAAAGGGAAATTAGGAGAGCCAGAAGGGGTCATGAGAAGACCTTGGCGGGTAAGACTAAGGAAAATCCCAAGGCCTTCTATAAATATGTGAAAGGTAAAAGGGTGAGAAGGGAAAGGATAGGACCTATAAAAGGTGAAGGGGGAAAGGTCTGTGTGGAACCAGAAGAAATGGCGGAGGTGCTTAATGAGTACTTTGCCTCAGTATTCACAGTGGAAGCCGATTTGGGAGATATTGCTATGGACTTGCAGCAGATGGAAAAGATTGAGTACGTGGACATTAAGGAGGAGGATGTGTTAGAACTTTTGAATTCTATCAAAATAGTTAAGTCGCCGGGACCAGATGGAATGTACCCCAGGATACTGTGGGAGGCGAGGGAAGTGATTGCAGAGCCCCTGGCGATGATCTTTGCGTCGTCAATGGAGACGGGAGAGGTTCCAGAAGATTGGAGGATTGCGGATGTAGTCCCTATTTTCAAGAAAGGGAACAGAGATAGCCCGGGAAATTACCGCCCGGTGAGTCTGACCTCAGTGGTTGGTAAGCTGATGGAGAGGCTTCTGAGGGACAAGATTTACGAGCATTTGGAGAGGTTTGACATGATCAGGAATAGTCAGCATGGATTTGTCAAGGGTAGGTCGTGCCTTACGAGCCTAGTTGAGTTCTTCGATAATGTGACTGAACACATTGAGGAAGGAAGTGCCGTGGACGTAGTGTACATGGACTTTAGCAAGGCGTTTGATAAGGTCCCCCATGCAAGACTTCTTGAGAAGGTGAGAGGGAACCTCTCTCAATCTGGCACACATAAAATTCTCTAAATTTGCACCCCTTTATTGTGGAGTCCAAGAACCATCGACAAAAGTCATAGGTAGAAGAAGGATAGGAATGAGGCGCTCACTGAATGTTGAAATGGCGGCGTGGGCTCAGTGGGCCGAGGGGCCTGTTTCCTCTGCTGTGTTGCTCTTTGTTCTTTGACTCAGGAGAATCGAGCTTTGCTTTTCCAGGTGCTCAGTCACCTCCTCCTTAAAGATTGACAGCAGCAACTTCCCCAGCACGGAGATCGAGCTAATTCATACACTTCTCTATTACTTACGTGGACTATTACTTATGTGGCGAAAAACTGCAGCAGGCGACGGTGCAGAGGGACCTCGGGGTCCTTGTGCATGAGTCGCAAAAACCCAGCTTGCAGGTGCAGCAGGTGGTCAGGAAGGCGAATGGGATGCTGGCCTTCATAGCGAGGGGGATTGAATATAAAAGTAGGGAGGTCTTGCTGCAGCTGTATAGGGCATTGGTGAGGCCGCAGCTGGAGTACTGTGTGCAGTTTTGGGCGCCGTACTTGCGCGAGGATATTTTGGCCTTGGAGGAAGTGCAGAGGAGGTTTACTAGGCTGATACCGGAGTTGAGGGGGTTGAGCTATGAGGAGAGGCTGAATTAATTAATTCATTAATCGAGGGATTGAGTTTAGGAGTCGGGAGGAAATGCTGCAACTTTACAGGACCCTCGTCAGGCCTCATTTGGAGTACTGTGCGCAGTTCTGGTCGCCTCACTATAGGAAAGACGTAGAAGCTATTGAAAGGGTGCAGAGGAGATTTATAAGGATGTTGCCTGGACTGGGAGGCATGCCTTATGAAGATAGGTTGAGGGAGCTGGGACTCTTTTCCCTGGAGAGGCGAAGGTTGAGAGGCGACCTGATAGAAGTTTATAAAATGTTGAGAGGAATAGATAAGGTGGACTCTCAGAGGCTATTTCCCCGGGTTGAAATGGTCGCTACGAGAGGACACAGATTTAAGGTGCGGGGAGGGAAGTACAGAGGTGATGTTAGGGGTAAGTTTTTCACTCAGAGGGTGGTGAGTGATTGGAATCGGCTGCCGTCGTCGGTGGTGGAGGCGAACTCGCTGGGGTCTTTTAAAAAACTTCTGGATGAGCATATGGGGTTTAATGGGATTGGGGGTTATAGATAGGTCTATAGATTGGTGGGGTTGATGCGATCGGCGCAACTCGAGGGCCGAAGGGCCTGTTTGTGCTGTAATGTTCTATGTTCTATGAACTAGGCTTGTGCTCGTTAGAGTTTAGAAGAATGAGGGGAGATCTCATTGAGACGTATAAGATGATGAATGGGATGGATAGGATAGAGGTGGAGAGACTTCCCGCTCAAAAAAGACAGTAGGACTAGGGGGCACAGCCTCAAGATAAAGGAGAGGCAGTTTAGAACAGAGTTGAGGAGGAACTTCTTCACTCAAAGGGTGGTGAATCTCTGGAATTCTCTGCCCGTTGAAGTGGTGGAGGCTGCCTCGCTAAATATTTTTAAGAAGCTGGTTGATGGGTTCTTGATAAGAGAGGGGATTAAGGGTTATGGGGAGAGGGCGGGAAGGTGGAACTGAGCCACGACAGATCAGCCATGATCTTATTGAATGGCGGGGCAGGCTCGAAGGGCTAGATGGCCTACTCCTGCTCCTATTTCTTATGTTCTTATGTTCTTATGTGAAGGGGCTGTCACATGAGGAACAGTTGAGTATCTTGGGCTTGTACTCGCTGGAGTACAGAAGACTGAGGGGGATTTGTTTGAGGTTTGTAAAATACTCAGCAGGATTGATAAAGTAAATGCTAACCAAATGATCCCCTTTCTAAAACAGTCTCGGACAAGAGGTCACAGTTGTAGAGTAAGAGGGGGCAGGTTCAAGACAGAAATAAGGAGCAGCTGCTTCTCACAGAATGTGAATCTATGGAACTCACTGCCCCAGGATGCAGTGGATGCAGAATCAATCAATGGATTCAAAAAAGAGATAGGTAAATATTCGATCAAAAGTGGGATAAAGGGCTATAGGGAAAAGGCAGGGAAGTGGAGTTGGGATGAGATGGAGATCAGTTATGATCATATAGAATGGTGGAGCCCCCTTGAAGAGCTGAATTACCTACTCTCACTCCTAATTCCTATGTTCCTATATTTCAACCTTTGATATCTTATTGCAATTGACTACAATTCTCCTCACTATCAACCACATGGCAAACTCCCTGCTCATAGAGTCATAAAGGTTTACAGCAAGGGAACAGATCCTTTGGCCCAACTTGTAGATGCCTCCCAGTTTTTACTAATCCTAATTGTCCACATTTGGCCCCTATCCCCCTGTACCAATCTTACCTATGTAATTGTCTAAGTGCTTTTTAAAAGACAAAATTGCACATGCCTCTACTACATCTGGCAACTTGTTCCAGACACTCACCATCCTGTGTGAAAAAGTTGCCCCTCTGGACCCTTTTGTGTCTTTCCCCTCTCACTTTAAACTTCTAGTTTTGTACTCCCTACTGTTGTGAAAAGATGTTGACTATCTACCTTATCTATGCCCCTCATTATTTTAAAGACCTCTATAAAATCTTAAGCCACCTACACTCTAGGGGAAAAAGTCCCATTCTGTCCAGCCTCCTCTGATAACTCAAACCATCCTGGTAATTCTTTTCTGTATTCTTTCTAGTTTAATAATAGCCTTGCTATAATAGGGTGACCAGAATTGCACACACTATTCCAAGTGTGGCCTTACTAATGTCTTGTACAACTTCAACAAGATATCACAACTCCTGTATTCAATATCCTGACCAATGAAACCAAGCATGCCGAATGCCTTCTTCACTACCCTGTCCACCTGTGATTCAATTTTCAAGGAGCTATGAACCTGTATCCCTCAATCTTTTTGTTCTGTAACTTTCCCCAACTAAGCAAGTCCTGCCCTGGTTAAATCTACCAAAACGCATCACCCCCACATTTATCTAAACTCCATCTGCTATTTGTCAGCCCACTGGCCCAAAGATTCCATTGCAATTCTAGATGACCTTCTTCACTGTCCACTATGCCACCAGTCTTTGTGTCAACTACAAACTTGCTAACCATGCCTCCTAAATTCTCCGCCAAATCATTAATATATATGACAAATAACAGTGGACTCAGCACTGATCCCTGAGGCACACCGCTGGTCACAGCCTCTAGTTTGAAAAACAACCCTCTACAACCATCTCTGTCTTCTGTCATCAAGTCAATTTTGTATCCAATTGACTACCTCACCCTGGATCTTGTAAGATTTAACCTTATGCAACATCCTACGGTGCGGTACCTTGTCAAAGATCTTGCAAAAGTCCATGTAGACAACATCAGCTGCACTGCCCCATTTACCTTCTTAAGTTATCCCTTCAAAAAACTCAATCAAATTCGTGAGATTTTCAAATTTCCACTCACAAAGCCATTCTGACTGTCCCTAATCAGTTTTTGCCTTTCTAAATGCCTGTCGATCCTGTTTCTCAGAGTACCTGCTAACAACTTACAGACATTAGGCTGACCAGCCTGTAGTTCCCAGGCTTTTCCCTACAGCCCTTCTTAAGGAAAGACACAGCATTTGCCGCTCTTCAATCTTCAAGCACCACATCTGTGGCTGTCAAATTCTAGGGGATCCGTAATTCCTTCCCTAGCTTCCCAAAATGCCCTGGGATACACTTAGAACATAGAACACTACAGCACAAACAGGCCCTTCGGCCCACGAGTTGCACCGATCACATCAACACTACCAACCTACAGACCTATCTATAACCCTCAATCTCATTAAACCCCATATACTCATCCAGAAGTCTTTTAAAAGACCCCAGCGAATTCACCTCCACCACCACTGACGGCAGCCGATTCCATTCGCTCATCACCCTCTGAGTGAAAAACTTACCCCTAACATCACTTCTGAACTTCCCTCCGTGTACCTTAAATCTGTGTCCTCTCGTAGCAACCATTTCAACCCGGGGAAATAGCCTCTGAGAGTCCACCCTATCTATTCCTCTCAACATTTTGTAAACTTCTATCAGGTCGCCTCTCAACCTTCGTCTCTCTAGGGAAAAGAGTCCCAGCTTCCTCAACCTATCTTCATAAGGCATGCCTCCCAGTCCAGGCAACATCCTTGTAAATCTCCTCTGTACCCTCTCAATAGCTTCTACATCTTTCCTATAGTGAGGCGACCAGAACTGCGCACAATACTCTAAATGAGGCCTGACAAGGGTCTTATAAAGTTGCAACATTACCTCCCGACTCCTAAACTCAATCCCTCGATTAATGAAGGCCAGTACACCATACGCCTTCTTGACCACCTCCTCCACCTGCGAGGCCGATTTAAGAGTCCTGTGGACCCGGACCCCGAGATCCTTCTGCTCTTCAACACAGCTAAGACTCCTACCCTTGATAGTGTACTCGTTCATCCCGTTGGTTCTGCCAAAATGGACGACTACGCATTTATCCTCATTGAAGTCCATCTGCCACTTCTCCGCCCAGTCCTGCATCCTATCTATGTCCTGCTGCAACTTTTGCCATCCTTCCAGACCATCCACAACACCACCGACCTTAGTGTCATCAGCGAACTTACTTACCCATCCCTCCACTTCCTCATCCAGGTCATTTATAAAAATGACAAACAACAAGGGTCCCAGAACAGATCCTTGAGGCACTCCGCTGGTGACTGACCTCCATTCAGAAAAATCCCCATCCACGACCACTCTCTGCCTTCTGCAGGCAAGCCAGTTCTTCAGATCCACGTATTTATCAACCTCGCCCCTCTTCAATATTTCCAGCTCCTCTTTCTCTGTTATATGTACACTCCTCAAGACATCACTATTTATTTCCCCAAGTTTCCTAACATCCATGCCTTTCTCAATAGTAAATACTGTTGAGATTTATTCATCTAGGTTCTTACCCTTAGATAATATAGGTGACCTTGCTGATCTTTAAGACGTCCTACTTTCTCAGTTACTCTTTTGCCCTTTATATAATTGTAGAAGCTCTTTGGATTCCCATTGCTTTAGCTGCCCAAACAATCTCGTGTTCTCTTTTTGCCCTCCTGGTTTCGCTCTTAACTCTATTCCTACACCTTCTGTACTCTTCAAGGGGCCCACTTGATCCCAGCTACCTATGCAGTTTATATGCTCCCTTCTTTTTGACCCAGGCTTCAATATCCTGAGTCATCCAGAGTTCCCTACTTCTATCACCCTTGCCCTTCACTCTAGGTCATTCCCCCTTGCAATAATACCACTATTGCACCATTGCAAATCGAGCACAAAAATCCCATTGGAAAAAGCCTTTGTTTCCCGTCACTGAGCCAATTCGACACTACATTCCCCTGATCCCATGAACTTCCATTTCCTTAACCAGTCTGCCATGTGGAAACTTGGCAAAAGCCAAGTGATTAGAACTGCTATCTCACAGCGCCAGGGACCCAGGTTCAATTCAGGCCTCGGTCACTGTCTGTACAGAGTTTGCACATTCTCCCCATGTCTGCATGGGTTTCCTCCCACAGTCCAAAGATGTGCAGGGTTAGGTTGATTGGCCATGCTAAATTGCTCCTAGTGTCAGGGGTATTAGCAGGGTAAATAAGTGGGGTTATAGGAAAAGAGCTGGGTGGGATTGTGGTTGGTACAGACTCGATGGTCTGAATGGCCTCCTTCAGTGGGTTCTATAAAAGTCCATATCGATCACATCATCTGCACTACCCTCATCAATCCTCACTTCCTGAATAAAAAAAATCAATCAAATTAGACAGAGATGGGCTACCCTTGGCAAATAAGTGCTGGCTGCCCTTGGTCATTCCGATCCTTTCTGAGTGAACATTTATCCGATCTCAGAATTGATTGCAGTGGCTGAGGATAAGGCTGTTTGATCCACAGCTATTTGGTCTCTCACTTGCTCCCCTTCATAAACTAGCTGTAGCATTAGCTGACACCCAGTCCTCAGTGGAACTCACCTGTCTCCAGTGGGGATTGCAAACCGATAGTCAGATCCTCCACAATGATCTCCCAGCTTCCTCTTAACAGCCTGGGGTACATTTCACCTGGCACGAGTAATTTATCCACCATCAAGGATGCTAATCCCCTTAATAACATGTTCTCCCTAGATTAATTTCATCCAGTTTGTCAAAGTCCTCCTCCTGAATTACAATGTCTGCATTGTTCGTGAAGAGAGATGCCCAAATATTGATTAAAAACAATAGCCATGTTCTCTGCCTCCACACACAGGTTACCTTTTCCCTCCTTTTTAGGGTCCACTCTTTTTTCTATTGTATTTCTTTGCCTCCACCTTGATTTTTGCCTCCCATTATTTCTTTCAGGGGAGCCCTTTTGTTTGGCTAACTTCCCTTTTCATTTCAGCTCATCCGCTTACTCTCGGATTTCGGCAGTATTGAGTTCTTCATGTCTGACATGAATGTTACTTTTCCATCTTTATCAGGACAGCTGTACCTGTCCTGGGAGTGTTTGATGGGGACAGTGTAGAGGGAGATTTACTCTGTATCTAACCCCGTGCTGTACCTGTCCTGGGTGTGTTTGATGGGGACAGTGTAGAGGGAGATTTACTCTGTATCTAACCCTGTGTTGTACCTGTCCTGGGAGTGTTTGATGGGGACAGTGTAGAGGGAGATTTACTCTGTATCTATCCCCGTGCTGTACCTGTCCTGGGAGTGTTTGATGGGGACAGTGTAGAGGGAGATTTACTCTGTATCTAACCCTGTGTTGTACCTGTCCTGGGAGTGTTTGATGGGGACAGTGTAGAGGGAGATTTACTCTGTATCTAACCCCGTGCTGTACCTGTCCTGGGAGTGTTTGATGGGGACAGTGTGGAGGGAGATTTACTCTGTATCTAACCCCGTGATGTACCTGTCCTGGGAGTGTTTGATGGGGACAGTGTAGAGGGAGATTTACTCTGTATCTAACCCTGTGCTGTACCTGTCCTGGGAGTGTTTGATGGGGACAGTGTAGAGGGAGATTTACTCTGTATCTAACCCTGTGCTGTATCTATCCTGGGAGTGTTTGATGGGGACAGTGTAGAGGGAGATTTACTCTGTATCTAACCCCGTGCTGTACCTGTCCTGGGAGTGTTTGATGGGGACAGTGTAGAGGGAGATTTACTCTGTATCTAACCCCGTGCTGTACCTGTCCTGGGAGTGTTTGATGGGGACAGTGTGGAGGGAGATTTACTCTGTATCTAACCCCGTGCTGTACCTGTCCTGGGAGTGTTTGATGGGGACAGTGTAGAGGGAGATTTACTCTGTATCTAACCCTGTGCTGTACCTGTCCTGGGAGTGTTTGATAGGGACAGTGTAGAGGGAGATTTACTCTGTATCTAACCCCGTGCTGTACCTGTCCTGGGAGTGTTTGATGGGGACAGTGTAGAGCGAGATTTACTCTGTATCTAACCCCGTGCTGTATCTGTCCTGGGAGTGTTTGATAGGGACAGTGTAGAGGGAGATTTACTCTGTATCTAACCCCGTGCTGTACCTGTCCTGGGAGTGTTTGATGGGGACAGTGTAGAGGGAGATTTACTCTGTATCTAACCCTGTGCTGTACCTGTCTTGGGAGTGTTTGATGGGGACAGTATAGAGGGAGATTTACTCTGTATCTAACCCCATGCTGTATCTGTCCTGGGAGTGTTTGATGGGGACAGTATAGAGAGAGATTTACTCTCTATCTAACCCCATGCTGTATCTGTCCTGGGAGTGTTTGATGGGGACAGTATAGAGGGAGATTTACTCTGTATCTAAGCCTGTGCTGTATCTGTCCTGGGAGTGTTTGATGGGGACAGTATAGAGGGAGATTTACTCTGTATCTAACCCCATGCTGTATCTGTCCTGGGAGTGTTTGATGGGGACAGTATAGAGAGAGATTTACTCTGTATCTAAGCCTGTGCTGTATC
Source organism: Prionace glauca (assembly GCA_037974335.1). NCBI lineage: Eukaryota > Metazoa > Chordata > Chondrichthyes > Carcharhiniformes > Carcharhinidae > Prionace > Prionace glauca. The sequence continues at coordinate 358,433 of JBBMRE010000090.1, read as the reverse complement.
TGTCCTGGGAGTGTTTGATGGGGACAGTGTGGAGGGAGATTTACTCTATATCTAACCCCATGCTATATCTGTCCTGGGAGTGTTTGATGGGGACAGTATAGAGGGAGATTTACTCTGTAACTAACCCTGTGCTGTATCTGTCCTGGGAGTGTTTGATGGGGACAGTGTAGAGGGAGATTTACTCTGTATCTAACCCCGTGCTGTACCTGTCCTGGGAGTGTTTGATGGGGACAGTGTAGAGGGAGATTTACTCTGTATCTAACCCTGTGCTGTACCTGTCCTGGGAGTGTTTGATGGGGACAGTGTAGAGGGAGATTTACTCTGTATCTAACCCCGTGCTGTATCTGTCCTGGGAGTGTTTGATGGGGACAGTGTAGAGGGAGATTTACTCTATATCTGACCCTGTGCTGTACCTGTCCTGGGAGTGTTTGATGGGAGAATATAGTGTGAGCTTTACTCTTATTAAGCCTCATGCTGTACTTGTCCTGGAAGTGTTTAATGGGAATAGTATAGCATGAGCTTTACTCTGTATTAACCCACATGCTGTAACTGTATGTTTGGCTGTCAGGGTTGAAATAATTAGAGATTGTCACAATGTCGGGGGGATAATATTGGGAGTTTTTAATTTCCATGTAGTCTGGAAAAGTTAGATGGGCAAAGGTAGACTAGACAAAGTGTTTGTTGAAAGGATAGGTTCTTAGTTTCCTGAGAGCAGCAAGATGGTACAGTGGTTAGCATTGCTGTCTCACAGCACCAGGGACCCGGATTTGATTCCAGCCCTGGGTCACTGTCTGTGTGGAGTTTGCACATTCTCCCCGTGTCTGCATGTCTTTCCTCCGGGTGCTCCAGTTTCCTCCCACGCTCCAAAGATGTGCGGATTAGATTGATTGGCCGCGCTAACTGACCCTAGTGCCCGGGGGTTAGAAGGGTAAATAAGTAGGGTTATGCAGATAGGACCTGGGTAGGAATGTGCTCAGTGCAGACTCGGTGGGCTGAATGGCCTCCTTCAGCTCTGTAGGATTCTATGAACAGCATTTTCTGGATCCCATTAGTGAGCAGGATATGCTCGAGCTGGTATAGTGAATGGACCCTTAAGAGGGAGAGAGAAGTGAGCCTGAGTTAATAAAGGCAATTATGAGGGCATAATCGCTGAGCGGACTAAAGTGAACTTGTAAAGTGTCACTAGGCTTGCAGTGGCAAGCATTGAAAGGAATATTTCAGAATACTAAAGCTCTTGGGATGAAAGGAATCAAGGGATATGGGGGGAAGGGGGGGATCAGGAGATTGAATGTGATGATCAGCCATGATCATAATGAATGGTGGAGCAGGCTCAAAGAACCTAATGACCTACTCCTGCTTCTAGTTTCTATGTTTAATACACAGAATAGATTTTTCCCAAGAGTTTAAGTCTAAGGGAGTGATCCATCATCCATGGTTAACTGCAGAGGTTAAAGATAATATCAAACTTAAAGATATTTTGGCCTTGGAGGGAGTGCAGAGGAGGTTTACTAGGCTGATACCGGAGTTGAGGGGGTTGAGCTATGAGGAGAGGCTGAATAAACTAGGCTTGTACTCGTTAGAGTTTAGAAGAATGAGGGGAGATCTCATTGAGACGTATAAGATGATGAATGGGATGGATAGGATAGAGGTGGAGAGACTCTTCCCGCTCAGAAAGGACAGTAGGACTAGGGGGCACAGCCTCAAGATAAAGGGGGGGCGGTTTAGAACGGAGTTGAGGAGGAACTTCTTCACTCAAAGGGTGGTGAATCTCTGGAATTCTCTGCCCGTTGAAGTGGTGGAGGCTACCTCGCTAAATATTTTTAAGACGCGGGTTGATGGGTTTTTGATAAGAGAGGGGATTAAGGGTTATGGGGAGAAAGCGGGAAAGTGGAACTGAGACACGACAGATCAGCCATGATCTTATTGAATGGCGGGGCAGGCTCGAAGGGCTAGATGGCCTACTCCTGCTCCTATTTCTTATGTTCTCATAAAGCATTTTATCTTGCAAAGACAGCCAGAAGATTGGACAGAACATTGAAGGATGACTAAAAGAATACCGAGGGAAAAATTAGAGAAAGCTAGTCAGAAGCATAAAAACAGGTAGTGAGTTTGTGTAAATATTTTTAAAAAGAAATATCGATCCTTTAGAAAGTTACTCTGGGGAGTAAGGTGATGGATTTTGAATGGAACAGGTATTTTTTTATCAGTCTGTCCAATAGATGATATGAGTAACATCCCAGACGCAGGTATGTAGATGGGTGGAGAACTGGCTTGGGAGGAGGAGACAGCGGGTAGTAGTGGAGGGCTCCTTTTCCAATTGGAGGTCTGTCACCAGTGGGGTGCCGCAGGGCTCGGTATTAGGACCTCTACTATTTGTAGTATATATTAATGACTTGGAAGAGGGGCTAGGTGGGATGATCAGCAAATTTGCTGATGACACTAAGATGGTTGGATTGGCGGGTACTGAGGAGCAGTGCCTGGCAATGCAACAGGACATAGATAGGCTGGTAGATTGGGCAGATAGATGGCAAATGGAATTTAATCCGGAGAAATGCGAGGTGATGCACTTTGGCCGGAATAATGTGGAGGGGAGTTATATGATAAAAGGTAGAACTATCCGGAGTATAGATACGCAGAGAGACCTGGGGGTGCAGGTACACAAGTCCCTGAAGGTGTCGGTACAGGTGCAGAATGTGATGAGGAAAGCGTATGGCATGTTAGCCTTCAAAGGAAGGGGTATAGAATATAAGAGTAGGAGTCCGATGTTGCAGTTGTACAGAACGTTGGTTAGGCCTCACCTGGAGTACTGCGTCCAGTTCTGGTCGCCGTACTACCGGAAGGATGTAGAGATCCTGGAGAGAGTGCAGAGGAGATTTACCAGGATGTTGCCTGGTATGGAAGGGCTGTCTTACGAGGAAAGATTGAACGCACTTGGGCTGTTTTCCCTTGAGAGACGTCGGCTGAGGGGGGATCTAATAGAGGTTTATAAGATTATGAAGGGGATAGATAGAGTAAATGGTGATAAGCTTTTTCCGCTATTAGAAATGGATAGAACGAGGGCTTAGGGTGAGGGGGGCTAGATATAAGACTAATATTAGAGGGCAGTTTTTCACACAAAGGGTAGTGGGGATGTGGAATGCACTGCCGAGTAAGGTGGTGGAAGCAGGCACGCTAGGGTTGTTCAAGAGTCACTTGGACAGCCACATGAGCGGTCTACATATAGGGGGATATAGCAGGCCTTACTAAACATTGTAGGCTTGGGGTTCAGTTTTAGCCTCAGGGATGTAGAGTCTTTTAATAATGAATTTTTATCCACAGGCATTTAAGTCCAGCAAGGGGCATGCGGGCGGCAGGTTGTGGTGGGCTGCTCTTGGATATTGCTTCGGGAGTTGCCTACTGCTTCATGTCATTGGTGTGCGTAAACTGGACCATCTCGAGGGCATCATGACAGCTCAGAGACTATCTCTGTTGCTATGCGGACACATGGATTTGGGCCTGTGTCCGTGGGAGTTTGCGCATTCTCCCCATGATTGCGTGGGTTTCCTCCGGGTGCTCCGGTTTCCTCCCACATCCCAAGGATGTGCTTTTAGGCTGATTGATTGGGTAACAAATTGTCCCTATATTGGACCTTCCTGATCCTCATACATTAGGCATAGACTAAAATCATGAATAGGTCACTGATCATGGGACGGTGGCGCGGGCTCGTTGGGCCGAAGGGCCTGTTTCCCGTGCTGTGTTGTTCTTTGTTCTTTATAAGTGAAGTGAGGGCTGACAAGAGCCCAGATCCTGATGGACTTAATCCTCGGGTCTGACAGGAAGTGTCTAATGAAGTAGCTGGTGCACTGGTTTTGACTACTCAAAACTCCCTACATTCAGGGAAGGCCCCAGTAGATTGGAAGATTACAAATGTAATTCCATTATTCAAAAAAGGAGGGGGACCCGGGTTCGATTCCCAGCTCGGGTCACTGTCTGTGTGGGGTTTGCACATTCCCCTTGTGTCTGTGTGGGTTTCAAAGAACAAAGAACAACACAGCACGGGAAACAGGCCCTTCGGCCCAACGAGCCCGCGCCGCCGTCCCATTGTCTCAGTGACCTATTCATGATTTTAGTCTATGCCCAATGTGCGAGAATCAGGGAGGTCCAATATAGGGACAATTTGTTACCCAATCAATCAGCTTAAAAGCAGATCTTTGGGATGTGGGAGGAAACCGGAGCACCCGGAGGAAACCCACACAACCACGGGGAGAACGCGCAAACTCCCACGGACACAGGCCCAAATCCATGTGTCCGCACAGCAACAGAGATAGTCTCTGAGCTGTCATGTTGGTTTCCTCCGGGTGCTCCGGTTTCCTCCCACAGTCCAAAGGTGTGTGGGTTAGGTTGATTGGCCATGCTAAAATTGCCCCTTAGTGTCCAGGGATGTGTAGGTTAGAGGGATTGGCGAGTTAAATGTGAAGGGATATGGGGGTAGGGCCTGGGTGGGATTGTGTTTGGTGCAGACTCGATGGGCCGAAGGGCCTCTTTCTGCACTGTAGGGTTTCTATGTTCTATGTTCTAGAAATTGAGAAAATTCAGGCCAGTTAGCCTAAATCTATCACAGATAAAATTTTCGAAGCTATTATTAAAGATGTTATAGGAGGACACTTCATAGTAATCAGGCAGAGTCAACATGATTTTGTGAAAGGGAAATCATGTTGAACCAACCTATTGGAGCTCTTTGAGGCTGTCACCTGTGCTGTGGATAAAGGGGAACTGTTGGATGTAGTGTACAAAGCTTTCTAAAAGGCATTTGAGAAGGTGCCACATTAAAGGTCATTGCGGTAAATAAATGCTCATGGTGCATGGGTAACATATTGGCATGGACAGCAGATATGTCAGCTAACAGAAAACAGAGTTGGCATGAATGGGTCTTTTTCTGGTTGGCAGGAAGTGTTGAGTGGTGTACCACAGGGATTATCGTGGCTGCCGCGATATTTTACAATTTGTATGAATGGGGCTAAAGGTATGGATGCTAAATTTGCCGATCAGACAAAGATAGGGAGGAAAGTAATTTGTGAGGAGGATGTAAGGAAGCTACGAAAAATATCGAAAGGCGAAGTGAGTTGGCAAAACAAAGACAAATGGAATATGATGTGTGCAAAATCAAATTGTCCATTTTGACAGGAAGAATAAAAACGTTTATCTGAATGGTGAGAGATTGTGGAGTTCTGAAGTGCAGAGAAATCTGGATGCTGTAATACATGGATCAAGTAAGGTTAATATATAGTACAACCAGTAATTAGGAAATAGAAATTTACAGGTGACATGGTGGCACAGTGATCCGTACTGCTGCCTCATCACGTCAGGGACCCAGGTTCAATTCCTGGCTTGGGTGACTAACTTATTGGCCATGCTAAGTTGCCCCCTAATGTCCCAAGATGTGTAGGTTAGATGGATTAGCCATGTAAGTGTGTGACATGTAAGTGTTACAGGGATAGGGTGGCAGAGAGGGACTTGGTAAGATACTCTGTCAGAGAATCGGTGCAGGATCAATGGGCTGAATGGCCTCGTTCTGCACTGTATGGCTTCTATGAATGTTATGATTTATTGTCAAGGGAATTGAATACAACAGCAGGAGGTTATGTGTTAGTTAAACAGGACATAGATGAGATCACATCTGCAGTACTGTGCACAGTATTGGTCTCCTCATTAAAGGGAAGATGTAAATGTGTTGGAAGCAGTTCAGAGAAGGTTTATTGGACTAATATCAGGATGGGTGGGTTGTCTTATGAGGAAAGGTTGGAGAGGTTAGGTTTGTATCCACTGGAGTTTAGAAGAGTAAGAAGCAGCCTGGTCAAAGCCTTTAGGATCCTGAGGGGTGTTGACAGGGTGGATGTGGAGAGGATGTTTCCTCCTGTGGGAGAATCTAGAACCAGGGGTCACTGTTTAAAAATAAGGGGGTCGCTCGTTTAAGACGGACACGGAGGAGAAATGTTTTCTCTCAGAGGGTGGGGAGACTCTGGAACTCTCTTCCCCAAAAGGCAGCGGAGGCAGAAACTTTGAATATTTTGAAGGCAGAGCAGGATAGATCCTTGTTTAGCAGTGGTGGGGTTGGGGTGCGGGGGGGGGGGGGGGGGGGGTTTCAGGGACGGGCAGGATGCAGATTTAGGGTTACTGTCAGATCAGCTTGGATTTTATTGAATGTGGAGTGTGCATGAGGGGCTGAGTGGTCTACTGCTGCTCTTAATCCACATGTCTACCTCCTGGGAGTGTTTGATGGGGACAGTGTAGAGGGAGATTTACTCTGTATCTAACCCCGTGCTGTACCTGTCCTGGGAGTGTTTGATGGGGACAGTGTAGAGGGAGATTTACTCTGTATCTAACCCCGTGCTGTACCTGTCCTGGGAGTGTTTGATGGGGACAGTGTAGAGGGAGATTTACTCTGTATCTAACCCCGTGATGTCCCTGTTCTGGGAGTGTTTGATGGGGTCAGTGTAGAGGGAGATTTACTCTGTATCTAACCCCGTGCTGTACCTGTCCTGGGAGTGTTTGATGGGGACAGTGTAGAGGGAGCTTTACACTGTATCTAACCCTGTGCTGTACCTGTCCTGGGAATGTTTGATGGGGACAGTGTAGAGGGAGATTTACTCTGTATCTAACCCCGTGCTGTACCTGTCCTGGGAGTGTTTGATGGGGACAGTGTAGAGGGAGATTTACTCCGTATCTAACCCCGTGCTGTACCTGTCCTGGGAGTGTTTGATGGGGACAGTGTAGAGGGAGCTTTACTCTGTATCTAACCCCGTGCTGTACCTGTCCTGGGAGTGTTGATGGGGACAGTTTAGAGGGAGATTTACTCTGTGTCTAACCCCGTGCTGTACCTGTCCTAGGAGTGTTTGATGGGGACAGTGTAGAGGGAGATTTACTCTGTATCTAACCCCGTGCTGTACCTGTCCTGGGAGTGTTTAATGGGGACAGTGTAGAGGGAGCTTTACTCTGTATCTAACCCTGTGCTGTACCTGTCCTGGGAGTGTTTGATGGGGACAGTGTAGAGGGAGATTTACTCTGAACCTAACCCCGTGCTGTACCTGTCCTGGGACTGTTTGATGGGGGACAGTGTAGAGGGAGATTTACTCTGTGTCTAACCCTGTGCTGTACCTGTCCTGGGAGTGTTTGATGGGGACAGTGGAGAGGGAGATTTACTCTGTATCTAACCCTGTGCGGTACCTGTCCTGAGAGTGTTTGATGGGGACAGTGTAGAGGGAGCTTTACTCTGTGTCAAACCCCGTGCTATACCTCTCCTGGGAGTGTTTGATGGGGACAGTGTAGAGGGAGATTTACTCTGTATCTAACTCCGTGCTGTACCTGCCCTGGGAGTGTTTGATGGGGACAGTGTAGAGGGAGATTTACTCTGTATCTAACCCTGTGCTGTAACTGTCCTGGGAGTGTTTGATGGACACAGTGTAGAGGGAGATTTACTCTGTATCTAACCCCGTGCTGTACCTGTTCTGGGAGTGTTTGATGGGGACAGTGTAGAGGGAGATTTACTCTGTATCTAACCCCGTGCTGTACCTGTCCTGGGAGTGTTTGATGGGGACAGTGTAGAGGGAGATTTACTCTGTATCTAACCCCGTGCTGTACCTGTCCTGGGAGTGTTTAATGGGGACAGTGTAGAGGGAGCTTTACTCTGTATCTAACCCCGTGCTGTACCTGTCCTGGGAGTGTTTGATGGGGACAGTGTAGAGGGAGATTTACTCTGAACCTAACCCCGTGCTGTACCTGTCCTGGGACTGTTTGATGGGGGACAGTGTAGAGGGAGATTTACTCTGTGTCTAACCCTGTGCTGTACCTGTCCTGGGAGTGTTTGATGGGGACAGTGTAGAGGGAGCTTTACTCTGTGTCAAACCCCGTGCTGTACCTGTCCTGGGAGTGTTTGATGGGGACAGTGTAGAGGGAGCTTTACTCTGTATCTAACCCCGTTCTGTACCTGTCCTGGGAGTGATTGTAGGAGACAGTGTAGAGGGAGCTTTACTCTGTATCTAACCCCGTGCTGTACCTGTCTGGGAGTGTTTGATGGGGACAGTGTAGAGGGAGATTTACTCTGTATCTAACCCTGTGCTGTACCTGTCCTGGGAGTGTTTGATGGGGACAGTGTAGAGGGAGATTTACTCTGTATCTAACCCCGTGCTGTACCAGTCCTGGGAGTGTTTGATGGGGACAGTGTAGAGGGAGATTTACTCTGTATCTAACCCCGTGCTGTACCAGTCCTGGGAGTGTTTGATGGGGACAGTGTAGAGGGAGATTTACTCTGTATCTAACCCCGTGCTGTACCTGTCCTGGAAGTGATTGATGAGTAAGACGTCTCAAGACACCAGGTTGTTGTGAGACTTGTTACTGTGTTTACTCCAGTCCAATGCCGGCATCTCCACACAGTGTTTGCTGAGGACAGTGCAGAGGTATTCTGGAGAAAAGGAATCGAATTCTTCCAAAGTTGACATTAATATTTAGAAGGAGTGTTTCATTAATGTTTGCGTGTGTATGTTTGCTCGGTTGAATGCCCTCGTATCCTAACCCTCTGCGATTGAGTAAAGAATTCAGAAGGCTGAAAGTGCATATTAATGAATGCTTTTGTATCGGCTCTCCCTCTCCCCCTCTCACGGAAAGCTTTAGAAATCAGTGCAGAAGCAGTGCATGGTTTTCTGACTGAGCTGATTTGCATGCGATTCGAACAATGACGGGTCCTATTCTGTCACACAAAGGGAGATTTCTTTCCAAGCTCTGACTGCGAGAGTGTCAGGCGGTTGGAGGGACAGAGTGGGGTGAGGGAAATGGGGTTTGCAGACATCCTGACCGAACAGATCTCGTGATGCAAGGATTCAGAAGTGACCAATCCAGGCAGATTGAGGTTCAACCCGGGGGAAAATGCAAGTGAGGTTGGATACTGAGGGAGTGCTGCACTGTCAGAGGGTCAGTACTGAGGGAGTGCTGCACTGTCAGAGGGTCAGTACTGAGGGAGTGCTGCACTGTCAGAGGGTCAGTACTGAGGGAGTGCTGCACTGTCAGAGGGTCAGTACTGAGGGAGTGCTGCACTGTCAGAGGGTCAGTACCGAGGGAGTGCTGCACTGTCAGAGGGTCAGTACTGAGGGAGTGCTGCACTGTCAGAGGGTCAGTACTGAGGGAGTGCTGCACTGTCAGAGGGTCAGTACTGAGGGACTGCTGCACAGTCAGAGGGTCAGTACTGAGGGAGTGCTGCAGTGTCAGAGGGTCAGTGCTGAGGGAGTGCTGCACTGTCAGAGGGTCAGTACTGAGGGAGTGCTGCACTGTCAGAGGGTCAGTGCTGAGGGAGTGCTGCACTGTCAGAGGCTCAGTACTGAGGCAGTGCTGCACTGTCAGAGGGTCAGTACTGAGGGAGTGCTGCACTGGCAGAGGGCCAGTACTGAGGAAGTGCTGCACTGTCAGATGGTCAATACTGAGGGAGTGCTGCACTGTCAGAGGGTCAGTACTGAGGGAGTGCTACACTGTCAGAGGGTCAGTACTGAGGGAGTGCTGCACTGTCAGAGGGTCAGTACTGAGGGAGTGCTGCACTGTCAGAGGGTCAGTACTGAGGGAGTGCTGCACTGTCAGAGGGTCAGTACTGAGGGAGTGCTGCACTGTCAGAGGGTCAGTACTGAGGGAGTGCTGCACTGTCAGAGGGTCAGTACTGAGGGAGTGCTGCACAGTCAGAGGGTCAGTACTGAGGGAGTGCTGCACTGTCAGAGGGTCAGTGCTGAGGGAGTGCTGCACTGTCAGAGAGTCAGTACTGAGGGAGTGCTGCACTGTCAGAGGGTCAGTGCTGAGGGAGTGCTGCACTCTCAGAGACTCAGTACTGAGGCAGTGCTGCACTGTCAGAGGGTCAGTACTGAGGGAGTGCTGCACTGGCAGAGGGTCAGTACTGAGGGAGTGCTGCACGGTCAGATGGTCAATACTGAGGGAGTGCTGCACTGTCAGAGGGTCAGTACTGAGGGAGTGCTACACTGTCAGAGGGTCAGTAGTGAGGGAGTGCTACACTGTCAGAGGGTCAGAATTGAGTGAATGCTGCACTGTCAGAGGGTCAGTATGAGGGAGTGCCGCACTGTCAGAGGGTCAGTACTGAGGGAGTGCTGCACTGTCAGAGGGTCAGTACTGAGGGAGTGCTGCACTGTCAGACTGTCAGTACTGAGGGAGTGCTGCACTGTCAAAGGGTCAGTACTGAGGGAGTGCTGCACTGTCAGAGGGTCAGTACTGAGGGAGTGCTGCACTGTCAGAAGGTCAGTACTGAGGGAGTGCTGCACTGTCAGAGGGTCAGTACTGAGGGAGTGCTGCACTGTCAGAGGGTCAGTACTGAGGGAGTGCTGCACTCACAGAGGGTCAGTACTGAGGGAGTGCTGCACTGTCAGACGGTCAGTACTGAGGGAGTGCTGCACTGTCAGAGGGTCAGTACTGAGGGAGTGCTGTACTGTCAGAGGGACAGTACTGAGGGAGTGCTACACTGTCAGAGGTTCAGTATTGAGTGAATGCTGCACTGTCAGAGGATCAGTATGAGGGAGTGCTGCACTGTCAGAGGGTCAGTACTGAGGGAGTGCTGCACTGTCAGAGGGTCAGTATGAGGGAGTGCCGCACTGTCAGAGGGTCAGTACTGAGGGAGTGCTGCACTGTCAGAGGGACAGTACTGAGGGAGTGCTGCACTGTCAGAGGGTCAGTACTGAGGGAGTACTGCACTGTTAGAGGGACAGTACTGAGGGAGTGCTGCACTGTCAGAGGGTCAGTACTGAGGGAGTTCTGCACTGTCAGAGGGTCAGTACTGAGGGAGTGCTGCACTGTAAGAGGGACAGTACTGAGGTAGTGCTGCACTGTCAGAGGGTCAGTACTGAGGCAGTGCTGCACTGTCAGAGGGTCAGTACTGAGGGAGTGCTGCACTGTCAGAGGGTCAGTACTGAGGGAATGCTGCACTGTCAGAGGGTCAGTACTGAGGGAGTGCTGCACTGTCAGAGGGTCAGTACTGAGGGAGTGCTGCACTGTCAGAAGGTCAGTACTGAGGGAGTGCTGCACTGTCAGAGGGTCTGTACTGAGGGAGTGCTGCATTGTCAGAGGGTCAGTACTGAGGGAGTGCTGCACTGTCAGAGGGCAGTGCTGAGGGAGTGCTGCACTGTCAGTGGGTCAGTACTGAGGGAGTGCTGCACTGTCAGAGGGTCAGTACTGTGGGAGTGCCGCACTGTCAGAGGGTCAGTACTGAGGGAGTGCCGCACTGTCAGAGGGTCAGTACTGAGGGAGTGCTGCACTGTCAGAGGGTCAGTACTGAGGGAGTATTCCACTGTCGGAGGGACAGTACTGAGGGAGTGCTGCACTGTCAGAGAGTCAGTACTGAGGGAGTGCTGCACTGTCAGAGGGACAGTACTGAGGAAGTGCCGCACTGTCAGAGGGTCAGTACTGAGGGAGTGCCGCACTGTCAGAGGGTCAGTACTGAGGGAGAGCTGCACAGTCAGAGCATCAGTACTGAGGGAGTGCTGCACTGTCAGAGGGTCATTACTGAGGGAGTGCTGCACTGTCAGAGGGTCAGTACTGAGGGAGTGCTGCACTGTCAGAGGGTCAGTACTGAGGGAGTGCTGCACTGTCAGAGGGACAGTACTGAGGGAGTGCTGCACTGTCAGAGGGTCAGTACTGAGGGAGAGCTGCACTGTCAGGGGGTCAGTACTGAGGGAGTGCTGGACTGTCAGAGGGTCAGTACTGAGAGAGAGCTGCACTGTCAGAAGGTCAGTACAGAGGGAGCGTTGCACTGTCAGAGGGTCAGTACTGAGGGAGCACCGCACTGTCAGAAGGTCAGTACAGAGGGAGCGTTGCACTGTCAGAGGGTCAGTACTGAGGGAGCGTTGCACTGTCAGAGGGTCAGTACTGAGGGAGTGCTGCACTGTCAGAGGGTCAGTACTGAGGAAGTGCTGCACTGTCAGAGGGTAAGTACTGAGGGAGTGCTGCACTGTCAGCCGGTCTGTCCTGAGGGAGTGATGCACTGTCAGAGGGTCAGTATTGAGGGAGTGCTGCACTGTCAGAGGGCAGTGCTGAGGGAGTGCTGCACTGTCAGAAGGTCAGTACAGAGGGAGTGATGCACTGTCAGAGGGCAGTGCTGAGGGAGTGCTGCACTGTCAGAGGGTCAGTACTGAGGGAGTGCTGCACCGTCAGAGTGTCAGTACTGAGGGAGTGCTGCACTGTCAGAGGGTCAGTACTGAGGGTGTGCTGCATTGTCAGAGGGTCAATACTGAGGGATTGCTGCACTGTCAGAGAGTCAGTACTGAGGGAGTGCTGCACTGTCAGTTCTGAGGGAGTGCTACACTCTCAGAGGGTCAGTATTGAGTGAGTGCTGCACATTCAGAGGGTCAGTACTGAGGGAGTGCCGCACTGTCAGAGGGTCAGTACTGAGGGAGTGCTGCACTCTCAGAGGGTCAGTACTGAGGGAGTGCTGCACTGTCAGACGGTCAGTACTGAGGGAGTGCTGCACTGTCAAAGGGTCAGTACTGAGGGAGTGCTGCACTGTCAGAGGGTCAGTACAGAGGGAGTGCTGCACTGTCAGAGGGTCAGTACTGAGGGAGTGCTGCACTGTCAGAGGTTCAGTACTGAGGGAGTGCTGCACTGTCAGAGGGTCAGTATTGAGGGAGTTCCCCACTGTCAGACAGTCAGTACTGAGGCAGTGCTGCACTGTCAGATGGTCAGTACTAAGGGAGTGCTGCACTGTCAGAGGGGCAGCACTGAGGGAGCGCTGCACTGTCAGAGGGTCAGTACTGAGGGAGTGCTGCACTATCAGAGTGTCAGTACTGAGGTAGTGCTGCATTGTCAGAGGGTCAGTACTGAGGGAGTGCTGCACTGTCAGAGGGTCAGTACTGAGGGAGTGCTGCACTGTCAGAGGGTCAGTACTGAGGGAGTTCTGCACTGTCAGAGTGTCAGTACTGAGGGAGTGCTGCACTGTCAGAGGGTCAGTACTGAGGGAGTACTGCATTGTCAGAGGGTCAGTACTGTGGGAGTACTGCATTGTCAGAGGGTCAGTACTGAGGGAGTGCTGCACTTTTAGAGGGTCAGTACTGAGGGAGTGCTGCACTGTCAGAGGGTCAGTACTGAGGGAGTGCTGCACTGTCAGAGGGTCAGTACTCACGGAGTGCTACACTGTCAAAGGGTCAGTATTGATTGAGTGCTGCACTGTCAGAGGGTCAGTACTGAGGAATGCCGCACTGTCAGAGGATCAGTACTGAGGGAGTCTGCACTGTCAGAACGTCAGTACTGAGGGAGCGCTGCACTGTCAGAGTGTCAGTACTGAGGGAGTGCTGCACTGTCAGAGGGTCAGTTGTGAGGGAGTGCTGCACTGTCAGAAGGTCAGTACTGAGGGAGTGCTGCACTGTCAGAGGGTCAGTACTGAGGGGGTGCTGCACTGTCAGAGGGTCAGTACTGAGGGGATGCTGCACTGTCAGAGGGTCATGGAACATAGTATATAGAACATTACAGTGCAGTACAGGCCCTTCGGCCCTCGATGTTGTGCCGACCAGTGGAACCAATCTAATGACTCTCTCACCTAAACTATTCCAATGTTATCCATGTGCCTATCCACTGACCATTTGAATGCCCTTAAAGTTGACGAGTCCAGTACTGCTGCAGGCAGGGCATTCCACGCCCTTACTACCCTCTGAGTAAAGAACCTATATCTGACATCCGTCCTATAATTACCACCCCTTAATTTAAAGCTGTGTCCCCTCGTGTTAGCCATCACCATCTGAGGAAAAAGGCTCTCACTGTCCACCCTATCTAACCCTCTGATTATCTTGTATGCCTCAATTAGGTCACCTCGTAACCTTCTTCTCTCTAATGAAAATAACCTCGAGTCCCTCAGCCTTTCCTTATAAGACCATCCCACCATACCAGGCAACATCCTGGTAAACCTCCTCTGCACCCTTTCCAATGCCTCCACATCTTTCTTCTAATGCGATGACCAGAACTGTACGCAATACTCCAAGTGCGGCCGCACCAGAGTTTTGTACAGTTGTAACATGACCTCACGGCTCCGAAATTCAATCCCTCTACCAATAAAAGCTACACACCATACGCCTTCTTAACAACCTTATCAACCTGGGTGTCAACTTTCAGGGAGCTATGCATATGTACCCTGAGATCTCTCTGCTCATCAACACTACTAGGAGTCCTTCCATTAGCCCTATATCATGTACTCCTGTTATTCTTAACAAAGTGAATCACCTCACACTTTTCCATATTAAACTCCATTTGCCACCTCTTGGCCCAGCTCTGCAGCTTATCTATGTCCCTGTGCAAACTGTAACATCCATCCTCACTATCTACAACTCCTCCAACTTTGGTGTCGTCCGCAAATTTGCTAATCCATCCTTCTACACCCTCATCTAGGTCATTTATAAAAATGGCAAACAACAGTGGCCCCAAAACAGATCCTTGAGGTACACCACTTGTAACTGAGCTCCATGTTGAATATTTCCCATCAACCACCACCCTCTGTCTTCTATCAGCTAAAAGTCTGACAACACCAGGTTTTAGTCCAACCAATTTATTTGATAGTAAACTCACAAGCTACATCCACATCATGACTTCTATCAGCTAGCCAATTCCAGATTCAAACTGCAAAATCACCCTCAATCCCATGCATCTGCATTTTCTGCAGAAGCCTACCATGGTGAACCTTATCAAACGCTTTGCTAAAATCCATATACACCACGTCAACTGCCTTACCCTTAACCACCTCTTTGGTCACCTTTTCAAAAAACTCGATAAGGTTTGTGAGGCACAACCTACCTTTCACAAAACCCTGTTGACTACCCCTAATCAATTTATTTCTCTCCAGATGATTATAAATCCTATCCCTTGTAATTCTTTCCAAAACTTTGCCCACAACAGAAGTAAGGCTCACTGGTCTATGATTCCCAGGATAGTCTCTACTTCCCTCCTTGAACAAGGGGACAACATCCAGTCTTCCGGCATTATACCTGTAGCCAATGACAACATGAAGATCAGAGCCAGAGGCTCTGCAATCTCCTCCCTAGCCTCCCAGAGAATCCTAGGGTAAATCCCATCCGGCCCAGGATTTTCACACTCTCAAGAATTGCTAACACCTCCTCCTTATGTACCCCAATCCCGTCTAATCTACTACCTGATATCTCAGTATTCTCCTCGACTACACTAACTTTTTCCTGCGTGAATACTGATGAAAAATATTCATTTAATGCCTCTCCTATCTCTTCAGGCTCCACGCACAACTTCCCACTGCTGTCTCTGACTGGCCCTAATCTTGCCCTAACCAATCTTTTATTCTTGACATACCTGTAGAAAGCTTTAGGGTTCTCCTTGATCCTACCCACCAAAGTCTTCTCATGTCCTCTTCTAGCTCTTCTTAACTCTCTCTTTAGCTCCTTCCTGGCTAATTTATAACTCTCCAGTGCCCGAACTGAGCCTTCACGTCTCATTTTTACATAAGCCTCCTTTTTCCTCTTCACCAGAGATTCAACTTCCTTAGTACACCACGGTTCCCTCGTTCGACCACTTCCTCCCTGCCTGACAGATACATATTTATCAAGGACTCGCGGTTGCTCCTTGAATAAGCTCCACATTTCAGATATTCCCAGCCCCTGCAATTTCCTATTCCACCCTATGTATCCTAAATCTCACCTAATGCCCTGCCTGCTGCAGTTGTAAATGCGCCTAGTTTGGGGGCGTTTAAGAGATCTGTGGATAGGTTTATGGACGAAATGGGATTGGTTTAGATTAGTGGGTTAGTGTTGTTTTTTTTTAAAAAGCTGGTCGGTGCAACATCGTGGGCCGAAGGGCCTGTTCTGCGCTGTAATGTTCTATGTTCTAATAGTCTCATAATTACCTTTCCCCCAGCTTTAACTTCTGCCCTTCGGTATATGCCTATCCCTTTCCATCACTAAGATAAACGTAACTGAATTGTGGTCACTATCAACAAAGTGCTCACCGACCTTCAAGTCTAGCACCTGGTCTGGTTCATTACCCAGTACCAAATCCAATGTAGCCTCACCTCTTGTCGGCCTATCTACATACTGAGTCAAAAAACCTTCCTGCACACATTGGACAAAAACTGACCCCTGTAACGTACTCGAACTGTAGCTTTTCCAATCGATATTTGTAAAGTTAAAGTCCCCCATAACAACTACCTTGTTACTTTCGCACCTATCCAGGATCATCTTTGCAATCCTTTCCTCAACAACTCTGGAACTTTTTGGAGGCCGATAAAAAACTCCCAACAGTGTGATCTCTCCTTTCCTGTTTCTAATCTCAGCCCACACTACCTCAATAGACAGGTCCACATCACATGTCCTTTCTGCCACAGTAATACTGTCCTTGACTAACAATGCCACGCTTTCCCCTCTTCTACCACCTTCTCTGCTCTCACTGAAACATCTGAACCCGGAACCTGCAACAACCATTCCTGTCCCTGCTCTATCCATGTCTCTGAAATGGCCACAACATCAAAGTCCCAGGCACCAATCCAGGCTGCAAGTTCATCCACCTTATTGCATATGCTCCTCGCAATGAGGTAGACACACTTCAACCCACCCTCCCGCCTGCCAATACTTTGTTCACTCTCTGACAGTGCAGCACTCCCTCAGTACTGACCCTCTGACAGTGCAGCACTCCCTCAGTACTGACCCTCTGACAGTGCAGCACTCCCTCAGTACTGACCCTCTGATAGTGCGGCATTCCCTCAGTACTGACCCTCTGATAGTGGAGCACTCCCTCAGTACTGACCCCTCTGACAGTCCAGCACTCCCTCAGTACTGACCCTCTGACAGTGCAGCACTCCCTCAGTACTGAACCTCTGACAGTGCAGCACTCCCTCAGTGCAGACCCTCTGACAGTGCAGCACTCCCTCAATACTGAACCTCTGACAGTGCAGCACTCCCTCAGTACTGTCCCTCTGACAGTGCAGCACTCCCTCAGTACTGACCCTCTGACAGTGCAGCACTCCCTCAGTACTGAACCTCTGACAGTGCAGCACTCCCTCAGTACTGACTCACTGACAGTGCAGTAACCCCTCAGTACTGACCCTCTGATAGTGGAGCACTCCCTCAGTACTGACCCTCTGACAGTGCAGCACTCCCTCAGTACTGACCCTCTGATAGTGGAGCACTCCCTCAGTACTGACCCTCTGACAGTGCAGCACTCCCTCAGTACTGACCCTCTGACAGTGCAGCACTCCCTCAGTACTGACCCTCTGATAGTGGAGCACTCCCTCAGTACTGACCCTCTGACAGTGCAGCACTCCCTCAGTACTGACCCTCTGACAGTGCAGCACTCTCTCAGTACTGACCCTCTGACAGTGCACAGCATTCCCTCAGTACTGACCCTCGAACAGTGCAGCACTCTCTCACTATTGACCCTCTGACAGTGCGGCATTCCCTCAGTACTGACCCTCTGGCAGTGCAACACTCCCTCAGTCATGACCCTCTGATAGTGCAGCACTCCCTCAGTACTGACCCTCTGACAGTGCAGCACTCTCTCACTACTGACCCTCTGACAGTGCAGCACTCCCTCAGTACTGACCCTCTGACAGTGCAGCACTCCCTCAATACTGACCCTCTGATAGTGCAGCACTCCCTCAGTACTGACCCTCTGACAGTGCAGCACTCTCTCACTACTGACCCTCTGAACAGTGCAGCACTCCCTCAGTACTGACCCTCTGACAGTGCAGCACTCCCTCAATACTGACCCTCTGTCCATGCAGCACTCCCTCAGTACTGACCCACTGACAGTGCAGCACTCCCTCAGTACTGACCCTCTGACAGTGCAGCACTCCCTCAGTACTGACCGTCTGACAGTGCAGCACTCCCTCAGAACTGCACCTCGGACAGTGCAGCACTCCATCACTACTAACCCTCTGACAGTGCAGCATCCCTCAGTACTGATCCTCTGACAGTGCAGCACTCCCTCAGTACTGACCCTCTGACAGTGCAGCAATCCCTCAGTACTGACCCTCTGACAGTGCAGCACTCCCCTCAGTACTGACCCTCTGACAGTGCAGCACTCTCTCGGGTACTTGACCCTCTGACAGTGCAGCACTCCCTCAGTACTGACCCTCTGACAGTGCAGCACTCTCTCAGTACTGACCCTCTGGCAGTGCAGCACTCCCTCAGTACTGACCCTCTGGCAGTGCAGCATTCCCTCAGTACTGACCCTCTGGCAGTGCAGCACTCCCTCACTACTGACCCTCTGACAGTGCAGCACTCCCTCAGTACTGACCCTCCGACAGTGCAGCACTCCCTCAGTACTGACCCTCTGACAGTGCTGCACTCCCTCACTACTGACCCTCTGACAGTGCAGCACTCCCTCAGTACTGACCCCTTGATAGTGTAGCACTCCCTCAGTACTGACCCCTTGACAGTGCAGCACTCCCTCAGTACTGACCGTCTGACAGTGCAGCACTCCCTCAGTACTGACCCTCTGACAGTGCAAGGCACTCCCTCAGTACTGACCCTCTGACAGTGCAGCGCTCCCTCAGTACTGGACTCTCTGACAGTCAGTCCTCTCAAATACTGACCCTCTGACGTGCAGCACTCCCTCAAGACTTGACCCTCTGACAGTGCAGCACTCCCTCACTCTGACCTCTGACAGTGCGCACTCCCTCAGTACTGACCCTCTGACAGTGCAGCACTCCCGCAGTACTGACCTGACAGGCATCCGACACCCAGACCGACAGGCAGCACTCCCTCTGTACTGACCCTCTGACAGTGCTGCACTCCCCTCACTACTGACCTTCCTGACAGTGCAGCACTCCCTCAGTACTGACCCTCTGACAGTGCAGCACTCCCTCAGCACTGTCCACCCGGCATTCATGCAGTCCCTCAATTATGACCCTCTGAAATTGCAGCACTTCCCTTGATACTGACAGTCAGCATCCTCTTCTTGCTGTCAATGCCTGAGGTTCTATTACTTCCTAAGCCAAGCTGTGACATCCCTGTCCTGGAAGTCTTTAATGGGGCCATGTATTTGGAGATTTACTCTGTGTCTAACCCCATTCCGAACCTGTTATGGGAATGTTTATGCGGAGAATGTCGGGGAACCTTTTTCCTGTATCTAACCCCGTGCTGTACCTGTCTCTGGGAGTGTTTGATGGGGGACAGTGTAGAGGGAGATTTACTCTGTATCTAACCCCGTGCTGTACCTGTCCTGGGAGTGTTTGATGGGGACAGTGTAGAGGGAGATTTACTCTGTATTCTAACCCCGTGCTGTACCTGTCCTGGGAGTGTTTGATGGGGACAGTGTAGAGGGAGATTTACTCTGTATCTAACCCTGTGCTGTACCTGTCCTGGGAGTGTTTGATGGGGACAGTGTAGAGAGGCGATTTACTCTGTATCTAACCCCGTGCTGTACCTGTCATGGGAGTGTTTGATGGGGACAGTGTAGAGGGAGATTTACTCTGTATCTAACCCCGTGCTGTACCTGTCCTGGGAGTGTTGTGATGGGGACAGTGTAGAGGGAGATTTACTCTGTATCTAACCCCGTGCTATACCTGTCCTGGGAGTGTTTGATGGGGACAGTGTAGAGGGAGATTTACTCTGTATCTAACCCCGTGCTGTACCTGTCCTGGGAGTGTTTGATGGGGACAGTGTAGAGGGAGATTTACTCTGTAATCTAACCCCATGCTGTACCTGTCCTGGGAGTGTTTGATGTGGACAGTGTAGAAGGAGATTTACTCTGTATCTAACCCTGTGCTGTACCTGTCCTGGGAGTGTTTGATGGGGACAGTGTAGAGGGAGATTTACTCAGTATCTAACCCCGTTCTGTACCTGTCCTGGGAGTGTTTGATGGGACAGTGTAGAGGGAGATTTACTCTGTATCTAACCCTGTGCTGTACCCTGTCCTGGTAGTGTTTGATGGACCAATTTAGTGGGTGATTTAATTTGTTTCTCAACTTTGAGTTTCGGGGCTTGGCGCCCAAACATGTAGAAAGGGGCAGTGTTGACATTGGTAGAATTCTGTCCATTAGTAAGAATAGAGAACCTACCTCAGAGCCTCAGTGTTTCTACTTCTGAGTCGCTGGGATTTAGAGTGGATGAACCTCTTGCATTCTCATTGAGATTCTGCATTCTGTCTGTATGTCTCCTTCTCTCGTTCTTTCTCTTTCCTGTTCCACTCTGTCTCTCTCCGTCTTTCTGCCGACAGTATTCGATTGCGAACACATCAGTCGATTCAAACCTCCAGGCCCATCTTGTTGGACTTTTAAAGTAGTCACGGTGCTGAGGAGGTGGCGATTGAGGCCTGGGACTGGGTGGGAGGGGACTGAGGGAGGCACTGACTAAAACAGCTGGGCAGTGCCAACTGCACGAGAGTCTGGTGAGCACAGAGGGCAACGTGGAGCCAAGAGAGAGAGAGAGGGTGGGAGAGTGCAAGTGCCAGAAACGGAGAGAGGGGATGAGAGTGGCAATGAACGAGTACAACAGAAAGTGACAGGGAGGGAGACATTACCAATGGGTCTGGGACGCACAAATATATGCATCTGAGTGCCGAAGAGAGAGATACACAGGGGGAAGGACAGAAAAGGCAGCAGGAGGGGAAAGTATGGAAGATTGTAGAATTTGATAGAGAGAATGACGGGGAGAGCCGAGAGCTTCATAACCACAGAATAGAACAAGGTTCAGAGCAGCCAATTCAGTCAACAGTCAAGAAAGAAGCAAACTTTGTTCACTCCCTGACAGTGCAGCACTCCCTCAGTACTGACCCTCTGACAGTGCAGCACTCCCTCAGTACTGACCCTCTGACAGTGCAGCACTCCCTCAGTACTGACTCTCTGACAGTGCAGCACTCCCTCAGTACTGACCCTCTGACAGTGCAGCACTCCCTCAGTACTAACCCTCTGACAGTGCAGCACTCCCTCATTACTGACTCTCTGACAGTGCAGCACTCCCTCAGTACTGACCCTCTGACAGTGCAGCACTCCCTCAGTACTGACCCTCTGACAGTGCAGCACTCCCTCAGTACTAACCCTCTGACAGTGCAGCACTCCCTCATTACTGACTCTCTGACAGTGCAGCACTCCCTCAGTACTGACCCTCTGACAGTGCAGCACTCCCTCAGTTACTGACTCTCTGTCAGTGCAGCACTCCCTCAGTACTGACCCTCTGACAGTGCAGCACTCCCTCAGTTACTGACTCTCTGACAGTGCAGCACTCCCTCAGTACTGACCCTCTGACAGTGCAGCACTCCCTCAGTACTGACCCTCTGACAGTACAGCACTCCCTCAGTACTGACCATCTGACAGTGCAGCACTCCCTCAGTACTGACCCTCAGACAGTGCAGCACTCCCTCAGTACTGACCCTCTGACAGTGCAGTACTCCCTCAGTACTGACCCTCTGACAGTGCAGCACTCTCTCAGTACTGACTCTCTGACAGTGTAGCACTCCCTCAGTACTGACCCTCTGACAGTGCAGTACTCCCTCAGTACTGACTCTCTGACAGTGCAGCACTCCCTCAGTACTGACCCTCTGACAGTGCAGCACTCCCTCAGTACAGACCGTCTGACAGTGCAGCACTCCCTCAGTACTGATCCTCTGACAGTGCAGCACTCCCTCACTAGTGACCCTCTGACAGTGCAGCACTCCCTCAGTACTGACTCTCTGACAGTGCAGCACTCCCTCAGTACTGACCCTCTGACAGTGCAGCACTCCCTCAGTACTGACCCTCTGACAGTGCAGCACTCCCTCAGTACTGATCCTTGACAATGCAGCACTCCCTCAGTACTGATCCTCTGACAGTGCAGCGCTCCCTCAGTACTGACCCTCTGACACTGCAGCACTCCCTCAGTACTGACCCTCTGACAGTGCAGCACTCTCTCAGTACTGACCCTCTGACAGTGCAGCACCCCCTCAATACTGAGCCTCTGACAGTGCAGCACTCCCTCAGTACTGACGTTCTGACAGTGCAGCACTCCCTCAGTACTGACCCTCTGACAGTGCGGCACTCCATCAGTACTGACCCTCCGACAATGCGGCACTCCCTCAGTACTGACTGCAGAAGAACATAAGAACATAAGAACATAAGAAATAGGAGCAGGAGTAGGCCATCTGGCCCTTCGAGCCTGCCCCGCCATTCAATAAGATCATGGCTGATCTGTCGTGACTCAGCTCCACCTACCCGCCCTCTCCCCATAACCCTTAATCCCTTCTCTTATCAAAAACCCATCAACCCGTTTCTTAAAAATATTTAGCGAGGCAGCCTCCACCACTTCAACGGGCAGAGAATTCCAGAGATTCACCACCCTTTGAGTGAAGAAGTTCCTCCTCAACTCTGTTCTAAACCACCCCCCCTTTATCTTGAGACTGTGCCCCCTAGTCCTACTGTCTTTTTTGAGCGGGAACAGTCTCTCCACCTCTATCCTATCCATCCCATTCATCATCTTATACGTCTCAATGAGATCTCCCCTCATTCTTCTCAACTCTAACGAGTACAAGCCTAGTTTATTCAGCCTCTCCTCATAGCTCAATCCCCTCAACTCCGGTATCAGCCGAGTAAACCTCCTCTGCACTTCCTCCAGGGCCAAAACATCCTTGCGCAGGTGCGGCGTCCAAAACTGCACACAGTACTCCAGCTGCGGCCTCACCAATGCCCTATACAGCTGTAGCAAGACCTCCCTACTTTTATATTCAATCCCCTTCGCTATGAAGGCCAGCATCCCATTCGCCTTCCTGACCACCTGCTGCACCTTGGCAGCTTGGTCGCATAGTTGTTAGCACTGCTGCTTCAGAGCTCCAGGGTCCTGGGTTCGATTCCCGGCTCGGGTCACTGTCTGTGTGTAGTTTGCACATTCTCCTCGTGTCTGCATGGATTTTCTCCAGGGGCTCCGGTTTCCTCCCACAGTCCAAAGACATGCGTTTTGGGTTGATTGGCCATGCTAAAATTGCCCCTTAGTGTCCTGAGATGCGTAAGTTAGAGGGATTAGCGGGTAAATGTGTAGAGATGTGGGGGTGGTGCCTGGTTGGGATTGTGGTCGGTGCAGAATCGATGGGCCAAAGGGCCTCTTTCTGCACTGTAGGGTTCTGTGAAATCTGTGGCCCTCTGACAGTGCAGCGTTCCCTCAGATCCATTGACAGTGCAGTGCTCCCCCGGTACTGATTCGCTGACAGTGCAGCACTCTCTCAATACAGAAACTGTGATTGGGATTTGATTTATTGTTGTCACATGTATTAGTATGCAGGGAAATGTATTGTTTCTTGCACGGCTATACAGACAAAGCATACCACACATAGAGAAGGAAATGAGATACTGCAGAATGGAGTGTTGCAGTCGTAATTAGGACGCAGAGAAAGATCAATTTACTGTGAGGTAGATCTCATCAAAAGTCTGATGGCAGAAGGAAAGAAGCTGTTCTTGAATCGGTTGGGATCTGAGCTGAGACTTTTATATTTTTTTTCTCGACAGACGTTAAGTGAAAATCTCCTAGAAGGAAGAAGGTGAGGAGAGAATGTTGTGGGTGTGTGGGGTCCTTGATTATGCTGGTTGCTTTTCTGAGGCAGCGGGAAGTGTAGACTGAGTCAGTGGACGGGAGGCTGGCTTGAGTGAAAGGCTCTGCTTCATTTGTAGTTTTGTTTTGTGGTCTTGGGCAGAGCAGGAGCCATACCAAGCTGTGATACAACCAGAAAGAATGTTCTCTGCGGTGCATCTGAAAAAGTTGGTGAGAGTGTAATGGACATGTGAAATTTCCTTAGTCTTCTGAGAAAGTAGAAGCATCGGTGGACTTTCTTAACTACAGTGTCAGCATGGAGGGATCAGGATAGGTGATCTGGACACCTCGAGATCTGAAACTCTCAAACATTTCCACTTCATGCCTGTTGATATAGACAGGGTTACGTCCTCCTCTTTGCTGCCTGAATTTGATGTCTATCTTATTAGTTTTGTTGACATTGAGGGGAAGATTATTGTCTCACTTCACCAGATTCTCTATCTCTTTCCTGCACTTAGACAGGCAAATGACTGAGTTGGAGATGGGTGGATATAGAACCTTTAATTAAGGGTCATTAGCACTGGGGTGTCCCTAGAAATGTAAATAGGTATAGTATGATAATGTTTTTCTCTTTTCATTCACAGGTTTGAAGTCGGTCCGCCTCGTGTCCAACGAGGGGCATACACGCAATGGGTCGTACTGGGGATGTTCTTGGTTGTTCGAGATTGGCCTAGTGCTTCATGTCGTTAGTGTGTGCCTAAACTGGACAAGATACTGGGCAAGACGACAGCTCAGTGACTATCGCTGATTGCTGTGCAGACACATGGATTGGGGCCAGTGTCTGTGGGAGTTTGCACATTCTCCCTGTGGTTGCGTGGGTTTTCTCCGGGTGCTCAGGTTTCCTCCCACACCCCAAAGATGTGCTGTTAGGTTGATTGGCAGGAATAAATTATCCCTAAATCAGTTTTCCCTCAATCTGGATGGCCATAAAACATTAGACAGGGGTCATGGGTAGAGAGGTGGTGTTGAGATGGCAGCGCGGGCTCTTTGGGCCGAAGGGCCTGTTTCCCAGGCTGATTTTGTTCTTTATTCTTTGTTACTCCATCTCATCATTGTTGGAGTTCCGAGGAATTTGGCCACACAGTCATAGGTAGAAAAGGAATATAATAAGAGGTTGAGGATATAGCCTTGTGTTGAGGATAATCGTGGAGGGGTGTTATGGTTCAGGTTAGAAAGTGTTTTATATGAAATCTGCCTGAATCATAAGTTTTGCATCTTGAATTTGGCAAGAACAAGCATATTTCCCACTTCAGGTATGATTCAAAAGACCCACTAGAGAGCTTTTATCAAACAAAATTTATTGAAGAGGATAATTAACACATACAGAATGAAAATTAGCAAGAACTTTTATCGATCACAAGTGAAAACAAAACAACCAACAATAATGTATAACCCTTAACCAATATATATCAGATGTTCGAATCAAAACCAACATCCAATAAACAAAACCCTTTAAACAGATCTATCACTGCACAGGCTAGAGCTCACATGATACTGGAATCCAGTTCCCTGGGTTGAACGCTGATTTCAAATGATCTTGAAAACTCCGAGCAGCTTGTAGTCGGATCCACTCCCCCAAACACCAAAGCACAGCTTCCTGACGGCAGCATGGCAACGAGTCTTTCTTTCAGCTAACTGGTAAAAATTTCAAAGCAAAGTAGAGAGAGAAAGAGATTTCTGTTCCAGCTTGCTTCTAACATTGCCACGAACCCTGCAGCCAACATGAAACTGAAAGTGGAAAAATTTTGGTCACCTGACCTGCCCACAATTTCTTTCCTTCTTCCAGCAAAGATATCACCCAAGGCAGTGGCAATGACTTAAAGAAAAATCTCTTCAAGGTACACTGACCTCACACCTACCCCTACAGATTACAGTCTGTGAGTTAGGAAGCCGAGGATTCTAGTCACGGAGGGAAGAGCCGAACACTAGGTCACAGAGTTTGAGGACTGGATTTGTAGGAATAATGGTGTTGAACCTTGAGAGCATAGCATTCTGTCAGTACTGACCCTCTGACAGTCCACCACTCCCTCAGTATTGACCCTCTGACAGTGCAGCACTCCCTCAGTACTGACCCTCTGACAGTGCAGCACTCCCTCAGTACTGATCCTTTGACAGTGCAGCACTCCCTCAGTATTGACCCTCTGACAGTGCAGCACTCCCTCAGTACTGATCCTTTGACAGTGCAGCACTCCCTCAGTATTGACCCTCTGACAGTGCAGCATTCCCTCAGTACTGACCCTCTGACAGTGCAGCACTCCCTCAGTACTGACCCTCTGACAGTGCAGCACTCCCTCAGTACTGACCCTCTGACAGTGCACCACTCCCTCAGTATTGACCCTCTGACAGTCCAGCACTCCCTCAGTACTGAACCGCTGACAGTGCAGCACTCCCTCAGTACTGAACTTCTGGCAGCAAAGCACTCCCTCAGTACTGGTGACAGTGCAGCACTCCCTCAGTACTGACCCTCTGACATTGCAGCACTCCCTCAGTACTGACCCTCTGACAGTGCAGCACTCCCTCAGTACTGACCCTCTGACAATGCAGGACTCCCTCAGGACTGACCCTCTGGCAGTGCAGCACTCCCTCAGTACTGACCCTCTGACAGTGCAGCACTCCCTCAGTACTGACCCTCTGACAATGCAGCACTCCATCAGTACTGACCCTCTGACAATGCAGCACTCCCTCAGTACTGACCCTGTGACAGTGCAGCACTCCCTCACTACTGACCCTCTGACAATGCAGCACTCCCTCAGTACTGACAGTCTGACAGTGCAGCACTCCCTCAGTACTGACCCTCTGACAGTTCAGCACTCCCTCAGTACTGACCCTCTGACAGTGCAGCACTACCTCAGTACTGACCCACTGGCAGTTCAGCACTCCCTCAGTACTGACTCTCTGACAGTGCAGCATTCCCTCAGTACTGATCCCCTGACAGTGCAGCACTCCCTCAGCACTGAACCTCTGATAGTGCAGCACTCCCTCAGTATTGACCGTCTGACAGTACAGCACTCCCTCAGTACTGACCCTCTGACAGTGCAGCACTCCCTCAGTACTGACCCTCTGACAGAGCAGCACTCCCTCAGTACTGACCCTCTGACAGTGCAGCGCTCCCTCTGTACTGACCCTCTGACTGTGCAGCACTCCCTCAGTACTGATCCTCTGACAGTGCAGCACTCCCTCAGTACTGACCCTGTGACAGTGCAGCACTCCCTCAGTACTGACCCTGTGACAGTGCAGCATTCCCTCAGTATTGACCCTCTGACAGTGCAGCAATCCCTCAGTACTGACCCTCTGACAGTGCAGCACTCCCTCAGTACTCACCCTTTGACAGTGCAGCACTCTCTCAGTATTGACCCTCTGACAGTGCAGCACTCCCTCAGTATTGACCCACTGACAATGCAGCACTCCCTCAGTACTGACTCTCTGACAGTGCAGCATTCCCTCAGTACTGATCCCCTGACAGTGCAGCACTCCCTCAGCACTGAACCTCTGATAGTGCAGCACTCCCTCAGTACTGACTCTCTGAAAGTGCAGCACTCCCTCAGTACTGACCCTCTGACAGTTCAGCACTCCCTCAGTACTGACCCTCTAACAGTGCAGCACGACCTCAGTACTGACCCACTGAAAGTGCAGCACTCCCTCAGTACTGTCTCTCTGACAGTGCAGCATTCCCTCAGTACTGATCCCCTGACAGTGCAGCACTCCCTCAGCACTGAACCTCTGACAGTGCAGCACTCCCTCAGTACTAACCCTCTGACAGTGCAGCACTCCCTCAGTATTGACACACTGACAATGCAGCACTCCCTCAGTAATGACCCGCTGACCGTGCAGCACTCCCTCAGTACTTACCCTCTGACAGTGCAGCACTACCTCAGTACTGACCCTCTGACAGTGCAGCTTTCCCTCAGTAAAGATCCCCTGACAGTGCAGCACTCCCTCAGCACTGAACCTCTGATAGTGCAGCACTCCCTCAGTACTGACTCTCTGAAAGTCCAGCACTCCCTCGGGACTGACCCTCTGACAGTGCAGCATTCCCTCAGTACTGACCCTCTGACAGTGCAGCACTCCCTCAGTAGTGTCCCTGTGACAGTGCAGCATTCCCTCAGTACTGACCCTCTGAAAGTGCAGCACTCCCTCAGTACTGACCCTCTGACAGTTCAGCACTCCCTCAGTACTGACCCTCTGACAGTGCAGCATTCCCTCAGTACTGTCCCTGTGACAGTGCAGCATTCCCTCAGTACTGACTCTCTGACAGTGCAGCATTCCCTCAGTACTGATCCCCTGACAGTGCAGCACTCCCTCAGCACTGAACCTCTGATAGTGCAGCACTCCCTCAGTACTGACTCTCTGAAAGTGCAGCACTCCCTCAGTACTGACTCTCTGTCAGTGCAGCATTCCCTCGGGACTGACCCTCTGACAGTGCAGCATTCCCTCAGTACTGACCCTCTGACAGTGCAGCACTCCCTCAGTACTGACCCTCTGACAGTTCAGCACTCCCTCAGTACTGACCCTCTGACAGTGCAGCACTCCCTCAGTACTGACCCTCTGACAGTTCAGCACTCCCTCAGTACTGACCCTCTGACAGTTCAGCACTCCCTCAGTACTGACCCTCTGACAGTGCAGCACTACCTCAGTAATGACCCACTGAAAGTGCAGCAGTCCCTCAGTACAGACTCTCTGACAGTGCAGCATTCCCTCAGTACTGATCCCCTGACAGTGCAGCTCTCCCTCAGCACTGAACCTCTGATAGTGCAGCACTCCCTCAGTACTGTCCCTGTGACAGTGCAGCATTCCCTCAGTACTGACCCTCTGACAGTGCAGCACTCCCTCAGTACTGACCCTCTGACAGAGCAGCACATTCTCCGTACTGACCCTCTGATAGTGCAGCACTCCCTCAGTACTGACCCTCTGACAGTGCAGCACTCCCTCAGTACTGACCCTCTGACAGTGCAGCACTCCCTCAGTATTGACCCACTGACAATGCAGCACTCCCTCAGTAATGACCCGCTGACCGTGCAGCACTCCCTCAGTACTTACCCTCTGACAGTGCAGCACTACCTCAGTACTGACCATCTGACAGTGCAGCATTCCCTCAGTACTGACCCTCTGACAGTGCAGCACTCCCTCAGTACTGACCCTCTGACATTGCAGCACTCCCTCAGTACCGACCCTCTGACAGTGCAGCACTCCCTCAGTACTGATCCTCTGACAGTGCAGCATTCCCTCAGTACTGACCCTCAGACAGTGCCGCGATCCCCCAGTACTGACCCTCCGACAGTGCAGCATTCCCTCAGTACTGACCCTCTTACAGTGCAGCACTCCCTCAGTGCTGACCCTCCAACTGTCCGGCACTCCCTCAGTACTGACCCTCTGACAGTGCAGCACTCCCTCGGGACTGACCCTTTAACAGTGCAGCATTCCCTCAGTACTGACCCTCTGACAGTGCAGCACTCCCTCAGTACTGACCCTCTGACAGTTCAGCACTCCCTCAGTACTCACCCTCTGACAGTTCAGCACTCCCTCAGTACTGACCCACTGAAAGTGCAGCACTCCCTCAGTACAGACTCTCTGACAGTGCAGCATTCCCTCAGTACTGATCCCCTGACAGTGCAGCTCTCCCTCAGCACTGACCCTCTGACAGTGCAGCACTCCCTCAGTACTGTCCCTGTGACAGTGCAGCATTCCCTCAGTACTGACCCTCTGATAGTGCAGCACTCCCTCAGTACTGACCCTTTGACAGTGCAGCACTCCCTCAGTATTGACCCACTGACAATGCAGCACTCCCTCAGTAATGACCCGCTGACCGTGCAGCACTCCCTCAGTACTTACCCTCTGACAGTGCAGCACTACCTCAGTACTGACCCTCTGACAGTGCAGCATTCCCTCAGTACTGACCCTCTGACAGTGCAGCACTCCCTCAGTACTGACCCTCTGACATTGCAGCACTCCCTCAGTACCGACCCTCTGACAGTGCAGCACTCCCTCAGTACTGATCCTCTGACAGTGCAGCATTCCCTCAGTACTGACCCTCTTACACTGCAGCACTCCCTCAGTACTGACCCTCTGACAGGGCAGCACTCCCTCAGTACTGACCCTCCAACTGTCCAGCACTCCCTCAGTACTGACCCTCTGACAGTCCAGCACTCCCTCAGTACTGACCCTCTGACAGTCCAGCACTCCCTCAGTACTGACACTCTGAAAGTGCAGCACTTCTTCAGCACTGATCCTCTGACAGTGCAGCACTCCCTCAGTACTGATCCTCTGACAGTGCAGCACTCCCTCAGTACTGACCCTCTGACATTGCAGCACTCCCTCAGTACCGACCCTCTGACAGTGCAGCACTCCCTCAGTACTGACCCTCTGACAGTGCAGCACTCCCTCAGTATTGACCCTCTGACAGTGCAGCACTCCCTCAGCACTGACCCTCTGACATTGCAGCACTCCCTCAGTATTGACCCTCTGATAGTGCAGCACTCCCTCAGCACTGACCCTCTGACAGTGCAGCATTCCCTCAGTACTGTCCCTCTGACAGTGAGGCGCTCCCCCAGTACTGACCCTCCGACAGTGCAGCATTCCCTCAGTACTGACCATCTTACAGTGCAGCACTCCCTCAGTACTGACCCTCCAACAGTCCAGCACTCCCTCAGTACTGACACACTGACAGTGCAGTACTCCCTCAGTACTGACCCTCTGACAGTGCAGAATTCCCTCAGTACTGACCCTCTGACAGTGCAGCACTCGCTCAGTACTGATCTTCTGGCAGCACAGCACTCCCTCAGTACTGACCCTCTGACAATGCAGCACTCCCTCAGTATTGACCCTCTGACAGTGCAACACTCCCTCAGTACTGACCCTCTGGCAGAGCAGCACTCCCTCAGTATTGACCCTCTGACAGTCCAGGACTCCGTCAGTACTGTCCCTCTGACAGTGCAGCACTCCATCAGTACTTGTGACAGTGCAGCACTCCCTCAGTACTGAACCTCTGATAGTGCAGCACTCCCTCAGTATTGACCCTCTGAGAGTGAAGCACTCCCTCAGTACTGACCCTCTGACAGTGCAGCACTCCCTCAGAACTGACTCTCTGACAGTGCAGCACTCCCTCAGTACTGACCCTCTGACAGGGCAGCACTCCCTCAGTACTGACCCGCTGACAGTGCAGCACTCCCTCGGTACTGACCCTCTGACAGTGCAGCACTCCCTCAGTACTGATTATCCAACAGTGCAACACTCCCTCAGTACTGTCCCTGTGATAGTGCAGCATTCCCTCAGTACTGATCCTCCAACAGTGCAGTACTCCCTCAGTACTGATCCTCTGACTGTGCAGCAATCGCTCAGTACTGACCCTCTGACAGCAGTACTCACCCTCTGACAGTGCAGCACCCCCTCAGTACTGACCCTCTGACAGTGCAGCACTCCCTCAGTACTGACCCTCTGGCAGTGCAGCACTCCCTCAGGATTGACTCTCTGACAGTGCAGCACTCCCTCAGTACTGACCCTCTGACAATGCAGCCGTCCCTCAGTACTGACCCGCTGACAGTGCAGCACCCCCTCAGTACTGACTCTCTGACAGTGCAGCACTCCCTCAGTACTGAACCTCTGACAGTCCAGCACTCCCTCAGTACTGACCCTCTGACTGTGCTGCACTCCATCAGTACTGACCCTTTGACATTGCAGCACTCCCTCAGTACCGACCCTCTGACAGTGCAGCACTCCCTCAGTACTGATCCTCTGACAGTGCAGCACTCTCTCAGTACTGACCCTCTGACAGTGCAGCACTCCCCAGTACTGACCCTCTGACAGTGCAGCTCTCCCTCAGTATTGACCCTCTGACAGTACGGCGCTCCCCCAGTACTGACGCTCCGACAGTGCAAGCATTCCCTCAGTAGTCACCATCTGACTGTGCAGCACTCCCTCAGTACTGACCCTCCAACAGTCCAGCACTCCCTCAGTACTTTCCCTCTGACAGTGCAGCACTCCCTCAGTACTGACGTTGTGACAGCAGTACTGACCATTTGACAGTGCACCACTCCATCAGTACTGACCTTCTGGCAGCACAGCACTCCCTCAGTACTGACCGTCTGACAGTGCAGCACTCCCTCAGTACTGACACTCTGAAAGTGCAGCACTCCTTCAGCACTGACCCTCTGACAGTGCAGCACTATCTCAGTACTGCTGACAGTGCATCAGTCCCTCAGTACTGACCCTCTGGATGTGCAGCATTCCCTCAGTATTGATTCTCTGACAGTGCAGCACTCCCTCAGTACTGACCCTCTGACAGTGCAGCGCTACCTCAGTACTGACACTCTGACAGTGCAGCACTCCCTCAGTACTGACCCTCTGACAGTTCAGCACTCCCTCAGTACTGACCCTCTGACAGTGCAGCACTCCCTCAGTACTGACCCTCTGACAGTTCTGCACTCCCCCAGTACTGACCCTCTGACAGTTCAGCACTCCCTCAGTACTGACCCTCTGACAGTGCAGCACTACCTCAGTAATGACCCACTGAAAGTGCAGCAGTCCCTCAGTACAGACTCTCTGACAGTGCAGCATTCCCTCAGTACTGATCCCCTGACAGTGCAGCTCTCCCTCAGCACTGAACCTCTGATAGTGCAGCACTCCCTCAGTACTGTCCCTGTGACAGTGCAGCATTCCCTCAGTACTGACCCTCTGACAGTGCAGCACTCCCTCAGTACTGACCCTCTGACAGAGCAGCACATTCTCCGTACTGACCCTCTGATAGTGCAGCACTCCCTCAGTACTGACCCTCTGACAGTGCAGCACTCCCTCAGTACTGACCCTCTGACAGTGCAGCACTCCCTCAGTATTGACCCACTGACAATGCAGCACTCCCTCAGTAATGACCCGCTGACCGTGCAGCACTCCCTCAGTACTTACCCTCTGACAGTGCAGCACTACCTCAGTACTGACCATCTGACAGTGCAGCATTCCCTCAGTACTGACCCTCTGACAGTGCAGCACTCCCTCAGTACTGACCCTCTGACATTGCAGCACTCCCTCAGTACCGACCCTCTGACAGTGCAGCACTCCCTCAGTACTGATCCTCTGACAGTGCAGCATTCCCTCAGTACTGACCCTCAGACAGTGCCGCGATCCCCCAGTACTGACCCTCCGACAGTGCAGCATTCCCTCAGTACTGACCCTCTTACAGTGCAGCACTCCCTCAGTGCTGACCCTCCAACTGTCCGGCACTCCCTCAGTACTGACCCTCTGACAGTGCAGCACTCCCTCGGGACTGACCCTTTAACAGTGCAGCATTCCCTCAGTACTGACCCTCTGACAGTGCAGCACTCCCTCAGTACTGACCCTCTGACAGTTCAGCACTCCCTCAATACTGACCCTCTGACAGTTCAGCACTCCCTCAGTACTGACCCACTGAAAGTGCAGCACTCCCTCAGTACAGACTCTCTGACAGTGCAGCATTCCCTCAGTACTGATCCCCTGACAGTGCAGCTCTCCCTCAGCACTGACCCTCTGACAGTGCAGCACTCCCTCAGTACTGTCCCTGTGACAGTGCAGCATTCCCTCAGTACTGACCCTCTGATAGTGCAGCACTCCCTCAGTACTGACCCTTTGACAGTGCAGCACTCCCTCAGTATTGACCCACTGACAATGCAGCACTCCCTCAGTAATGACCCGCTGACCGTGCAGCACTCCCTCAGTACTTACCCTCTGACAGTGCAGCACTACCTCAGTACTGACCCTCTGACAGTGCAGCATTCCCTCAGTACTGACCCTCTGACAGTGCAGCACTCCCTCAGTACTGACCCTCTGACATTGCAGCACTCCCTCAGTACCGACCCTCTGACAGTGCAGCACTCCCTCAGTACTGATCCTCTGACAGTGCAGCATTCCCTCAGTACTGACCCTCTTACACTGCAGCACTCCCTCAGTACTGACCCTCTGACAGGGCAGCACTCCCTCAGTACTGACCCTCCAACTGTCCAGCACTCCCTCAGTACTGACCCTCTGACAGTCCAGCACTCCCTCAGTACTGACCCTCTGACAGTCCAGCACTCCCTCAGTACTGACACTCTGAAAGTGCAGCACTTCTTCAGCACTGATCCTCTGACAGTGCAGCACTCCCTCAGTACTGATCCTCTGACAGTGCAGCACTCCCTCAGTACTGACCCTCTGACATTGCAGCACTCCCTCAGTACCGACCCTCTGACAGTGCAGCACTCCCTCAGTACTGACCCTCTGACAGTGCAGCACTCCCTCAGTATTGACCCTCTGACAGTGCAGCACTCCCTCAGCACTGACCCTCTGACATTGCAGCACTCCCTCAGTATTGACCCTCTGATAGTGCAGCACTCCCTCAGCACTGACCCTCTGACAGTGCAGCATTCCCTCAGTACTGTCCCTCTGACAGTGAGGCGCTCCCCCAGTACTGACCCTCCGACAGTGCAGCATTCCCTCAGTACTGACCATCTTACAGTGCAGCACTCCCTCAGTACTGACCCTCCAACAGTCCAGCACTCCCTCAGTACTGACACACTGACAGTGCAGTACTCCCTCAGTACTGACCCTCTGACAGTGCAGAATTCCCTCAGTACTGACCCTCTGACAGTGCAGCACTCGCTCAGTACTGATCTTCTGGCAGCACAGCACTCCCTCAGTACTGACCCTCTGACAATGCAGCACTCCCTCAGTATTGACCCTCTGACAGTGCAACACTCCCTCAGTACTGACCCTCTGGCAGAGCAGCACTCCCTCAGTATTGACCCTCTGACAGTCCAGGACTCCGTCAGTACTGTCCCTCTGACAGTGCAGCACTCCATCAGTACTTGTGACAGTGCAGCACTCCCTCAGTACTGAACCTCTGATAGTGCAGCACTCCCTCAGTATTGACCCTCTGAGAGTGAAGCACTCCCTCAGTACTGACCCTCTGACAGTGCAGCACTCCCTCAGAACTGACTCTCTGACAGTGCAGCACTCCCTCAGTACTGACCCTCTGACAGGGCAGCACTCTCTCAGTACTGACCCGCTGACAGTGCAGCACTCCCTCGGTACTGACCCTCTGACAGTGCAGCACTCCCTCAGTACTGATTATCCAACAGTGCAACACTCCCTCAGTACTGTCCCTGTGATAGTGCAGCATTCCCTCAGTACTGATCCTCCAACAGTGCAGTACTCCCTCAGTACTGATCCTCTGACTGTGCAGCAATCGCTCAGTACTGACCCTCTGACAGCAGTACTCACCCTCTGACAGTGCAGCACCCCCTCAGTACTGACCCTCTGACAGTGCAGCACTCCCTCAGTACTGACCCTCTGGCAGTGCAGCACTCCCTCAGGATTGACTCTCTGACAGTGCAGCACTCCCTCAGTACTGACCCTCTGACAATGCAGCCGTCCCTCAGTACTGACCCGCTGACAGTGCAGCACCCCCTCAGTACTGACTCTCTGACAGTGCAGCACTCCCTCAGTACTGAACCTCTGACAGTCCAGCACTCCCTCAGTACTGACCCTCTGACTGTGCTGCACTCCATCAGTACTGACCCTTTGACATTGCAGCACTCCCTCAGTACCGACCCTCTGACAGTGCAGCACTCCCTCAGTACTGATCCTCTGACAGTGCAGCACTCTCTCAGTACTGACCCTCTGACAGTGCAGCACTCCCCAGTACTGACCCTCTGACAGTGCAGCTCTCCCTCAGTATTGACCCTCTGACAGTACGGCGCTCCCCCAGTACTGACGCTCCGACAGTGCAAGCATTCCCTCAGTACTCACCATCTGACTGTGCAGCACTCCCTCAGTACTGACCCTCCAACAGTCCAGCACTCCCTCAGTACTTTCCCTCTGACAGTGCAGCACTCCCTCAGTACTGACGTTGTGACAGCAGTACTGACCATTTGACAGTGCACCACTCCATCAGTACTGACCTTCTGGCAGCACAGCACTCCCTCAGTACTGACCGTCTGACAGTGCAGCACTCCCTCAGTACTGACACTCTGAAAGTGCAGCACTCCTTCAGCACTGACCCTCTGACAGTGCAGCACTATCTCAGTACTGCTGACAGTGCATCAGTCCCTCAGTACTGACCCTCTGGATGTGCAGCATTCCCTCAGTATTGATTCTCTGACAGTGCAGCACTCCCTCAGTACTGACCCTCTGACAGTGCAGCGCTACCTCAGTACTGACACTCTGACAGTGCAGCACTCCCTCAGTACTGACCCTGTGACAGTGCAGCACTCCCTCACTACTGACCCTCTGACAATGCAGCACTCCCTCAGTACTGACACTCTGACAGTGCAGCACTCCCTTAGTATTGACACTATGACAGTGCAGCACTCCCTCAGTACTGACTCTCTGACAGTGCAGCACTCCCTCAGTATTGACCCTCTGACAGTGAAGCACTCCCTCAGTACTGACTCTCTGACAGTGCAGCACTCCCTCAGTACTGATCCTCTGACAGAGCAGCACTCCCTCAGTACTGACCCTCTGACAGTGCAGCGCTCCCGCAGTACTGACCCTCCGACAGTGCAGCATTCCCTCAGTACTGACCATCTGACAGTGCAGCACTCCCTCAGTACTGACTCTCTGACAGTGCAGCACTCCCTCAGTACTGCTGACAGTGCATCAGTCCCTCAGTACTGACCCTCTGGATGTGCAGCATTCCCTCAGTATTGATTCTCTGACAGTGCAGCACTCCCTCAGTACTGACCCTCTGACAGTGCAGCGCTACCTCAGTACTGACACTCTGACAGTGCAGCACTCCCTCAGTACTGACCCTCTGACAGTTCAGCACTCCCTCAGTACTGACCCTCTGACAGTGCAGCACTCCCTCAGTACTGACCCTCTGACAGTTCTGCACTCCCCCAGTACTGACCCTCTGACAGTTCAGCACTCCCTCAGTACTGACCCTCTGACAGTGCAGCACTACCTCAGTAATGACCCACTGAAAGTGCAGCAGTCCCTCAGTACAGACTCTCTGACAGTGCAGCATTCCCTCAGTACTGATCCCCTGACAGTGCAGCTCTCCCTCAGCACTGAACCTCTGATAGTGCAGCACTCCCTCAGTACTGTCCCTGTGACAGTGCAGCATTCCCTCAGTACTGACCCTCTGACAGTGCAGCACTCCCTCAGTACTGACCCTCTGACAGAGCAGCACATTCTCCGTACTGACCCTCTGATAGTGCAGCACTCCCTCAGTACTGACCCTCTGACAGTGCAGCACTCCCTCAGTACTGACCCTCTGACAGTGCAGCACTCCCTCAGTATTGACCCACTGACAATGCAGCACTCCCTCAGTAATGACCCGCTGACCGTGCAGCACTCCCTCAGTACTTACCCTCTGACAGTGCAGCACTACCTCAGTACTGACCATCTGACAGTGCAGCATTCCCTCAGTACTGACCCTCTGACAGTGCAGCACTCCCTCAGTACTGACCCTCTGACATTGCAGCACTCCCTCAGTACCGACCCTCTGACAGTGCAGCACTCCCTCAGTACTGATCCTCTGACAGTGCAGCATTCCCTCAGTACTGACCCTCAGACAGTGCCGCGATCCCCCAGTACTGACCCTCCGACAGTGCAGCATTCCCTCAGTACTGACCCTCTTACAGTGCAGCACTCCCTCAGTGCTGACCCTCCAACTGTCCGGCACTCCCTCAGTACTGACCCTCTGACAGTGCAGCACTCCCTCGGGACTGACCCTTTAACAGTGCAGCATTCCCTCAGTACTGACCCTCTGACAGTGCAGCACTCCCTCAGTACTGACCCTCTGACAGTTCAGCACTCCCTCAGTACTGACCCTCTGACAGTTCAGCACTCCCTCAGTACTGACCCACTGAAAGTGCAGCACTCCCTCAGTACAGACTCTCTGACAGTGCAGCATTCCCTCAGTACTGATCCCCTGACAGTGCAGCTCTCCCTCAGCACTGACCCTCTGACAGTGCAGCACTCCCTCAGTACTGTCCCTGTGACAGTGCAGCATTCCCTCAGTACTGACCCTCTGATAGTGCAGCACTCCCTCAGTACTGACCCTTTGACAGTGCAGCACTCCCTCAGTATTGACCCACTGACAATGCAGCACTCCCTCAGTAATGACCCGCTGACCGTGCAGCACTCCCTCAGTACTTACCCTCTGACAGTGCAGCACTACCTCAGTACTGACCCTCTGACAGTGCAGCATTCCCTCAGTACTGACCCTCTGACAGTGCAGCACTCCCTCAGTACTGACCCTCTGACATTGCAGCACTCCCTCAGTACCGACCCTCTGACAGTGCAGCACTCCCTCAGTACTGATCCTCTGACAGTGCAGCATTCCCTCAGTACTGACCCTCTTACACTGCAGCACTCCCTCAGTACTGACCCTCTGACAGGGCAGCACTCCCTCAGTACTGACCCTCCAACTGTCCAGCACTCCCTCAGTACTGACCCTCTGACAGTCCAGCACTCCCTCAGTACTGACCCTCTGACAGTCCAGCACTCCCTCAGTACTGACACTCTGAAAGTGCAGCACTTCTTCAGCACTGATCCTCTGACAGTGCAGCACTCCCTCAGTACTGATCCTCTGACAGTGCAGCACTCCCTCAGTACTGACCCTCTGACATTGCAGCACTCCCTCAGTACCGACCCTCTGACAGTGCAGCACTCCCTCAGTACTGACCCTCTGACAGTGCAGCACTCCCTCAGTATTGACCCTCTGACAGTGCAGCACTCCCTCAGCACTGACCCTCTGACATTGCAGCACTCCCTCAGTATTGACCCTCTGATAGTGCAGCACTCCCTCAGCACTGACCCTCTGACAGTGCAGCATTCCCTCAGTACTGTCCCTCTGACAGTGAGGCGCTCCCCCAGTACTGA
The DNA here is from genome assembly GCA_037974335.1 of Prionace glauca. NCBI lineage: Eukaryota > Metazoa > Chordata > Chondrichthyes > Carcharhiniformes > Carcharhinidae > Prionace > Prionace glauca. Next base: position 320,097 of record JBBMRE010000090.1, on the reverse strand, counting down.
CCCTCCGACAGTGCAGCATTCCCTCAGTACTGACCATCTTACAGTGCAGCACTCCCTCAGTACTGACCCTCCAACAGTCCAGCACTCCCTCAGTACTGACACACTGACAGTGCAGTACTCCCTCAGTACTGACCCTCTGACAGTGCAGAATTCCCTCAGTACTGACCCTCTGACAGTGCAGCACTCGCTCAGTACTGATCTTCTGGCAGCACAGCACTCCCTCAGTACTGACCCTCTGACAATGCAGCACTCCCTCAGTATTGACCCTCTGACAGTGCAACACTCCCTCAGTACTGACCCTCTGGCAGAGCAGCACTCCCTCAGTATTGACCCTCTGACAGTCCAGGACTCCGTCAGTACTGTCCCTCTGACAGTGCAGCACTCCATCAGTACTTGTGACAGTGCAGCACTCCCTCAGTACTGAACCTCTGATAGTGCAGCACTCCCTCAGTATTGACCCTCTGAGAGTGAAGCACTCCCTCAGTACTGACCCTCTGACAGTGCAGCACTCCCTCAGAACTGACTCTCTGACAGTGCAGCACTCCCTCAGTACTGACCCTCTGACAGGGCAGCACTCCCTCAGTACTGACCCGCTGACAGTGCAGCACTCCCTCGGTACTGACCCTCTGACAGTGCAGCACTCCCTCAGTACTGATTATCCAACAGTGCAACACTCCCTCAGTACTGTCCCTGTGATAGTGCAGCATTCCCTCAGTACTGATCCTCCAACAGTGCAGTACTCCCTCAGTACTGATCCTCTGACTGTGCAGCAATCGCTCAGTACTGACCCTCTGACAGCAGTACTCACCCTCTGACAGTGCAGCACCCCCTCAGTACTGACCCTCTGACAGTGCAGCACTCCCTCAGTACTGACCCTCTGGCAGTGCAGCACTCCCTCAGGATTGACTCTCTGACAGTGCAGCACTCCCTCAGTACTGACCCTCTGACAATGCAGCCGTCCCTCAGTACTGACCCGCTGACAGTGCAGCACCCCCTCAGTACTGACTCTCTGACAGTGCAGCACTCCCTCAGTACTGAACCTCTGACAGTCCAGCACTCCCTCAGTACTGACCCTCTGACTGTGCTGCACTCCATCAGTACTGACCCTTTGACATTGCAGCACTCCCTCAGTACCGACCCTCTGACAGTGCAGCACTCCCTCAGTACTGATCCTCTGACAGTGCAGCACTCTCTCAGTACTGACCCTCTGACAGTGCAGCACTCCCCAGTACTGACCCTCTGACAGTGCAGCTCTCCCTCAGTATTGACCCTCTGACAGTACGGCGCTCCCCCAGTACTGACGCTCCGACAGTGCAAGCATTCCCTCAGTACTCACCATCTGACTGTGCAGCACTCCCTCAGTACTGACCCTCCAACAGTCCAGCACTCCCTCAGTACTTTCCCTCTGACAGTGCAGCACTCCCTCAGTACTGACGTTGTGACAGCAGTACTGACCATTTGACAGTGCACCACTCCATCAGTACTGACCTTCTGGCAGCACAGCACTCCCTCAGTACTGACCGTCTGACAGTGCAGCACTCCCTCAGTACTGACACTCTGAAAGTGCAGCACTCCTTCAGCACTGACCCTCTGACAGTGCAGCACTATCTCAGTACTGCTGACAGTGCATCAGTCCCTCAGTACTGACCCTCTGGATGTGCAGCATTCCCTCAGTATTGATTCTCTGACAGTGCAGCACTCCCTCAGTACTGACCCTCTGACAGTGCAGCGCTACCTCAGTACTGACACTCTGACAGTGCAGCACTCCCTCAGTACTGACCCTGTGACAGTGCAGCACTCCCTCACTACTGACCCTCTGACAATGCAGCACTCCCTCAGTACTGACACTCTGACAGTGCAGCACTCCCTTAGTATTGACACTATGACAGTGCAGCACTCCCTCAGTACTGACTCTCTGACAGTGCAGCACTCCCTCAGTATTGACCCTCTGACAGTGAAGCACTCCCTCAGTACTGACTCTCTGACAGTGCAGCACTCCCTCAGTACTGATCCTCTGACAGAGCAGCACTCCCTCAGTACTGACCCTCTGACAGTGCAGCGCTCCCGCAGTACTGACCCTCCGACAGTGCAGCATTCCCTCAGTACTGACCATCTGACAGTGCAGCACTCCCTCAGTACTGACTCTCTGACAGTGCAGCACTCCCTCAGTACTGATCCTCTGACAGTGCAGCACTCCCTCAGTACTGACCCTCTGACAGTGCGGCGCTCCCCCAGTACTGACCCTCCGACAGTGCAGCATTCCCTCAGTACTGACCATCTGACAGTGCAGCACTCCCTCAGTACGACCCTCCAACAGTCCAGCAGTCCCTCAGTACTGATCCCCTGACAGTGCAGCACTCCCTCAGCACTGAACCTCTGATAGTGCAGCACTCCCTCAGTACTGACTCTCTGAAAGTGCAGCACTCCCTCAGTACTGACTCTCTGTCAGTGCAGCATTCCCTCGGTACTGACCCTCTGACAGTGCAGCATTCCCTCAGTACTGACCCTCTGACAGTGCAGCACTCCCTCAGTACTGACCCTCTGACAGTTCAGCACTCCCTCAGTACTGACCCTCTAACAGTGCAGCACGACCTCAGTACTGACCCACTGAAAGTGCAGCACTCCCTCAGTACTGTCTCTCTGACAGTGCAGCATTCCCTCAGTACTGATCCCCTGACAGTGCAGCACTCCCTCAGCACTGAACCTCTGACAGTGCAGCACTCCCTCAGTACTAACCCTCTGACAGTGCAGCACTCCCTCAGTATTGACCCACTGACAATGCAGCACTCCCTCAGTAATGACCCGCTGACCGTGCAGCACTCCCTCAGTACTTACCCTCTGACAGTGAAGCACTACCTCAGTACTGACCCTCTGACAGTGCAGCATTCCCTCAGTAAAGATCCCCTGACAGTGCAGCACTCCCTCAGCACTGAACCTCTGATAGTGCAGCACCCCTCAGTACTGAATCTCTGAAAGTGCAGCACTCCCTCAGTACTGACTCTCTGTCAGTGCAGCATTCCCTCGGGACTGACCCTCTGACAGTGCAGCATTCCCTCAGTACTGACCCTCTGACAGTGCAGCACTCCCTCAGTAGTGTCCCTGTGACAGTGCAGCATTCCCTCAGTACTGACCCTGTGACAGTGCAGCACTCCCTCAGTACTGACCCTCTGACAGTTCAGCACTCCCTCAGTACTGACCCTCTGACAGTGCAGCATTCCCTCAGTACTGTCCCTGTGACAGTGCAGCATTCCCTCAGTACTGACTCTCTGACAGTGCAGCATTCCCTCAGTACTGATCCCCTGACAGTGCAGCACTCCCTCAGCACTGAACCTCTGATAGTGCAGCACTCCCTCAGTACTGACTCTCTGAAAGTGCAGCACTCCCTCAGTACTGACTCTCTGTCAGTGCAGCATTCCCTCGGGACTGACCCTCTGACAGTGCAGCATTCCCTCAGTACTGACCCTCTGACAGTGCAGTACTCCCTCAGTACTGACCCTCTGACAGTTCAGCACTCCCTCAGTACTGACCCTCTGACAGTGCAGCACTCCCTCAGTACTGACCCTCTGACAATTCAGCACTCCCTCAGTACTGACCCTCTGACAGTTCAGCACTCCCTCAGTACTGACCCTCTGACAGTGCAGCACTACCTCAGTACTGACCCACTGAAAGTGCAGCAGTCCCTCAGTACAGACTCTCTGACAGTGCAGCATTCCCTCAGTACTGATCCCCTGACAGTGCAGCTCTCCCTCAGCACTGAACCTCTGATACTGCAGCACTCCCTCAGTACTGTCCCTGTGACAGTGCAGCATTCCCTCAGTACTGACCCTCTGACAGTGCAGCACTCCCTCAGTACTGACCCTCTGACAGTGCAGCACATTCTCCGTACTGACCCTCTGATAGTGCAGCAGTCCCTCAGTACTGACCCTCTGACAGTGCAGCACTCCCTCAGTACTGACCCTCTGACAGTGCAGCATTCCCTCAGTACTGACCCTCTGACAGTGCAGCACTCCCTCAGTATTGACCCACTGACAATGCAGCACTCCCTCAGTAATGACCCGCTGACCGTGCAGCACTCCCTCAGTACTTACCTTCTGACAGTGCAGCACTACCTCAGTACTGACCCTCTGACAGTGCAGCATTCCCTCAGTACTGACCCTCTGACATTGCAGCACTCCCTCAGTACCGACCCTCTGACAGTGCAGCACTCCCTCAGTACTGATCCTCTGACAGTGCAGCATTCCCTCAGTACTGACCCTCAAACAGTGCCGCGATCCCCCAGTACTGACCCTCCGACAGTGCAGCATTCCCTCAGTACTGACCCTCTTACAGTGCAGCACTCCCTCAGTACTGACCCTCTGACAGGGCAGCACTCCCTCAGTACTGACCCTCCAACTGTCCAGCACTCCCTCAGTACTCACCCTCTGACAGTGCAGCACTCCCTCGGGATTGACCCTCTGACAGTGCAGCATTCCCTCAGTACTGACCCTCTGACAGTGCAGCACTCCCTCAGTACTGACCCTCTGACAGTGCAGCACTCCCTCAGTACTGACCCTCTGACAGTTCAGCACTCCCTCAGTACAGACTCTCTGACAGTGCAGCATTCCCTCAGTACTGATCCCCTGACAGTGCAGCTCTCCCTCAGCACTGACCCTCTGACAGTGCAGCACTCCCTCAGTACTGTCCCTGTGACAGTGAAGCATTCCCTCAGAACTGACTCTCTGACAGTGCAGCACTCCCTCAGTACTGACCCTCTGACAGGGCAGCACTCCCTCAGTACTGACCCGCTGACAGTGCAGCACTCCCTCGGTACTGACCCTCTGACAGTGCAGCACTCCCTCAGTACTGATTATCCAACAGTGCAACACTCCCTCAGTACTGTCCCTGTGACAGTGCAGCATTCCCTCAGTACTGATCCTCCAACAGTGCAGTACTCCCTCAGTACTGATCCTCTGACTGTGCAGCAATCGCTCAGTACTGACCCTCTGACAGCAGTACTCACCCTCTGACAGTGCAGCACCCCCTCAGTACTGACCCTCTGACAGTGCAGCACTCCCTCAGTACTGACCCTCTGGCAGTGCAGCACTCCCTCAGTATTGACTCTCTGACAGTGCAGCACTCCCTCAGTACTGACCCTCTGACAATGCAGCCGTCCCTCAGTACTGACCCGCTGACAGTGCAGCACCCCCTCAGTACTGACTCTCTGACAGTGCAGCACTCCCTCAGTACTGAACCTCTGACAGTCCAGCACTCCCTCAGTACTGACCCTCTGACTGTGCTGCACTCCATCAGTACTGACCCTTTGACATTGCAGCACTCCCTCAGTACCGACCCTCTGACAGTGCAGCACTCCCTCAGTACTGATCCTCTGACAGTGCAGCACTCTCTCAGTACTGACCCTCTGACAGTGCAGCACTCCCCAGTACTGACCCTCTGACAGTGCAGCTCTCCCTCAGTATTGACCCTCTGACAGTACGGCGCTCCCCCAGTACTGACGCTCCGACAGTGCAAGCATTCCCTCAGTACTCACCATCTGACAGTGCAGCACTCCCTCAGTACTGACCCTCCAACAGTCCAGCACTCCCTCAGTACTTTCCCTCTGACAGTGCAGCACTCCCTCAGTACTGACGTTGTGACAGCAGTACTGACCATTTGACAGTGCACCACTCCATCAGTACTGACCTTCTGGCAGCACAGCACTCCCTCAGTACTGACCGTCTGACAGTGCAGCACTCCCTCAGTACTGACACTCTGAAAGTGCAGCACTCCTTCAGCACTGACCCTCTGACAGTGCAGCACTATCTCAGTACTGTCCCTGTGACAGTGCAGCATTCCCTCAGTACTGACCCTCTGACAGTGCAGCACTCCCTCAGTACTGACCCTCTGACAGTGCAGCACATTCTCCGTACTGACCCTCTGATAGTGCAGCACTCCCTCAGTACTGACCCTCTGACAGTGCAGCACTCCCTCAGTACTGACCCTCTGACAGTGCAGCACTCCCTCAGTATTGACCCACTGACAATGCAGCAGTCCCTAAGTAATGACCCGCTGACCGTGCAGCACTCCCTCAGTACTTACCCTCTGACAGTGCAGCACTACCTCAGTACTGACCCTCTGACAGTGCAGCATTCCCTCAGTACTGACCCTCTGACAGTGCAGCACTCCCTCAGTACTGACCCTCTGACATTGCAGCACTCCCTCAGTACCGACCCTCTGACAGTGCAGCACTCCCTCAGTACTGATCCTCTGACAGTGCAGCATTCCCTCAGTACTGACCCTCAGACAGTGCCGCGATCCCCCAGTACTGACCCTCCGACAGTGCAGCATTCCCTCAGTACTGACCCTCTTACAGTGCAGCACTCCCTCAGTACTGACCCTCTGACAGGGCAGCACTCCCTCAGTACTGACCCTCCAACTGTCCAGCACTCCCTCAGTACTGACCCTCTGACAGTGCAGCACTCCCTCGGAACTGACCCTCTGACAGTGCAGCATTCCCTCAGTACTGACCCTCTGACAGTGCAGCACTCCCTCAGTACTGACCCTCTGACAGTTCAGCACTCCCTCAGTACTGACCCTGTGACAGTGCAGCACTCCCTCACTACTGACCCTCTGACAATGCAGCACTCCCTCAGTACTGACACTCTGACAGTGCAGCACTCCCTTAGTATTGACACTATGACAGTGCAGCACTCCCTCAGTACTGACTCTCTGACAGTGCAGCACTCCCTCAGTATTGACCCTCTGACAGTGAAGCACTCCCTCAGTACTGACTCTCTGACAGTGCAGCACTCCCTCAGTACTGATCCTCTGACAGAGCAGCACTCCCTCAGTACTGACCCTCTGACAGTGCGGCGCTCCCGCAGTACTGACCCTCCGACAGTGCAGCATTCCCTCAGTACTGACCATCTGACAGTGCAGCACTCCCTCAGTACTGACTCTCTGACAGTGCAGCACTCCCTCAGTACTGATCCTCTGACAGTGCAGCACTCCCTCAGTACTGACCCTCTGACAGTGCGGCGCTCCCCCAGTACTGACCCTCCGACAGTGCAGCATTCCCTCAGTACTGACCATCTGACAGTGCAGCACTCCCTCAGTACGACCCTCCAACAGTCCAGCAGTCCCTCAGTACTGATCCCCTGAAAGTGCAGCACTCCCTCAGCACTGAACCTCTGATAGTGCAGCACTCCCTCAGTACTGAATCTCTGAAAGTGCAGCACTCCCTCAGTACTGACTCTCTGTCAGTGCAGCATTCCCTCGGTACTGACCCTCTGACAGTGCAGCATTCCCTCAGTACTGACCCTCTGACAGTGCAGCACTCCCTCAGTACTGACCCTCTGACAGTTCAGCACTCCCTCAGTACTGACCCTCTAACAGTGCAGCACGACCTCAGTACTGACCCACTGAAAGTGCAGCACTCCCTCTGTACTGTCTCTCTGACAGTGCAGCATTCCCTCAGTACTGATCCCCTGACAGTGCAGCACTCCCTCAGCACTGAACCTCTGACAGTGCAGCACTCCCTCAGTACTAACCCTCTGACAGTGCAGCACTCCCTCAGTATTGACCCACTGACAATGCAGCACTCCCTCAGTAATGACCCGCTGACCGTGCAGCACTCCCTCAGTACTTACCCTCTGACAGTGCAGCACTGCCTCAGTACTGACCCTCTGACAGTGCAGCATTCCCTCAGTAAAGATCCCCTGACAGTGCAGCACTCCCTCAGCACTGAACCTCTGATAGTGCAGCACTCCCTCAGTACTGACTCTCTGAAAGTGCAGCATTCCCTCAGTACTGACCCTCTGACAGTGCAGCATTCCCTCAGTAAAGATCCCCTGACAGTGCAGCACTCCCTCAGCACTGAACCTCTGATAGTGCAGCACTCCCTCAGTACTGACTCTCTGTCAGTGCAGCACTCCCTCAGTACTGACCCTCTGACAGTGCAGCATTCCCTCAGTAAAGATCCCCTGACAGTGCAGCACTCCCTCAGCACTGAACCTCTGATAGTGCAGCACTCCCTCAGTACTGACTCTCTGTCAGTGCAGCATTCCCTCGGGACTGACCCTCTGACAGTGCAGCATTCCCTCAGTACTGACCCACTGACAGTGCAGCACTCCCTCAGTAGTGTCCCTGTGACAGTGCAGCATTCCCTCAGTACTGACCCTCTGACAGTGCAGCACTCCCTCAGTACTGACCCTCTGACAGTTCAGCACTCCCTCAGTACTGACCCTCTGACAGTGCAGCATTCCCTCAGTACTGTCCCTGTGACAGTGCAGCATTCCCTCAGTACTGACTCTCTGACAGTGCAGCATTCCCTCAGTACTGATCCCCTGACAGTGCAGCACTCCCTCAGCACTGAACCTCTGATAGTGCAGCACTCCCTCAGTACTGACTCTCTGAAAGTGCAGCACTCCCTCAGTACTGACTCTCTGTCAGTGCAGCATTCCCTCGGGACTGACCCTCTGACGGTGCAGCATTCCCTCAGTACTGACCCTCTGACAGTGCAGCACTCCCTCAGTACTGACCCTCTGACAGTTCAGCACTCCCTCAGTACTGACCCTCTGACAGTGCAGCACTCCCTCAGTACTGACCCTCTGACAGTTCAGCACTCCCTCAGTACTGACCCTCTGACAGTTCAGCACTCCCTCAGTACTGACCCTCTGACAGTGCAGCACTACCTCAGTACTGACCCACTGAAACTGCAGCACTCCCTCAGTACAGACTCTCTGACAGTGCAGCATTCCCTCAGTACTGATCCCCTGACAGTGCAGCTCTCCCTCAGCACTGAACCTCTGATAGTGCAGCACTCCCTCAGTACTGTCCCTGTGACAGTGCAGCATTCCCTCAGTACTGACCCTCTGACAGTGCAGCACTCCCTCAGTACTGACCCTCTGACAGTGCAGCACATTCTCCGTACTGACCCTCTGATAGTGCATCACTACTTCAGTACTGACCCTCTGAAAGTGCAGCACTCCCTCAGTACTGACCCTCTGACAGTGCAGCACTCCCTCAGTATTGACCCACTGACAATGCAGCACTCCCTCAGTAATGACCCGCTGACCGTGCAGCACTCCCTCAGTACTTACCCTCTGACAGTGCAGCACTACCTCAGTACTGACCCTCTGACAGTGCAGCATTCCCTCAGTACTGACCCTCTGACAGTGCAGCACTCCCTCAGTACTGATCCTCTGACAGTGCAGCATTCCCTCAGTACTGACCCTCAGACAGTGCCGCGATCCCCCAGTACTGACCCTCCGACAGTGCAGCATTCCCTCAGTATTGACCCTCTTACAGTGCAGCACTCCCTCAGTACTGACCCTCTGACAGGGCAGCACTCCCTCAGTACTGACCCTCCAACTGTCCAGCACTCCCTCAGTACTGACCCTCTGACAGTGCAGCACTCCCTCGGAACTGACCCTCTGACAGTGCAGCATTCCCTCAGTACTGACCCTCTGACAGTGCAGCACTCCCTCAGTACTGACCCTCTGACAGTTCAGCACTCCCTCAGTACTGACCCTCTGACAGTTCAGCACTTCCTCAGTACTGACCCTCTGACAGAGCAGCATTCCCTCAGTACTGATCCCCTGACAGTGCAGCTCTCCCTCAGCACTGACCCTCTGACAGTGCAGCACTCCCTCAGTACTGTCCCTGTGACAGTGCAGAATTCCCTCAGTACTGACCCTCTGATAGTGCAGCACTCCCTCAGTACTGACCCTCTGACAGTGCAGCACATTCTCCGTACTGACCCTCTGATAGTGCAGCACTCCCTCAGTACTGACCCTCTGACAGTGCAGCACTCCCTCAGTACTGACCCTCTGACAGTGCAGCACTCACTCAGTATTGACCCACTGACAATGTAGCACTCCCTCAGTAATGACCCGCTGACCGTGCAGCACTCCCTCAGTACTTACCCTCTGACAGTGCAGCACTACTTCAGTACTGACCCTCTGACAGTGCAGCATTCCCTCAGTACTGACCCTCTGACAGTGCAGCACTCCCTCAGTACTGACCCTCTGACATTGCAGCACTCCCTCAGTACCGACCCTCTGACAGTGCAGCACTCCCTCAGTACTGATCCTCTGACAGTGCAGCATTCCCTCAGTACTGACCCTCAGACAGTGCCGCGATCCCCCAGTACTGACCCTCCGACAGTGCAGCATTCCCTCAGTACTGACCCTCTTACACTGCAGCACTCCCTCAGTACTGACCCTCTGACAGGGCAGCACTCCCTCAGTACTGACCCTCCAACTGTCCAGCACTCCCTCAGTACTGACCCTCTGACAGTCCAGCACTCCCTCAGTACTGACCCTCTGACAGTCCAGCACTCCCTCAGTACTGACACTCTGAAAGTGCAGCACTTCTTCAGCACTGATCCTCTGACAGTGCAGCACTCCCTCAGTACTGATCCTCTGACAGTGCAGCACTCCCTCAGTACTGACCCTCTGACATTGCAGCACTCCCTCAGTACCGACCCTCTGACAGTGCAGCACTCCCTCAGTACTGACCCTCTGACAGTGCAGCACTCCCTCAGTATTGACCCTCTGACAGTGCAGCACTCCCTCAGTACTGACCCTCTGACATTGCAGCACTCCCTCAGTACCGACCCTCTGACAGTGCAGCACTCCCTCAGTACTGACCCTCTGACAGTGCAGCACTCCCTCAGTACTGTCCCTCTGACAGTGCAGAGCTCCCTCAGTACTGACCCTCTGACAGTGCAGCACTCCCTCAGTATTGACCCTCCGACAGTGCAGCATTCCCTCAGTACTGACCCTCTGACAGTGCAGCACTCCCTCAGTACTGACCCTCCAACTGTCCAGCACTCCCTCAGTACTGACCCTCTGACAGTCCAGCACTGCCTCAGTACTGACCCTCTGACAGTGCAGCACTCTCTCAGTACTGACTCTCTGACAGTGCAGCACTCCCTCAGTATTGACCCTCTGATAGTGCAGCACTCCCTCAGTACTGACTCTCTGACAGTGCAGCACTCCCTCAGTATTGACCCTCTGATAGTGAAGCACTCCCTCAGTACTGACCCTCTGACAGTGCAGCATTCCCTCAGTACTGTCCCTCTGACAGTGAGGCGCTCCCCCAGTACTGACCCACCGACAGTGCAGCATTCCCTCAGTACTGACCATCTTACAGTGCAGCACTCCCTCAGTACTGACCCTCCAACAGTCCAGCACTCCCTCAGTACTGACACACTGACAGTGCAGTACTCCCTCAGTACTGACCCTCTGACAGTGCAGCACTCGCTCAGTACTGATCTTCTGGCAGCACAGCACTCCCTCAGTACTGGTGACAGTGCAGTACTCCCTCAGTACTGACCCTCTGACAGTGCAGTCCTCCCTCAGTACTGACCTTCTGGCAGCACAGCACTCCCTCAGTACTGACCCTCTGACAGTGCAGCACTCCCTCAGTACTGATCTTCTGGCAGCACAGCACTCCCTCAGTACTGACCCTCTGACAATGCAGCACTCCCTCAGTATTGACCCTCTGACAGTGCAACACTCCCTCAGTATTGACCCTCTGACAGTCCAGGACTCCGTCAGTACTGTCCCTCTGACAGTGCAGCACTCCATCAGTACTTGTGACAGTGCAGCACTCCCTCAGTACTGAACCTCTGATAGTGCAGCACTCCCTCAGTATTGACCCTCTGAGAGTGAAGCACTCCCTCAGTACTGACCCTCTGACAGTGCAGCACACCCTCAGTACAGACTCTCTGACAGTGCAGCATTCCCTCAGTACTGATCCCCTGACAGTGCAGCTCTCCCTCAGCACTGACCCTCTGACAGTGCAGCACTCCCTCAGTACTGTCCCTGTGACAGTGCAGCATTCCCTCAGTACTGACCCTCTGATAGTGCAGCACTCCCTCAGTACTGACCCTCTGACAGTGCAGCACATTCTCCGTACTGACCCTCTGATAGTGCAGCACTCCCTCAGTACTGACCCTCTGACAGTGCAGCACTCCCTCAGTACTGACCCTCTGACAGTGCAGCACTCCCTCGGTATTGACCCACTGACAATGCAGCACTCCCTCAGTAATGACCCGCTGACCGTGCAGCACTCCCTCAGTACTTACCCTCTGACAGTGCAGCACTACCTCAGTACTGACCCTCTGACAGTGCAGCATTCCCTCAGTACTGACCCTCTGACAGTGCAGCACTCCCTCAGTACTGACCCTCTGACATTGCAGCACTCCCTCAGTACCGACCCTCTGACAGTGCAGCACTCCCTCAGTACTGATCCTCTGACAGTGCAGCATTCCCTCAGTACTGACCCTCAGACAGTGCCGCGTACCCCCAGTACTGACCCTCCGACAGTGCAGCATTCCCTCAGTACAGACCCTCTTACACTGCAGCACTCCGTCAGTACTGACCCTCTGACAGGGCAGCACTCCCTCAGTACTGACCCTCCAACTGTCCAGCACTCCCTCAGTACTGACCCTCTGACAGTCCAGCACTCCCTCAGTACTGACCCTCTGACAGTCCAGCACTCCCTCAGTACTGACACTCTGAAAGTGCAGCACTTCTTCAGCACTGATCCTCTGACAGTGCAGCACTCCCTCAGTACTGATCCTCTGACAGTGCAGCACTCCCTCAGTACTGACCCTCTGACATTGCAGCACTCCCTCAGTACCGACCCTCTGACAGTGCAGCACTCCCTCAGTACTGACCCTCTGACAGTGCAGCACTCCCTCAGTATTGACCCTCTGACAGTGCAGCACTCCCTCAGTACTGACCCTCTGACATTGCAGCACTCCCTCAGTACCGACCCTCTTACAGTGCAGCACTCCCTCAGTACTGACCCTCTGACAGTGCAGCACTCCCTCAGTACTGACCCTCTGACAGTGCAGCGCTCCCTCAGTACTGACCCTCTGACAGTGCAGCACTCCCTCAGTATTGACCCTCCGACAGTGCAGCATTCCCTCAGTACTGACCCTCTGACAGTGCAGCACTCCCTCAGTACTGACCCTCCAACTGTCCAGCACTCCCTCAGTACTGACCCTCTGACAGTCCAGCACTGCCTCAGTACTGACCCTCTGACAGTGCAGCACTCTCTCAGTACTGACTCTCTGACAGTGCAGCACTCCCTCAGTATTGACCCTCTGATAGTGCAGCACTCCCTCAGTACTGACTCTCTGACAGTGCAGCACTCCCTCAGTATTGACCCTCTGATAGTGAAGCACTCCCTCAGTACTGACCCTCCGACAGTGCAGCATTCCCTCAGTACTGACCATCTTACAGTGCAGCACTCCCTCAGTACTGACCCTCCAACAGTCCAGCACTCCCTCAGTACTGACACACTGACAGTGCAGTACTCCCTCAGTACTGACCCTCTGACAGTGCAGAATTCCCTCAGTACTGACCCTCTGACAGTGCAGCACTCGCTCAGTACTGATCTTCTGGCAGCACAGCACTCCCTCAGTACTGGTGACAGTGCAGTACTCCCTCAGTACTGACCCTCTGACAGTGCAGTCCTCCCTCAGTACTGACCTTCTGGCAGCACAGCACTCCCTCAGTACTGACCCTCTGACAGTGCAGCACTCCCTCAGTACTGATCTTCTGGCAGCACAGCACTCCCTCAGTACTGGTGACAGTGCAGTACTCCCTCAGTACTGACCCTCTGACAGTGCAGTCCTCCCTCAGTACTGACCTTCTGGCAGCACAGCACTCCCTCAGTACTGACCCTCTGACAGTGCAGCACTCCCTCAGTACTGACCCTCTGACAATGCAGCACTCCCTCAGTATTGACCCTCTGACAGTGCAACACTCCCTCAGTACTGACCCTCTGGCAGAGCAGCACTCCCTCAGTATTGACCCTCTGACAGTCCAGGACTCCGTCAGTACTGTCCCTCTGACAGTGCAGCACTCCATCAGTACTTGTGACAGTGCAGCACTCCCTCAGTACTGAACCTCTGATAGTGCAGCACTCCCTCAGTATTGACCCTCTGAGAGTGAAGCACTCCCTCAGTACTGACCCTCTGACAGGGCAGCACTCCCTCAGTACTGACCCGCTGACAGTGCAGCACTCCCTCGGTACTGACCCTCTGACAGTGCAGCACTCCCTCAGTACTGACCCTCTGACAATGCAGCACTCCCTCAGTATTGACCCTCTGACAGTGCAGTACTCCCTCAGTACTGATCCTCTGACTGTGCAGCAATCGCTCAGTACTGACCCTCTGACAGCAGTACTCACCCTCTGACAGTGCAGCACCCCCTCAGTACTGACCCTCTGACAATGCAGCCGTCCCTCAGTACTGACCCGCTGACAGTGCAGCACTCCCTCAGTACTGACTCTCTGACAGTGCAGCACTCCCTCAGTACTGAACCTCTGACAGTCCAGCACTCCCTCAGTACTGACCCTCTGACAGTGCTGCACTCCATCAGTACTGACCCTTTGACATTGCAGCTCTCCCTCAGTACCGACCCTCTGACAGTGCAGCACTCCCTCAGTACTGATCCTCTGACAGTGCAGCACTCTCTCAGTACTGACCCTCTGACAGTGCAGCACTCCCTCAGTACTGACCCTCTGACAGTGCAGCACTCCCCAGTACTGACCCTCTGACAGTGCAGCTCTCCCTCAGTATTGACCCTCTGACAGTACGGCGCTTCCCCAGTACTGACGCTCCGACAGTGCAAGCATTCCCTCAGTACTCACCATCTGACAGTGCAGCACTCCCTCAGTACTGACCCTCCAACAGTCCAGCACTCCCTCAGTACTTTCCCTCTGACAGTGCAGCACTCCCTCAGTACTGACGTTGTGACAGCAGTACTGACCATTTGACAGTGCACCACTCCATCAGTACTGACCTTCTGGCAGCACAGCACTCCCTCAGTACTGACCATCTGACAGTGCAGCACTCCCTCAGTACTGACACTCTGAAAGTGCAGCACTCCTTCAGCACTGACCCTCTGACAGTGCAGCACTATCTCAGTACTGCTGACAGTGCATCAGTCCCTCAGTACTGACCCTGTGACAGTGCAGCACTCCCTCACTACTGACCCTCTGAGAATGCAGCACTCCCTCAGTACTGACACTCTGACAGTGCAGCACTCCCTCAGTACTGACCCTCTGACAGTGCAGCTCTCCCTCAGTATTGACCCTCTGACAGTGAAGCACTCCCTCAGTACTGACTCTCTTACAGTGCAGCACTCCCTCAGTACTGATCCTCTGACAGAGCAGCACTCCCTCAGTACTGACCCTCTGACAGTGCGGCGCTCCCGCAGTACTGACTCTCCGACAGTGCAGCATTCCCTCAGTACTGACCATCTGACAGTGCAGCACTCCCTCAGTACTGACTCTCTGACAGTTCAGCACTCCCTCAGTACTGACCCTCTGACAGTGCAGCACTCCCTCAGTACTGATCCTCTGACAGTGCAGCACTCCCTCAGTACTGACCCTCTGACAGTGCGGCGCTCCCCCAGTACTGACCCTCCGACAGTGCAGCATTCCCTCAGTACTGACCATCTGACAGTGCAGTACTCCCTCAGTACTGATCCTCTGACTGTGCAGCAATCGCTCAGTACTGACCCTCTGACAGCAGTACTCACCCTCTGACAGTGCAGCACCCCCTCAGTACTGACCCTCTGACAATGCAGCCGTCCCTCAGTACTGACCCGCTGACAGTGCAGCACTCCCTCAGTACTGACTCTCTGACAGTGCAGCACTCCCTCAGTACTGAACCTCTGACAGTCCAGCACTCCCTCAGTACTGACCCTCTGACAGTGCTGCACTCCATCAGTACTGACCCTTTGACATTGCAGCTCTCCCTCAGTACCGACCCTCTGACAGTGCAGCACTCCCTCAGTACTGATCCTCTGACAGTGCAGCACTCTCTCAGTACTGACCCTCTGACAGTGCAGCACTCCCTCAGTACTGACCCTCTGACAGTGCAGCACTCCCCAGTACTGACCCTCTGACAGTGCAGCTCTCCCTCAGTATTGACCCTCTGACAGTACGGCGCTTCCCCAGTACTGACGCTCCGACAGTGCAAGCATTCCCTCAGTACTCACCATCTGACAGTGCAGCACTCCCTCAGTACTGACCCTCCAACAGTCCAGCACTCCCTCAGTACTTTCCCTCTGACAGTGCAGCACTCCCTCAGTACTGACGTTGTGACAGCAGTACTGACCATTTGACAGTGCACCACTCCATCAGTACTGACCTTCTGGCAGCACAGCACTCCCTCAGTACTGACCATCTGACAGTGCAGCACTCCCTCAGTACTGACACTCTGAAAGTGCAGCACTCCTTCAGCACTGACCCTCTGACAGTGCAGCACTATCTCAGTACTGCTGACAGTGCATCAGTCCCTCAGTACTGACCCTGTGACAGTGCAGCACTCCCTCACTACTGACCCTCTGAGAATGCAGCACTCCCTCAGTACTGACACTCTGACAGTGCAGCACTCCCTCAGTACTGACCCTCTGACAGTGCAGCTCTCCCTCAGTATTGACCCTCTGACAGTGAAGCACTCCCTCAGTACTGACTCTCTTACAGTGCAGCACTCCCTCAGTACTGATCCTCTGACAGAGCAGCACTCCCTCAGTACTGACCCTCTGACAGTGCGGCGCTCCCGCAGTACTGACTCTCCGACAGTGCAGCATTCCCTCAGTACTGACCATCTGACAGTGCAGCACTCCCTCAGTACTGACTCTCTGACAGTTCAGCACTCCCTCAGTACTGACCCTCTGACAGTGCAGCACTCCCTCAGTACTGATCCTCTGACAGTGCAGCACTCCCTCAGTACTGACCCTCTGACAGTGCGGCGCTCCCCCAGTACTGACCCTCCGACAGTGCAGCATTCCCTCAGTACTGACCATCTGACAGTGCAGCACTCCCTCAGTACGACTCTTCAACAGTCCAGCCGTCCCTCAGTACTGACCCGCTGACAGTCCAGCACTCCCTCAGTACTGATGTTCTGACAGCAGTACTGGACCTCTGACAGTGCAGCACTCCATCAGTACTGACCTTCTGGCAGCACAGCACTCCCTCAGTACTGACCCTCTGACAATGCAGGACTCCCTCAGGACTGACCCTCTGACAGTGCAGCACTCCCTCAGTACTGACCCTCTGACAGTGCAGCACATTCTCCGTACTGACCCTCTGATAGTGCAGCACTCCCTCAGTACTGACCCTCTGACAGTGCAGCACTCCCTCAGTACTGACCCTCTGACAGTGCAGCACTCCCTCAGTATTGACCCACTGACAATGCAGCACTGCCTCAGTAATGACCCGCTGACCGTGCAGCACTCCCTCAGTACTTACCCTCTGACAGTGCAGCGCGACCTCAGTACTGACCCTCTGACAGTGCAGCATTCCCTCAGTACTGACCCTCTGACAGTGCAGCACTCCCTCAGTACTGACCCTCTGACATTGCAGCACTCCCTCAGTACCGACCCTCTGACAGTGCAGCACTCCCTCAGTACTGATCCTCTGACAGTGCAGCATTCCCTCAGTACTGACCCTCAGACAGTGCCGCGATCCCCCAGTACTGACCCTCCGACAGTGCAGCATTCCCTCAGTACTGACCCTCTTACAGTGCAGCACTCCCTCAGTACTGACCCTCTGACAGGGCAGCACTCCCTCAGTACTGACCCTCCAACTGTCCAGCACACCCTCAGTACTGACCCTCTGACAGTGCAGCACTTCCTCGGGACTGACCCTCTGACAGTGCAGCATTCCCTCAGTACTGACCCTCTGACAGTGCAGTACTCCCTCAGTACTGACCCACTGAAAGTGCAGCACTCCCTCAGTACAGACTCTCTGACAGTGCAGCATTCCCTCAGTACTGATCCCCTGACAGTGCAGCTCTCCCTCAGCACTGACCCTCTGACAGTGCAGCACTCCCTCAGTACTGTCACTGTGACAGTGCAGCATTCCCTCAGTACTGACCCTCTGACAGTGCAGCACTCCCTCAGTACTGACCCTCTGACAGTGCAGCACATTCTCCGTACTGACCCTCTGATAGTGCAGCACTCCCTCAGTACTGACTCTCTGACAGTGCAGCACTCCCTCAGTACTGACCCTCTGACAGTGCAGCACTCCCTCAGTATTGACCCACTGACAATGCAGCACTCCCTCAGTAATGACCCGCTGACCGTGCAGCGCTCCCTCAGTACTTACCCTCTGACAGTGCAGCACTACATCAGTACTGACCCTCTGACAGTGCAGCATTCCCTCAGTACTGACCCTCTGGCAGTGCAGCACTCCCTCAGTACTGACCCTCTGACATTGCAGCACTCCCTCAGTACCGACCCTCTGACAGTGCAGCACTCCCTCAGTACTGATCCTCTGACAGTGCAGCATTCCCTCAGTACTGACCCTCAGACAGTGCCGCGATCCCCCAGTACTGACCCTCCGACAGTGCAGCATTCCCTCAGTACTGACCCTCTTACAGTGCAGCACTCCCTCAGTACTGACCCTCTGACAGGGCAGCACTCCCTCAGTACTGACCCTCCAACTGTCCAGCACTCCCTCAGTACTGACCCTCTGACAGTCCAGCATCCCTCAGTACTGACCCTCTGACAATCTAGCACTCCCTCAGTACTGACACTCTGAAAGTGCAGCACTTCTTCAGCACTGATCCTCTGACAGTGCAGCACTTCCTCAGTACTGATCCTCTGACAGTGCAGCACTCCCTCAGTACTGACCCTCTGACATTGCAGCACTCCCTCAGTACCGACCCTCTGACAGTGCAGCACTCCCTCAGTACTGACCCTCTGACAGTGCAGCACTCCCTCAGTATTGACCGTCTGACAGTGCAGCACTCCCTCAGTACTGACCCTCTGACATTGCAACACTCCCTCAGTACCGACCCTCTTACAGTGCAGCACTCCCTCAGTACTGACCCTCCAACTGTCCAGCACTCCCTCAGTACTGACCCTCTGACAGTCCAGCACTGCCTCAGTTCTGACCCTCTGACAGTGCAGCACTCTCTCAGAACTGACTCTCTGACAGTGCAGCACTCCCTCAGTATTGACCCTCGTATAGTGCAGCACTCCCTCAGTACTGACTCTCTGACAGTGCAGCACTCCCTCAGTATTGACCCTCTGATAGTGAAGCACTCCCTCAGTACTGACCCTCTGACAGTGCAGCATTCCCTCAGTACTGTCCCTCTGACAGTGAGGCGCTCCCCCAGTACTGACCCTCCGACAGTGCAGCATTCCCTCAGTACTGACCATCTTACAGTGCAGCACTCCCTCAGTACTGACCCTCCAACAGTCCAGCACTCCCTCAGTACTGACACTCTGACAGTGCAGTACTCCCTCAGTACTGACCCTCTGACAGTGCAGAATTCCCTCAGTACTGACCCTCTGACAGTGCAGCACTCGCTCAGTACTGATCTTCTCGCAGCACAGCACTCCCTCAGTACTGGTGACAGTGCAGTACTCCCTCAGTACTGACCCTCTGACAGTGCAGCACTCGCTCAGTACTGACCTTCTGGCAGCACAGCACTCCCTCAGTACTGACCCTCTGACAGTGCAGCACTCCCTCAGTACTGACCTTCTGGCAGCACAGCACTCCCTCAGGACTGACCCTCTGACAATGCAGCACTCCCTCAGTATTGTCCCTCTGACAGTGCAACACTCCCTCAGTACTGACGCTCTGGCAGAGCAGCACTCATTCAGTATTGACCCTCTGACAGTCCAGGACTCCGTCAGTACTGTCCCTCTGACAGTGCAGCACTCCATCAGTACTTGTGACAGTGCAGCACTCCCTCAGTACTGAACCTCTGATAGTGCAGCACTCCCTCAGTATTGACCCTCTGAGAGTGAAGCACTCCCTCAGTACTGACCCTCTGACAGTGCAGCACTCCCTCAGAACTGACTCTCTGACAGTGCAGCAGTCCCTCAGTACTGACCCTCTGACAGGGCAGCACTCCCTCAGTACTGACCCGCTGACAGTGCAGCACTCCCTCGGTACTGACCCTCTGACAGTGCAGCACTCCCTCAGTACTGATTATCCAACAGTGCAACACTCCCTCAGTACTGTCCCTGTGACAGTGCAGCATTCCCTCAGTACTGATCCTCCAACAGTGCAGTACTCCCTCAGTACTGATCCTCTGACTGTGCAGCAATCGCTCAGTACTGACCCTCTGACAGCAGTACTCACCCTCTGACAGTGCAGCACCCCCTCAGTACTGACCCTCTGACAGTGCAGCACTCCCTCAGTACTGACCCTCTGGCAGTGCAGCACTCCCTCAGTATTGACTCTCTGACAGTGCAGCACTCCCTCAGTACTGACCCTCTGACAGTCCAGCACTCCCTCAGTACTGACCCTCTGACAGTGCTGCACTCCATCAGTACTGACCCTTTGACATTGCAGCACTCCCTCAGTACTGACCCTCTGACAGTGCAGCACTCCCTCAGTACTGACCCTCTGACAGTGCGGCGCTCCCCCAGTACTGACGCTCCGACAGTGCAAGCATTCCCTCAGTACTCACCATCTGACAGTGCAGCACTCCCTCAGTACTGACGTTGTGACAGCAGTACTGACCATTTGACAGTGCACCACTCCATCAGTACTGACCTTCTGGCAGCACAGCACTCCCTCGGTACTGACCGTCTGACAGTCCAGCACTCCCTCAGTACTGACACTCTGAAAGTGCAGCACTCCCTCAGTACTGACCCTCTGACAGTGCAGCACTCCCTCAGTACTGACACTCTGAAAGTGCAGCACTCCTTCAGCACTGACCCTCTGACAGTGCAGCACTATCTCAGTACTGCTGACAGTGCATCAGTCCCTCAGTACTGACCCTCTGGATGTGCAGCATTCCCTCAGTATTGACTCTCTGACAGTGCAGCACTCCCTCAGTACTGACCCTCTGACAGTGCAGCGCTACCTCAGTACTGACACTCTGACAGTGCAGCACTCCCTCAGTACTGACCCTGTGACAGTGCAGCACTCCCTCACTACTGACCCTCTGACAATGCAGCACTCCCTCAGTACTGACACTCTGACAGTGCAGTACTCCCGTAGTATTGATACCATGACAGTGCAGCACTCCCTCAGTACTGACTCTCTGACAGTGCAGCACTCCCTCAGTATTGACTCTCTGAAAGTGAAGCACTCCCTCAGTACTGACTCTCTGACAGTGCAGCACTCCCTCAGTACTGATCCTCTGACAGAGCAGCACTCCCTCAGTACTGACCCTCTGACAGTGCGGCGCTCCCGCAGTACTGACCCTCCGACAGTGCAGCATTCCCTCAGTACTGACCATCTGACAGTGCAGCAGACCCTCAGTACTGACTCTCTGACAGTGCAGCACTCCCTCAGTACTGATCCTCTGACAGTGCAGCACTCCCTCAGTACTGACCCTCTGACAGTGCGGCGCTCCCCCAGTACTGACCCTCCGACAGTGCAGCATTCCCTCAGTACTGACCATCTGACAGTGCAGCACTCCCTCAGTACGGCCCTCCAACAGTCCAGCAGTCCCTCAGTACTGATCCCCTGACAGTGCAGCACTCCCTCAGCACTGAACCTCTGACAGTGCAGCACTCCCTCAGTACTGACCTTCTGGCAGCACAGCACTCCCTCAGGACTGACCCTCTGACAATGCAGCACTCCCTCAGTATTGACCCTCTGACAGTGCAACACTCCCTCAGTACTGACCCTCTGGCAGAGCAGCACTCCCTCAGTATTGACCCTCTGACAGTCCAGGACTCCGTCAGTACTGTCCCTCTGACAGTGCAGCACTCCATCAGTACTTGTGACAGTGCAGCACTCCCTCAGTACTGAACCTCTGATAGTGCAGCACTCCCTCAGTATTGACCCTCTGAGAGTGAAGCACTCCCTCAGTACTGACCCTCTGACAGTGCAGCACTCCCTCAGAACTGACTCTCTGACAGTGCAGCACTCCCTCAGTACTGACCCTCTGACAGGGCAGCACTCCCTCAGTACTGACCCGCTGACAGTGCAGCACTCCCTCGGTACTGACCTCTGACAGTGCAGCACTCCCTCAGTACTGATTATCCAACAGTGCAACACTCCCTCAGTACTGTCCCTGTGACCGTGCAGCATTCCCTCAGTACTGATCCTCCAACAGTGCAGTACTCCCTCAGTACTGATCCTCTGACTGTGCAGCAATCACTCAGTACTGACCCTCTGACAGCAGTACTCACCCTCTGACAGTGCAGCACCCCCTCAGAACTGACCCTCTGACAGTGCAGCATTCCCTCAGTACTGACCCTCTGGCAGTGCAGCACTCCCTCAGTATTGACTCTCTGACAGTGCAGCACTCCCTCAGTACTGACCCTCTGACAATGCAGCCGTCCCTCAGTACTGACCCGCTGACAGTGCAGCACCCCCTCAGTATTGACCCTCTGACAGTGCAGCACTCCCTCAGTACTGAACCTCTGACAGTCCAGCACTCCCTCAGTGCTGACCCTCTGACAGTGCTGCACTCCATCAGTACTGACCCTTTGACATTGCAGCACTCCCTCAGTACCGACCCTCTGACAGTGCAGCACTCCCTCAGTACTGATCCTCTGACAGTGCAGCACTCTCTCAGTACTGACCCTCTGACAGTGCAGCACTCCCTCAGTACTGACCCTCTGACAGTGCAGCACTCCCTCAGTACTGACCCTCTGACAGTGCGGCGCTCCCCCAGTACTGACGCTCCGACAGTGCAAGCATTCCCTCAGTACTCACCATCTGACAGTGCAGCACTCACTCAGTACTGACGTTGTGACAGCAGTACTGACCATTTGACAGTGCACCACTCCATCAGTACTGACCTTCTGGCAGCACAGCACTCCCTCGGTACTGACCGTCTGACAGTGCAGCACTCCCTCAGTACTGACACTCTGAAAGTGCAGCACTATCTCAGTACTGCTGACAGTGCATCAGTCCCTCAGTACTGACCCTCTGGATGTGCAGCATTCCCTCAGTATTGACTCTCTGACAGTGCAGCACTCCCTCAGTACTGACCCTTTGACAGTGCAGCGCTACCTCAGTACTGACACTCTGACAGTGCAGCACTCCCTCAGTACTGACCCTGTGACAGTGCAGCACTCCCTCACTACTGACCCTCTGACAATGCAGCACTCCCTCAGTACTGACACTCTGACAGTGCAGCACTCCCTTAGTATTGACACTATGACAGTGCAGCACTCCCTCAGTACTGACTCTCTGACAGTGCAGCACTCCCTCAGTATTGACCCTCTGACAGTGAAGCACTCCCTCAGTACTGACTCTCTGACAGTGCAGCACTCCCTCAGTACTGATCCTCTGACAGAGCAGCACTCCCTCAGTACTGACCCTCTGACAGTGCGGCGCTCCCGCAGTACTGACCCTCCGACAGTGCAGCATTCCCTCAGTACTGACCATCTGACAGTGCAGCAGACCCTCAGTACTGACTCTCTGACAGTGCAGCACTCCCTCAGTACTGATCCTCTGTCAGTGCAGCACTCCCTCAGTACTGACCCGCTGACAGTGCGGCGCTCCCCCAGTCCTGACCCTCCGACAGTGCAGCATTCCCTCAGTACTGACCATCTGACAGTGCAGCACTCCCTCAGTACGGCCCTCCAACAGTCCAGCAGTCCCTCAGTACGGATCCCCTGACAGTGCAGCACTCCCTCAGCACTGAACCTCTGATAGTGCAGCACTCCCTCAGTACTGACTCTCTGAAAGTGCAGCACTCCCTCAGTACTGACTCTCTGTCAGTGCAGCATTCCCTCGGTACTGACCCTCTGACAGTGCAGCATTCCCTCAGTACTGACCCTCTGACAGTGCAGCACTCCCTCAGTACTGACCCTCTGACAGTTCAGCACTCCCTCAGTACTGACCCTCTAACAGTGCAGCACGACCTCAGTACTGACCCACTGAAAGTGCAGCACTCCCTCAGTACTGTCTCTCTGACAGTGCAGCATTCCCTCAGTACTGATCCCCTGACAGTGCAGCACTCCCTCAGCACTGAACCTCTGACAGTGCAGCACTCCCTCAGTACTAACCCTCTGACAGTGCAGCACTCCCTCAGTATTGACCCACTGACAATGCAGCACTCCCTCAGTAATGACCCGCTGACCGTGCAGCACTCCCTCAGTACTTACCCTCTGACAGTGCAGCACTACCTCAGTACTGACCCTCTGACAGTGCAGCATTCCCTCAGTAAAGATCCCCTGACAGTGCAGCACTCCCTCAGCACTGAACCTCTGATAGTGCAGCACTCCCTCAGTACTGACTCTCTGAAAGTGCAGCACTCCCTCAGTACTGACTCTCTGTCAGTGCAGCATTCCCTCGGGACTGACCCTCTGACAGTGCAGCACTCCCTCAGTACTGACCCTCTGACAGTGCAGCACTCCCTCAGTACTGACCCTCTGACAGTGCAGCACTCCCTCAGTAGTGTCCCTGTGACAGTGCAGCATTCCCTCAGTACTGACCCTCTGACAGTGCAGCACTCCCTCAGTACTGACCCTCTGACAGTTCAGCACTCCCTCAGTACTGACCCTCTGACAGTGCAGCATTCCCTCAGTACTGTCCCTGTGACAGTGCAGCATTCCCTCAGTACTGACTCTCTGACAGTGCAGCATTCCCTCAGTACTGATCCCCTGACAGTGCAGCACTCCCTCAGCACTGAACCTCTGATAGTGCAGCACTCCCTCAGTACTGACTCTCTGAAATTGCAGCACTCCCTCAGTACTGACTCTCTGTCAGTGCAGCATTCCCTCGGGACTGACCCTCTGACAGTGCAGCATTCCCTCAGTACTGACCCTCTGACAGGGCAGCACTCCCTCAGTACTGACCCGCTGACAGTGCAGCACTCCCTCGGTACTGACCCTCTGACATTGCAGCACTCCCTCAGTACTGATTATCCAACAGTGCAACACTCCCTCAGTACTGTCCCTGTGACAGTGCAGCATTCCCTCAGTACTGATCCTCCAACAGTGCAGTACTCCCTCAGTACTGATCCTCTGACTGTGCAGCAATCGCTCAGTACTGACCCTCTGACAGCAGTACTCACCTTCTGACAGTGCAGCACCCCCTCAGTACTGACCCTCTGACAGTGCAGCACTCCCTCAGTACTGACCCTCTGGCAGTGCAGCACTCCCTCAGTATTGACTCTCTAACAGTGCAGCACTCCCTCAGTACTGACCCTCTGACAATGCAGCCGTCCCTCAGTACTGACCCGCTGACAGTGCAGCACCCCCTCAGTATTGACCCTCTGACAGTGCAGCACTCCCTCAGTACTGAACCTCTGACAGTCCAGCACTCCCTCAGTACTGACCCTCTGACAGTGCTGCACTCCATCAGTACTGACCCTTTGACATTGCAGCACTCCCTCAGTACCGACCCTCTGACAGTGCAGCACTCCCTCAGTACTGATCCTCTGACAGTGCAGCACTCTCTCAGTACTGACCCTCTGACAGTGCAGCACTCCCTCAGTACTGACCCTCTGACAGTGCAGCACTCCCTCAGTACTGACCCTCTGACAGTGCGGCGCTCCCCCAGTACTGACGCTCCGACAGTGCAGCATTCCCTCAGTACTCACCATCTGACAGTGCAGCACTCCCTCAGTACTGACGTTGTGACAGCAGTACTGACCATTTGTCAGTGCACCACTCCATCAGTACTGACCTTCTGGCAGCACAGCACTCCCTCAGTACTGACCGTCTGACAGTGCAGCACTCCCTCAGTACTGACACTCTGAAAGTGCAGCACTCCTTCAGCACTGACCCTCTGACAGTGCAGCACTATCTCAGTACTGCTGACAGTGCATCAGTCCCTCAGTACTGACCCTCTGGATGTGCAGCATTCCCTCAGTATTGACTCTCTGACAGTGCAGCACTCCCTCAGTACTGTCCCTCTGACAGTGCAGCGCTACCTCAGTACTGACACTCTGACAGTGCAGCACTCCCTCAGTACTGACCCTGTGACAGTGCAGCACTCCCTCACTACTGACCCTCTGACAATGCAGCACTCCCTCAGTACTGACACTCTGACAGTGCAGCACTCCCTTAGTATTGACACTATGACAGTGCAGCACTCCCTCAGTACTGACTCTCTGACAGTGCAGCACTCCCTCAGTACTGACTCTCTGACAGGGCAGCACTCCCTCAGTACTGACCCGCTGACAGTGCAGCATTCCCTCAGTACTGACCCTCAGACAGTGCCGCGATCCCCCAGTACTGACCCTCCGACAGTGCAGCATTCCCTCAGTACTGACCCTCTTACAGTGCAGCACTCCCTCAGTACTGACCCTCTGACAGGGCAGCTCTCCCTCAGTACTGACCCTCCAACTGTCCAGCACACCCTCAGTACTGACCCTCTGACAGTGCAGCACTTCCTCGGGACTGACCCTCTGACAGTGCAGCATTCCCTCAGTACTGACCCTCTGACAGTGCAGTACTCCCTCAGTACTGACCCACTGAAAGTGCAGCACTCCCTCAGTACAGACTCTCTGACAGTGCAGCATTCCCTCAGTACTGATCCCCTGACAGTGCAGCTCTCCCTCAGCACTGACCCTCTGACAGTGCAGCACTCCCTCAGTACTGTCACTGTGACAGTGCAGCATTCCCTCAGTACTGACCCTCTGACAGTGCAGCACTCCCTCAGTACTGACCCTCTGACAGTGCAGCACATTCTCCGTACTGACCCTCTGATAGTGCAGCACTCCCTCAGTACTGACCCTCTGACAGTGCAGCACTCCCTCAGTACTGACCCTCTGACAGTGCAGCACTCCCTCAGTATTGACCCACTGACAATGCAGCACTCCCTCAGTAATGACCCGCTGACCGTGCAGCGCTCCCTCAGTACTTACCCTCTGACAGTGCAGCACTACATCAGTACTGACCCTCTGACAGTGCAGCATTCCCTCAGTACTGACCCTCTGACAGTGCAGCACTCCCTCAGTACTGACCCTCTGACATTGCAGCACTCCCTCAGTACCGACCCTCTGACAGTGCAGCACTCCCTCAGTACTGATCCTCTGACAGTGCAGCATTCCCTCAGTACTGACCCTCAGACAGTGCCGCGATCCCCCAGTACTGACCCTCCGACAGTGTAGCATTCCCTCAGTACTGACCCTCTTACAGTGCAGCACTCCCTCAGTACTGACCCTCTGACAGGGCAGCACTCCCTCAGTACTGACCCTCCAACTGTCCAGCACTCCCTCAGTACTGACCCTCTGACAGTGCAGCACTCCCTCAGTACTGACCCTCTGACAGTTCAGCACTCCCTCAGTACTGACCCTCTAACAGTGCAGCACGACCTCAGTACTGACCCACTGAAAGTGCAGCACTCCCTCAGTACTGTCTCTCTGACAGTGCAGCATTCCCTCAGTACTGATCCCCTGACAGTGCAGCACTCCCTCAGCACTGAACCTCTGACAGTGCAGCACTCCCTCAGTACTAACCCTCTGACAGTGCAGCACTCCCTCAGTATTGACCCACTGACAATGCAGCACTCCCTCAGTAATGACCCGCTGACCGTGCAGCACTCCCTCAGTACTTACCCTCTGACAGTGCAGCACTACCTCTGTACCGACCCTCTGACAGTGCAGCATTCCCTCAGTAAAGATCCCCTGACAGTGCAGCACTCCCTCAGCACTGAACCTCTGATAGTGCAGCACTCCGTCAGTACTGACTCTCTGAAAGTGCAGCACTCCCTCAGTACTGACTCTCTGTCAGTGCAGCATTCCCTCGGGACTGACCCTCTGACAGTGCAGCATTCCCTCAGTACTGACCCTCTGACAGTGCAGCACTCCCTCAGTAGTGTCCCTGTGACAGTGCAGCATTCCCTCAGTACTGACCCTCTGACAGTGCAGCACTCCCTCAGTACTGACCCTCTGACAGTTCAGCACTCCCTCAGTACTGACCCTCTGACAGTGCAGCATTCCCTCAGTACTGTCCCTGTGACAGTGCAGCATTCCCTCAGTACTGACCCTCTGACAGTGCAGGATTCCCTCAGTACTGATCCCCTGACAGTGCAGCACTCCCTCAGCACTGAACCTCTGATAGTGCAGCACTCCCTCAGTACTGACTCTCTGAAAGTGCAGCACTCCCTCAGTACTGACTCTCTGTCAGTGCAGCATTCCCTCGGGACTGACCCTCTGACAGTGCAGCATTCCCTCAGTACTGACCCTCTGACAGGGCAGTACTCCCTCAGTACTGACCCGCTGACAGTGCAGCACTCCCTCGGTACTGACCCTCTGACAGTGCAGCACTCCCTCAGTACTGATTATCCAACAGTGCAACACTCCCTCAGTACTGTCCCTGTGACAGTGCAGCATTCCCTCAGTACTGATCCTCCAACAGTGCAGTACTCCCTCAGTACTGATCCTCTGACTGTGCAGCAATCGCTCAGTACTGACCCTCTGACAGCAGTACTCACCTTCTGACAGTGCAGCACCCCCTCAGTACTGACCCTCTGACAGTGCAGCACTCCCTCAGTACTGACCCTCTGGCAGTGCAGCACTCCCTCAGTATTGACTCTCTGACAGTGCAGCACTCCCTCAGTACTGACCCTCTGACAATGCAGCCGTCCCTCAGTACTGACCCGCTGACAGTGCAGCACCCCCTCAGTATTGACCCTCTGACAGTGCAGCACTCCCTCAGTACTGAACCTCTGACAGTCCAGCACTCCCTCAGTACTGACCCTCTGACAGTGCTGCACTCCATCAGTACTGACCCTTTGACATTGCAGCACTCCCTCAGTACCGACCATCTGACAGTGCAGCACTCCCTCAGTACTGATCCTCTGACAGTGCAGCACTCTCTCAGTACTGACCCTCTGACAGTGCAGCACTCCCTCAGTACTGACCCTCTGACAGTGCAGCACTCCCTCAGTACTGACGTTGTGACAGCAGTACTGACCATTTGTCAGTGCACCACTCCATCAGTACTGACCTTCTGGCAGCACAGCACTCCCTCAGTACTGACCGTCTGACAGTGCAGCACTCCCTCAGTACTGACCGTCTGACAGTGCAGCACTCCCTCAGTATTGACCCTCGGATAGTGCAGCACTCCCTCAGTACTGACTCTCTGACAGTGCAGCACTCCCTCAGTATTGACCCTCTGATAGTGAAGCACTCCCTCAGTACTGACCCTCTGACAGTGCAGCATTCCCTCAGTACTTTCCCTCTGACAGTGAGGCGCTCCCCCAGTACTGACCCTCCGACAGTGCAGCATTCCCTCAGTACTGACCATCTTACAGTGCAGCACTCCCTCAGTACTGACCCTCCAACAGTCCAGCACTCCCTCAGTACTGACACTCTGACAGTGCAGTACTCCCTCAGTACTGACCCTCTGACAGTGCAGAATTCCCTCAGTACTGACCCTCTGACAGTGCAGCACTCGCTCAGTACTGATCTTCTCGCAGCACAGCACTCCCTCAGTACTGGTGACAGTGCAGTACTCCCTCAGTACTGACCCTCTGACAGTGCAGCACTCGCTCAGTACTGACCTTCTGGCAGCACAGCACTCCCTCAGTACTGACCCTCTGACAATGCAGCACTCCCTCAGTACTGACCTTCTGGCAGCACAGCACTCCCTCAGGACTGACCCTCTGACAATGCAGCACTCCCTCAGTATTGTCCCTCTGACAGTGCAACACTCCCTCAGTACTGACCCTCTGGCAGAGCAGCACTCCCTCAGTATTGACCCTCTGACAGTCCAGGACTCCGTCAGTACTGTCCCTCTGACAGTGCAGCACTCCATCAGTACTTGTGACAGTGCAGCACTCCCTCAGTACTGAACCTCTGATAGTGCAGCACTCCCTCAGTATTGACCCTCTGAGAGTGAAGCACTCCCTCAGTACTGACCCTCTGACAGTGCAGCACTCCCTCAGAACTGACTCTCTGACAGTGCAGCAGTCCCTCAGTACTGACCCTCTGACAGGGCAGCACTCCCTCAGTACTGACCCGCTGACAGTGCAGCACTCCCTCGGTACTGACCCTCTGACAGTGCAGCACTCCCTCAGTACTGATTATCCAACAGTGCAGCATTCCCTCAGTACTGTCCCTGTGACAGTGCAGCATTCCCTCAGTACTGATCCTCCAACAGTGCAGTACTCCCTCAGTACTGATCCTCTGACTGTGCAGCAATCGCTCAGTACTGACCCTCTGACAGCAGTACTCACCCTCTGACAGTGCAGCACCCCCTCAGTACTGACCCTCTGACAGTGCAGCACTCCCTCAGTACTGACCCTCTGGCAGTGCAGCACTCCCTCAGTATTGACTCTCTGACAGTGCAGCACTCCCTCAGTACTGACCCTCTGACAGTCCAGCACTCCCTCAGTACTGACCCTCTGACAGTGCTGCACTCCATCAGTACTGACCCTTTGACATTGCAGCACTCCCTCAGTACCGACCCTCTGACAGTGCAGCACTCCCTCAGTACTGATCCTCTGACAGTGCAGCACTCCCTCAGTACTGACCCTCTGACAGTGCAGCACTCCCTCAGTACTGACCCTCTGACAGTGCAGCACTCCCTCAGTACTGACCCTCTGACAGTGCGGCGCTCCCCCAGTACTGACGCTCCGACAGTGCAAGCATTCCCTCAGTACTCACCATCTGACAGTGCAGCACTCCCTCAGTACTGACGTTGTGACAGCAGTACTGACCATTTGACAGTGCACCACTCCATCAGTACTGACCTTCTGGCAGCACAGCACTCCCTCGGTACTGACCGTCTGACAGTCCAGCACTCCCTCAGTACTGACACTCTGAAAGTGCAGCACTCCCTCAGTACTGACCCTCTGACAGTGCAGCACTCCTTCAGCACTGACCCTCTGACAGTGCAGCACTATCTCAGTACTGCTGACAGTGCATCAGTCCCTCAGTACTGACCCTCTGGATGTGCAGCATTCCCTCAGTATTGACTCTCTGACAGTGCAGCACTCCCTCAGTACTGACCCTCTGACAGTGCAGCGCTACCTCAGTACTGACACTCTGACAGTGCAGCACTCCCTCAGTACTGACCCTGTGACAGTGCAGCACTCCCTCACTACTGACCCTCTGACAATGCAGCACTCCCTCAGTACTGACACTCTGACAGTGCAGTACTCCCGTAGTATTGATACTATGACAGTGCAGCACTCCCTCAGTACTGACTCTCCGACAGTGCAGCACTCCCTCAGTATTGACTCTCTGAAAGTGAAGCACTCCCTCAGTACTGACTCTCTGACAGTGCAGCACTCCCTCAGTACTGATCCTCTGACAGAGCAGCACTCCCTCAGTACTGACCCTCTGACAGTGCGGCGCTCCCGCAGTACTGACCCTCCGACAGTGCAGCATTCCCTCAGTACTGACCATCTGACAGTGCAGCAGACCCTCAGTACTGACTCTCTGACAGTGCAGCACTCCCTCAGTACTGATCCTCTGACAGTGCAGCACTCCCTCAGTACTGACCCTCTGACAGTGCGGCGCTCCCCCAGTACTGACCCTCCGACAGTGCAGCATTCCCTCAGTACTGACCATCTGACAGTGCAGCACTCCCTCAGTACGGCCCTCCAACAGTCCAGGAGTCCCTCAGTACTGATCCCCTGACAGTGCAGCACTCCCTCAGCACTGAACCTCTGACAGTGCAGCACTCCCTCAGTACTGACCTTCTGGCAGCACAGCACTCCCTCAGGACTGACCCTCTGACAATGCAGCACTCCCTCAGTATTGACCCTCTGACAGTGCAACACTCCCTCAGTACTGACCCTCTGGCAGAGCAGCACTCCCTCAGTATTGACCCTCTGACAGTCCAGGACTCCGTCAGTACTGTCCCTCTGACAGTGCAGCACTCCATCAGTACTTGTGACAGTGCAGCACTCCCTCAGTACTGAACCTCTGATAGTGCAGCACTCCCTCAGTATTGACCCTCTGAGAGTGAAGCACTCCCTCAGTACTGACCCTCTGACAGTGCAGCACTCCCTCAGAACTGACTCTCTGACAGTGCAGCACTCCCTCAGTACTGACCCTCTGACAGGGCAGCACTCCCTCAGTACTGACCCGCTGACAGTGCAGCACTCCCTCGGTACTGACCCTCTGACAGTGCAGCACTCCCTCAGTACTGACCCTCTGACAGGGCAGCACTCCCTCGGTACTGACCCTCTGACAGTGCAGCACTCCCTCAGTACTGATTATCCAACAGTGCAACACTCCCTCAGTACTGTCCCTGTGACAGTGCAGCATTCCCTCAGTACTGATCCTCCAACAGTGCAGTACTCCCTCAGTACTGATCCTCTGACTGTGCAGCAATCGCTCAGTACTGACCCTCTGACAGCAGTACTCACCCTCTGACAGTGCAGCACCCCCTCAGAACTGACCCTCTGACAGTGCAGCATTCCCTCAGTACTGACCCTCTGGCAGTGCAGCACTCCCTCAGTATTGACTCTCTGACAGTGCAGCACTCCCTCAGTACTGACCCTCTGACAATGCAGCCGTCCCTCAGTACTGACCCGCTGACAGTGCAGCACCCCCTCAGTATTGACCCTCTGACAGTGCAGCACTCCCTCAGTACTGAACCTCTGACAGTCCAGCACTCCCTCAGTGCTGACCCTCTGACAGTGCTGCACTCCATCAGTACTGACCCTTTGACATTGCAGCACTCCCTCAGTACCGACCCTCTGACAGTGCAGCACTCCCTCAGTACTGATCCTCTGACAGTGCAGCACTCTCTCAGTACTGACCC
The DNA here is from genome assembly GCA_037974335.1 of Prionace glauca. NCBI lineage: Eukaryota > Metazoa > Chordata > Chondrichthyes > Carcharhiniformes > Carcharhinidae > Prionace > Prionace glauca. The sequence goes on along the minus strand of JBBMRE010000090.1, from coordinate 287,488 downwards.
TCTGACAGTGCAGCACTCCCTCAGTACTGACCCTCTGACAGTGCAGCACTCCCTCAGTACTGACCCTCTGACAGTGCGGCGCTCCCCCAGTACTGACGCTCCGACAGTGCAAGCATTCCCTCAGTACTCACCATCTGACAGTGCAGCACTCACTCAGTACTGACGTTGTGACAGCAGTACTGACCATTTGACAGTGCACCACTCCATCAGTACTGACCTTCTGGCAGCACAGCACTCCCTCGGTACTGACCGTCTGACAGTGCAGCACTCCCTCAGTACTGACACTCTGAAAGTGCAGCACTCCTTCAGCACTGACCCTCTGACAGTGCAGCACTATCTCAGTACTGCTGACAGTGCATCAGTCCCTCAGTACTGACCCTCTGGATGTGCAGCATTCCCTCAGTATTGACTCTCTGACAGTGCAGCACTCCCTCAGTACTGACCCTTTGACAGTGCAGCGCTACCTCAGTACTGACACTCTGACAGTGCAGCACTCCCTCAGTACTGACCCTGTGACAGTGCAGCACTCCCTCACTACTGACCCTCTGACAATGCAGCACTCCCTCAGTACTGACACTCTGACAGTGCAGCACTCCCTTAGTATTGACACTATGACAGTGCAGCACTCCCTCAGTACTGACTCTCTGACAGTGCAGCACTCCCTCAGTATTGACCCTCTGACAGTGAAGCACTCCCTCAGTACTGACTCTCTGACAGTGCAGCACTCCCTCAGTACTGACTCTCTGAAATTGCAGCACTCCCTCAGTACTGACTCTCTGTCAGTGCACCACTCCCTCAGTACTGTCCCTGTGACAGTGCAGCATTCCCTCAGTACTGATCCTCCAACAGTGCAGTACTCCCTCAGTACTGATCCTCTGACTGTGCAGCAATCGCTCAGTACTGACCCTCTGACAGCAGTACTTACCTTCTGACAGTGCAGCACCCCCTCAGTACTGACCCTCTGACAGTGCAGCACTCCCTCAGTACTGACCCTCTGGCAGTGCAGCACTCCCTCAGTATTGACTCTCTAACAGTGCAGCACTCCCTCAGTACTGACCCTCTGACAATGCAGCCGTCCCTCAGTACTGACCCGCTGACAGTGCAGCACCCCCTCAGTATTGACCCTCTGACAGTGCAGCACTCCCTCAGTACTGAACCTCTGACAGTCCAGCACTCCCTCAGTACTGACCCTCTGACAGTGCTGCACTCCATCAGTACTGACCCTTTGACATTGCAGCACTCCCTCAGTACCGACCCTCTGACAGTGCAGCACTCCCTCAGTACTGATCCTCTGACAGTGCAGCACTCTCTCAGTACTGACCCTCTGACAGTGCAGCACTCCCTCAGTACTGACCCTCTGACAGTGCAGCACTCCCTCAGTACTGACCCTCTGACAGTGCGGCGCTCCCCCAGTACTGACGCTCCGACAGTGCAGCATTCCCTCAGTACTCACCATCTGACAGTGCAGCACTCCCTCAGTACTGACGTTGTGACAGCAGTACTGACCATTTGTCAGTGCACCACTCCATCAGTACTGACCTTCTGGCAGCACAGCACTCCCTCAGTACTGACCGTCTGACAGTGCAGCACTCCCTCAGTACTGACACTCTGAAAGTGCAGCACTCCTTCAGCACTGACCCTCTGACAGTGCAGCACTATCTCAGTACTGCTGACAGTGCATCAGTCCCTCAGTACTGACCCTCTGGATGTGCAGCATTCCCTCAGTATTGACTCTCTGACAGTGCAGCACTCCCTCAGTACTGACCCTCTGACAGTGCAGCGCTACCTCAGTACTGACACTCTGACAGTGCAGCACTCCCTCAGTACTGACCCTGTGACAGTGCAGCACTCCCTCACTACTGACCCTCTGACAATGCAGCACTCCCTTAGTACTGACACTCTGACAGTGCAGCACTCCCTTAGTATTGACACTATGACAGTGCAGCACTCCCTCAGTACTGACTCTCTGACAGTGCAGCACTCCCTCAGTACTGACTCTCTGACAGGGCAGCACTCCCTCAGTACTGACCCGCTGACAGTGCAGCATTCCCTCAGTACTGACCCTCAGACAGTGCCGCGATCCCCCAGTACTGACCCTCCGACAGTGCAGCATTCCCTCAGTACTGACCCTCTTACAGTGCAGCACTCCCTCAGTACTGACCCTCTGACAGGGCAGCACTCCCTCAGTACTGACCCTCCAACTGTCCAGCACACCCTCAGTACTGACCCTCTGACAGTGCAGCACTTCCTCGGGACTGACCCTCTGACAGTGCAGCATTCCCTCAGTACTGACCCTCTGACAGTGCAGTACTCCCTCAGTACTGACCCACTGAAAGTGCAGCACTCCCTCAGTACAGACTCTCTGACAGTGCAGCATTCCCTCAGTACTGATCCCCTGACAGTGCAGCTCTCCCTCAGCACTGACCCTCTGACAGTGCAGCACTCCCTCAGTACTGTCACTGTGACAGTGCAGCATTCCCTCAGTACTGACCCTCTGACAGTGCAGCACTCCCTCAGTACTGACCCTCTGACAGTGCAGCACATTCTCCGTACTGACCCTCTGATAGTGCAGCACTCACTCAGTACTGACCCTCTGACAGTGCAGCACTCCCTCAGTACTGACCCTCTGACAGTGCAGCACTCCCTCAGTATTGACCCACTGACAATGCAGCACTCCCTCAGTAATGACCCGCTGACCGTGCAGCGCTCCCTCAGTACTTACCCTCTGACAGTGCAGCACTACATCAGTACTGACCCTCTGACAGTGCAGCATTCCCTCAGTACTGACCCTCTGGCAGTGCAGCACTCCCTCAGTACTGACCCTCTGACATTGCAGCACTCCCTCAGTACCGACCCTCTGACAGTGCAGCACTCCCTCAGTACTGATCCTCTGACAGTGCAGCATTCCCTCAGTACTGACCCTCAGACAGTGCCGCGATCCCCCAGTACTGACCCTCCGACAGTGTAGCATTCCCTCAGTACTGACCCTCTTACAGTGCAGCACTCCCTCAGTACTGACCCTCTGACAGGGCAGCACTCCCACAGTACTGACCCTCCAACTGTCCAGCACTCCCTCAGTACTGACCCTCTGACAGTGCAGCACTCCCTCAGTACTGACCCTCTGACAGTTCAGCACTCCCTCAGTACTGACCCTCTAACAGTGCAGCACGACCTCAGTACTGACCCACTGAAAGTGCAGCACTCCCTCAGTACTGTCTCTCTGACAGTGCAGCATTCCCTCAGTACTGATCCCCTGACAGTGCAGCACTCCCTCAGCACTGAACCTCTGACAGTGCAGCACTCCCTCAGTACTAACCCTCTGACAGTGCAGCACTCCCTCAGTATTGACCCACTGACAATGCAGCACTCCCTCAGTAATGACCCGCTGACCGTGCAGCACTCCCTCAGTACTTACCCTCTGACAGTGCAGCACTACCTCAGTACCGACCCTCTGACAGTGCAGCATTCCCTCAGTAAAGATCCCCTGACAGTGCAGCACTCCCTCAGCACTGAACCTCTGATAGTGCAGCACTCCGTCAGTACTGACTCTCTGAAAGTGCAGCACTCCCTCAGTACTGACTCTCTGTCAGTGCAGCATTCCCTCGGGACTGACCCTCTGACAGTGCAGCATTCCCTCAGTACTGACCCTCTGACAGTGCAGCACTCCCTCAGTAGTGTCCCTGTGACAGTGCAGCATTCCCTCAGTACTGACCCTCTGACAGTGCAGCACTCCCTCAGTACTGACCCTCTGACAGTTCAGCACTCCCTCAGTACTGACCCTCTGACAGTGCAGCATTCCCTCAGTACTGTCCCTGTGACAGTGCAGCATTCCCTCAGTACTGACCCTCTGACAGTGCAGGATTCCCTCAGTACTGATCCCCTGACAGTGCAGCACTCCCTCAGCACTGAACCTCTGATAGTGCAGCACTCCCTCAGTACTGACTCTCTGAAAGTGCAGCACTCCCTCAGTACTGACTCTCTGTCAGTGCAGCATTCCCTCGGGACTGACCCTCTGACAGTGCAGCATTCCCTCAGTACTGACCCTCTGACAGGGCAGCACTCCCTCAGTACTGACCCGCTGACAGTGCAGCACTCCCTCGGTACTGACCCTCTGACAGTGCAGCACTCCCTCAGTACTGATTATCCAACAGTGCAACACTCCCTCAGTACTGTCCCTGTGACAGTGCAGCATTCCCTCAGTACTGATCCTCCAACAGTGCAGTATTCCCTCAGTACTGATCCTCTGACTGTGCAGCAATCGCTCAGTACTGACCCTCTGACAGCAGTACTCACCTTCTGACAGTGCAGCACCCCCTCAGTACTGACCCTCTGACAGTGCAGCACTCCCTCAGTACTGACCCTCTGGCAGTGCAGCACTCCCTCAGTATTGACTCTCTGACAGTGCAGCACTCCCTCAGTACTGACCCTCTGACAATGCAGCCGTCCCTCAGTACTGACCCGCTGACAGTGCAGCACCCCCTCAGTATTGACCCTCTGATAGTGCAGCACTCCCTCAGTACTGAACCTCTGACAGTCCAGCACTCCCTCAGTACTGACCCTATGACAGTGCTGCACTCCATCAGTACTGACCCTTTGACATTGCAGCACTCCCTCAGTACCGACCCTCTGACAGTGCAGCACTCCCTCAGTACTGATCCTCTGACAGTGCAGCACTCTCTCAGTACTGACCCTCTGACAGTGCAGCACTCCCTCAGTACTGACCCTCTGACAGTGCAGCACTCCCTCAGTACTGACGTTGTGACAGCAGTACTGACCATTTGTCAGTGCACCACTCCATCAGTACTGACCTTCTGGCAGCACAGCACTCCCTCAGTACTGACCGTCTGACAGTGCAGCACTCCCTCAGTACTGACCGTCTGACAGTGCAGCACTCCCTCAGTACTGACACTCTGAAAGTGCAGCACTCCTTCAGCACTGACCCTCTGACAGTGCAGCACTATCTCAGTACTGCTGACAGTGCATCAGTCCCTCAGTACTGACCCTCTGGATGTGCAGCATTCCCTCAGTATTGACTCTCTGGCAGTGCAGCACTCCCTCAGTACTGACCCTCTGACATTGCAGCACTCCCTCAGTACCGACCCTCTGACAGTGCAGCACTCCCTCAGTACTGATCCTCTGACAGTGCAGCATTCCCTCAGTACTGACCCTCAGACAGTGCCGCGATCCCCCAGTACTGACCCTCCGACAGTGTAGCATTCCCTCAGTACTGACCCTCTTACAGTGCAGCACTCCCTCAGTACTGACCCTCTGACAGGGCAGCACTCCCACAGTACTGACCCTCCAACTGTCCAGCACTCCCTCAGTACTGACCCTCTGACAGTGCAGCACTCCCTCAGTACTGACCCTCTGACAGTTCAGCACTCCCTCAGTACTGACCCTCTAACAGTGCAGCACGACCTCAGTACTGACCCACTGAAAGTGCAGCACTCCCTCAGTACTGTCTCTCTGACAGTGCAGCATTCCCTCAGTACTGATCCCCTGACAGTGCAGCACTCCCTCAGCACTGAACCTCTGACAGTGCAGCACTCCCTCAGTACTAACCCTCTGACAGTGCAGCACTCCCTCAGTATTGACCCACTGACAATGCAGCACTCCCTCAGTAATGACCCGCTGACCGTGCAGCACTCCCTCAGTACTTACCCTCTGACAGTGCAGCACTACCTCAGTACCGACCCTCTGACAGTGCAGCATTCCCTCAGTAAAGATCCCCTGACAGTGCAGCACTCCCTCAGCACTGAACCTCTGATAGTGCAGCACTCCGTCAGTACTGACTCTCTGAAAGTGCAGCACTCCCTCAGTACTGACTCTCTGTCAGTGCAGCATTCCCTCGGGACTGACCCTCTGACAGTGCAGCATTCCCTCAGTACTGACCCTCTGACAGTGCAGCACTCCCTCAGTAGTGTCCCTGTGACAGTGCAGCATTCCCTCAGTACTGACCCTCTGACAGTGCAGCACTCCCTCAGTACTGACCCTCTGACAGTTCAGCACTCCCTCAGTACTGACCCTCTGACAGTGCAGCATTCCCTCAGTACTGTCCCTGTGACAGTGCAGCATTCCCTCAGTACTGACCCTCTGACAGTGCAGGATTCCCTCAGTACTGATCCCCTGACAGTGCAGCACTCCCTCAGCACTGAACCTCTGATAGTGCAGCACTCCCTCAGTACTGACTCTCTGAAAGTGCAGCACTCCCTCAGTACTGACTCTCTGTCAGTGCAGCATTCCCTCGGGACTGACCCTCTGACAGTGCAGCATTCCCTCAGTACTGACCCTCTGACAGGGCAGCACTCCCTCAGTACTGACCCGCTGACAGTGCAGCACTCCCTCGGTACTGACCCTCTGACAGTGCAGCACTCCCTCAGTACTGATTATCCAACAGTGCAACACTCCCTCAGTACTGTCCCTGTGACAGTGCAGCATTCCCTCAGTACTGATCCTCCAACAGTGCAGTATTCCCTCAGTACTGATCCTCTGACTGTGCAGCAATCGCTCAGTACTGACCCTCTGACAGCAGTACTCACCTTCTGACAGTGCAGCACCCCCTCAGTACTGACCCTCTGACAGTGCAGCACTCCCTCAGTACTGACCCTCTGGCAGTGCAGCACTCCCTCAGTATTGACTCTCTGACAGTGCAGCACTCCCTCAGTACTGACCCTCTGACAATGCAGCCGTCCCTCAGTACTGACCCGCTGACAGTGCAGCACCCCCTCAGTATTGACCCTCTGATAGTGCAGCACTCCCTCAGTACTGAACCTCTGACAGTCCAGCACTCCCTCAGTACTGACCCTATGACAGTGCTGCACTCCATCAGTACTGACCCTTTGACATTGCAGCACTCCCTCAGTACCGACCCTCTGACAGTGCAGCACTCCCTCAGTACTGATCCTCTGACAGTGCAGCACTCTCTCAGTACTGACCCTCTGACAGTGCAGCACTCCCTCAGTACTGACCCTCTGACAGTGCAGCACTCCCTCAGTACTGACGTTGTGACAGCAGTACTGACCATTTGTCAGTGCACCACTCCATCAGTACTGACCTTCTGGCAGCACAGCACTCCCTCAGTACTGACCGTCTGACAGTGCAGCACTCCCTCAGTACTGACCGTCTGACAGTGCAGCACTCCCTCAGTACTGACACTCTGAAAGTGCAGCACTCCTTCAGCACTGACCCTCTGACAGTGCAGCACTATCTCAGTACTGCTGACAGTGCATCAGTCCCTCAGTACTGACCCTCTGGATGTGCAGCATTCCCTCAGTATTGACTCTCTGACAGTGCAGCACTCCCTCAGTACTGACCCTCTGACAGTGCAGCGCTACCTCAGTACTGACACTCTGACAGTGCAGCACTCCCTCAGTACTGACCCTGTGACACTGCAGCACTCCCTCACTACTGACCCTCTGACAATGCAGCACTCCCTCAGTACTGACACTCTGACAGTGCAGCACTTCCTTAGTATTGACACTATGACAGTGCAGCACTCCCTCAGTACTGACTCTCTGACAGTGCAGCACTCCCTCAGTATTGACCCTCTGACAGTGAAGCACTCCCTCAGTACTGACTCTCTGACAGTGCAGCACTCCCTCAGTACTGATCCTCTGACAGAGCAGCACTCCCTCAGTACTGACACTCTGACAGTGCAGCACTTCCTTAGTATTGACACTATGACAGTGCAGCACTCCCTCAGTACTGACTCTCTGACAGTGCAGCACTCCCTCAGTATTGACCCTCTGACAGTGAAGCACTCCCTCAGTACTGACTCTCTGACAGTGCAGCACTCCCTCAGTACTGATCCTCTGACAGAGCAGCACTCCCTCAGTACTGACCCTCTGACAGTGCGGCGCTCCCGCAGTACTGACCCTCCGACAGTGCAGCATTCCCTCAGTACTGACCATCTGACAGTGCAGCAGACCCTCAGTACTGACTCTCTGACAGTGCAGCACTCCCTCAGCACTGAACCTCTGATAGTGCAGCACTCCCTCAGTACTGACTCTCTGACAGTTCAGCACTCCCTCAGTACTGACCCTCTAACAGTGCAGCACGACCTCAGTACTGACCCACTGAAAGTGCAGCACTCCCTCAGTACTGTCTCTCTGACAGTGCAGCATTCCCTCAGTACTGATCCCCTGACAGTGCAGCACTCCCTCAGCACTGAACCTCTGACAGTGCAGCACTCCCTCAGTACTAACCCTCTGACAGTGCAGCACTCCCTCAGTATTGACCCACTGACAATGCAGCACTCCCTCAGTAATGACCCGCTGACCGTGCAGCACTCCCTCAGTACTTACCCTCTGACAGTGCAGCACTCCCTCAGTACTGACCCTCTGACAGTGCAGCACTGCCTCAGTACTGACCCTCTGACAGTGCAGCATTCCCTCAGTAAAGATCCCCTGACAGTGCAGCACTCCCTCAGCACTGAACCTCTGACAGTGCAGCACTCCCTCAGTACTAACCCTCTGACAGTGCAGCACTCCCTCAGTATTGACCCACTGACAATGCAGCACTCCCTCAGTAATGACCCGCTGACCGTGCAGCACTCCCTCAGTACTTACCCTCTGACAGTGCAGCACTACCTCAGTACCGACCCTCTGACAGTGCAGCATTCCCTCAGTAAAGATCCCCTGACAGTGCAGCACTCCCTCAGCACTGAACCTCTGATAGTGCAGCAATCCGTCAGTACTGACTCTCTGAAAGTGCAGCACTCCCTCAGTACTGACTCTCTGTCAGTGCAGCATTGCCTCGGGACTGACCCTCTGACAGTGCAGCATTCCCTCAGTACTGACCCTCTGACAGTGCAGCACTCCCTCAGTAGTGTCCCTGTGACAGTGCAGCATTCCCTCAGTACTGACCCTCTGACAGTGCAGCACTCCCTCAGTACTGACCCTCTGACAGTTCAGCACTCCCTCAGTACTGACCCTCTGACAGTGCAGCATTCCCTCAGTACTGACCCTCTGACAGTGCAGCACTCCCTCAGTACTGACCCTCTGACAGTGCAGGATTCCCTCAGTACTGATCCCCTGACAGTGCAGCACTCCCTCAGCACTGAACCTCTGATAGTGCAGCACTCCCTCAGTACTGACTCTCTGAAAGTGCAGCACTCCCTCAGTACTGACTCTCTGTCAGTGCAGCATTCCCTCGGGACTGACCCTCTGACAGTGCAGCATTCCCTCAGTACTGACCCTCTGACAGGGCAGCACTCCCTCAGTACTGACCCGCTGACAGTGCAGCACTCCCTCGGTACTGACCCTCTGACAGTGCAGCACTCCCTCAGTACTGATTATCCAACAGTGCAACACTCCCTCAGTACTGTCCCTGTGACAGTGCAGCATTCCCTCAGTACTGATCCTCCAACAGTGCAGTACTCCCTCAGTACTGATCCTCTGACTGTGCAGCAATCGCTCAGTACTGACCCTCTGACAGCAGTACTCACCTTCTGACAGTGCAGCACCCCCTCAGTACTGACCCTCTGACAGTGCAGCACTCCCTCAGTACTGACCCTCTGGCAGTGCAGCACTCCCTCAGTATTGACTCTCTGACAGTGCAGCACTCCCTCAGTACTGACCCTCTGACAATGCAGCCGTCCCTCAGTACTGACCCGCTGACAGTGCAGCACCCCCTCAGTATTGACCCTCTGACAGTGCAGCACTCCCTCAGTACTGAACCTCTGACAGTCCAGCACTCCCTCAGTACTGACCCTCTGACAGTGCTGCACTCCATCAGTATTGACCCTTTGACATTGCAGCACTCCCTCAGTACCGACCCTCTGACAGTGCAGCACTCCCTCAGTACTGATCCTCTGACAGTGCAGCACTCTCTCAGTACTGACCCTCTGACAGTGCAGCACTCCCTCAGTACTGACCCTCTGACAGTGCAGCACTCCCTCAGTACTGACGTTGTGACAGCAGTACTGACCATTTGTCAGTGCACCACTCCATCAGTACTGACCTTCTGGCAGCACAGCACTCCCTCAGTACTGACCGTCTGACAGTGCAGCACTCCCTCAGTACTGACCGTCTGACAGTGCAGCACTCCCTGAGTACTGACACTCTGAAAGTGCAGCACTCCTTCAGCACTGACCCTCTGACAGTGCAGCACTATCTCAGTACTGCTGACAGTGCATCAGTCCCTCAGTACTGACCCTCTGGATGTGCAGCATTCCCTCAGTATTGACTCTCTGACAGTGCAGCACTCCCTCAGTACTGACCCTCTGACAGTGCAGCGCTACCTCAGTACTGACACTCTGACAGTGCAGCACTCCCTCAGTACTGACCCTGTGACACTGCAGCACTCCCTCACTACTGACCCTCTGACAATGCAGCACTCCCTCAGTACTGACACTCTGACAGTGCAGCACTTCCTTAGTATTGACACTATGACAGTGCAGCACTCCCTCATTACTGACTCTCTGACAGTGCAGCACTCCATCAGTATTGACCCTCTGACAGTGAAGCACTCCCTCAGTACTGACTCTCTGACAGTGCAGCACTCCCTCAGTACTGATCCTCTGACAGAGCAGCACTCCCTCAGTACTGACCCTCTGACAGTGCGGCGCCCCCGCAGTACTGACCCTCCGACAGTGCAGCATTCCCTCAGTACTGACCATCTGACAGTGCAGCAGACCCTCAGTACTGACTCTCTGACAGTGCAGCACGCACTCAGCACTGAACCTCTGATAGTGCAGCACTCCCTCAGTACTGACTCTCTGACAGTTCAGCACTCCCTCAGTACTGACCCTCTAACAGTGCAGCACGACCTCAGTACTGACCCACTGAAAGTGCAGCACTCCCTCAGTACTGTCTCTCTGACAGTGCAGCATTCCCTCAGTACTGATCCCCTGACAGTGCAGCACTCCCTCAGCACTGAACCTCTGACAGTGCAGCACTCCCTCAGTACTAACCCTCTGACAGTGCAGCACTCCCTCAGTATTGACCCACTGACAATGCAGCACTCCCTCAGTAATGACCCGCTGACCGTGCAGCACTCCCTCAGCACTTACCCTCTGACAGTGCAGCACTCCCTCAGTACTGACCCTCTGACAGTGCAGCACTGCCTCAGTACTGACCCTCTGACAGTGCAGCATTCCCTCAGTAAAGATCCCCTGACAGTGCAGCACTCCCTCAGCACTGAACCTCTGATAGTGCAGCACTCCCTCAGTACTGACTCTCTGAAAGTGCAGCACTCCCTCAGTACTGACTCTCTGTCAGTGCAGCATTCCCTCGGGACTGACCCTCTGACAGTGCAGCATTCCCTCAGTACTGACCCTCTGACAGTGCAGCACTCCCTCAGTAGTGTCCCTGTGACAGTGCAGCATTCCCTCAGTACTGACCCTCTGACAGTGCAGCACTCCCTCAGTACTGACCCTCTGACAGTTCAGCACTCCCTCAGTACTGACCCTCTGACAGTGCAGCATTCCCTCAGTACTGTCCCTGTGACAGTGCAGCATTCCCTCAGTACTGACTCTCTGACAGTGCAGCATTCCCTCAGTACTGATCCCCTGACAGTGCAGCACTCCCTCAGCACTGAACCTCTGATAGTGCAGCACTCCCTCAGTACTGACTCTCTGAAAGTGCAGCACTCCCTCAGTACTGACTCTCTGTCAGTGCAGCATTCCCTCGGGACTGACCCTCTGACAGTGCAGCATTCCCTCAGTACTGACCCTCTGACAGTGCAGCACTCCCTCAGTACTGATCCTCCAACAGTGCAGTACTCCCTCAGTACTGATCCTCTGACTGTGCAGCAATCGCTCAGTACTGACCCTCTGACAGCAGTACTCACCCTCTGACAGTGCAGCACCCCCTCAGTACTGACCCTCTGACAGTGCAGCACTCCCTCAGTACTGACCCTCTGGCAGTGCAGCACTCCCTCAGTATTGACTCTCTGACAGTGCAGCACTCCCTCAGTACTGACCCTCTGACAATGCAGCCGTCCCTCAGTACTGACCCGCTGACAGTGCAGCACCCCCTCAGTATTGACCCTCTGACAGTGCAGCACTCCCTCAGTACTGAACCTCTGACAGTCCAGCACTCCCTCAGTACTGACCCTCTGACAGTGCTGCACTCCATCAGTACTGACCCTTTGACATTGCAGCACTCCCTCAGTACCGACCCTCTGACAGTGCAGCACTCCCTCAGTACTGATCCTCTGACAGTGCAGCCCTCTCTCAGTACTGACCCTCTGACAGTGCAGCACTCCCTCAGTACTGACCCTCTGACAGTGCAGCACTCCCTCAGTACTGACCCTCTGACAGTGCGGCGCTCCCCCAGTACTGACGCTCCGACAGTGCAAGCATTCCCTCAGTACTCACCATCTGACAGTGCAGCACTCCCTCAGTACTGACGTTGTGACAGCAGTACTGACCATTTGACAGTGCACCACTCCATCAGTACTGACCTTCTGGCAGCACAGCACTCCCTCAGTACTGACCGTCTGACAGTGCAGCACTCCCTCAGTACTGACACTCTGAAAGTGCAGCACTCCTTCAGCACTGACCCTCTGACAGTGCAGCACTATCTCAGTACTGCTGACAGTGCATCAGTCCCTCAGTACTGACCCTCTGGATGTGCAGCATTCCCTCAGTATTGACTCTCTGACAGTGCAGCACTCCCTCAGTACTGACCCTCTGACAGTGCAGCGCTACCTCAGTACTGACACTCTGACAGTGCAGCACTCCCTCAGTACTGACCCTGTGACAGTGCAGCACTCCCTCACTACTGACCCTCTGACAATGCAGCACTCCCTCAGTACTGACACTCTGACAGTGCAGCACTCCCTTAGTATTGACACTATGACAGTGCAGCACTCCCTCAGTACTGACTCTCTGACAGTGCAGCACTCCCTCAGTATTGACCCTCTGACAGTGAAGCACTCCCTCAGTACTGACTCTCTGACAGTGCAGCACTCCCTCAGTACTGATCCTCTGACAGAGCAGCACTCCCTCAGTACTGACCCTCTGACAGTGCGGCGCTCCCGCAGTACTGACCCTCCGACAGTGGAGCATTCCCTCAGTACTGACCATCTGACAGTGCAGCAGACCCTCAGTACTGACTCTCTGACAGTGCAGCACTCCCTCAGTACTGATCCTCTGACAGTGCAGCACTCCCTCAGTACTGACCCTCTGACAGTGCGGCGCTCCCCCAGTACTGACCCTCCGACAGTGCAGCATTCCCTCAGTACTGACCATCTGACAGTGCAGCACTCCCTCAGTAGGACCCTCCAACAGTCCAGCAGTCCCTCAGTACTGATCCCCTGACAGTGCAGCACTCCCTCAGCACTGAACCTCTGATAGTGCAGCACTCCCTCAGTACTGACTCTCTGAAAGTGCAGCACTCCCTCAGTACTGACTCTCTGTCAGTGCAGCATTCCCTCGGTACTGACCCTCTGACAGTGCAGCATTCCCTCAGTACTGACCCTCTGACAGTGCAGCACTCCCTCAGTACTGACCCTCTGACAGTTCAGCACTCCCTCAGTACTGACCCTCTAACAGTGCAGCACGACCTCAGTACTGACCCACTGAAAGTGCAGCACTCCCTCAGTACTGTCTCTCTGACAGTGCAGCATTCCCTCAGTACTGATCCCCTGACAGTGCAGCACTCCCTCAGCACTGAACCTCTGACAGTGCAGCACTCCCTCAGTACTGATCCTCTGACAGTGCAGCACTCTCTCAGTACTGACCCTCTGACAGTGCAGCACTCCCTCAGTACTGACCCTCTGACAGTGCAGCACTCCCTCAGTACTGACGTTGTGACAGCAGTACTGACCATTTGTCAGTGTACCACTCCATCAGTACTGACCTTCTGGCAGCACTGCACTCCCTCAGTTCTGACCGTCTGACATTGCAGCACTCCCTCAGTACTGACCGTCTGACAGTGCAGCACTCCCTCAGTACTGACACTCTGAAAGTGCAGCACTCCTTCATCACTGACCCTCTGACAGTGCAGCACTATCTCAGTACTGCTGACAGTGCATCAGTCCCTCAGTACTGACCCTCTGGATGTGCAGCATTCCCTCAGTATTGACTCTCTGACAGTGCAGCACTCCCTCAGTACTGACCCTCTGACAGTGCAGCGCTACCTCAGTACTGACACTCTGACAGTGCAGCACTCCCTCAGTACTGACCCTGTGACAGTGCAGCACTCCCTCACTACTGACCCTCTGACAATGCAGCACTCCCTCAGTACTGACACTCTGACAGTGCAGCACTCCCTTAGTATTGACACTATGACAGTGCAGCACTCCCTCAGTACTGACTCTCTGACAGTGCAGCACTCCCTCAGTATTGACCCTCTGACAGTGAAGCACTCCCTCAGTACTGACTCTCTGACAGTGCAGCACTCCCTCAGTACTGATCCTCTGACAGAGCAGCACTCCCTCAGTACTGACCCTCTGACAGTGCGGCGCTCCCGCAGTACTGACCCTCCGACAGTGCAGCATTCCCTCAGTACTGACCATCTGACAGTGCAGCAGACCCTCAGTACTGACTCTCTGACAGTGCAGCACTCCCTCAGTACTGATCCTCTGACAGTGCAGCACTCCCTCAGCACTGACCCTCTGACAGTGCGGCGCTCCCCCAGTACTGACCCTCCGACAGTGCAGCATTCCCTCAGTACTGACCATCTGACAGTGCAGCACTCCCTCAGTAGGACCCTCCAACAGTCCAGCAGTCCCTCAGTACTGATCCCCTGACAGTGCAGCACTCCCTCAGCACTGAACCTCTGATAGTGCAGCACTCCCTCAGTACTGACTCTCTGAACGTGCAGCACTCCCTCAGTACTGACTCTCTGTCAGTGCAGCATTCCCTCGGTACTGACCCTCTGACAGTGCAGCATTCCCTCAGTACTGACCCTCTGACAGTGCAGCACTCCCTCAGTACTGACCCTCTGACAGTTCAGCACTCCCTCAGTACTGACCCTCTAACAGTGCAGCACGACCTCAGTACTGACCCACTGAAAGTGCAGCACTCCCTCAGTACTGTCTCTCTGACAGTGCAGCATTCCCTCAGTACTGATCCCCTGACAGTGCAGCACTCCCTCAGCACTGAACCTCTGACAGTGCAGCACTCCCTCAGTACTAACCCTCTGACAGTGCAGCACTCCCTCAGTATTGACCCACTGACAATGCAGCACTCCCTCAGTAATGACCCGCTGACCGTGCAGCACTCCCTCAGTACTTACCCTGTGACAGTGCAGCATTCCCTCAGTACTGACCCTCTGACAGTGCAGCACTCCCTCAGTACTGACCCTCTGACAGTTCAGCACTCCCTCAGTACTGACCCTCTGACAGTGCAGCATTCCCTCAGTACTGTCCCTGTGACAGTGCAGCATTCCCTCAGTACTGACTCTCTGACAGTGCAGCATTCCCTCAGTACTGATCCCCTGACAGTGCAGCACTCCCTCAGCACTGAACCTCTGATAGTGCAGCACTCCCTCAGTACTGACTCTCTGAAAGTGCAGCACTCCCTCAGTACTGACTCTCTGTCAGTGCAGCATTCCCTCGGGACTGACCCTCTGACAGTGCAGCATTCCCTCAGTACTGACCCTCTGACAGTGCAGCACTCCCTCAGTACTGATCCTCCAACAGTGCAGTACTCCCTCAGTACTGATCCTCTGACTGTGCAGCAATCGCTCAGTACTGACCCTCTGACAGCAGTACTCACCCTCTGACAGTGCAGCACCCCCTCAGTACTGACCCTCTGACAGTGCAGCACTCCCTCAGTACTGACCCTCTGGCAGTGCAGCACTCCCTCAGTATTGACTCTCTGACAGTGAAGCACTCCCTCAGTACTGACCCTCTGACAATGCAGCCGTCCCTCAGTACTGACCCGCTGACAGTGCAGCACCCCCTCAGTATTGACCCTCTGACAGTGCAGCACTCCCTCAGTACTGAACCTCTGACAGTCCAGCACTCCCTCAGTACTGACCCTCTGACAGTGCTGCACTCCATCAGTACTGACCCTTTGACATTGCAGCACTCCCTCAGTACCGACCCTCTGACAGTGCAGCACTCCCTCAGTACTGATCCTCTGACAGTGCAGCCCTCTCTCAGTACTGACCCTCTGACAGTGCAGCACTCCCTCAGTACTGACCCTCTGACAGTGCAGCACTCCCTCAGTACTGACCCTCTGACAGTGCGGCGCTCCCCCAGTACTGACGCTCCGACAGTGCAAGCATTCCCTCAGTACTCACCATCTGACAGTGCAGCACTCCCTCAGTACTGACGTTGTGACAGCAGTACTGACCATTTGACAGTGCACCACTCCATCAGTACTGACCTTCTGGCAGCACAGCACTCCCTCAGTACTGACCCTCTGACAGTGCAGCACTCCCTCAGTACTGACACTCTGAAAGTGCAGCACTCCTTCAGCACTGACCCTCTGACAGTGCAGCACTATCTCAGTACTGCTGACAGTGCATCAGTCCCTCAGTACTGACCCTCTGGATGTGCAGCATTCCCTCAGTATTGACTCTCTGACAGTGCAGCACTCCCTCAGTACTGACCCTCTGACAGTGCAGCGCTACCTCAGTACTGACACTCTGACAGTGCAGCACTCCCTCAGTACTGACCCTGTGACAGTGCAGCACTCCCTCACTACTGACCCTCTGACAATGCAGCACTCCCTCAGTACTGACACTCTGACAGTGCAGCACTCCCTTAGTATTGACACTATGACAGTGCAGCACTCCCTCAGTACTGACTCTCTGACAGTGCAGCACTCCCTCAGTATTGACCCTCTGACAGTGAAGGACTCCCTCAGTACTGACTCTCTGACAGTGCAGCACTCCCTCAGTACTGATCCTCTGACAGAGCAGCACTCCCTCAGTACTGACCCTCTGACAGTGCGGCGCTCCCGCAGTACTGACCCTCCGACAGTGCAGCATTCCCTCAGTACTGACCATCTGACAGTGCAGCAGACCCTCAGTACTGACTCTCTGACAGTGCAGCACTCCCTCAGTACTGATCCTCTGACAGTGCAGCACTCACTCAGTACTGACCCTCTGACAGTGCGGCTCTCCCCCAGTACTGACCCTCCGACAGTGCAGCATTCCCTCAGTACTGACCATCTGACAGTGCAGCACTCCCTCAGTACGACCCTCCAACAGTCCAGCAGTCCCTCAGTACTGATCCCCTGACAGTGCAGCACTCCCTCAGCACTGAACCTCTGATAGTGCAGCACTCCCTCAGTACTGACTCTCTGAAAGTGCAGCACTCCCTCAGTACTGACTCTCTGTCAGTGCAGCATTCCCTCGGTACTGACCCTCTGACAGTGCAGCATTCCCTCAGTACTGACCCTCTGACAGTGCAGCACTCCCTCAGTACTGACCCTCTGACAGTTCAGCACTCCCTCAGTACTGACCCTCTAACAGTGCAGCACGACCTCAGTACTGACCCACTGAAAGTGCAGCACTCCCTCAGTACTGTCTCTCTGACAGTGCAGCATTCCCTCAGTACTGATCCCCTGACAGTGCAGCACTCCCTCAGCACTGAACCTCTGACAGTGCAGCACTCCCTCAGTACTAACCCTCTGACAGTGCAGCACTCCCTCAGTATTGACCCACTGACAATGCAGCACTCCCTCAGTAATGACCCGCTGACCGTGCAGCACTCCCTCAGTACTTACCCTCTGACAGTGCAGCACTGCCTCAGTACTGACCCTCTGACAGTGCAGCATTCCCTCAGTAAAGATCCCCTGACAGTGCAGCACTCCCTCAGCACTGAACCTCTGATAGTGCAGCACTCCCTCAGTACTGACTCTCTGAAAGTGCAGCACTCCCTCAGTACTGACTCTCTGTCAGTGCAGCATTCCCTCGGGACTGACCCTCTGACAGTGCAGCATTCCCTCAGTACTGACCCTCTGATAGTGCAGCACTCCCTCAGTACTGTCCCTGTTTCAGTGCAGCATTCCCTCAGTACTGACCCTCTGACAGTGCAGCACTCCCTCAGTACTGACCCTCTGACAGTGCAGCACATTCTCCGTACTGACCCTCTGATAGTGCAGCACTCCCTCAGTACTGACCCTCTGACAGTGCAGCACTCCCTCAGTACTGACCCTCTGACAGTGCAGCACTCCCTCAGTATTGACCCACTGACAATGCAGCACTCCCTCAGTAATGAACCGCTGACCGTGCAGCACTCCCTCAGTACTTACCCTCTGACAGTGCAGCACTACCTCAGTACTGACCCTCTGACAGTGCAGCATTCCCTCAGTACTGACCCTCTGACAGTGCAGCACTCCCTCAGTACTGACCCTCTGACATTGCAGCACTCCCTCAGTACCGACCCTCTGACAGTGCAGCACTCCCTCAGTACTGATCCTCTGACAGTGCAGCATTCCCTCAGTACTGACCCTCAGACAGTGCCGCGATCCCCCAGTACTGACCGTCCGACAGTGCAGCATTCCCTCAGTACTGACCCTCTTACAGTGCAGCACTCCCTCAGTACTGACCCTCTGACAGGGCAGCACTCCCTCAGTACTGACCCTCCAACTGTCCAGCACTCCCTCAGTACTGACCCTCTGACAGTGCAGCACTCCCTCGGGACTGACCCTCTGACAGTGCAGCATTCCCTCAGTACTGACCCTCTGACAGTGCAGCACTCCCTCAGTACTGACCCTCTGACAGTTCAGCACTCCCTCAGTACTGACCCTCTGACAGTTCAGCACTCCCTCAGTACTGACCCTCTGACAGTTCAGCACTCCCTCAGTACTGACCCACTGAAAGTGCAGCACTCCCTCAGTACAGACTTTCTGACAGTGCAGCATTCCCTCAGTACTGATCCCCTGACAGTGCAGCTCTCCCTCAGCACTGACCCTCTGACAGTGCAGTACTCCCTCAGTACTGTCCCTGTGACAGTGCAGCATTCCCTCAGTACTGACCCTCTGATAGTGCAGCACTCCCTCAGTACTGACCCTCTGACAGTGCAGCACATTCTCCGTACTGACCCTCTGATAGTGCAGCACTCCCTCAGTACTGACCCTCTGACAGTGCAGCACTCCCTCAGTACTGACCCTCTGACAGTGCAGCACTCCCTCAGTATTGACCCACTGACAATGCAGCACTCCCTCAGTAATGACCCGCTGACCATGCAGCACTCCCTCAGTACTTACCCTCTGACAGTGCAGCACTACCTCAGTACTGACCCTCTGACAGTGCAGCATTCCCTCAGTAGTGACCCCGTGACAGTGCAGCACTCCCTCAGTACTGACCCTCTGACATTGCAGCACTCCCTCAGTACCGACCCTCTGACAGTGCAGCACTCCCTCAGTACTGATCCTCTGACAGTGCAGCATTCCCTCAGTACTGACCCTCAGACAGTGCCGCGATCCCCCAGTACTGACCCTCCGACAGTGCAGCATTCCCTCAGTACTGACCCTCTTACACTGCAGCACTCCCTCAGTACTGACCCTCTGACAGGGCAGCACTCCCTCAGTACTGACCCTCCAACTGTCCAGCACTCCCTCAGTACTGACCCTCTGACAGTCCAGCACTCCCTCAGTACTGACCCTCTGACAGTCCAGCACTCCCTCAGCACTGATCCTCTGACAGTGCAGCACTCCCTCAGTACTGATCCTCTGACAGTGCAGCACTCCCTCAGTACTGACCCTCTGACAGTGCAGCACTCCCTCAGTACCGACCCTCTGACAGTGCAGCACTCCCTCAGTACTGACCCTCTGACAGTGCAGCACTCCCTCAGTATTGACCCTCTGACAGTGCAGCACTCCCTCAGTACTGACCCTCTGACAGTGCAGCACTCCCTCAGTACTGACCCTCTGACAGTGCAGCACTCCCTCAGTACCGACCCTCTTACAGTGCAGCACTCCCTCAGTACTGACCCTCTGACAGTGCAGCACTCCCTCAGTACTGACCCTCTGACAGTGCAGCGCTCCCTCAGTACTGACCCTCTGACAGTGCAGCACTCCCTCAGTATTGACCCTCCGACAGTGCAGCATTCCCTCAGTACTGACCCTCTGACAGTGCAGCACTCCCTCAGTCTTGACCCTCCAACTGTCCAGCTCTCCCTCAGTACTGACCCTCTGACAGTGCACCACTCCCTCAGTACTGACCCTCTGACAGTGCAGCACTCTCTCAGTACTGACCCTCCAACTGTCCAGCACTCCCTCAGTACTGACCCTCTGACAGTGCAGCACTCCCTCAGTATTGACCCTCCGACAGTGCAGCATTCCCTCAGTACTGACCCTCTGACAGTGCAGCACTCCCTCAGTCTTGACCCTCCAACTGTCCAGCACTCCCTCAGTACTGACTCTCTGACAGTGCAGCACTCCCTCAGTATTGACCCTCTGATAGTGCAGCACTCCCTCAGTACTGTCTCTCTGACAGTGCAGCACTCCCTCTGTATTGACCCTCTGATAGTGAAGCACTCCCTCAGTACTGACCCTCTGACAGTGCAGCATTCCCTCAGTACTGTCCCTCTGACAGTGAGGCGCTCCCCCAGTACTGACCCTCCGACAGGCAGCATTCCCTCAGTACTGACCATCTTACAGTGCAGCACTCCCTCAGTACTGACCCTCCAACAGTCCAGCACTCCCTCAGTACTGACACACTGACAGTGCAGTACTCCCTCAGTACAGACCCTCTGACAGTGCAGTCCTCCCTCACTACTGACCTTCTGGCAGCACAGCACTCCCTCAGTACTGACCCACTGAAAGTGCAGCACTCCCTCAGTACAGACTCTCTGACAGTGCAGCATTCCCTCAGTACTGATCCCCTGACAGTGCAGCTCTCCCTCAGCACTGACCCTCTGACAGTGCAGTACTCCCTCAGTACTGTCCCTGTGACAGTGCAGCATTCCCTCAGTACTGACCCTCTGATAGTGCAGCACTCCCTCAGTACTGACCCTCTGACAGTGCAGCACATTCTCCGTACTGACCCTCTGATAGTGCAGCACTCCCTCAGTACTGACCCTCTGACAGTGCAGCACTCCCTCAGTACTGACCCTCTGACAGTGCAGCACTCCCTCAGTATTGACCCACTGACAATGCAGCACTCCCTCAGTAATGACCCGCTGACCGTGCAGCACTCCCTCAGTACTTACCCTCTGACAGTGCAGCACTACCTCAGTACTGACCCTCTGACAGTGCAGCATTCCCTCAGTAGTGACCCTCTGACAGTGCAGCACTCCCTCAGTACTGACCCTCTGACATTGCAGCACTCCCTCAGTACCGACCCTCTGACAGTGCAGCACTCCCTCAGTACTGATCCTCTGACAGTGCAGCATTCCCTCAGTACTGACCCTCAGACAGTGCCGCGATCCCCCAGTACTGACCCTCCGACAGTGCAGCATTCCCTCAGTACTGACCCTCTTACACTGCAGCACTCCCTCAGTACTGACCCTCTGACAGGGCAGCACTCCCTCAGTACTGACCCTCCAACTGTCCAGCACTCCCTCAGTACTGACCCTCTGACAGTCCAGCACTCCCTCAGTACTGACCCTCTGACAGTCCAGCACTCCCTCAGCACTGATCCTCTGACAGTGCAGCACTCCCTCAGTACTGATCCTCTGACAGTGCAGCACTCCCTCAGTACTGACCCTCTGACAGTGCAGCACTCCCTCAGTACCGACCCTCTGACAGTGCAGCACTCCCTCAGTACTGACCCTCTGACAGTGCAGCACTCCCTCAGTATTGACCCTCTGACAGTGCAGCACTCCCTCAGTACTGACCCTCTGACAGTGCAGCACTCCCTCAGTACCGACCCTCTTACAGTGCAGCACTCCCTCAGTACTGACCCTCTGACAGTGCAGCACTCCCTCAGTACTGACCCTCTGACAGTGCAGCGCTCCCTCAGTACTGACCCTCTGACAGTGCAGCACTCCCTCAGTATTGACCCTCCGACAGTGCAGCATTCCCTAAGTACTGACCCTCTGACAGTGCAGCACTCCCTCAGTCTTGACCCTCCAACTGTCCAGCACTCCCTCAGTACTGACCCTCTGACAGTGCACCACTCCCTCAGTACTGACCCTCTGACAGTGCAGCACTCTCTCAGTACTGACCCTCCAACTGTCCAGCACTCCCTCAGTACTGACCCTCTGACAGTGCAGCACTCCCTCAGTATTGACCCTCCGACAGTGCAGCATTCCCTCAGTACTGACCCTCTGACAGTGCAGCACTCCCTCAGTCTTGACCCTCCAACTGTCCAGCACTCCCTCAGTACTGACTCTCTGACAGTGCAGCACTCCCTCAGTATTGACCCTCTGATAGTGCAGCACTCCCTCAGTACTGTCTCTCTGACAGTGCAGCACTCCCTCAGTATTGACCCTCTGATAGTGAAGCACTCCCTCAGTACTGACCCTCTGACAGTGCAGCATTCCCTCAGTACTGTCCCTCTGACAGTGAGGCGCTCCCCCAGTACTGACCCTCCGACAGGCAGCATTCCCTCAGTACTGACCATCTTACAGTGCAGCACTCCCTCAGTACTGACCCTCCAACAGTCCAGCACTCCCTCAGTACTGACACACTGACAGTGCAGTACTCCCTCAGTACAGACCCTCTGACAGTGCAGTCCTCCCTCAGTACTGACCTTCTGGCAGCATAGCACTCCCTCAGTACTGACCCTCTGACAGTGCAGCACTCCCTCAGTACTGATCTTCTGGCAGCACAGCACTCCCTCAGTACTGACCCTCTGACAATGCAGCACTCCCTCAGTATTGACCCTCTGACAGTGCAACACTCCCTCAGTACTGACCCTCTGGCAGAGTAGCACTCCCTCAGTATTGACCCTCTGACAGTCCAGGACTCCGTCAGTACTGTCCCTCTGACAGTGCAGCACTCCATCAGTACTGGTGACAGTGCAGCACTCCCTTAGTACTGAACCTCTGATAGTGCAGCACTCCCTCAGTATTGACCCTCTGAGAGTGAAGCACTCCCTCAGTACTGACCTTCTGACAGTGCAGCACTCCCTCAGAACTGACTCTCTGACAGTGCAGCACTCCCTCAGTACTGACCCTCTGACAGGGCAGCACTCCCTCAGTACTGACCCGCTGACAGTGCAGCACTCCCTCGGTACTGACCCTCTGACAGTGCAGCATTCCCTCAGTACTGATTATCCAACAGTGCAACACTCCCTCAGTACTGTCCCTGTGACAGTGCAGCATTCCCTCAGTACTGATCCTCCAACAGTGCAGTACTCCCTCAGTACTGATCCTCTGACTGTGCAGCAATCGCTCAGTACTGACCCTCTGATAGCAGTACTCACCCTCTGACAGTGCAGCACCCCCTCAGTACTGACCCTCTGACAGTGCAGCACACCCTCAGAACTGACCCTCTGGCAGTGCAGCACTCCCTCAGTATTGACTCTCTGACAGTGCAGCACTCCCTCAGTACTGACCCTCTGACAATGCAGCCGTCCCTCAGTACTGACCCGCTGACAGTGCAGCACCCCCTCAGTACTGACTCTCTGACAGTGCAGCACTCCCTCAGTACTGAACCTCTGACAGTCCAGCACTCCCTCAGTACTGACCCTCTGACAGTGCTGCACTCCATCAGTACTGACCCTTTGACATTGCAGCACTCCCTCAGTACCGACCCTCTGACAGTGCAGCACTCCCTCAGTACTGATCCTCTGACAGTGCAGCACTCTCTCAGTACTGACCCTCTGACAGTGCAGCACTCCCTCAGTACTGACCCTCTGACAGTGCAGCACTCCCCAGTACTGACCCTCTGACAGTGCAGCTCTCCCTCAGTACTGTCCCTCTGACAGTGAGGCGCACCCCCAGTACTGACCCTCCGACAGTGCAGCATTCCCTCAGTACTGACCATCTTACAGTGCAGCACTCCCTCAGTACTGACCCTCCAACAGTCCAGCACTCCCTCAGTACTGACACACTGACAGTGCAGTACTCCCTCAGTACTGACCCTCTGACAGTGCAGAATTCCCTCAGTACTGACCCTCTGACAGTGCAGCACTCGCTCAGTACTGATCTTCTGGCAGCACAGCACTCCCTCAGTACTGGTGACAGTGCAGTACTCCCTCAGTACTGACCTTCTGGCAGCACAGCACTCCCTCAGTACTGACCCTCTGACAGTGCAGCACTCCCTCAGTACTGACCTTCTGGCAGCACAGCACTCCCTCAGTACTGACCCTCTGACAATGCAGCACTCCCTCAGTATTGACCCTCTGACAGTGCAACACTCCCTCAGTACTGACCCTCTGGCAGAGCAGCACTCCCTCAGTATTGACCCTCTGACAGTCCAGGACTCCGTCAGTACTGTCCCTCTGACAGTGCAGCACTCCATCAGTACTTGTGACAGTGCAGCACTCCCTCAGTACTGAACCTCTGATAGTGCAGCACTCAATCAGTATTGACCCTCTGAGAGTGAAGCACTCCCTCAGTACTGACCCTCTGACAGTGCAGCACTCCCTCAGAACTGACTCTCTGACAGTGCAGCACTCCCTCAGTACTGACCCTCTGACAGGGCAGCACTCCCTCAGTACTGACCCGCTGACAGTGCAGCACTCCCTCGGTACTGACCCTCTGACAGTGCAGCACTCCCTCAGTACTGACCCTCTGACAGTGCAGCACTCCCTCAGTACTGATTATCCAACAGTGCAACACTCCCTCAGTACTGACCCTCTGACAGTGCCGCACTCCCTCAGTACTGAACCTCTGACAGTCCAGCACTCCCTCAGTACCGACCCTCTGACAGTGCAGCACTCCCTCAGTACTGACCCTCCAACAGTCCAGCACTCCCTCAGTACTTTCCCTCTGACAGTGCACCACTCCATCAGTACTGACCTTCTGGCAGCACAGCACTCCCTCAGTACTGACCGTCTGACAGTGCAGCACTCCCTCAGTACTGACACTCTGAAAGTGCAGCACTCCTTCAGCACTGACCCTCTGACAGTGCAGCACTATCTCAGTACTGCTGACAGTGCATCAGTCCCTCAGTACTGACCCTCTGGATGTGCAGCATTCCCTCAGTATTGACTCTCTGACAGTGCAGCACTCCCTCAGTACTGACCCTCTGACAGTGCAGCGCTACCTCAGTACTGACACTCTGACAGTGCAGCACTCCCTCAGTACTGACACTGTGACAGTGCAGCACTCCCTCAGTACTGATCCTCTGACAGAGCAGCACTCCCTCAGTACTGACCCTCTGACAGTGCGGCGCTCCCGCAGTACTGACCCTCCGACAGTGCAGCATTCCCTCAGTACTGACCATCTGACAGTGCAGCAGACCCTCAGTACTGACTCTCTGACAGTGCAGCACTCCCTCAGTACTGATCCTCTGACAGTGCAGCACTCCCTCAGTACTGACCCTCTGACAGTGCGGCGCTCCCCCAGTACTGACCCTCCGACAGTGCAGCATTCCCTCAGTACTGACCATCTGACAGTGCAGCACTCCCTCAGTACGACCCTCCAACAGTCCAGCAGTCCCTCAGTACTGATCCCCTGACAGTGCAGCACTCCCTCAGCACTGAACCTCTGATAGTGCAGCACTCCCTCAGTACTGACTCTCTGAAAGTGCAGCACTCCCTCAGTACTGACTCTCTGTCAGTGCAGCATTCCCTCGGTACTGACCCTCTGACAGTGCAGCATTCCCTCAGTACTGACCCTCTGACAGTGCAGCACTCCCTCAGTACTGACCCTCTGACAGTTCAGCACTCCCTCAGTACTGACCCTCTAACAGTGCAGCACGACCTCAGTACTGACCCACTGAAAGTGCAGCACTCCCTCAGTACTGTCTCTCTGACAGTGCAGCATTCCCTCAGTACTGATCCCCTGACAGTGCAGCACTCCCTCAGCACTGAACCTCTGACAGTGCAGCACTCCCTCAGTACTGATCCTCTGACAGTGCAGCACTCTCTCAGTACTGACCCTCTGACAGTGCAGCACTCCCTCAGTACTGACCCTCTGACAGTGCAGCACTCCCTCAGTACTGACGTTGTGACAGCAGTACTGACCATTTGTCAGTGCACCACTCCATCAGTACTGACCTTCTGGCAGCACAGCACTCCCTCAGTACTGACCGTCTGACATTGCAGCACTCCCTCAGTACTGACCGTCTGACAGTGCAGCACTCCCTCAGTACTGACACTCTGAAAGTGCAGCACTCCTTCAGCACTGACCCTCTGACAGTGCAGCACTATCTCAGTACTGCTGACAGTGCATCAGTCCCTCAGTACTGACCCTCTGGATGTGCAGCATTCCCTCAGTATTGACTCTCTGACAGTGCAGCACTCCCTCAGTACTGACCCTCTGACAGTGCAGCGCTACCTCAGTACTGACACTCTGACAGTGCAGCACTCCCTCAGTACTGACCCTGTGACAGTGCAGCACTCCCTCACTACTGACCCTCTTACAATGCAGCACTCCCTCAGTACTGACACTCTGACAGTGCAGCACTCCCTTAGTATTGACACTATGACAGTGCAGCACTCCCTCAGTACTGACTCTCTGACAGTGCAGCACTCCCTCAGTATTGACCCTCTGACAGTGAAGCACTCCCTCAGTACTGACTCTCTGACAGTGCAGCACTCCCTCAGTACTGATCCTCTGACAGAGCAGCACTCCCTCAGTACTGACCCTCTGACAGTGCGGCGCTCCCGCAGTACTGACCCTCCGACAGTGCAGCATTCCCTCAGTACTGACCATCTGACAGTGCAGCAGACCCTCAGTACTGACTCTCTGACAGTGCAGCACTCCCTCAGTACTGATCCTCTGACAGTGCAGCACTCCCTCAGCACTGACCCTCTGACAGTGCGGCGCTCCCCCAGTACTGACCCTCCGACAGTGCAGCATTCCCTCAGTACTGACCATCTGACAGTGCAGCACTCCCTCAGTACGACCCTCCAACAGTCCAGCAGTCCCTCAGTACTGATCCCCTGACAGTGCAGCACTCCCTCAGCACTGAACCTCTGATAGTGCAGCACTCCCTCAGTACTGACTCTCTGAACGTGCAGCACTCCCTCAGTACTGACTCTCTGTCAGTGCAGCATTCCCTCGGTACTGACCCTCTGACAGTGCAGCATTCCCTCAGTACTGACCCTCTGACAGTGCAGCACTCCCTCAGTACTGACCCTCTGACAGTTCAGCACTCCCTCAGTACTGACCCTCTAACAGTGCAGCACGACCTCAGTACTGACCCACTGAAAGTGCAGCACTCCCTCAGTACTGTCTCTCTGACAGTGCAGCATTCCCTCAGTACTGATCCCCTGACAGTGCAGCACTCCCTCACAACTGAACCTCTGACAGTGCAGCACTCCCTCAGTACTAACCCTCTGACAGTGCAGCACTCCCTCAGTATTGACCCACTGACAATGCAGCACTCCCTCAGTAATGACCCGCTGACCGTGCAGCACTCCCTCAGTACTTACCCTCTGACAGTGCAGCACTCCCTCAGTACTGACCCTCTGACAGTGCAGCACTGCCTCAGTACTGACCCTCTGACAGTGCAGCATTCCCTCAGTAAAGATCCCCTGACAGTGCAGCACTCCCTCAGCACTGAACCTCTGATAGTGCAGCACTCCCTCAGTACTGACTCTCTGAAAGTGCAGCACTCCCTCAGTACTGACTCTCTGTCAGTGCAGCATTCCCTCGGGACTGACCCTCTGACAGTGCAGCATTCCCTCAGTACTGACCCTCTGACAGTGCAGCACTCCCTCAGTAGTGTCCCTGTGACAGTGCAGCATTCCCTCAGTACTGACCCTCTGACAGTGCAGCACTCCCTCAGTACTGACCCTCTGACAGTTCAGCACTCCCTCAGTACTGACCCTCTGACAGTGCAGCATTCCCTCAGTACTGTCCCTGTGACAGTGCAGCATTCCCTCAGTACTGACTCTCTGACAGTGCAGCATTCCCTCAGTACTGATCCCCTGACAGTGCAGCACTCCCTCAGCACTGAACCTCTGATAGTGCAGCACTCCCTCAGTACTCACTCTCTGAAGGTGCAGCACTCCCTCAGTACTGACTCTCTGTCAGTGCAGCATTCCCTCGGGACTGACCCTCTGACAGTGCAGCATTCCCTCAGTACTGACCCTCTGACAGTGCAGCACTCCCTCAGTACTGATCCTCCAACAGTGCAGTACTCCCTCAGTACTGATCCTCTGACTGTGCAGCAATCGCTCAGTACTGACCCTCTGACAGCAGTACTCACCCTCTGACAGTGCAGCACCCCCTCAGTACTGACCCTCTGACAGTGCAGCACTCCCTCAGTACTGACCCTCTTGCAGTGCAGCACTCCCTCAGTATTGACTCTCTGACAGTGCAGCACTCCCTCAGTACTGACCCTCTGACAATGCAGCCGTCCCTCAGTACTGACCCGCTGACAGTGCAGCACCCCCTCAGTATTGACCCTCTGACAGTGCAGCACTCCCTCAGTACTGAACCTCTGACAGTCCAGCACTCCCTCAGTACTGACCCTCTGACAGTGCTGCACTCCATCAGTACTGACCCTTTGACATTGCAGCACTCCCTCAGTACCGACCCTCTGACAGTGCAGCACTCCCTCAGTACTGATCCTCTGACAGTGCAGCCCTCTCTCAGTACTGACCCTCTGACAGTGCAGCACGACCTCAGTACTGACCCTCTGACAGTGCAGCACTCCCTCAGTACTGACCCTCTGACAGTGCGGCGCTCCCCCAGTACTGACGCTCCGACAGTGCAAGCATTCCCTCAGTACTCACCATCTGACAGTGCAGCACTCCCTCAGTACTGACGTTGTGACAGCAGTACTGACCATTTGACAGTGCACCACTCCATCAGTACTGACCTTCTGGCAGCACAGCACTCCCTCAGTACTGACCGTCTGACAGTGCAGCACTCCCTCAGTACTGACACTCTGAAAGTGCAGCACTCCTTCAGCACTGACCCTCTGACAGTGCAGCACTATCTCAGTACTGCTGACAGTGCATCAGTCCCTCAGTACTGACCCTCTGGATGTGCAGCATTCCCTCAGTATTGACTCTCTGACAGTGCAGCACTCCCTCAGTACTGACCCTCTGACAGTGCAGCGCTACCTCAGTACTGACACTCTGACAGTGCAGCACTCCCTCAGTACTGACCCTGTGACAGTGCAGCACTCCCTCACTACTGACCCTCTGACAATGCAGCACTCCCTCAGTACTGACACTCTGACAGTGCAGCACTCCCTTAGTATTGACACTATGACAGTGCAGCACTCCCTCAGTACTGACTCTCTGACAGTGCAGCACTCCCTCAGTATTGACCCTCTGACAGTGAAGCACTCCCTCAGTACTGACTCTCTGACAGTGCAGCACTCCCTCAGTACTGATCCTCTGACAGAGCAGCACTCCCTCAGTACTGACCCTCTGACAGTGCGGCGCTCCCGCAGTACTGACCCTCCGACAGTGCAGCATTCCCTCAGTACTGACCATCTGACAGTGCAGCAGACCCTCAGTACTGACTCTCTGACAGTGCAGCACTCCCTCAGTACTGATCCTCTGACAGTGCAGCACTCACTCAGTACTGACCCTCTGACAGTGCGGCTCTCCCCCAGTACTGACCCTCCGACAGTGCAGCATTCCCTCAGTACTGACCATCTGACAGTGCAGCACTCCCTCAGTACGACCCTCCAACAGTCCAGCAGTCCCTCAGTACTGATCCCCTGACAGTGCAGCACTCCCTCAGCACTGAACCTCTGATAGTGCAGCACTCCCTCAGTACTGACTCTCTGAAAGTGCAGCACTCCCTCAGTACTGACTCTCTGTCAGTGCAGCATTCCCTCGGTACTGACCCTCTGACAGTGCAGAATTCCCTCAGTACTGACCCTCTGACAGTGCAGCACTCCCTCAGTACTGACCCTCTGACAGTTCAGCACTCCCTCAGTACTGACCCTCTAACAGTGCAGCACGACCTCAGTACTGACCCACTGAAAGTGCAGCACTCCCTCAGTACTGTCTCTCTGACAGTGCAGCATTCCCTCAGTACTGATCCCCTGACAGTGCAGCACTCCCTCAGCACTGAACCTCTGACAGTGCAGCACTCCCTCAGTACTAACCCTCTGACAGTGCAGCACTCCCTCAGTATTGACCCACTGACAATGCAGCACTCCCTCAGTAATGACCCGCTGACCGTGCAGCACTCCCTCAGTACTTACCCTCTGACAGTGCAGCACTGCCTCAGTACTGACCCTCTGACAGTGCAGCATTCCCTCAGTAAAGATCCCCTGACAGTGCAGCACTCCCTCAGCACTGAACCTCTGATAGTGCAGCACTCCCTCAGTACTGACTCTCTGAAAGTGCAGCACTCCCTCAGTACTGACTCTCTGTCAGTGCAGCATTCCCTCGGGACTGACCCTCTGACAGTGCAGCATTCCCTCAGTACTGACCCTCTGATAGTGCAGCACTCCCTCAGTACTGTCCCTGTGACAGTGCAGCATTCCCTCAGTACTGACCCTCTGACAGTGCAGCACTCCCTCAGTACTGACCCTCTGACAGTGCAGCACATTCTCCGTACTGACCCTCTGATAGTGCAGCACTCCCTCAGTACTGACCCTCTGACAGTGCAGCACTCCCTCAGTACTGACCCTCTGACAGTGCAGCACTCCCTCAGTATTGACCCACTGACAATGCAGCACTCCCTCAGTAATGAACCGCTGACCGTGCAGCACACCCTCAGTACTTACCCTCTGACAGTGCAGCACTACCTCAGTACTGACCCTCTGACAGTGCAGCATTCCCTCAGTACTGACCCTCTGACAGTGCAGCACTCCCTCAGTACTGACCCTCTGACATTGCAGCACTCCCTCAGTACCGACCCTCTGACAGTGCAGCACTCCCTCAGTACTGATCCTCTGACAGTGCAGCATTCCCTCAGTACTGACCCTCAGACAGTGCCGCGATCCCCCAGTACTGACCCTCCGACAGTGCAGCATTCCCTCAGTACTGACCCTCTTACAGTGCAGCACTCCCTCAGTACTGACCCTCTGACAGGGCAGCACTCCCTCAGTACTGACCCTCCAACTGTCCAGCACTCCCTCAGTACTGACCCTCTGACAGTGCAGCACTCCCTCGGGACTGACCCTCTGACAGTGCAGCATTCCCTCAGTACTGACCCTCTGACAGTGCAGCACTCCCTCAGTACTGACCCTCTGACAGTTCAGCACTCCCTCAGTACTGACCCTCTGACAGTTCAGCACTCCCTCAGTACTGACCCTCTGACAGTTCAGCACTCCCTCAGTACTGACCCACTGAAAGTGCAGCACTCCCTCAGTACAGACTCTCTGACAGTGCAGCATTCCCTCAGTACTGATCCCCTGACAGTGCAGCTCTCCCTCAGCACTGACCCTCTGACAGTGCAGTACTCCCTCAGTACTGTCCCTGTGACAGTGCAGCATTCCCTCAGTACTGACCCTCTGATAGTGCAGCACTCCCTCAGTACTGACCCTCTGACAGTGCAGCACATTCTCCGTACTGACCCTCTGATAGTGCAGCACTCCCTCAGTACTGACCCTCTGACAGTGCAGCACTCCCTCAGTACTGACCCTCTGACAGTGCAGCACTCCCTCAGTATTGACCCACTGACAATGCAGCACTCCCTCAGTAATGACCCGCTGACCGTGCAGCACTCCCTCAGTACTTACCCTCTGACAGTGCAGCACTACCTCAGTACTGACCCTCTGACAGTGCAGCATTCCCTCAGTAGTGACCCTCTGACAGTGCAGCACTCCCTCAGTACTGACCCTCTGACATTGCAGCACTCCCTCAGTACCGACCCTCTGACAGTGCAGCACTCCCTCAGTACTGATCCTCTGACAGTGCAGCATTCCCTCAGTACTGACCCTCAGACAGTGCCGCGATCCCCCAGTACTGACCCTCCGACAGTGCAGCATTCCCTCAGTACTGACCCTCTTACACTGCAGCACTCCCTCAGTACTGACCCTCTGACAGGGCAGCACTCCCTCAGTACTGACCCTCCAACTGTCCAGCACTCCCTCAGTACTGACCCTCTGACAGTCCAGCACTCCCTCAGTACTGACCCTCTGACAGTCCAGCACTCCCTCAGCACTGATCCTCTGACAGTGCAGCACTCCCTCAGTACTGATCCTCTGACAGTGCAGCACTCCCTCAGTACTGACCCTCTGACAGTGCAGCACTCCCTCAGTACCGACCCTCTGACAGTGCAGCACTCCCTCAGTACTGACCCTCTGACAGTGCAGCACTCCCTCAGTATTGACCCTCTGACAGTGCAGCACTCCCTCAGTACTGACCCTCTGACAGTGCAGCACTCCCTCAGTACTGACCCTCTGACAGTGCAGCACTCCCTCAGTACCGACCCTCTTACAGTGCAGCACTCCCTCAGTACTGACCCTCTGACAGTGCAGCACTCCCTCAGTACTGACCCTCTGACAGTGCAGCGCTCCCTCAGTACTGACCCTCTGACAGTGCAGCACTCCCTCAGTATTGACCCTCTGACAGTGCAGTCCTCCCTCAGTACTGACCTTCTGGCAGCACAGCACTCCCTCAGTACTGACCCTCTGACAGTGCAGCACTCCCTCAGTACTGATCTTCTGGCAGCACAGCACTCCCTCAGTACTGACCCTCTGACAATGCAGCACTCCCTCAGTATTGACCCTCTGACAGTGCAACACTCCCTCAGTACTGACCCTCTGGCAGAGTAGCACTCCCTCAGTATTGACCCTCTGACAGTCCAGGACTCCGTCAGTACTGTCCCTCTGACAGTGCAGCACTCCATCAGTACTGGTGACAGTGCAGCACTCCGTTCGTACTGAACCTCTGATAGTGCAGCACTCCCTCAGTATTGACCCTCTGAGAGTGAAGCACTCCCTCAGTACTGACCCTCTGACAGTGCAGCACTCCCTCAGAACTGACTCTCTGACAGTGCAGCACTCCCTCAGTACTGACCCTCTGACAGGGCAGCACTCCCTCAGTACTGACCCGCTGACAGTGCAGCACTCCCTCGGTACTGACCTTCTGACAGTGCAGCACTCCCTCAGTACTGATTATCCAACAGTGCAACACTCCCTCAGTACTGTCCCTGTGACAGTGCAGCATTCCCTCAGTACTGATCCTCCAACAGTGCAGTACTCCCTCAGTACTGATCCTCTGACTGTGCAGCAATCGCTCAGTACTGACCCTCTGATAGCAGTACTCACCCTCTGACAGTGCAGCACCCCCTCAGTACTGGCCCTCTGACAGTGCAGCACTCCCTCAGAACTGACCCTCTGGCAGTGCAGCACTCCCTCAGTATTGACTCTCTGACAGTGCAGCACTCCCTCAGTACTGACCCTCTGACAATGCATCCGTCCCTCAGTACTGACCCGCTGACAGTGCAGCACCCCCTCAGTACTGACTCTCTGACAGTGCAGCACTCCCTCAGTACTGAACCTCTGACAGTCCAGCACTCCCTCAGTACTGACCCTCTGACAGTGCTGCACTCCATCAGGACTGACCCTTTGACATTGCAGCACTCCCTCAGTACCGACCCTCTGACAGTGCAGCACTCCCTCAGTACTGATCCTCTGACAGTGCAGCACTCTCTCAGTACTGACCCTCTGACAGTGCAGCACTCCCTCAGTACTGACCCTCTGACAGTGCAGCACTCCCCAGTACTGACCCTCTGACAGTGAGGCGCACCCCCAGTACTGACCCTCCGACAGTGCAGCATTCCCTCAGTACTGACCATCTTACAGTGCAGCACTCCCTCAGTACTGACCCTCCAACAGTCCAGCACTCCCTCAGTACTGACACACTGACAGTGCAGTACTCCCTCAGTACTGACCCTCTGACAGTGCAGAATTCCCTCAGTACTGACCCTCTGACAGTGCAGCACTCGCTCAGTACTGATCTTCTGGCAGCACAGCACTCCCTCAGTACTGGTGACAGTGCAGTACTCCCTCAGTACTGACTCTCTGACAGTGCAGCACTCCCTCAGTTCTGATCCTCTGACAGAGCAGCACTCCCTCAGTACTGACCCTCTGACAGTGCGGCGCTCCCCCAGTACTGACCCTCCGACAGTGCAGCATTCCCTCAGTACTGACCATCTGACAGTGCAGCACTCCCTCAGTACTGACTCTCTGACAGTGCAGCACTCCCTCAGTACTGATCCTCTTACAGTGCAGCACTCCCTAGTACTGACCCTGTGACAGTGCGG
The DNA here is from genome assembly GCA_037974335.1 of Prionace glauca. Taxonomy (NCBI): domain Eukaryota; kingdom Metazoa; phylum Chordata; class Chondrichthyes; order Carcharhiniformes; family Carcharhinidae; genus Prionace; species Prionace glauca. The sequence goes on along the minus strand of JBBMRE010000090.1, from coordinate 253,390 downwards.
CGCTCCCCCAGTACTGACCCTCCGACAGTGCAGCATTCCCTCAGTACTGACCATCTGACAGTGCAGCACTCCCTCAGTACGACCCTCCAACAGTCCAGCAGTCCCTCAGTACTGACCCGCTGACAGTCCAGCACTCCTTCAGTACTGATGTTCTGACAGCAGTACTGGACCTCTGACAGTGCAGCACTCCATCAGTACTGACCTTCTGGCAGCACAGCACTCCCTCAGTACTGACCCTCTGACAATGCAGGACTCCCTCAGGACTGACCCTCTGACAGTGCAGCACTCCCTCAGTACTGATCCCCTGACAGTGCAGCTCTCCCTCAGCACTGAACCTCTGATAGTGCAGCACTCCCTCAGTACTGTCCCTGTGACAGTGCAGCATTCCCTCAGTACTGACCCTCTGACAGTGCAGCACTCCCTCAGTACTGACCCTCTGACAGTGCAGCACATTCTCCGTACTGACCCTCTGATAGTGCAGCACTCCCTCAGTACTGACCCTCTGACAGTGCAGCACTCCCTCAGTACTGACCCTCTGACAGTGCAGCACTCCCTCAGTATTGACCAACTGACAATGCAGCACTCCCTCAGTAATGACCCTCTGACAGTGCAGCACTCCCTCAGTACTTACCCTCTGACAGTGCAGCACTACCTCAGTACTGACCCTCTGACAGTTGCAGCATTTCCTCAGTACTGACCCTCTGACAGTGCAGCACTCCCTCAGTACTGACCCTCTGACATTGCAGCACTCCCTCAGTACCGACCCTCTGACAGTGCAGCACTCCCTCAGTACTGATCCTCTGACAGTGCAGCATTCCCTCAGTACTGACCCTCAGACAGTGCCGCGATCCCCCAGTATTGACCCTCCGACAGTGCAGCATTCCCTCAGTACTGACCCTCTTACAGTGCAGCACTCCCTCAGTACTGACCCTCTGACAGGGCAGCACTCCCTCAGTACTGACCCTCCAACTGTCCAGCATTCCCTCAGTACTGACCCTCTGACAGTGCAGCACTCCCTCGGGACTGACCCTCTGACAGTGCAGCATTCCCTCAGTACTGACCCTCTGACAGTGCAGCACTCCCTCAGTACTGACACTCTGACAGTTCAGCACTCCCTCAGTACTGACCCTCTGACAGTTCAGCACTCCCTCAGTACTGACCCACTGAAAGTGCAGCACTCCCTCAGTACAGACTCTCTGACAGTGCAGCATTCCCTCAGTACTGATCCCCTGATAGTGCAGCTCTCCCTTAGCACTGACCCTCTGACAGTGCAGCACTCCCTCATTACTGTCCCTGTGACAGTGCAGCATTCCCTCAGTACTGACCCTCTGACAGTGCAGCACTCCCTCAGTACTGACCCTCTGACAGTGCAGCACATTCTCCGTACTGACCCTCTGATAGTGCAGCACTCCCTCAGTACTGACCCTCTGACAGTGCAGCACTCCCTCAGTACTGACCCTCTGACAGTGCAGCACTCCCTCAGTATTGACCCACTGACAATGCAGCACTCCCTCAGTAATGACCCGCTGACCGTGCAGCACTCCCTCAGTGCTTACCCTCTGACAGTGCAGCACTACCTCAGTACTGACCCTCTGACAGTGTAGCATTCCCTCAGTACTGACCCTCTGACATTGCAGCACTCCCTCAGTACTGACCCTCTGACATTGCAGCCCTCCCTCAGTACCGACCCTCAGACAGTGCAGCACTCCCTCAGTACTGATCCTCTGACAGTGCAGCATTCCCTCAGTACTGACCCTCCGACAGTGCAGCATTCCCTCAGTACTGACCCTCTTACAGTGCAGCACTCCCTCAGTACTGACCCTCTGACAGGGCAGCACTCCCTCAGTACTGACCCTCCAACTGTCCAGCACTCCCTCAGTACTGACCGTCTGACAGTCCAGCACTCCCTCAGTACTGACCCTCTGACAGTCCAGCACACCCTCAGTACTGACACTCTGAAAGTGCAGCACTTCTTCAGCACTGATCCTCTGACAGTGTAGCACTGCCTCAGTACTGATCCTCTGACAGTGCAGCACTCCCTCAGTACTGACCCTCTGACATTGCAGCACTCCCTCAGTACCGACCCTCTGACAGTGCAGCACTCCCTCAGTACTGACCCTCTGACAGTGCAGCACTCCCTCAGTATTGACCATCTGACAGTGCAGCACTCCCTCAGTATTGACCCTCTGATAGTGAAGCACTCCCTCAGTACTGACCCTCTGACAGTGCAGCATTCCCTCAGTACTGACTCTCTGACAGTGCAGCACTCCCTCAGTACTGACCCTCTGACAGTGCAGCACTCCCTCAGTAATGACCCGCTGACAGTGCAGCACTCCCTCAGTACTTACCCTCTGACAGTGCAGCACTACCTCAGTACTGACCCTCTGACAGTGCAGCACTCCCTCAGTACTGACCCTCTGACATTGCAGCACTCCCTCAGTACCGACCCTCTGACAGTGCAGCACTCCCTCAGTACTGATCCTCTGACAGTGCAGCATTCCCTCAGTACTGACCCTCAGACAGTGCCGCGATCCCCCAGTATTGACCCTCCGACAGTGCAGCATTCCCTCAGTACTGACCCTCTTACAGTGCAGCACTCCCTCAGTACTGACCCTCTGACAGGGCAGCACTCCCTCAGTACTGACCCTCCAACTGTCCAGCACTCCCTCAGTACTGACCCTCTGACAGTGCAGCACTCCCTCAGGACTGACCCTCTGACAGTGCAGCATTCCCTCAGTACTGACCCTCTGACAGTGCAGCACTCCCTCAGTACTGACCCTCTGACAGTTCAGCACTCACTCAGTACTGACCCTCTGACAGTTCAGCACTCCCTCAGTACTGACCCACTGAAAGTGCAGCACTCCCTCAGTACAGACTCTCTGACAGTGCAGCATTCCCTCAGTACTGATCCCCTGACAGTGCAGCTCTCCCTCAGCACTGACCCTCTGACAGTGCAGCACTCCCTCATTACTGTCCCTGTGACAGTGCAGCATTCCCTCAGTACTGACCCTCTGACAGTGCAGCACTCCCTCAGTACTGACCCTCTGACAGTGCAGCACATTGTCCGTACTGACCCTCTGAATTTGCAGCACTCCCTCAGTACTGACCCTCTGACAGTGCAGCACTCCCTCAGTGCTGACCCTCTGACAGTGCAGCACTCCCTCAGTATTGACCCACTGACAATGCAGCACTCCCTCAGTAATGACCCGCTGACCGTGCAGCACTCCCTCAGTGCTTACCCTCTGACAGTGCAGCACTACCTCAGTACTGACCCTCTGACAGTGTAGCATTCCCTCAGTACTGACCCTCTGACATTGCAGCACTCCCTCAGTACTGACCCTCTGACATTGCAGCACTCCCTCAGTACCGACCCTCTGACAGTGCAGCACTCCCTCAGTACTGATCCTCTGACAGTGCAGCATTCCCTCAGTACTGACCCTCAGACAGTGCCGCGATCCCCCAGTACTGACCCTCCGACAGTGCAGCATTCCCTCAGTACTGACCCTCTTACAGTGCAGCACTCCCTCAGTACTGACCCTCTGACAGGGCAGCACTCCCTCAGTACTGACCCTCCAACTGTCCAGCACTCCCTCAGTACTGACCCTATGACAGTCCAGCACTCCCTCAGTACTGACCCTCTGACAGTCCAGCACTCCCTCAGTACTGACACTCTGAAAGTGCAGCACTTCTTCAGCACTGATCCTCTGACAGTGCAGCACTCCCTCAGTACTGATCCTCTGACAGTGCAGCACTCCCTCAGTACTGACCCTCTGACATTGCAGCACTCCCTCAGTACCGACCCTCTGACAGTGCAGCACTCCCTCAGTACTGACCCTCTGACAGTGCAGCACTCCCTCAGTATTGACCCTCTGACAGTGCAGCACTCCCTCAGTACTGACCCTCTGACAGGGCAGCACTCCCTCAGTACTGACCCGCTGACAGTGCAGCACTCCCTCGGTACTGACCCTCTGACAGTGCAGCACTCCCTCAGTACTGATTATCCAACAGTGCAACACTCCCTCAGTACTGTCCCTGTGACAGTGCAGCATTCCCTCAGTACTGATCCTCCAACAGTGCAGTACTCCCTCAGTACTGATCCTCTGACTGTGCAGCAATCGCTCAGTACTGACCCTCTGACAGCAGTACTCACCCTCTGACAGTGCAGCACCCCCTCAGTACTGACCCTCTGACAGTGCAGCACTCCCTCAGTACTGACCCTCTGGCAGTGCAGCACTCCCTCAGTATTGACTCTCTGACAGTGCAGCACCCCCTCAGTACTGACCCTCTGACAGTGCAGCACTCCCTCAGTACTGACCCGCTGACAGTGCAGCACCCCCTCAGTATTGACCCTCTGACAGTGCAGCACACCCTCAGTACTGAACCTCTGACAGTCCAGCACTCCCTCAGTACTGACCATCTGACAGTGCAGCATTCCATCAGTACTGACCCTTTGACATTGCAGCACTCCCTCAGTACCGACCCTCTGACAGTGCAGCACTCCCTCAGTACTGATCCTCTGACAGTGCAGCACTCTCTCAGTACTGACCCTCTGACAGTGCAGCACTCCCTCAGTACTGACCCTCTGACAGTGCAGCACTCCCTCAGTACTGACCCTCTGACAGTGCAGCTCTCCCTCAGTATTGACCCTCTGACAGTGCGGCGCTCCCCCAGTACTGACGCTCCGACAGTGCAAGCATTCCCTCAGTACTCACCATCTGACAGTGCAGCACTCCCTCAGTACTGACCCTCCAACAGTCCAGCACTCCCTCAGTACTTTCCCTCTGACAGTGCAGCACTCTCTCAGTACTGACCCTCTGACAGTCCAGCACTCCCTCAGTACTGACACTCTGAAAATGCAGCACTTCTTCAGCACTGATCCTCTGACAGTGCAGCAATCCCTCAGTACTGATCCTCTGACAGTGCAGCACTCCCTCAGTACTGACCCTCTGACATTGCAGCACTCCCTCAGTACCGACCCTCTGACAGTGCAGCACTCCCTCAGTACTGACCCTCTGACAGTGCAGCACTCCCTCAGTATTGACTCTCTGACAGTGCAGCACTCCCTCAGTATTGACCCTCTGATAGTGAAGCACTCCCTCAGTACTGACCCTCTGACAGTGCAGCATTCCCTCAGTACTGTCCCTCTGACAGTGAGGCGCTCCCCCAGTACTGACCCTCCGACAGTGCAGCATTCCCTCAGTACTGACCATCTTACAGTGCAGCACTCCCTCAGTACTGACCCTCCAACAGTCCAGCACTCCCTCAGTACTGACACTCTGACAGTGCAGTACTCCCTCAGTACTGACCCTCTGACAGTGCAGAATTCCCTCAGTACTGACCCTCTGACAGTGCAGCACTCGCTCAGTACTGATCTTCTGGCAGCACAGCACTCCCTCAGTACTGGTGACAGTGCAGTACTCCTTCAGTACTGACCCTCTGACAGTGCAGTCCTCCCTCAGTACTGACCTTCTGGCAGCACAGCACTCCCTCAGTACTGACCCTCTGACAGTGCAGCACTCCCTCAGTACTGACCTTCTGGCAGCACAGCACTCCCTCAGTACTGACCCTCTGACAATGCAGCACTCCCTCAGTATTGACCCTCTGACAGTGCAACACTCCCTCAGTACTGACCCTCTGGCAGAGCAGCACTCCCTCAGTATTGACCCTCTGACAGTCCAGGACTCCGTCAGTACTGTCCCTCTGACAGTGCAGCACTCCATCAGTACTTGTGACAGTGCAGCACTCCCTCAGTACTGAACCTCTGATAGTGCAGCACTCCCTCAGTATTGACCCTCTGAGAGTGAAGCACTCCCTCAGTACTGACCCTCTGACAGTGCAGCACTCCCTCAGAACTGACTCTCTGACAGTGCAGCACTCCCTCAGTACTGACCCTCTGACAGGGCAGCACTCCCTCAGTACTGACCCGCTGACAGTGCAGCACTCCCTCGGTACTGACCCTCTGACAGTGCAGCACTCCCTCAGTACTGATTATCCAACAGTGCAACACTCCCTCAGTACTGTCCCTGTGACAGTGCAGCATTCCCTCAGTACTGATCCTCCAACAGTGCAGTACTCCCTCAGTACTGATCCTCTGACTGTGCAGCAATCGCTCAGTACTGACCCTCTGACAGCAGTACTCACCCTCTGACAGTGCAGCACCCCCTCAGTACTGACCCTCTGACAGTGCAGCACTCCCTCAGTATTGACCCTCTGGCAGTGCAGCACTCCCTCAGTATTGACTCTCTGACAGTGCAGCACCCCCTCAGTACTGACCCTCTGACAGTGCAGCACTCCCTCAGTATTGACCCTCTGGCAGTGCAGCACTCCCTCAGTATTGACTCTCTGACAGTGCAGCACTCCCTCAGTACTGACCCTCTGACAGTGCAGCACTCCCTCTGTACTGACCCTCTGACAGTGCAGCACTCCCTCAGTATTGACCCACTGACAATGCAGCACTCCCTCAGTAATGACCCGCTGACCGTGCAGCACTCCCTCAGTGCTTACCCTCTGACAGTGCAGCACTACCTCAGTACTGACCCTCTGACAGTGTAGCATTCCCTCAGTACTGACCCTCTGACATTGCAGCACTCCCTCAGTACTGACCCTCTGACATTGCAGCACTCCCTCAGTACCGACCCTCTGACAGTGCAGCACTCCCTCAGTACTGATCCTCTGACAGTGCAGCATTCCCTCAGTACTGACCCTCCGACAGTGCAGCATTCCCTCAGTACTGACCCTCTTACAGTGCAGCACTCCCTCAGTACTGACCCTCTGACAGGGCAGCACTCCCTCAGTACTGACCCTCCAACTGTCCAGCACTCCCTCAGTACTGACCCTCTGACAGTCCAGCACTCCCTCAGTACTGACCCTCTGACAGTCCAGCACTCCCTCAGTACTGACACTCTGAAAATGCAGCACTTCTTCAGCACTGATCCTCTGACAGTGCAGCAATCCCTCAGTACTGATCCTCTGACAGTGCAGCACTCCCTCAGTACTGACCCTCTGACATTGCAGCACTCCCTCAGTACCGACCCTCTGACAGTGCAGCACTCCCTCAGTAATGACCCGCTGACCGTGCAGCACTCCCTCAGTGCTTACCCTCTGACAGTGCAGCACTACCTCAGTACTGACCCTCTGACAGTGTAGCATTCCCTCAGTACTGACCCTCTGACATTGCAGCACTCCCTCAGTACTGACCCTCTGACATTGCAGCACTCCCTCAGTACCGACCCTCTGACAGTGCAGCACTCCCTCAGTACTGATCCTCTGACAGTGCAGCATTCCCTCAGTACTGACCCTCCGACAGTGCAGCATTCCCTCAGTACTGACCCTCTTACAGTGCAGCACTCCCTCAGTACTGACCCTCTGACAGGGCAGCACTCCCTCAGTACTGACCCTCCAACTGTCCAGCACTCCCTCAGTACTGACCCTCTGACAGTCCAGCACTCCCTCAGTACTGACCCTCTGACAGTCCAGCACTCCCTCAGTACTGACACTCTGAAAATGCAGCACTTCTTCAGCACTGATCCTCTGACAGTGCAGCAATCCCTCAGTACTGATCCTCTGACAGTGCAGCACTCCCTCAGTACTGACCCTCTGACATTGCAGCACTCCCTCAGTACCGACCCTCTGACAGTGCAGCACTCCCTCAGTACTGACCCTCTGACAGTGCAGCACTCCCTCAGTATTGACTCTCTGACAGTGCAGCACTCCCTCAGTATTGACCCTCTGATAGTGAAGCACTCCCTCAGTACTGACCCTCTGACAGTGCAGCATTCCCTCAGTACTGTCCCTCTGACAGTGAGGCGCTCCCCCAGTACTGACCCTCCGACAGTGCAGCATTCCCTCAGTACTGACCATCTTACAGTGCAGCACTCCCTCAGTACTGACCCTCCAACAGTCCAGCACTCCCTCAGTACTGACACTCTGACAGTGCAGTACTCCCTCAGTACTGACCCTCTGACAGTGCAGAATTCCCTCAGTACTGACCCTCTGACAGTGCAGCACTCGCTCAGTACTGATCTTCTGGCAGCACAGCACTCCCTCAGTACTGGTGACAGTGCAGTACTCCCTCAGTACTGACCCTCTGACAGTGCAGTCCTCCCTCAGTACTGACCTTCTGGCAGCACAGCACTCCCTCAGTACTGACCCTCTGACAGTGCAGCACTCCCTCAGTACTGACCTTCTGGCAGCACAGCACTCCCTCAGTACTGACCCTCTGACAATGCAGCACTCCCTCAGTATTGACCCTCTGACAGTGCAACACTCCCTCAGTACTGACCCTCTGGCAGAGCAGCACTCCCTCAGTATTGACCCTCTGACAGTCCAGGACTCCGTCAGTACTGTCCCTCTGACAGTGCAGCACTCCATCAGTACTTGTGACAGTGCAGCACTCCCTCAGTACTGAACCTCTGATAGTGCAGCACTCCCTCAGTATTGACCCTCTGAGAGTGAAGCACTCCCTCAGTACTGACCCTCTGACAGTGCAGCACTCCCTCAGAACTGACTCTCTGACAGTGCAGCACTCCCTCAGTACTGACCCTCTGACAGGGCAGCACTCCCTCAGTACTGACCCGCTGACAGTGCAGCACTCCCTCGGTACTGACCCTCTGACAGTGCAGCACTCCCTCAGTACTGATTATCCAACAGTGCAACACTCCCTCAGTACTGTCCCTGTGACAGTGCAGCATTCCCTCAGTACTGATCCTCCAACAGTGCAGTACTCCCTCAGTACTGATCCTCTGACTGTGCAGCAATCGCTCAGTACTGACCCTCTGACAGCAGTACTCACCCTCTGACAGTACAGCACCCCCTCAGTACTGACCCTCTGACAGTGCAGCACTCCCTCAGTATTGACCCTCTGGCAGTGCAGCACTCCCTCAGTATTGACTCTCTGACAGTGCAGCACTCCCTCAGTACTGACCCTCTGACAATGCAGCCGTCCCTCAGTACTGACCCGCTGACAGTGCAGCACCCCCTCAGTACTGACTCTCTGACAGTGCAGCACTCCCTCAGTACTGAACCTCTGACAGTCCAGCACTCCCTCAGTACTGACCCTCTGACAGTGCTGCACTCCATCAGTACTGACCCTTTGACATTGCAGCACTCCCTCAGTACCGACCCTCTGACAGTGCAACACTCTCTCAGTACTGACCCTCTGACAGTGCAGCACTCCCTCAGTACTGACCCTCTGACAGTGCAGCACTCCCTCAGTACTGACCCTCTGACAGTGCAGCTCTCCCTCAGTATTGACCCTCTGACAGTGCGGCGCTCCCCCAGTACTGACGCTCCGACAGTGCAAGCATTCCCTCAGTACTCACCATCTGACAGTGCAGCACTCCCTCAGTACTGACCCTCCAACAGTCCAGCACTCCCGCAGTACTTTCCCTTTGACAGTGCAGCACTCCCTCAGTACTGACGTTATGACAGCAGTACTGACCATTTGACAGTGCACCACTCCATCAGTACTGACCTTCTGGAAGCACAGCACTCCCTCAGTACTGACCCTCTGACAGTGCAGCACTCCCTCAGTACTGACACTCTGAAAGTGCAGCACTCCTTCAGCACTGACCCTCTGACAGTGCAGCACTATCTCAGTACTGCTGACAGTGCATCAGTCCCTCAGTACTGACCCTCTGGATGTGCAGCATTCCCTCAGTATTGACTCTCTGACAGTGCAGCACTCCCTCAGTACTGACCCTCTGACAGTGCAGCACTCCCTCAGTACTGACCCTCTGACAGTGCAGCGCTACCTCAGTACTGACACTCTGACAGTGCAGCACTCCCTCAGTACTGACCCTGTGACAGTGCAGCACTCCCTCACTACTGACCCTCTGACAATGCAGCACTCCCTCAGTACTGACACTCTGAGAGTGCAGCACTCCCTTAGTATTGACACTATGACAGTGCAGCACTCCCTCACTACTGACTCTCTGACAGTGCAGCACTCCCTCAGTATTGACCCTCTGACAGTGAAGCACTCCCTCAGTACTGACTCTCTGACAGTGCAGCACTCCCTCAGTACTGATCCTCTGACAGAGCAGCACTCCCTCAGTACTGACCCTCTGACAGTGCGGCGCTCCCCCAGTACTGATCCTCCGACAGTGCAGCATTCCCTCAGTACTGACCATCTGACAGTGCAGCACTCCCTCAGTACTGACTCTCTGACAGTGCAGCACTCCCTCAGTACTGATCCTCTGACAGTGCAGCACTCCCTCAGTACTGACCTTCTGACAGTGCGGCGCTCCCCCAGTACTGACCCTCCGACAGTGCAGCATTCCCTCAGTACTGACCATCTGACAGTGCAGCACTCCCTCAGTACGACCCTCCAACAGTCCAGCAGTCCCTCAGTACTGACCCGCTGACAGTCCAGCACTCCCTCAGTACTGATGTTCTGACAGCAGTACTGGACCTCTGACAGTGCAGCACTCCATCAGTACTGACCTTCTGGCAGCACAGCACTCCCTCAGTACTGACCCTCTGACAATGCAGGACTCCCTCAGGACTGACCCTCTGACAGTGCAGCACTCCCTCAGTATTGACCCTTTGACAGTTTAGAACTCCCTCAGTACTTACCCTCTGACAGTGCAGCACTACCTCAGTACTGACCCTCTGACAGCCCAGCATTCCCTCAGTACTGACCGTCTGACATTGCAGCACTCCCTCAGTACTGACCCTCTGACATTGCAGCACTCCCTCAGTACTGACCCTCTGACATTGCAGCACTCCCTCAATACTGACCCTCTGACAGTGCAGCACTCCCTCAGTACTGACCCTCTGACATTGCAGCACTCCCTCAGTACCGACCCTCTGACAGTGCAGCACTCCCTCAGTACTGATCCTCTGACAGTGCAGCATTCCCTCAGTACTGACCCTCTGACAGTGCGGCGCTCCCCCAGTACTGACCCTCTGACATTGCAGAACTCCCTCAGTACTGACCCTCTGACAGGGCAGCACTCCCTCAGCACTGACCCTGCAACTGTCCAGCACTCCCTCAGTACTGACCCTCTGACAGTGCAGCTCTCCCTCAGTACTGACACTCTGACAGTGAAGCACTCCCTCAGTATTGACCCTCTGACAGTGCAGCACTCCCTCAGTACTGACCCTCTGACATTGCAGCACTCCCTCAGTACCGACCCTCTGACAGTGCAGCACTCCCTCAGTACTGACCCTCCGACAGTGCAGCATTCCCTCAGTACTGACCATCTGACAGTGCAGCACTCTCTCAGTACTGACCCTCCAACTGTTCAGCACTCCCTCAGTACTGATCCTCTGACAGTCCAGCACTCCCTCAGTACTGACCCTCTGACAGTCCAGCACTCCCTCAGTACTGACACTCTGACAGTGCAGCACTCCCTCAGTACTGACACTCCGACAGTGCAGCACTCCCTCAGTATTGACCCTCTGACAGTGCAGCACTCCCTCTGTACTGACTCTCTGACAGTGCAGCATTCCCTCAGTACTGATCCCCTGACAGTGCAGCACTACCTCAGTACTGACACTCTGACAGTGCAGCACTCCCTCAGTATTGACCCTGTGATAGTGAAGCACTCCCTCAGTACTGACCCTCTGACAGTGCAGCATTCCCTCAGTACTGTCCCTCTGACAGTGCGGCGCTCCCCCAGTACTGACACTCTGACAGTGCAGTACTCCCTCAGTACTGACCCTCTGACAGTGCAGCATTCCCTCAGTACTAACCCTCTGACAGTGCAGCACTCCCTCAGTATTGACCCTCTGACAGTGCAACACTCCCTCAGTACTGACCCTCTGGCAGAGCAGCACTCCCTCGGTATTGACTCTCTGACAGTCCAGGACTCCGTCAGTACTGTCCCTCTGACAGTGCAGCACTCCCTCAGTACTGACCTTCTGGCAGCACAGCACGCCCTCAGTACTGACCCTCTGACAATGCAGCACTCCCTCAGTATTGACCCTCTGACAGTGCAGCACTCCCTCAGTACTGACCTTCTGGCAGCACAGCACTCCCTCAGTACTGGTGACAGTGCAGTACTCCCTCAGTACTGACCCTCTGACAGTTCAGCACTCCCTCAGTACTGACCCACTGAAAGTGCAGCACTCCCTCAGTACAGACTCTCTGACAGTGCAGCATTCCCTCAGTACTGATCCCCTGATAGTGCAGCTCTCCCTCAGCACTGACCCTCTGACAGTGCAGCACTCCCTCATTACTGTCCCTGTGACAGTGCAGCATTCCCTCAGTACTGACCCTCTGACAGTGCAGCACTCCCTCAGTACTGACCCTCTGACAGTGCAGCACATTCTCCCTACTGACCCTCTGATAGTGCAGCACTCCCTCAGTACTGACCCTCTGACAGTGCAGCACTCCCTCAGTACTGACCCTCTGACAGTGCAGCACTCCCTCAGTATTGACCCACTGACAATGCAGCACTCCCTCAGTAATGACCCGCTGACAGTGCAGCACTCCCTCAGTGCTTACCCTCTGACAGTGCAGCACTACCTCAGTACTGACCCTCTGACAGTGTAGCATTCCCTCAGTACTGACCCTCTGACATTGCAGCACTCCCTCAGTACTGACCCTCTGACATTGCAGCACTCCCTCAGTACCGACCCTCTGACAGTGCAGCACTCCCTCAGTACTGATCCTCTGACAGTGCAGCATTCCCTCAGTACTGACCCTCCGACAGTGCAGCATTCCCTCAGTACTGACCCTCTTACAGTGCAGCACTCCCTCAGTACTGACCCTCTGACAGGGCAGCACTCCCTCAGTACTGACCCTCCAACTGTCCAGCACTCCCTCAGTACTGACCCTCTGACAGTCCAGCACTCCCTCAGTACTGACCCTCTGACAGTCCAGCACTCCCTCAGTACTGACACTCTGAATGTGCAGCACTTCTTCAGCACTGATCCTCTGACAGTGCAGCAATCCCTCAGTACTGACCCTCTGACAGTGCAGCACTCCCTCAGTACTGACCCTCTGACAGTGCAGCACTCCCTCAGTATTGACTCTCTGACAGTGCAGCACTCCCTCAGTATTGACCCTCTGATAGTGAAGCACTCCCTCAGTACTGACCCTCTGACAGTGCAGCATTCCCTCAGTACTGTCCCTCTGACAGTGAGGCGCTCCCCCAGTACTGACCCTCCGACAGTGCAGCATTCCCTCAGTACTGACCATCTTACAGTGCAGCACTCCCTCAGTACTGACCCTCCAACAGTCCAGCACTCCCTCAGTACTGACACTCTGACAGTGCAGTACTCCCTCAGTACTGACCCTCTGACAGTGCAGAATTCCCTCAGTACTGACCCTCTGACAGTGCAGCACTCGCTCAGTACTGATCTTCTGGCAGCACAGCACTCCCTCAGTACTGGTGACAGTGCAGTACTCCCTCAGTACTGACCCTCTGACAGTGCAGTCCTCCCTCAGTACTGACCTTCTGGCAGCACAGCACTCCCTCAGTACTGACCCTCTGACAGTGCAGCACTCCCTCAGTACTGACCTTCTGGCAGCACAGCACTCCCTCAGTACTGACCCTCTGACAATGCAGCACTCCCTCAGTATTGACCCTCTGACAGTGCAACACTCCCTCAGTACTGACCCTCTGGCAGAGCAGCACTCCCTCAGTATTGACCCTCTGACAGTCCAGGACTCCGTCAGTACTGTCCCTCTGACAGTGCAGCACTCCATCAGTACTTGTGACAGTGCAGCACTCCCTCAGTACTGAACCTCTGATAGTGCAGCACTCCCTCAGTATTGACCCTCTGAGAGTGAAGCACTCCCTCAGTACTGACCCTCTGACAGTGCAGCACTCCCTCAGAACTGACTCTCTGACAGTGCAGCACTCCCTCAGTACTGACCCTCTGACAGGGCAGCACTCCCTCAGTACTGACCCGCTGACAGTGCAGCACTCCCTCGGTACTGACCCTCTGACAGTGCAGCACTCCCTCAGTACTGATCCTCCAACAGTGCAGTACTCCCTCAGTACTGATCCTCTGACTGTGCAGCAATCGCTCAGTACTGACCCTCTGACAGCAGTACTCACCCTCTGACAGTGCAGCACCCCCTCAGTACTGACTCTCTGACAGTGCAGCACTCCCTCAGTATTGACCCTCTGGCAGTGCAGCACTCCCTCAGTATTGACTCTCTGACAGTGCAGCACTCCCTCAGTACTGACCCTCTGACAATGCAGCCGTCCCTCAGTACTGTCCCGCTGACAGTGCAGCACCCCCTCAGTACTGACTCTCTGACAGTGCAGCACTCCCTCAGTACTGAACCTCTGACAGTCCAGCACTCCCTCAGTACTGACCCTCTGACAGTGCTGCACTCCATCAGTACTGACCCTTTGACATTGCAGCACTCCCTCAGTACCGACCCTCTGACAGTGCAACACTCTCTCAGTACTGACCCTCTGACAGTGCAGCACTCCCTCAGTACTGACCCTCTGACAGTGCAGCTCTCCCTCAGTATTGACCCTCTGACAGTGCGGCGCTCCCCCAGTACTGACGCTCCGACAGTGCAAGCATTCCCTCAGTACTCACCATCTGACAGTGCAGCACTCCCTCAGTACTGACCCTCCAACAGTCCAGCACTCCCGCAGTACTTTCCCTTTGACAGTGCAGCACTCCCTCAGTACTGACGTTATGACAGCAGTACTGACCATTTGACAGTGCACCACTCCATCAGTACTGACCTTCTGGAAGCACAGCACTCCCTCAGTACTGACCCTCTGACAGTGCAGCACTCCCTCAGTACTGACACTCTGAAAGTGCAGCACTCCTTCAGCACTGACCCTCTGACAGTGCAGCACTATCTCAGTACTGCTGACAGTGCATCAGTCCCTCAGTACTGACCCTCTGGATGTGCAGCATTCCCTCAGTATTGACTCTCTGACAGTGCAGCACTCCCTCAGTACTGACCCTCTGACAGTGCAGCGCTACCTCAGTACTGACACTCTGACAGTGCAGCACTCCCTCAGTACTGACCCTGTGACAGTGCAGCACTCCCTCACTACTGACCCTCTGACAATGCAGCACTCCCTCAGTACTGACACTCTGAGAGTGCAGCACTCCCTTAGTATTGACACTATGACAGTGCAGCACTCCCTCACTACTGACTCTCTGACAGTGCAGCACTCCCTCAGTATTGACCCTCTGACAGTGAAGCACTCCCTCAGTACTGACTCTCTGACAGTGCAGCACTCCCTCAGTACTGATCCTCTGACAGAGCAGCACTCCCTCAGTACTGACCCTCTGACAGTGCGGCGCTCCCCCAGTACTGATCCTCCGACAGTGCAGCATTCCCTCAGTACTGACCATCTGACAGTGCAGCACTCCCTCAGTACTGACTCTCTGACAGTGCAGCACTCCCTCAGTACTGATCCTCTGACAGTGCAGCACTCCCTCAGTACTGACCTTCTGACAGTGCGGCGCTCCCCCAGTACTGACCCTCCGACAGTGCAGCATTCCCTCAGTACTGACCATCTGACAGTGCAGCACTCCCTCAGTACGACCCTCCAACAGTCCAGCAGTCCCTCAGTACTGACCCGCTGACAGTCCAGCACTCCCTCAGTACTGATGTTCTGACAGCAGTACTGGACCTCTGACAGTGCAGCACTCCATCAGTACTGACCTTCTGGCAGCACAGCACTCCCTCAGTACTGACCCTCTGACAATGCAGGACTCCCTCAGGACTGACCCTCTGACAGTGCAGCACTCCCTCAGTATTGACCCTTTGACAGTTTAGAACTCCCTCAGTACTTACCCTCTGACAGTGCAGCACTACCTCAGTACTGACCATCTGACAGCCCAGCATTCCCTCAGTACTGACCATCTGACATTGCAGCACTCCCTCAGTACCGACCCTCTGACATTGCAGCACTCCCTCAGTACTGACCCTCTGACATTGCAGCACTCCCTCAATACTGACCCTCTGACAGTGCAGCACTCCCTCAGTACTGACCCTCTGACATTGCAGCACTCCCTCAGTACCGACCCTCTGACAGTGCAGCACTCCCTCAGTACTGATCCTCTGACAGTGCAGCATTCCCTCAGTACTGACCCTCTGACAGTGCGGCGCTCCCCCAGTACTGACCCTCTGACAGGGCAGCACTCCCTCAGCACTGACCCTCCAACTGTCCAGTACTCCCTCAGTACTGACCCTCTGACAGTGCAGCTCTCCCTCAGTACTGACACTCTGACAGTGAAGCACTCCCTCAGTATTGACCCTCTGACAGTGCAGCACTCCCTCAGTACTGACCCTCTGACATTGCAGCACTCCCTCAGTACCGACCCTCTGACAGTGCAGCACTCCCTCAGTACTGACCCTCCGACAGTGCAGCATTCCCTCAGTACTGACCATCTGACAGTGCAGCACTCTCTCAGTACTGACCCTCCAACTGTTCAGCACTCCCTCAGTACTGATCCTCTGACAGTCCAGCACTCCCTCAGTACTGACCCTCTGACAGTCCAGCACTCCCTCAGTACTGACACTCTGACAGTGCAGCACTCCCTCAGTACTGACACTCCGACAGTGCAGCACTCCCTCAGTATTGACCCTCTGACAGTGCAGCACTCCCTCTGTACTGACTCTCTGACAGTGCAGCATTCCCTCAGTACTGATCCCCTGACAGTGCAGCACTACCTGAGTACTGACACTCTGACAGTGCAGCACTCCCTCAGTATTGACCCTGTGATAGTGAAGCACTCCCTCAGTACTGACCCTCTGACAGTGCAGCGTTCCCTCAGTACTGTCCCTCTGACAGTGCGGCGCTCCCCCAGTACTGACACTCTGACAGTGCAGTACTCCCTCAGTACTGACCCTCTGACAGTGCAGCATTCCCTCAGTACTAACCCTCTGACAGTGCAGCACTCCCTCAGTATTGACCCTCTGACAGTGCAACACTCCCTCAGTACTGACCCTCTGACAGTGCAGCACTCCATCAGTACTGACCCTCTGACAGTGCAGAACTCCCTCAGTACTGACCTTCTGGCAGCACAGCACGCCCTCAGTACTGACCCTCTGACAATGCAGCACTCCCTCAGTATTGACCCTCTGACAGTGCAGCACTCCCTCAGTACTGACCTTCTGGCAGCACAGCACTCCCTCAGTACTGGTGACAGTGCAGTACTCCCTCAGTACTGACCCTCTGACAGTGCAGTACTCCCTCAGTACTGACCTTCTGGCAGCACAGCACTCCCTCAGTACTGACCCTCTGACAATGCAGCACTCCCTCAGTATTGACCCTCTGACAGTGCAGCACTCCATGAGTACTTGTGACAGTGCAGCACTCCCTCAGTACTGACCCACTGAAAGTGCAGCACTCCCTCAGTACTGACTCTCTGACAGAGCAGCATTCCCTCAGTACTGATCCCCTGACAGTGCAGCACTCCCTCAGCACTGAACCTCTGCTAGTGCAGCACTCCCTCAGTATTGACCTTCTGAGAGTGACGCACTCGCTCAGTACTGACCCTCTGACAGTGCAGCACTCCCTCAGTACTGACTCTCTGACAGTGCAGCAATCCCTCAGTACTGACCCTCTGACAGGGCAGCACTCCCTCAGTACTGACCCGCTGACAGTGCAGCACTCCCTCGGTACTGACCCTCTGACAGTGCAGCACTCCCTCAGTACTGATTATCCAACAGTGCAACACTCCCTCAGTACTGTCCCTGTGACAGTGCAGCATTCCCTCAGTACTGATCCTCCAACAGTGCAGCACTCCCTCAGTACTGATCCTCTGACTGTGCAGCAATCGCTCAGTACTGACCCTCTGATAGCAGTACTCACCCTCTGACAGTGCAGTACCCCCTCAGTACTGACCCTCTGACAGTGCAGCACTCCCTCAGTACTGACCCTCTGACAATGCAGCACTCCCTCAGTACTGACCCGCTGACAGTGCAGCACGCCCTCAGTACTGACTCTCTGACAGTGCAGCACTCCCTCAGTACAGAACCTCTGACAGTCCAGCACTCCCTCAATACTGACCCTCTGACAGTGCTGCACTCCATCAGTACTGACCCTTTGACATTGCAGCACTCCCTCAGTACTGACCCTCTGACAGTGCAGCACTCACTCAGTACCTACCCTCTGACAGTGCAGCACTCCCTCAGTACTGATCCTCTGACAGTGCAGCACTCTCTCAGTACTGACCCTCTGACAGTGCAGCACTCCATCAGTACTGACCCCCTGACAGTGCAGCACTCCCTCAGTATTTACCCTCTGACAGTGCGACGCTCCCCCAGAACTGACGCTCCGACAGTGCAAGCATTCCCTCAGTACTCACCATCTGACAGTCCAGCTCTTCCTCAGTACTGACCCTCTGACAGTGCAGCACTCCCTCTGTACTGACGTTGTGACAGCAGTACTGACCATTTGACAGTGCACCACTCCATCAGTACTGACCTTCTGGCAGCACAGCACTCCTTCAGCACTGACCCTCTGACAGTGCAGCACTATCTCAGTACTGCTGACAGTGCATCAGTCCCTCAGTACTGACCCTCTGGCAGTGCAGCACTCCCTCAGTATTGACTCTCTGACAGTGCAGCACTCCCTCAGTACTGACCCTCTGACAGTGCAGCACTCGCTCAGTACTGACACTCTGACAGTGCAGCACTCCCTCAGTACTGACCCTGTGACAGTGCAGCACTCCCTCACTACTGACCCTCTGACAATGCAGCACTCCCTCAGTACTGACACTCTGACAGTGCAGCACTCCCTTAGTATTGACAGTCTGACAGTGCAGAACTCCCTCAGTACTGACTCTCTGACAGTGCAGCACTCCCTTAGTACTGACACTCTGACAGTGCATCACCAGCTCAGTACTGACCCACTGACAGTGCAGCACTCCCTCAGTACTGACTCTCTGACAGTGCAGCACTCCCTCAGTACTGACCCTCTGACGTTGCAGCACTCCTTCAGTACTGACCCTCTGACAGTGCGGCGCTCCCCCAGTACTGACCCTCCGACAGTGCAGCATTCCCTCAGTACTGACCATCTGACAGTGCAGCACTCCCTCAGTACGACCCTCCAACAGTCCAGCAGTCCCTCAGTACTGACCCGCTGACAGTCCAGCACTCCCTCAGTACTGATGGTCTGGCAGCAGTACTGGACCTCTGACAGCGCAGCACTCCATCAGTACTGACCTTCTGGCAGCACAGCACTCCCTCAGTACTGACCCTCTGACAATGCAGGACTCCCTCAGGACAGACCCTCTGACAGTGCAGCACTCCCTCAGTACTGACACTCTGACAGTGCAGCACTCCCTCAGTATTGACCCTCTGACAGTTTAGAACTCCCTCAGTACCTACGCTCTGACAGTGCAGCACTACCTCAGTACTGACCCTATGACAGTGCAGCATTCCCTCAGTACTGACCCTCTGACAGTGCAGCACTCCCTCAGTACTGACCCTCTGACAGTGCAGCACTCCCTCAGTACCGAACCTCTGACAGTGCAGCACTCCCTCAGTACTGATCCTCTGACAGTGCACCATTCCCTCAGTAGTGACCCTCTGATAGTGCGGCGCTCCCCCAGTACTGACCCTCCGACAGTGCAGCATTCCCTCAGTACTGACCCTCTTACAGTGCAGCACTCCCTCAGTACTGACCCTCTAACAGGGCAGCACTCCCTCAGTACTGACCTCCAACTGTCCAGCACTCCCTCAGTACTGACCCTCTGACAGTCCAGCACTCCCTCAGTACTGACCCTCTGATAGTCCAGCACTCCCTCAGTACTGACCCTCTGACAGTGCAGCACTCCCTCAGTACTGACCCTCTGACAGTCCAGCACTCCCTCAGTACTGACCCTCTGACAGTGCAGCACTCCCTCAGTACTGACCCTCTGACAATGCAGCACTCCCTCAGTATTGACCCTCTGACAGTGCAACACTCCCTCAGTACTGACCCTCTGGCAGAGCAGCACTCCCTCAGTATTGACCCTCTGACAGTGCAGCACTCCCTCAGTACTGACCCACTGAAAGTGCAGCACTCCCTCAGTACTGACTCTCTGACAGAGCAGCATTCCCTCAGTACTGATCCCCTGACAGTGCAGCACTCCCTCAGCACTGAACCTCTGCTAGTGCAGCACTCCCTCAGTATTGACCCTCTGAGAGTGAAGCACTCCCTCAGTACTGACCCTCTGACAGTGCAGCACTCCCTCAGAACTGACTCTCTGACAGTGCAGCACTCCCACAGTACTGACCCTCTGACAGGGCAGTACTCCCTCAGTACTGACCCGCTGACAGTGCAGCACTCCCTCAGAACTGACTCTCTGACAGTGCAGCACTCCCTCAGTACTGACCCTCTGACAGGGCAGTACTCCCTCAGTACTGACCCGCTGACAGTGCAGCACTCCCTCAGTACTGATTATCCAACAGTGCAACACTCCCTCAGTACTGTCCCTGTGACAGTGCAGCTTTCCCTCAGTACTGATCCTCCAACAGTGCAGTACTCCCTCAGTACTGATCCTCTGACTGTGCAGCAATCGCTCAGTACTGACCCTCTGATAGCAGTACTCACCCTCTGACAGTGCAGCACCCCCTCAGTACTGACCCTCTGACAGTGCAGCACTCCCTCAGTACTGACCCTCTGGCAGTGCAGCACTCCCTCAGTATTGACTCTCTGACAGTGCAGCACTCCCTCAGTACTGACCCTCTGACAATGCAGCACTCCCTCAGTACTGACCCGCTGACAGTGCAGCACGCCCTCAGTACTGACTCTCTGACAGTGCAGCACTCCCTCAGTACAGAACCTCTGACAGTCCAGCACTCCCTCAGTACTGACCCTCTGACAGTGCTGCACTCCATCAGTACTGACCCTTTGACATTGCAGCACTCCCTCAGTACTGACCCTCTGACAGTGCAGCACTCCCCCAGTACTGACGCTCCGACAGTGCAAGCATTCCCTCAGTACTCACCATCTGACAGTGCAGCACTCCCTCAGTACTGACCCTCCAACAGTCCAGCACTCCCTCAGGACTTTCCCTCTGACAGTCCAGCTCTCCCTCAGTACTGACCCTCTGACAGTGCAGCACTCCCTCTGTACTGACGTTGTGACAGCAGTACTGACCATTTGACAGTGCACCACTCCTTCAGCACTGACCCTCTGACAGTGCAGCACTATCTCAGTACTGCTGACAGTGCATCAGTCCCTCAGTACTGACCCTCCGGCAGTGCAGCACTCCCTCAGTATTGACTCTCTGACAGTGCAGCACTCCCTCAGTACTGACCCTCTGACAGTGCAGCACTCCCTCAGTACTGACACTCTGACAGTGCAGCACTCCCTCAGTACTGACCCTGTGACAGTGCAGCACTCCCTCACTACTGACCCTCTGACAATGCAGCACTCCCTCAGTACTGACACTCTGACAGTGCAGCACTCCCTTCGTATTGACAGTCTGACAGTGCAGAACTCCCTCAGTACTGACTCTCTGACAGTGCAGCACTCCCTTAGTACTGACACTCTGACAGTGCATCACCAGCTCAGTACTGACCCACTGACAGTGCAGCACTCCCTCAGTACTGACTCTCTGACAGTGCAGCACTCCCTCAGTACTGACCCTCTTACGTTGCAGCACTCCTTCAGTACTGACACTCTGACAGTGCGGCGCTCCCCCAGTACTGACCCTCCGACAGTGCAGCATTCCCTCAGTACTGACCATCTGACAGTGCAGCACTCCCTCAGTACGACCCTCCAACAGTCCAGCAGTCCCTCAGTACTGACCCGCTGACAGTCCAGCACTCCCTCAGTACTGACCCTCTGACAGTGCAGCACTCCCTCAGTACTGACTCTCTGACAGTGCAGCACTCCCTCAGTACTGACACTCTGACAGTGCAGCACTCCCTCAGTACTGACCCTCTGACAGTGCAGGACTCCCTCAGGACTGACCCTCTGACAGTGCAGCACTCCCTCAGTACTGACACTCTGACAGTGCAGCACTCCCTCAGTATTGACCCTCTGACAGTTTAGAACTCCCTCAGTACTTATGCTCTGACAGTGCAGCACTCCCTCAGTACTGACCCTCTGACAGTGCAGGACTCCCTCAGGACTGACCCTCTGACAGTGCAGCACTCCCTCAGTACTGACACTCTGACAGTGCAGCACTCCCTCAGTACTGACCCTCTGACAGTGCAGCACTCCCTCAGTACCGAACCTCTGACAGTGCAGCACTCCCTCAGTACTGACCCTATGACAGTGCAGCATTCCCTCAGTACTGACCCTCTGACAGTGCAGCACTCCCTCAGTACTGACCCTCTGACAGTGCAGCACTCCCTCAGTACCGAACCTCTGACAGTGCAGCACTCCCTCAGTACTGATCCTCTGACAGTGCAGCATTCCCTCAGTAGTGACCCTCTGATAGTGCGGCGCTCCCCCAGTACTGACCCTCCGACAGTGCAGCATTCCCTCAGTACTGACCCTCTTACAGTGCAGCACTCCCTCAGTACTGACCCTCTGACAGGGCAGCACTCCCTCAGTACTGACCCTCCAACTGTCCAGCACTCCCTCAGTACTGACCCTCTGACAGTGCAGCACTCCCTCAGCACTGACCCTCTGACAGTGCAGCACTCCCTCAGTACTCACCCTCTGACAGTCCAGCACTCCCTCAGTACTGACCCTCTGACAGAGCAGCACTCCCTCAGTACTGACCCTCTGACAATGCAGCACTCCCTCAGTATTGACCCTCTGACAGTGCAACACTCCCTCAGTACTGACCCTCTGGCAGAGCAGCACTCCCTCAGTATTGACCCTCTGACAGTGCAGCACTCCATCAGTACTTGTGACAGTGCAGCACTCCCTCAGTACTGACCCACTGAAGGTGCAGCACTCCCTCAGTACTGACTCTCTGACAGAGCAGCATTCCCTCAGTACTGATCCCCTGACAGTGCAGCACTCCCTCAGCACTGAACCTCTGCTAGTGCAGCACTCCCTCAGTATTGACCCTCTGAGAGTGAAGCACTCCCTCAGTACTGACCCTCTGACAGTGCAGCACTCCCTCAGAACTGACTCTCTGACAGTGCAGCACTCCCTCAGTACTGACCCTCTGACAGGGCAGTACTCCCTCAGTACTGACCCGCTGACAGTGCAGCACTCCCTCGGTACTGACCCTCTGACAGTGCAGCACTCCCTCAGTACTGATTATCCAACAGTGCAACACTCCCTCAGTACTGTCCCTGTGACAGTGCAGCATTCCCTCAGTACTGATCCTCCAACAGTGCAGTACTCCCTCAGTACTGATCCTCTGACTGTGCAGCAATCGCTCAGTACTGACCCTCTGATAGCAGTACTCACCCTCTGACAGTGCAGCACCCCCTCAGTACTGACCCTCTGACAGTGCAGCACTCCCTCATTACTGACCCTCTGGCAGTGCAGCACTCCCTCAGTATTGACTCTCTGACAGTGCAGCACTCCCTCAGTACTGACCCTCTGACAATGCAGCACTCCCTCAGTACTGACCCGCTGACAGTGCAGCACGCCCTCAGTACTGACTCTCTGACAGTGCAGCACTCCCTCAGTACAGAACCTCTGACAGTCCAGCACTCCCTCAGTACTGACCCTCTGACAGTGCTGCACTCCATCAGTACTGACCCTTTGACATTGCAGCACTCCCTCAGTACTGACCCTCTGACAGTGCAGCACTCACTCAGTACCTACCCTGTGACAGTGCAGCACTCCCCCAGTACTGACGCTCCGACAGTGCAAGCATTCCCTCAGTACTCACCATCTGACAGTGCAGCACTCCCTCAGTACTGACCCTCCAACAGTCCAGCACTCCCTCAGGACTTTCCCTCTGACAGTCCAGCTCTCCCTCAGTACTGACCCTCTGACAGTGCAGCACTCCCTCTGTACTGACGTTGTGACAGCAGTACTGACCATTTGACAGTGCACCACTCCTTCAGCACTGACCCTCTGACAGTGCAGCACTATCTCAGTACTGCTGACAGTGCATCAGTCCCACAGTACTGACCCTCTGACAGTGCAGCACTCCCTCAGTATTGACTCTCTGACAGTGCAGCAGTCCCTCAGTACTGACCCTCTGACAGTGCAGCACTCCCACAGTACTGACCATTTGACAGTGCACCACTCCTTCAGCACTGACCCTCTGACAGTGCAGCACTCCCTCAGTATTGACTCTCTGACAGTGCAGCACTCCCTCAGTACTGACCCTCTGACAGTGCAGCACTCCCTCAGTACTGACACTCTGACAGTGCAGCACTCCCTTAGTATTGACAGTCTGACAGTGCAGCACTCCCTCAGTACTGACTCTCTGACAGTGCAGCACTCCCTCAGTACTGACACTCTGACAGTGCATCACCAGCTCAGTACTGACCCACTGACAGTGCAGCACTCCCTCAGTACTGACCCTCTGACAGTGCGGCGCTCCCCCAGTACTGACCCTCCGACAGTGCAGCATTCCCTCAGTACTGGACCTCTGACAGTGCAGCACTCCATCAGTACTGACCTTCTGGCAGCACAGCACTCCCTCAGTACTGACCCTCTGACAATGCAGGACTCCCTCAGGACTGACCCTCTGACAGTGCAGCACTCCCTCAGTACTGACACTCTGACAGTGCAGCACTCCCTCAGTATTGACCCTCTGACAGTTTAGAACTCCCTCAGTACTTACGCTCTGACAGTGCAGCACTACCTCAGTACTGACCCTATGACAGTGCAGCATTCCCTCAGTACTGACCCTCTGACAGTGCAGCACTCCCTCAGTACTGACCCTCTGACAGTGCAGCACTCCCTCAGTACCGAACCTCTGACAGTGCAGCACTCCCTCAGTACTTACGCTCTGACAGTGCAGCACTACCTCAGTACTGACCCTATGACAGTGCAGCATTCCCTCAGTACTGACCCTCTGACAGTGCAGCACTCCCTCAGTACTGACCCTCTGACAGTGCAGCACTCCCTCAGTACCGAACCTCTGACAGTGCAGCACTCCCTCAGTACTGATCCTCTGACAGTGCAGCATTCCCTCAGTAGTGACCCTCTGATAGTGCGGCGCTCCCCCAGTACTGACCCTCCGACAGTGCAGCATTCCCTCAGTACTGACCCTCTTACAGTGCAGCACTCCCTCAGTACTGACCCTCTGACAGGGCAGCACTCCCTCAGTACTGACCCTTCAACTGTCCAGCACTCCCTCAGTACTGACCCTCTGACAGTCCAGCACTCCCTCAGTACTGACCCTCTGACAGTCCAGCACTCCCTCAGTACTGACCCTCTGACAGTGCAGCACTCCCTCAGTACTGACACTCTGAAAGTGCAGCACTTCTTCAGCACTGATCCTCTGACAGTGCAGCACTCCCTCAGTACTGACCCTCTGACAGTCCAGCACTCCCTCAGTACTGACCCTCTGACAGTGCAGCACTCCCTCATTACTGACCCTCTGACAATGCAGCACTCCCTCAGTATTGACCCTCTGACAGTGCAACACTCCCTCAGTACTGACCCTCTGGCAGAGCAGCACTCCCTCAGTATTGACCCTCTGACAGTGCAGCACTCCATCAGTACTTGTGACAGTGCAGCACTCCCTCAGTACTGACCCACTGAAAGTGCAGCACTCCCTCAGTACTGACTCTCTGACAGAGCAGCATTCCCTCAGTACTGATCCCCTGACAGTGCAGCACTCCCTCAGCACTGAACCTCTGCTAGTGCAGCACTCCCTCAGTATTGACCCTCTGAGAGTGAAGCACTCCCTCAGTACTGACCCTCTGACAGTGCAGCACTCCCTCAGAACTGACTCTCTGACAGTGCAGCACTCCCTTAGTACTGACCCTCTGACAGGGCAGTACTCCCTCAGTACTGACCCACTGACAGTGCAGCACTCCCTCGGTACTGACCCTCTGACAGTGCAGCACTCCCTCAGTACTGATTATCCAACAGTGCAACACTCCCTCAGTACTGTCCCTGTGACAGTGCAGCATTCCCTCAGTACTGATCCTCCAACAGTGCAGTACTCCCTCAGTACTGATCCTCTGACTGTGCAGGAATCGCTCAGTACTGACCCTCTGATAGCAGTACTCACCCTCTGACAGTGCAGCACCCCCTCAGTACTGACCCTCTGACAGTGCAGCACTCCCTCAGTACTGACACTCTGGCAGTGCAGCACTCCCTCAGTATTGACTCTCTGACAGTGCAGCACTCCCTCAGTACTGACCCTCTGACAATGCAGCACTCCCTCAGTACTGACCCGCTGACAATGCAGCACGCCCTCAGTACTGACTCTCTGACAGTGCAGCACTCCCTCAGTACAGAACCTCTGACAGTCCAGCACTCCCTCAGTACTGACCCTCTGACAGTGCTGCACTCCATCAGTACTGACCCTTTGACATTGCAGCACTCCCTCAGTACTGACCCTCTGACAGTGCAGCACTCCCTCGTGTACTGACGCTCCGACAGTGCAGAACTCCCTCAGTACTGACCCTCTGACAGTGCAGCACTCCCTCAGTACTGACCCTCCAACAGTCCAGCACTCCCTCAGGACTTTCCCTCTGACAGTCCAGCTCTCCCTCAGTACTGACCCTCTGACAGTGCAGCACTCCCTCTGTACTGACCCTCTGACAGTGCAGCATTATCTCAGTACTGCTGACAGTGCATCAGTCCCTCAGTACTGACCCTCTGACAGTGCAGCACTCCCTCAGTATTGACTCTCTGACAGTGCAGCACTCCCTCAGTACTGACACTCTGACAGTGCAGCACTCCCTCACTACTGACCCTCTGACAATGCAGCACTCCCTCAGTACTGACACTCTGACAGTGCAGCACTCCCTCAGTACTGTCCCTCTGACAGTGCAGCACTCCCTCACTACTGACCCTCTGACAATGCAGCACTCCCTCAGTACTGACCCTCTGACAGTGCAGCACTCCCTTAGTATTGACAGTCTGACAGTGCAGCACTCCCTCAGTACTGACTCTCTGACAGTGCAGCACTCCCTCAGTACTGACACTCTGACAGTGCATCACCAGCTCAGTACTGACCCACTGACAGTGCAGCACTCCCTCAGTACTGACTCTCTGACAGTGCAGCACTCCCTCAGTACTGACCCTCTGACGTTGCAGCACTCCTTCAGTACTGACCCTCTGACAGTGCGGCGCTCCCCCAGTACTGACCCTCCGACAGTGCAGCATTCCCTCAGTACTGACCATCTGACAGTGCAGCACTCCCTCAGTACGACCCTCCAACAGTCCAGCAGTCCCTCAGTACTGACCCGCTGACAGTCCAGCACTCCCTCAGTACTGACCCTCTGACAGTGCAGCACTCCATCAGTACTGACCTTCTGGCAGCACAGCACTCCCTCAGTACTGACCCTCTGACAATGCAGGACTCCCTCAGGACTGACCCTCTGACAGTGCAGCACTCCCTTAGTACTGACACTCTGACAGTGCAGCACTCCCTCAGTATTGACCCTCTGACAGTTTAGAACTCCCTCAGTACTTACGCTCTGACAATGCAGCACTCCCTCAGTACTGACCCTCCAACAGTCCAGCACTCCCTCAGTACTGACACTCTGACAGTGCAGTACTCCCTCAGTACTGACCCTCTGACAGTGCAGCATTCCCTCAGTACTAACCCTCTGACAATGCAGCACTCCCTCAGTATTGACCCTCTGACAGTGCAACACTCCCTCAGTACTGACCCTCTGGCAGAGCAGCACTCCCTCAGTATTGACTCTCTGACAGTCCAGGACTCCGTCAGTACTGTCCCTCTGACAGTGCAGCACTCCATCAGTACTGACGCTCTGACAGTGCAGTACTCCCTCAGTACTGACCTTCTGGCAGCACAGCACTCCCTCAGTACTGACCCTCTGACAATGCAGCACTCCCTCAGTATTGACCCTCTGACAGTGCAGCACTCCCTCAGTACTGAACTTCTGGCAGCACAGCACTCCCTCAGTACTGGTGACAGTGCA
Organism: Prionace glauca; assembly: GCA_037974335.1. Taxonomy (NCBI): domain Eukaryota; kingdom Metazoa; phylum Chordata; class Chondrichthyes; order Carcharhiniformes; family Carcharhinidae; genus Prionace; species Prionace glauca. The sequence continues at coordinate 225,519 of JBBMRE010000090.1, read as the reverse complement.
GTACTCCCTCAGTACTGACCCTCTGACAGTGCAGTACTCCCTCAGTACTGACCTTCTGGCAGCACAGCACTCCCTCAGTACTGACCCTCTGACAATGCAGCACTCCCTCAGTATTGACCCTCTGACAGTGCAACACTCCCTCAGTACTGACCCTCTGGCAGAGCAGCACTCCCTCAGTATTGACCCTCTGACAGTGCAGCACTCCATCAGTACTTGTGACAGTGCAGCACTCCCTCAGTACTGACCCACTGAAAGTGCAGCACTCCCTCAGTACTGACTCTCTGACAGAGCAGCATTCCCTCAGTACTGATCCCCTGACAGTGCAGCACTCCCTCAGTATTGACCCTCTGAGAGTGAAGCACTCACTCAGTACTGACCCTCTGACAGTGCAGCACTCCCTCAGAACTGTCTCTCTGACAGTGCAGCACTCCCTCAGTACTGACCCTCTGACAGGGCAGCACTCCCTCAGTACTGACCCGCTGACAGTGCAGCACTCCCTCGGTACTGACCCTCTGACAGTGCAGCACTCCCTCAGTACTGATTATGCAACAGTGCAACACTCCCTCAGTACTGTCCCTGTGACAGTGCAGCATTCCCTCAGTACTGATCCTCCAACAGTGCAGCACTCCCTCAGTACTGATCCTCTGACTGTGCAGCAATCGCTCAGTACTGACCCTCTGATAGCAGTACTCACCCTCTGACAGTGCAGCACCCCCTCAGTACTGACCCTCTGACAGTGCAGCACTCCCTCAGTACTGACCCTCTGGCAGTGCAGCACTCCCTCAGTATTGACTCTCTGACAGTGCAGCACTCCCTCAGTACTGACCCTCTGACAATGCAGCACTCCCTCAGTACTGACCCGCTGACAGTGCAGCACGCCCTCAGTACTGACTCTCTGACAGTGCAGCACTCCCTCAGTACAGAACCTCTGACAGTCCAGCACTCCCTCAATACTGACCCTCTGACAGTGCTGCACTCCATCAGTACTGACCCTTTGACATTGCAGCACTCCCTCATGACTGACCCTCTGACAGTGCAGCACTCACTCAGTACCTACCCTCTGACAGTGCAGCACTCCCTCAGTACTGATCCTCTGACAGTGCAGCACTCTCTCAGTACTGACCCTCTGACAGTGCAGCACTCCATCAGTACTGACCCCCTGACAGTGCAGCACTCCCTCAGTGTTTACCCTCTGACAGTGCGACGCTCCCCCAGAACTGACGCTCCGACAGTGCAAGCATTCCCTCAGTACTCACCATCTGACAGTGCAGCACTCCCTCAGTACTGACCCTCCAACAGTCCAGCACTCCCTCAGGACTTTCCCTCTGACAGTCCAGCTCTTCCTCAGTACTGACCCTCTGACAGTGCAGCACTCCCTCTGTACTGACGTTGTGACAGCAGTACTGACCATTTGACAGTGCACCACTCCATCAGTACTGACCTTCTGGCAGCACAGCACTCCTTCAGCACTGACCCTCTGACAGTGCAGCACTATCTCAGTACTGCTGACAGTGCATCAGTCCCTCAGTACTGACCCTCTGGCATTGCAGCACTCCCTCAGTATTGACTCTCTGACAGTGCAGCACTCCCTCAGTACTGACCCTCTGACAGTGCAGCACTCCCTCAGTACTGACACTCTGACAGTGCAGCACTCCCTCAGTACTGACCCTGTGACAGTGCAGCACTCCCTCACTACTGACCCTCTGACAATGCAGCACTCCCTCAGTACTGACACTCTGACAGTGCAGCACTCCCTTAGTATTGACAGTCTGACAGTGCAGAACTCCCTCAGTACTGACTCTCTGACAGTGCAGCACTCCCTCAGTACTGACACTCTGACAGTGCATCACCAGCTCAGTACTGACCCACTGACAGTGCAGCACTCCCTCAGTACTGACTCTCTGACAGTGCAGCACTCCCTCAGTACTGACCCTCTGACGTTGCAGCACTCCTTCAGTACTGACCCTCTGACAGTGCAGCATTCCCTCAGTACTGAGCATCTGACAGTGCAGCACTCTCTCAGTACGACCCTCCAACAGTCCAGCAGTCCCTCAGTACTGACCCGCTGACAGTCCAGCACTCCCTCAGTACTGATGGTCTGGCAGCAGTACTGTACCTCTGACAGTGCAGCACTCCATCAGTACTGACCTTCTGGCAGCACAGCACTCCCTCAGTACTGACCCTCTGACAATGCAGGACTCCCTCAGGACTGACCCTCTGACAGTGCAGCACTCCCTCAGTATTGACCCTCTGACAGTTTAGAACTCCCTCAGTACTTACGCTCTGACAGTGCAGCACTCCCTCAGTACCGAACCTCTGACAGTGCAGCACTCCCTCAGTACTGATCCTCTGACAGTGCAGCATTCCCTCAGTAGTGACCCTCTGATAGTGCGGCGCTCCCCCAGTACTGACCCTCTGACAGTGCAGCATTCCCTCAGTACTGACCCTCTTACAGTGCAGCACTCCCTCAGTACTGACCCTCTGACAGGGCAGCACTCCCTCAGAACTGACCCTCCAACTGTCCAGCACTCCCTCAGTACTGACCCTCTGACAGTCCAGCACTCCCTCAGTACTGACCCTCTGACAGTCCAGCACTCCCTCAGTACTGACCCTCTGACAGTGCAGCACTCCCTCAGTACTGACACTCTGAAAGTGCAGCACTTCTTCAGCACTGATCCTCTGACAGTGCAGCACTCCCTCAGTACTGACCCTCTGACAGTCCAGCACTCCCTCAGTACTGACCCTCTGACAGTGCAGCACTCCCTCAGTACTGACCCTCTGACAATGCAGCACTCCCTCAGTATTGACCCTCTGACAGTGCAACACTCCCTCAGTACTGACCCTCTGGCAGAGCAGCACTCCCTCAGTATTGACCCTCTGACAGTGCAGCACTCCATCAGTACTGACCCTCTGACAATGCAGCACTCCCTCAGTATTGACCCTCTGACAGTGCAACACTCCCTCAGTACTGACCCTCTGACAGTGCAGCACTCCATCAGTACTTGTGACAGTGCAGCACTCCCTCAGTACTGACCCACTGAAAGTGCAGCACTCCCTCAGTACTGACTCTCTGACAGAGCAGCATTCCCTCAGTACTGATCCCCTGACAGTGCAGCACTCCCTCAGCACTGAACCTCTGCTAGTGCAGCACTCCCTCAGTATTGACCCTCTGAGAGTGAAGCACTCCCTCATTACTGACCCTCTGACAGTGCAGCACTCCCTCAGAACTGACTCTCTGACAGTGCAGCACTCCCTCAGTACTGACCCTCTGACAGGGCAGTACTCCCTCAGTACTGACCCGCTGACAGTGCAGCACTCCCTCGGTACTGACCCTCTGACAGTGCAGCACTCCCTCAGTACTGATTATCCAACAGTGCAACACTCCCTCAGTACTGTCCCTGTGACAGTGCAGCATTCCCTCAGTACTGATCCTCCAACAGTGCAGTACTCCCTCAGTACTGATCCTCTGACTGTGCAGCAATCGCTCAGTACTGATCCTCTGATAGCAGTACTCACCCTCTGACAGTGCAGCACCCCCTCAGTACTGACCCTCTGAAAGTGCAGCACTCCCTCAGTACTGACCCTCTGGCAGTGCAGCACTCCCTCAGTATTGACTCTCTGACAGTGCAGCACTCCCTCAATACTGACCCTCTGACAATGCAGCACTCCCTCAGTACTGACCCTCTGACAGTGCTGCACTCCATCAGTACTGACCCTTTGACATTGCAGCACTCCCTCAGTACTGACACTCTGACAGTGCAGCACTCACTCAGTACCTACCCTCTGACAGTGCAGCGCTCCCCCAGTACTGACCCTCTGACAGTGCAGTATTCCCTCAGTACTCACCCTCAGTACTGACCCTCCAACAGTCCAGCACTCCCTCAGGACTTTCCCTCTGACAGTCCAGCTCTCCCTCAGTACTGACCCTCTGACAGTGCAGCACTCCCTCTGTACTGACGTTGTGACAGCAGTATTGACCATTTGACAGTGCACCACTCCTTCAGCACTGACCCTCTGACAGTGCAGCACTATCTCAGTACTGCTGACAGTGCATCAGTCCCTCAGTACTGACCCTCTGACAGTGCAGCACTCCCTCAGTATTGACTCTCTGACAGTGCAGCACTCCCTCAGTACTGACCCTCTGACAGTGCAGCACTCCCTCAGTACTGACACTCTGACAGTGCAGCACTCCCTCACTACTGACCCTCTGACAATGCAGCACTCCCTCAGTACTGACACTCTGACAGTGCAGCACTCCCTTAGTATTGACAGTCTGACAGTGCAGCACTCCCTCAGTACTGACTCTCTGACAGTGCAGCACTCCCTCAGTACTGACACTCTGACAGTGCATCACCAGCTCAGTACTGACCCACTGACAGTGCAGCACTCCCTCAGTACTGACTCTCTGACAGTGCAGCACTCCCTCAGTACTGACCCTCTGACGTTGCAGCACTCCTTCAGTACTGACCCTCTGAAAGTGCGGCGCTCCCCCAGTACTGACCCTCCGACAGTGCAGCATTCCCTCAGTACTGACCATCTGACAGTGCAGCACTCCCTCAGTACGACCCTCCAACAGTCCAGCAGTCCCTCAGTACTGACCCTCTGACAGTGCAGCACTCCCTCAGTACTGACCCTCTGACAATGCAGGACTCCCTCAGGACTGACCCTCTGACAGTGAAGCACTCCCTCAGTATTGACCCTCTGACAGTTTAGAACTCACTCAGTACTTACGCTCTGACAGTACAGCACTCCCTCAGTACTGACCCTCTGACAGTGCAGCATTCCCTCAGTACTGACCCTCTGACAGTTTAGAACTCCCTCAGTACTTACGCTCTGACAGTGCAGCACTCCCTCAGTACTGACCCTCTGACAGTGCAGCACCCCCCCAGTACTGACCCTCTGACAGTGCAGCACTCCCTCAGTACCTAACCTCTGACAGTGCAGCATTCCCTCAGTAGTGACCCTCTGATAGTGCGACGCTCCCCCAGTACTGACCCTCCGACAGTGCAGCATTCCCTCAGCACTGACCCTCTTAGAGTTCAGCACTCCCTCAGTACTGACCCTCTGACAGGGCAGCACTCCCTCAGTGCTGACCCTCCAACTGTCCAGCACTCCCTCAGTACTGACCCTCTGACAGTCCAGCACTCCCTCAGTACTGACATTCTGACAGTGCAGCACTCCCTCAGTACTGACACTCAGACAGTGAAGCACTCCCTCAGTATTGACCCTCTGACAGTGCAGCTCTCCCTCAGTACTGACCCTCTGACATTGCAGCACTCCCTCAGTACCGACCCTCTGACAGTGCAGCACTCCCTCAGTACTGACCCTCCGACAGTGCAGCATTCCCTCAGTACTGACCATCTGACAGTGCAGCACTCCCTGAGTACTGACCCTCCAACTGTCCAGCACACCCTCAGTACTGACCCTCTGACAGTCCAGCACTCCCTCAGTACTGACCCTCTGACAGTCCAGCACTCCCTCAGTACTGACACTCTGAAAGTGCAGCACTTCTTCAGCACTGACCCTTGACAGTGCAGCACTCCCTCAGGACTGACCCTCCAACTGTCCAGCACTCCCTCAGTACTGACCCTCTGACAGTCCAGCACTCCCTCAGTACTGACCCTCTGGCAGTGCAGCACTCCCTCAGTATTGACTCTCTGACAGTGCAGCACTCCCTCAGTACTGACCCTCTGACAATGCAGCACTCCCTCAGTACTGACCCGCTGACAGTGCAGCACGCCCTCAGTACTGACTCTCTGACAGTGCAGCACTCCCTCAGTACAGAACCTCTGACAGTCCAGCACTCCCTCAGTACTGACACTCTGACAGTGCTGCACTCCATCAGTACTGACCATTTGACATTGCAGCACTCCCTCAGTACTGACCCTCTGACAGTGCAGCACTCACTCAGTACCTACCCTGTGACAGTGCAGCACTCCCCCAGTACTGACGCTCCGACAGTGCAAGCATTCCCTCAGTACTCACCATCTGACAGTGCAGCACTCCCTCAGTACTGAACCTCCAACAGTCCAGCACTCCCTCAGGACTTTCCCTCTGACAGTCCAGCTCTCCCTCAGTACTGACCCTCTGACAGTGCAGCACTCCCTCTGTACTGACGTTGTGACAGCAGTACTGACCATTTGGCAGTGCACCACTCCTTCAGCACTGACCCTCTGACAGTGCAGCACTCCCTCAGTATTGACTCTCTGACAGTGCAGCACTCCCTCAGTACTGACCCTCTGACAGTGCAGCACTCCCTCAGTACTGACACTCTGACAGTGCAGCACTCCCTTAGTATTGACAGTCTGACAGTGCAGCACTCCCTCAGTACTGACTCTCTGACAGTGCAGCACTCCCTCAGTACTGACACTCTGACAGTGCATCACCAGCTCAGTACTGACCCACTGACAGTGCAGCACTCCCTCAGTACTGACCCTCTGACGTTGCAGCACTCCTTCAGCACTGACCCTCTGACAGTGCGGCGCTCCCCCAGTACTGACCCTCCGACAGTGCAGCATTCCCTCAGTACTGGACCTCTGACAGTGCAGCACTCCATCAGTACTGACCTTCTGGCAGCACAGCACTCCCTCAGTACTGACCCTCTGACAATGCAGGACTCCCTCAGGACTGACCCTCTGACAGTGCAGCACTCCCTCAGTACTGACACTCTGACAGTGCAGCACTCCCTCAGTATTGACCCTCTGACAGTTTAGAACTCCCTCAGTACTTACGCTCTGACAGTGCAGCACTACCTCAGTACTGACCCTATGACAGTGCAGCATTCCCTCAGTACTGACCCTCTGACAGTGCAGCACTCCCTCAGTACTGACCCTCTGACAGTGCAGCACTCCCTCAGTACCGAACCTCTGACAGTGCAGCACTCCCTCAGTACTTACGCTCTGACAGTGCAGCACTACCTCAGTACTGACCCTATGACAGTGCAGCATTCCCTCAGTACTGACCCTCTGACAGTGCAGCACTCCCTCAGTACTGACCCTCTGACAGTGCAGCACTGCCTCAGTACCGAACCTCTGACAGTGCAGCACTCCCTCAGTACTGATCCTCTGACAGTGCAGCATTCCCTCAGTAGTGACCCTCTGATAGTGCGGCGCTCCCCCAGTACTGACCCTCCGACAGTGCAGCATTCCCTCAGTACTGACCCTCTTACAGTGCAGCACTCCCTCAGTACTGACCCTCTGACAGGGCAGCACTCCCTCAGTACTGACCCTCCAACTGTCCAGCACTCCCTCAGTACTGACCCTCTGACAGTCCAGCACTCCCTCAGTACTGACGCTCTGACAGTCCAGCACTCCCTCAGTACTGACCCTCTGACAGTGCAGCACTCCCTCAGTACTGACACTCTGAAAGTGCAGCACTTCTTCAGCACTGATCCTCTGACAGTGCAGGATTCCCTCAGTACTGACCCTCTGACAGTCCAGCACTCCCTCAGTACTGACCATCTGACAGTGCAGCACTCCCTCAGTACTGACCCTCTGACAATGCAGCACTCCCTCAGTATTGACCCTCTGACAGTGCAACACTCCCTCAGTACTGACCCTCTGGCAGAGCAGCACTCCCTCAGTATTGACCCTCTGACAGTGCAGCACTCCATCAGTACTTGTGACAGTGCAGCACTCCCTCAGTACTGACCCACTGAAAGTGCAGCACTCCCTCAGTACTGACTCTCTGACAGAGCAGCATTCCCTCAGTACTGATCCCCTGACAGTGCAGCACTCCCTCAGCACTGAACCTCTGACAGTGCAGCACTCCCTCAGTATTAACCCTCTGAGAGTGAAGCACTCCCTCAGTACTGACCCTCTGACAGTGCAGCACTCCCTCAGAACTGACTCACTGACAGTGCAGCACTCCCTCAGTACTGACCCTCTGACAGGGCAGTACTCCCTCAGTACTGACCCACTGACAGTGCAGCACTCCCTCGGTACTGACCCTCTGACAGTGCAGCACTCCCTCAGTACTGATTATCCAACAGTGCAACACTCCCTCAGTACTGTCCCTGTGACAGTGCAGCATTCCCTCAGTACTGATCCTCCAACAGTGCAGTACTCCCTCAGTACTGATCCTCTGACTGTGCAGCAATCGCTCAGTACTGACCCTCTGATAGCAGTACTCACCCTCTGACAGTGCAGCACCCCCTCAGTACTGACCCTCTGACAGTGCAGCACTCCCTCAGTACTGACCCTCTGGCAGTGCAGCACTCCCTCAGTATTGACTCTCTGACAGTGCAGCACTCCCTCAGTACTGACCCTCTGGCAGAGCAGCACTCCCTCAGTATTGACCCTCTGACAGTGCAGCACTCCATCAGTACTGACCCTCTGACAATGCAGCACTCCCTCAGTATTGACCCTCTGACAGTGCAACACTCCCTCAGTACTGACCCTCTGACAGTGCAGCACTCCATCAGTACTTGTGACAGTGCAGCACTCCCTCAGTACTGACCCACTGAAAGTGCAGCACTCCCTCAGTACTGACTCTCTGACAGAGCAGCATTCCCTCAGTACTGATCCCCTGACAGTGCAGCACTCCCTCAGCACTGAACCTCTGCTAGTGCAGCACTCCCTCAGTATTGACCCTCTGAGAGTGAAGCACTCCCTCATTACTGACCCTCTGACAGTGCAGCACTCCCTCAGAACTGACTCTCTGACAGTGCAGCACTCCCTCAGTACTGACCCTCTGACAGGGCAGTACTCCCTCAGTACTGACCCGCTGACAGTGCAGCACTCCCTCGGTACTGACCCTCTGACAGTGCAGCACTCCCTCAGTACTGATTATCCAACAGTGCAACACTCCCTCAGTACTGTCCCTGTGACAGTGCAGCATTCCCTCAGTACTGATCCTCCAACAGTGCAGTACTCCCTCAGTACTGATCCTCTGACTGTGCAGCAATCGCTCAGTACTGATCCTCTGATAGCAGTACTCACCCTCTGACAGTGCAGCACCCCCTCAGTACTGACCCTCTGAAAGTGCAGCACTCCCTCAGTACTGACCCTCTGGCAGTGCAGCACTCCCTCAGTATTGACTCTCTGACAGTGCAGCACTCCCTCAATACTGACCCTCTGACAATGCAGCACTCCCTCAGTACTGACCCTCTGACAGTGCTGCACTCCATCAGTACTGACCCTTTGACATTGCAGCACTCCCTCAGTACTGACACTCTGACAGTGCAGCACTCACTCAGTACCTACCCTCTGACAGTGCAGCGCTCCCCCAGTACTGACCCTCTGACAGTGCAGTATTCCCTCAGTACTCACCCTCAGTACTGACCCTCCAACAGTCCAGCACTCCCTCAGGACTTTCCCTCTGACAGTCCAGCTCTCCCTCAGTACTGACCCTCTGACAGTGCAGCACTCCCTCTGTACTGACGTTGTGACAGCAGTATTGACCATTTGACAGTGCACCACTCCTTCAGCACTGACCCTCTGACAGTGCAGCACTATCTCAGTACTGCTGACAGTGCATCAGTCCCTCAGTACTGACCCTCTGACAGTGCAGCACTCCCTCAGTATTGACTCTCTGACAGTGCAGCACTCCCTCAGTACTGACCCTCTGACAGTGCAGCACTCCCTCAGTACTGACACTCTGACAGTGCAGCACTCCCTCACTACTGACCCTCTGACAATGCAGCACTCCCTCAGTACTGACACTCTGACAGTGCAGCACTCCCTTAGTATTGACAGTCTGACAGTGCAGCACTCCCTCAGTACTGACTCTCTGACAGTGCAGCACTCCCTCAGTACTGACACTCTGACAGTGCATCACCAGCTCAGTACTGACCCACTGACAGTGCAGCACTCCCTCAGTACTGACTCTCTGACAGTGCAGCACTCCCTCAGTACTGACCCTCTGACGTTGCAGCACTCCTTCAGTACTGACCCTCTGAAAGTGCGGCGCTCCCCCAGTACTGACCCTCCGACAGTGCAGCATTCCCTCAGTACTGACCATCTGACAGTGCAGCACTCCCTCAGTACGACCCTCCAACAGTCCAGCAGTCCCTCAGTACTGACCCTCTGACAGTGCAGCACTCCCTCAGTACTGACCCTCTGACAATGCAGGACTCCCTCAGGACTGACCCTCTGACAGTGAAGCACTCCCTCAGTATTGACCCTCTGACAGTTTAGAACTCACTCAGTACTTACGCTCTGACAGTACAGCACTCCCTCAGTACTGACCCTCTGACAGTGCAGCATTCCCTCAGTACTGACCCTCTGACAGTTTAGAACTCCCTCAGTACTTACGCTCTGACAGTGCAGCACTCCCTCAGTACTGACCCTCTGACAGTGCAGCACCCCCCCAGTACTGACCCTCTGACAGTGCAGCACTCCCTCAGTACCTAACCTCTGACAGTGCAGCATTCCCTCAGTAGTGACCCTCTGATAGTGCGACGCTCCCCCAGTACTGACCCTCCGACAGTGCAGCATTCCCTCAGCACTGACCCTCTTAGAGTTCAGCACTCCCTCAGTACTGACCCTCTGACAGGGCAGCACTCCCTCAGTGCTGACCCTCCAACTGTCCAGCACTCCCTCAGTACTGACCCTCTGACAGTCCAGCACTCCCTCAGTACTGACATTCTGACAGTGCAGCACTCCCTCAGTACTGACACTCAGACAGTGAAGCACTCCCTCAGTATTGACCCTCTGACAGTGCAGCTCTCCCTCAGTACTGACCCTCTGACATTGCAGCACTCCCTCAGTACCGACCCTCTGACAGTGCAGCACTCCCTCAGTACTGACCCTCCGACAGTGCAGCATTCCCTCAGTACTGACCATCTGACAGTGCAGCACTCCCTGAGTACTGACCCTCCAACTGTCCAGCACACCCTCAGTACTGACCCTCTGACAGTCCAGCACTCCCTCAGTACTGACCCTCTGACAGTCCAGCACTCCCTCAGTACTGACACTCTGAAAGTGCAGCACTTCTTCAGCACTGACCCTTGACAGTGCAGCACTCCCTCAGGACTGACCCTCCAACTGTCCAGCACTCCCTCAGTACTGACCCTCTGACAGTCCAGCACTCCCTCAGTACTGACCCTCTGGCAGTGCAGCACTCCCTCAGTATTGACTCTCTGACAGTGCAGCACTCCCTCAGTACTGACCCTCTGACAATGCAGCACTCCCTCAGTACTGACCCGCTGACAGTGCAGCACGCCCTCAGTACTGACTCTCTGACAGTGCAGCACTCCCTCAGTACAGAACCTCTGACAGTCCAGCACTCCCTCAGTACTGACACTCTGACAGTGCTGCACTCCATCAGTACTGACCATTTGACATTGCAGCACTCCCTCAGTACTGACCCTCTGACAGTGCAGCACTCACTCAGTACCTACCCTGTGACAGTGCAGCACTCCCCCAGTACTGACGCTCCGACAGTGCAAGCATTCCCTCAGTACTCACCATCTGACAGTGCAGCACTCCCTCAGTACTGACCCTCCAACAGTCCAGCACTCCCTCAGGACTTTCCCTCTGACAGTCCAGCTCTCCCTCAGTACTGACCCTCTGACAGTGCAGCACTCCCTCTGTACTGACGTTGTGACAGCAGTACTGACCATTTGGCAGTGCACCACTCCTTCAGCACTGACCCTCTGACAGTGCAGCACTCCCTCAGTATTGACTCTCTGACAGTGCAGCACTCCCTCAGTACTGACCCTCTGACAGTGCAGCACTCCCTCAGTACTGACACTCTGACAGTGCAGCACTCCCTTAGTATTGACAGTCTGACAGTGCAGCACTCCCTCAGTACTGACTCTCTGACAGTGCAGCACTCCCTCAGTACTGACACTCTGACAGTGCATCACCAGCTCAGTACTGACCCACTGACAGTGCAGCACTCCCTCAGTACTGACCCTCTGACGTTGCAGCACTCCTTCAGCACTGACCCTCTGACAGTGCGGCGCTCCCCCAGTACTGACCCTCCGACAGTGCAGCATTCCCTCAGTACTGGACCTCTGACAGTGCAGCACTCCATCAGTACTGACCTTCTGGCAGCACAGCACTCCCTCAGTACTGACCCTCTGACAATGCAGGACTCCCTCAGGACTGACCCTCTGACAGTGCAGCACTCCCTCAGTACTGACACTCTGACAGTGCAGCACTCCCTCAGTATTGACCCTCTGACAGTTTAGAACTCCCTCAGTACTTACGCTCTGACAGTGCAGCACTACCTCAGTACTGACCCTATGACAGTGCAGCATTCCCTCAGTACTGACCCTCTGACAGTGCAGCACTCCCTCAGTACTGACCCTCTGACAGTGCAGCACTCCCTCAGTACCGAACCTCTGACAGTGCAGCACTCCCTCAGTACTTACGCTCTGACAGTGCAGCACTACCTCAGTACTGACCCTATGACAGTGCAGCATTCCCTCAGTACTGACCCTCTGACAGTGCAGCACTCCCTCAGTACTGACCCTCTGACAGTGCAGCACTGCCTCAGTACCGAACCTCTGACAGTGCAGCACTCCCTCAGTACTGATCCTCTGACAGTGCAGCATTCCCTCAGTAGTGACCCTCTGATAGTGCGGCGCTCCCCCAGTACTGACCCTCCGACAGTGCAGCATTCCCTCAGTACTGACCCTCTTACAGTGCAGCACTCCCTCAGTACTGACCCTCTGACAGGGCAGCACTCCCTCAGTACTGACCCTCCAACTGTCCAGCACTCCCTCAGTACTGACCCTCTGACAGTCCAGCACTCCCTCAGTACTGACGCTCTGACAGTCCAGCACTCCCTCAGTACTGACCCTCTGACAGTGCAGCACTCCCTCAGTACTGACACTCTGAAAGTGCAGCACTTCTTCAGCACTGATCCTCTGACAGTGCAGCATTCCCTCAGTACTGACCCTCTGACAGTCCAGCACTCCCTCAGTACTGACCATCTGACAGTGCAGCACTCCCTCAGTACTGACCCTCTGACAATGCAGCACTCCCTCAGTATTGACCCTCTGACAGTGCAACACTCCCTCAGTACTGACCCTCTGGCAGAGCAGCACTCCCTCAGTATTGACCCTCTGACAGTGCAGCACTCCATCAGTACTTGTGACAGTGCAGCACTCCCTCAGTACTGACCCACTGAAAGTGCAGCACTCCCTCAGTACTGACTCTCTGACAGAGCAGCATTCCCTCAGTACTGATCCCCTGACAGTGCAGCACTCCCTCAGCACTGAACCTCTGACAGTGCAGCACTCCCTCAGTATTAACCCTCTGAGAGTGAAGCACTCCCTCAGTACTGACCCTCTGACAGTGCAGCACTCCCTCAGAACTGACTCACTGACAGTGCAGCACTCCCTCAGTACTGACCCTCTGACAGGGCAGTACTCCCTCAGTACTGACCCACTGACAGTGCAGCACTCCCTCGGTACTGACCCTCTGACAGTGCAGCACTCCCTCAGTACTGATTATCCAACAGTGCAACACTCCCTCAGTACTGTCCCTGTGACAGTGCAGCATTCCCTCAGTACTGATCCTCCAACAGTGCAGTACTCCCTCAGTACTGATCCTCTGACTGTGCAGCAATCGCTCAGTACTGACCCTCTGATAGCAGTACTCACCCTCTGACAGTGCAGCACCCCCTCAGTACTGACCCTCTGACAGTGCAGCACTCCCTCAGTACTGACCCTCTGGCAGTGCAGCACTCCCTCAGTATTGACTCTCTGACAGTGCAGCACTCCCTCAGTACTGACCCTCTGACAATGCAGCACTCCCTCAGTACTGACCCGCTGACAATGCAGCACGCCCTCAGTACTGACTCTCTGACAGTGCAGCACTCCCTCAGTACAGAACCTCTGACAGTCCAGCACTCCCTCAGTACTGACCCTCTGACAGTGCTGCACTCCATCAGTACTGACCCTTTGACATTGCAGCACTCCCTCAGTACTGACCCTCTGACAGTGCAGCACTCCCTCAGTACTGACGCTCCGACAGTGCAGAACTCCCTCAGTACTGACCCTCTGACAGTGCAGCACTCCCTCAGTACTGACCCTCCAACAGTCCAGCACTCCCTCAGGACTTTCCCTCTGACAGTCCAGCTCTCCCTCAGTACTGACCCTCTGACAGTGCAGCACTCCCTCTGTACTGACCCTCTGACAGTGCAGCACTATCTCAGTACTGCTGAGAGTGCATCAGTCCCTCAGTACTGACCCTCTGACAGTGCAGCACTCCCTCAGTATTGACTCTCTGACAGTGCAGCACTCCCTCAGTACTGACACTCTGACAGTGCAGCACTCCCTCACTACTGACCCTCTGACAGTGCAGCACTCCCTCAGTACTGACCCTCCGACAGTGCAGCATTCCCTCAGTACTGACCATCTGACAGTGCAGCACTCCCTGAGTACTGACCCTCCAACTGTCCAGCACACCCTCAGTACTGACCCTCTGACAGTCCAGCACTCCCTCAGTACTGACCCTCTGACAGTCCAGCACTCCCTCAGTACTGACACTCTGAAAGTGCAGCACTTCTTCAGCACTGACCCTTGACAGTGCAGCACTCCCTCAGGACTGACCCTCCAACTGTCCAGCACTCCCTCAGTACTGACCCTCTGACAGTCCAGCACTCCCTCAGTACTGACCCTCTGGCAGTGCAGCACTCCCTCAGTATTGACTCTCTGACAGTGCAGCACTCCCTCAGTACTGACCCTCTGACAATGCAGCACTCCCTCAGTACTGACCCGCTGACAGTGCAGCACGCCCTCAGTACTGACTCTCTGACAGTGCAGCACTCCCTCAGTACTGACGCTCCGACAGTGCAAGCATTCCCTCAGTACTCACCATCTGACAGTGCAGCACTCCCTCAGTACTGACCCTCCAACAGTCCAGCACTCCCTCAGGACTTTCCCTCTGACAGTCCAGCTCTCCCTCAGTACTGACCCTCTGACAGTGCAGCACTCCCTCTGTACTGACGTTGTGACAGCAGTACTGACCATTTGACAGTGCACCACTCCTTCAGCACTGACCCTCTGACAGTGCAGCACTCCCTCAGTATTGACTCTCTGACAGTGCAGCACTCCCTCAGTACTGACCCTCTGACAGTGCAGCACTCCCTCAGTACTGACACTCTGACAGTGCAGCACTCCCTTAGTATTGACAGTCTGACAGTGCAGCACTCCCTCAGTACTGACTCTCTGACAGTGCAGCACTCCCTCAGTACTGACACTCTGACAGTGCATCACCAGCTCAGTACTGACCCACTGACAGTGCAGCACTCCCTCAGTACTGACCCTCTGACGTTGCAGCACTCCTTCAGCACTGACCCTCTGACAGTGCGGCGCTCCCCCAGTACTGACCCTCCGACAGTGCAGCATTCCCTCAGTACTGGACCTCTGACAGTGCAGCACTCCATCAGTACTGACCTTCTGGCAGCACAGCACTCCCTCAGTACTGACCCTCTGACAATGCAGGACTCCCTCAGGACTGACCCTCTGACAGTGCAGCACTCCCTCAGTACTGACACTCTGACAGTGCAGCACTCCCTCAGTATTGACCCTCTGACAGTTTAGAACTCCCTCAGTACTTACGCTCTGACAGTGCAGCACTACCTCAGTACTGACCCTATGACAGTGCAGCATTCCCTCAGTACTGACCCTCTGACAGTGCAGCACTCCCTCAGTACTGACCCTCTGACAGTGCAGCACTCTCTCAGTACCGAACCTCTGACAGTGCAGCACTCCCTCAGTACTTACGCTCTGACAGTGCAGCACTACCTCAGTACTGACCCTATGACAGTGCAGCATTCCCTCAGTACTGACCCTCTGACAGTGCAGCACTCCCTCAGTACTGACCCTCTGACAGTGCAGCACTCCCTCAGTACCGAACCTCTGACAGTGCAGCACTCCCTCAGTACTGATCCTCTGACAGTGCAGCATTCCCTCAGTAGTGACCCTCTGATAGTGCGGCGCTCCCCCAGTACTGACCCTCCGACAGTGCAGCATTCCCTCAGTACTGACCCTCTTACAGTGCAGCACTCCCTCAGTACTGACCCTCTGACAGGGCAGCACTCCCTCAGTACTGACCCTCCAACTGTCCAGCACTCCCTCAGTACTGACCCTCTGACAGTCCAGCACTCCCTCAGTACTGACGCTCTGACAGTCCAGCACTCCCTCAGTACTGACCCTCTGACAGTGCAGCACTCCCTCAGTACTGACACTCTGAAAGTGCAGCACTTCTTCAGCACTGATCCTCTGACAGTGCAGCACTCCCTCAGTACTGACCCTCTGACAGTCCAGCACTCCCTCAGTACTGACCCTCTGACAGTGCAGCACTCCCTCAGTACTGACCCTCTGACAATGCAGCACTCCCTCAGTATTGACCCTCTGACAGTGCAACACTCCCTCAGTACTGACCCTCTGGCAGAGCAGCACTCCCTCGGTATTGACCCTCTGACAGTGCAGCTCTCCATCAGTACTTGTGACAGTGCAGCACTCCCTCAGTACTGACCCACTGAAAGTGCAGCACTCCCTCAGTACTGACTCTCTGGCAGAGCAGCATTCCCTCAGTACTGATCCCCTGACAGTGCAGCACTCCCTCAGCACTGAACCTCTGACAGTGCAGCACTCCCTCAGTATTAACCCTCTGAGAGTGAAGCACTCCCTCAGTACTGACCCTCTGACAGTGCAGCACTCCCTCAGAACTGACTCTCTGACAGTGCATCACTCCCTCAGTACTGACCCTCTGACAGGGCAGTACTCCCTCAGTACTGACCCACTGACAGTGCAGCACTCCCTCGGTACTGACCCTCTGACAGTGCAGCACTCCCTCAGTACTGATTATCCAACAGTGCAACACTCCCTCAGTACTGTCCCTGTGACAGTGCAGCATTCCCTCAGTACTGATCCTCCAACAGTGCAGTACTCCCTCAGTACTGATCCTCTGACTGTGCAGCAATCGCTCAGTACTGACCCTCTGATAGCAGTACTCACCCTCTGACAGTGCAGCACTCCCTCAGTACTGACCCTCTGGCAGTGCAGCTCTCCCTCAGTATTGACTCTCTGACAGTGCAGCACTCCCTCAGTACTGACCCTCTGACAATGCAGCACTCCCTCAGTACTGACCCGCTGACAATGCAGCACGCCCTCAGTACTGACTCTCTGACAGTGCAGCACTCCCTCAGTACAGAACCTCTGACAGTCCAGCACTCCCTCAGTACTGACGCTCCGACAGTGCAGAACTCCCTCAGTACTGACCCTCTGACAGTGCAGCACTCCCTCAGTACTGACCCTCCAACAGTCCAGCACTCCCTCAGGACTTTCCCTCTGACAGTCCAGCTCTCCCTCAGTACTGACCCTCTGACAGTGCAGCACTCCCTCTGTACTGACCCTCTGACAGTGCAGCACTATCTCAGTACTGCTGACAGTGCATCAGTCCCTCAGTACTGACCCTCTGACAGTGCAGCACTCCCTCAGTATTGACACTCTGACAGTGCAGCACTCCCTCACTACTGACCCTCTGACAATGCAGCACTCCCTCAGTACGGACCCTCTGACAGTGCAGCATTCCCTTAGTATTGACAGTCTGACAGTGCAGCACTCGCTCAGTACTGACTCTCTGACAGTGCAGCACTCCCTCAGTACTGACACTCTGACAGTGCATCACCAGCTCAGTACTGACACACTGACAGTGCAGCACTCCCTCAGTACTGACTCTCTGACAGTGCAGCACTCCCTCAGTACTGACCCTCTGACGTTGCAGCATTCCTTCAGTACTGACCCTCTGACAGTGCGGCGCTCCCCCAGTACTGACCCTCCGACAGTGCAGCATTCCCTCAGTACTGACCATCTGACAGTGCAGCACTCCCTCAGTACGACCCTCCAACAGTCCAGCAGTCCCTCAGTACTGACCCGCTGACAGTCCAGCACTCCCTCAGTACTGACCCTCTGACAGTGCAGCACTCCATCAGTACTGACCTTCTGGCAGCACAGCACTCCCTCAGTACTGACCCTCTGACAATGCAGGACTCCCTCAGGACTGACCCTCTGACAGTGCAGCACTCCCTCAGTACTGACACTCTGACAGTGCAGCACTCCCTCAGTATTGACCCTCTGACAGTTTAGAACTCCCTCAGTACTTACGCTCTGACAGTGCAGCACTCCCTCAGTACTGACCCTCCAACAGTCCAGCACTCCCTCAGTACTGACACTCTGACAGTGCAGTACTCCCTCAGTACTGACCCTCTGACAGTGCAGCATTCCCTCAGTACTAACCCTCTGACAATGCAGCACTCCCTCAGTATTGACCCTCTGACAGTGCAACACTCCCTCAGTACTGACCCTCTGGCAGAGCAGCACTCCCTCAGTATTGACTCTCTGACAGTCCAGGACTCCGTCAGTACTGTCCCTCTGACAGTGCAGCACTCCATCAGTACTGACGCTCTGACAGTGCAGTACTCCCTCAGTACTGACCTTCTGGCAGCACAGCACTCCCTCAGTACTGACCCTCTGACAATGCAGCACTCCCTCAGTATTGACCCTCTGACAGTGCAGCACTCCCTCAGTACTGAACTTCTGGCAGCACAGCACTCCCTCAGTACTGGTGACAGTGCAGTACTCCCTCAGTACTGACCCTCTGACAGTGCAGTACTCCCTCAGTACTGACCTTCTGGCAGCACAGCACTCCCTCAGTACTGACCCTCTGACAATGCAGCACTCCCTCAGTATTGACCCTCTGACAGTGCAACACTCCCTCAGTACTGACCCTCTGGCAGAGCAGCACTCCCTCAGTATTGACCCTCTGACAGTGCAGCACTCCATCAGTACTTGTGACAGTGCAGCACTCCCTCAGTACTGACCCACTTAAAGTGCAGCACTCCCTCAGTACTGACTCTCTGACAGAGCAGCATTCCCTCAGTACTGATCCCCTGACAGTGCAGCACTCCCTCAGTATTGACCCTCTGAGAGTGAAGCACTCACTCAGTACTGACCCTCTGACAGTGCAGCACTCCCTCAGAACTGACTCTCTGACAGTGCAGCACTCCCTCAGTACTGACCCTCTGACAGGGCAGCACTCCCTCAGTACTGACCCGCTGACAGTGCAGCACTCCCTCGGTACTGACCCTCTGACAGTGCAGCACTCCCTCAGTACTGATTATCCAACAGTGCAACACTCCCTCAGTACTGTCCCTGTGACAGTGCAGCATTCCCTCAGTACTGATCTTCCAACAGTGCAGCACTCCCTCAGTACTGATCCTCTGACTGTGCAGCAATCGCTCAGTACTGACCCTCTGATAGCAGTACTCACCCTCTGACAGTGCAGCACCCCCTCAGTACTGACCCTCTGACAGTGCAGCACTCCCTCAGTACTGACCCTCTGGCAGTGCAGCACTCCCTCAGTATTGACTCTCTGACAGTGCAGCACTCCCTCAGTACTGACCCTCTGACAATGCAGCACTCCCTCAGTACTGACCCGCTGACAGTGCAGCACGTCCTCAGTACTGACTCTCTGACAGTGCAGCACTCCCTCAGTACAGAACCTCTGACAGTCCAGCACTCCCTCAATACTGACCCTCTGACAGTGCTGCACTCCATCAGTACTGACCCTTTGACATTGCAGCACTCCCTCAGTACTGACCCTCTGACAGTGCAGCACTCACTCAGTACCTACCCTCTGACAGTGCAGCACTCCCTCAGTACTGATCCTCTGACAGTGCAGCACTCTCTCAGTACTGACCCTCTGACAGTGCAGCACTCCATCGGTACTGACCCCCTGACAGTGCAGCACTCCCTCAGTGTTTACCCTCTGACAGTGCGACGCTCCCCCAGAACTGACGCTCCGACAGTGCAAGCATTCCCTCAGTACTCACCATCTGACAGTGCAGCACTCCCTCAGTACTGACCCTCCAACAGTCCAGCACTCCCTCAGGACTTTCCCTCTGACAGTCCAGCTCTTCCTCAGTACTGACCCTCTGACAGTGCAGCACTCCCTCTGTACTGACGTTGTGACAGCAGTACTGACCATTTGACAGTGCACCACTCCATCAGTACTGACCTTCTGGCAGCACAGCACTCCTTCAGCACTGACCCTCTGACAGTGCAGCACTATCTCAGTACTGCTGACAGTGCATCAGTCCCTCAGTACTGAACCTCTGACAGTGCAGCACTCCCTCAGTACTGACCCTCTGACAGTGCAGCATTCCCTCAGTACCGACCCTCTGACAGTGCAGCACTCCCTCAGTACTGATCCTCTGACAGTGCAGCACTACCTCAGTACTGACCCTCTGACAGTTCAGCATTCCCTCAGGACTGACACTCTTACAGTGCAGCATTCCCTCAGTATTGACCCTCTGAAAGTGCAGCACTCCCTCAGTACTGACGTTGTGACAGCAGTACTGACCATTTGACAGTGCAGCACTCCATCAGTACTGACCTTCTGGCAGCACAGCACTCCCTCAGTACTGACCGTCTGACAGTGCAGCACTCCCTCAGTACTGACCGTCTGACAGTGCAGCACTCCCTCAGTCCTGACACTCTGAAAGTGCAGCACTCACTCAGTACTGACCCTCTGACAGTGCAGCACTCCTTCAGCACTGACCGTCTGACAGTGCAGCACTATCTCAGTACTGCTGACAGTGCATCAGTCCCTCAGTACTGACCCTCTGGCAGAGCAGCACTCCCTCAGTATTGACTCTCTGACAGTGCAGCACTCCCTCAGTACTGACCCTCTGACAGTGCAGCACTCCCTCAGTACTGACACTCTGACAGTGCAGCACTCCCTTAGTATTGACACTCTGACAGTGCAGCACTCCCTCAGTACTGACTCTCTGACAGTGCAGCACTCCCTCAGTACTGACACTCTGACAGTGCATCACCAGCTCAGTACTGACCCACTGACAGTGCAGCACTCCCTCAGTACTGACTCTCTGACAGTGCAGCACTCCCTCAGTACTGACCCTCTGACAGTGCAGCACTCCCTCAGTCCTGACCCTCTGACAGTGCAGCACTCCCTCAGTACTGACTCTCTGACAATGCAGCACTCCCTCAGTGCTGACCCTCTGACAGTGCAGCACTCCCTCAATACTGACCCTCTGACAGTGCAGCACTCCCTCAGTACTGAACCTCTGACAGTGCAGCACTCCCTCAGTACTGACTCTCTGACAATGCAGCACTCCCTCAGTACTGACGCTCTGACAGTGCAGCACTCCCTCAGTACTGACCATCTCACAGTGCGGCACTCCTCAGTACTGGCCCTCTGACAGTGCAGCACTCCCTCAATACTGACCCTCTGACAGTGCAGCACTCCCTCAGTACTGACCCTCTGATAGTGCAGCACTCCCTCAATACTGACCCTCTGACAGTGCAGCACTCACTCAATACTGACCCACTGATAGTGCAGCACTCCCTCAATACTGACCCCCTCACAGTGCAGCACTCCCTCAGTACTGACCCTCTGACAGTGCAGCACTCCCTCAGTACTGACCCTCTGACAGTGCAACGCTCCCTCAGTATTGACCCTCTGACAGTGCAGCACCCCCTCAGTACTGATCCTCTGACAGTGCAGCACTCCCGCAGTACTGACCCTCCGACAGTGCAGCACTCCCTCAGTACTGACCCTCTGACAGTGCTTCACTTCCTCAGTACAGTCCCATTGACAGTGCAGCACTCCCTCAGTACTGACCCTCAGGCAGTGCAGCACTCGCTCAGTACTGACACTCTGACAGTGCAGCACTCCCTCAGTATTGACCCTCTGACAGTGCAGCACCCCCTCAGTACTGACCCTCTGACATTGCAGCACTACCTCAGTCCTGTCCCTGTGACAGTGCAGCACTCCCTCAGTACTAACCCACTGACAGTGCAGCACTCCCTCAGTACTGACCCTCTGACAGTGCAGGACTCCCTCAGGACTGACCCCCTGACAGTGCAGCACTCCCTCAGTACTGACTCTCTGACAATGCAGGACTTACCGCCCGGTGAGTCTGACCTCAGTGGTTGGTAAGCTGATGGAGAGGCTTCTGAGGGACAAGATTTACGAGCATTTGGAGAGGTTTGACATGATCAGGAATAGTCAGCATGGATTTGTCAAGGGCAGGTCGTGCCTTACGAGCCTAGTTGAGTTCTTCGATAATGTGACTGAACACATTGACGAAGGAAGTGCCGTGGACGTAGTGTACATGGACTTCAGCAAGGCTTTTGATAAGGTCCCCCATGCAAGACTTCTTGAGAAGGTGAGAGGGCATGGGATCCAAGGGCCTTTGGCCTTGTGGATCCAGAACTGGCTTGCCTGCAGAAGGCAGAGAGTGGTTGTGGATGGGTCCTTTTCGGAATGGAGGTCAGTCACCAGTGGGGTAACCCAGGGATCTGTTCTGGGACCCTTGCTGTTTGTCATTTTCATAAATGACCTGGATGAGGAAGTGGAGGGATGGGTTAGCAAGTTCGCTGATGACACGAAGGTCGGCGGTGTTGTGGATGGTCTGGAAGGATGTCAAAAGTTGCAGCAGGACATAGATAGGATGCAGGAATGGGCGGAGAAGTGGCAGATGGACTTCAACGCGGATAAATGTGTAGTGGTCCATTTCGGCAGAACCAACGGGATGAACGAGTACACTATTAAGGGCAGGGGTCTTAGTAGCATTGAAGAGCAGAAGGATCTCGGGGTCCGGGTTCACAGGACTCTTAAATCGGCCTCGCAGGTGGAGGAGGTGGTCAAGAAGGCGTATGGTGTACTGGCCTTCATTAATCGAGGGATTGAGTTTAGGAGTCGTGAGGTAATGCTGCAACTTTACAGGACCCTCGTCAGGCCTCATTTGGAGTACTGTGCGCAGTTCTGGTCGCCTCACTATAGGAAAGACGTAGAAGCTATTGAAAGGGTGCAGAGGAGATTTACAAGGATGTTGCCTGGACTGGGAGGCATGCCTTATGAAGATAGGTTGAGGGAGCTGGGACTCTTTTCCCTGGAGAGGCGAAGGTTGAGAGGCGACCTGATAGAAGTTTATAAAATGTTGAGAGGAATAGATAGGGTGGACTCTCAGAGGCTATTTCCCCGGGGTGAAATGGTCGCTACGAGAGGACACAGATTTAAGGTGCGGGGAGGGAAGTACAGAGGTGATGTTAGGGGTAAGTTTTTCACTCAGAGGGTAGTGAGTGATTGGAATCGGCTGCCGTCGTCGGTGGTGGAGGCGAACTCGCTGGGGTCTTTTAAAAGACTTCTGGATGAGTATATGGGGTTTAATGGGATTGGGGGTTATAGATAGGTCAATAGATTGGTGGGGTTGATGTGATCGGCGCAACTCGAGCGCCGAAGGGCCTGTTTGTGCTGTAATGTTCTATGTTCTACAGTGAGGAGTGAGATTATTTATCGGAATGTTACAGTGAGGGATGTACCAGTGTTACAGTGAGGGGTGAGATTATTTATCGGAGTCTTATAGTGAGGGATATATCAGTGTTACAGTGAGGAGTGAGATTATGTATCGGAGTTTTATAGTGAGGGATGTATCAGTGTTACAGTGAGGGGTGAGATTATTTATCGGAGTGTTACAGTGAGGGATGTATCAGTGTTACAGTGAGGGGTGAGATTATTTATTGGAGTGTTACAGTGAGGGATGTATCAGTGTTACAGTGAGGAGTGAGATTATTTATTGGAGTGTTACATAGTGGATATATCAGTGTTACAGTGAGGGGTGATGTTATTTATCGGAGTGTTACATTGAGGGATATATCAGTGTTACAGTGAGGGGTGAGGTTATTTATCGGAGTGTTACAGTGAGGGATATATCAGTGTTACAGTGAGGGGTGAGGTTATTTATCGGAATGTTACAGTGAGGGATATATCAGTGTTGCAGTGAGGAGAGAGGTTATTTATCGGAGTGTTTCAGTGAGGGATATATCAGTGTTACACTGAGGGGTGAGATTATTTATCGGAGTGTTACAGTGAGGGATATATCAGTGTTACAGTGAGGGGTGAGATTATTTATTGGAGTGTTATAGTGAGGGATATATCAGTGTTACTGTGAGGGGTGAGGTTATTTATCGGAGTGTTACAGTGAGGGATATATCAGTGTTACAGTGAGGGGTGAGATTATTTATCGGTGTGTTTACAGTGAGGGATATATCAGTGTTACAGTGAGGGGAAAGGTTATTTATCGAAATGTTACAGTGAGGGATATAACAGTGTTACAGTGAGGGGTGAGGTTATTTATCGGAGTGTTATAGTGAGGGATGTATCAGTGTTACAGTGAGGAGTGAGATTATTTATTGGAGTGTTACAGTGAGGGATATATCAGTGTTACCGTGAGGGGTGAGATTATTTATCGGAGTGTTACAGTGAGGGATATATCAGTGTTACAGTGAGGGGTGAGATTATTTATCGGTGTGTTACAGTACGGGATATATCAGTGTTACAGTGAGGAGTGAGATTATTTATTGGAGTGTTACAGTGAGGGATATATCATTGTTACAGTGAGGGGTGAGGTTATTTATCGGAATGTTACAGTGAGGGATATATCAGTGTTTAAGTGAGGGGTGAGGTTATTTATCGGAATGTTACAGTGAGGGATGTATCAGTGTTACAGTGAGGGGTGAGTTTATTTATCGGAATGTTACAGTGAGGGATACATCAGTGTTACAGTGAGCGGTGAGATTATTTATCGGAGTGTTACAGTGAGGGATATATCAGTGTTCCAGTGAGGAGTGAGATTATTTATCGGAGTGTTACAGTGAGGGATATATCAGTGTTACAGTGAGGAGTGAGATTATTTATAGGAGTGTTACAGTGAGGGATGCATCAGTGTTACAGTGAGGAGTGAGTTTATTTATCGGAGTCTTATAGTGAGGGATGTATCAGTGTTACAGTGAGGAATGAGATTATTTATCGGAGTGTTACAGTGAGGGATATATCAGTGTTACAGTGAGGAGTGAGATTATTTATCGGAGTCTTATAGTGAGGGATGTATCAGTGTTACAGTGAGGAGTGAGATTATTTATCGGTGTGTTACAGTGAGGGATATATCAGTGTTACAGTGAGGAGTGAGATTATTTATCGGAGTGTTACAATGAGGGATATATCAGTGTTACAGTGAGGAGTTAGATTATTTATCGGTGTGTTACAGTGAGGGATATATCAGTGTTACAGTGAGGGGTGAGGTTATTTATCGGAATGTTACAGTGAGGGATATGTCAGTGTTACAGTGAGGGGTGAGGTTATTTATCGGAATGTTACAGTGAGGGATGTATCAGTGTTACAGTGAGCGGTGAGATTATTTATCGGAGTGTTACAGTGAGGGATATATCAGTGTTACAGTGAGGGGTGAGATTATTTATCGGAGTGTTACAGTGAGGGATATATCAGTGTTACACATATTAAGCAAAGATTTATCATATTAAGCAAAGATTTATGGAGTTGGGGTGGAAACTAAAGGCCAAGTCTGGAAGAGTAGTTATATCCGGACTCTTGCCTGTGCCACGGGATAGTTTAGAGAGGAATAGAGAGAGGGAAAGTTTGAACTCGTGGCTGAGGGGATGGTGCAGGAGGGAGGGGTTCAGGTACTTAAGCAATTGGGGCTCATTCTGGGGAAGGTGGGACCTCTATATGAGTGATGGTCTACACCTGAACCAGAGGGGAATCAATATCCTGGGGGGTAAATTTGCAAAGGCTATGCGGGGAGGTTTAAACTGATTTGGAGGGGGGGTGGGATCTTGAGTAGAGGCGGTGAAAGTGAGGGAGGCATAGATGGGGAATGCAAGGCATGGCGTAGTGGGGGTGGGGCGGAGCAGGGTTTGAAATGCATGTGCTTTAATACTTTAAAGGTAGGGGAGGACCGCAGGAAATATGGGAGGGAGGTTAGACAGGGGGTGGAGAAGGGAAATGCCCAGACTGAGGGGCTGAAGTGTGTATATTTTAATGCAAGGAGTATAGTAAATAAGGTGGATGAGCTTAGGGCGTGGATAGCTGCTTGGGAATGTGATGTGGTGGCCATTACGGAGACTTGGATGTCTCAGGGACAGGACTGGGTACTTCAGGTGCCAGGTTTCAGATGTTTCAGGAAGGACAGGGAGGCTGGCAGAAGAGGTGGTGGAGTGGCACTGTTAATCAGGGACAGTGTCATGGCTGCAGAGAAAGAGGATGCCGTGGAGGGACTTTCTACAGAGTCTCTGTGGGTGGAAGTTACGAACAGCAAAGGGTCGAAAACTTTGCTGGGTGTATTCTATAGGCCGCCCAATAGTGACAGGGAAGTTGAAGTGCAGATAGGGAACCAGATTCTGGAGAAATGTATTAAAAACAGAGTTGTCGTGATGGGAGACTTCAATTTCCCAAACATCGACTGGAATAACCCTAGAGTAAGGGGTTTGGCTGGAGAGGAGTTTGTTAGGTGTGTTCAGGAAGGTTTCCTGACACAGTATGTGGCCAAGCCTACGAGGGGAGAGGCTGTACTTGACCTGGTACTGGCGAATGAACCAGGGCAGGTGATGGATCTCTCGGTAGGAGAGCATCTTGGGAATGGTGACCATAATTCTATCTCCTTCACAATTGCATTGGAACGAGATAGGATCAGGCAGGCTAGGAAGGTGTTTGTCTGGAGTAAGGGGAGATACGAAGAAGTCAGGAAGTTACTTGGACAAATAAACTGGAAGGAGGCATTCTTAGGGAAAAGTACCGAAGGAAGGTGGCGGATATTCAAGGAATGTTTGTCTGGCGCTCTGCATGACAATGTTCCGATGAGACAAGGGGGTTTTGGTAGGTCGCGGGAACCATGGTGCACGAAGGCTGTGTTGAACCTAGTCAGGAGGAAAAGGAAGGTGTACAAAAGGTTCAGGGAACTAGGAGAGGTTAAGGATCTTGAAGAATATAAGGACTGTAGAAAGGAGGTTAAAAGGGAAATTAGGAGAGCCAGAAGGGGTCATGAGAAGACCTTGGTGGGTAAGATTAAGGAAAATCCCAAGGCCTTCTATAAATATGTGAAAGGTAAAAGGGTGAGAAGGGAAAGGATAGGACCGATAAAAGGTGAAGGGGGAAAGGTCTGTGTAGAACCAGAAGAAATGGCGGAGGTGCTTAATGAGTACTTTGCCTCAGTATTCACAGTGGAAGCTGATTTGGGAGATCTTGCTATGGACTTGCAGCAGGTGGAAAAGATTGAGTACGTGGACATTTAGGAGGAGGATGTGTTAGAACTTTTGAATTCTATCAAAATAGATAAGTCGCCGGGACCAGATGGGATGTACCCCAGGATACTGTGGGAGGCCAGGGAAGTGATTGCAGAGCCCCTGGCGATGATCTTTGCGTCGTCAATGGAGACGGGAGAGGTTCCAGAAGATTGGAGGATTGCGGATGTAGTCCCTATTTTCAAGAAAGGGAACAGAGATAGCCCGGGAAATTACCGCCCGGTGAGTCTGACCTCAGTGGTTGGTAAGCTGATGGAGAGGCTTCTGAGGGACAAGATTTACGAGCATTTGGAGAGGTTTGACATGATCAGGAATAGTCAGCATGGATTTGTCAAGGGCAGGTCGTGCCTTACGAGCCTAGTTGAGTTCTTCGATAATGTGACTGAACACATTGACGAAGGAAGTGCCGTGGACGTAGTGTACATGGACTTCAGCAAGGCTTTTGATAAGGTCCCCCTTGCAAGACTTCTTGAGAAGGTGAGAGGGCATGGGATCCAAGGGCCTTTGGCCTTGTGGATCCAGAACTGGCTTGCCTGCAGAAGGCAGAGAGTGGTTGTGGATGGGTCTTTTTCGGAATGGAGGTCAGTCACCAGTGGGGTGCCCCAGGGATCTGTTCTGGGACCCTTGCTGTTTGTCATTTTCATAAATGACCTGGATGAGGAAGTGGAGGGATGGGTTAGCAAGTTCGCTGATGACACGAAGGTCGGCGGTGTTGTGGATGGTCTGGAAGGATGTCAAAAGTTGCAGCAGGACATAGATAGGATGCAGGAATGGGCGGAGAAGTGGCAGATGGACTTCAACGCGGATAAATGTGTAGTCGTCCATTTCGGCAGAACCAACGGGATGAACGAGTACACTATCAAGGGCAGGAGTCTTAGTAGCGTTGAAGAGCAGAAGGATCTCGGGGTCCGGGTCCACAGGACTCTTAAATCGGCCTCGCAGGTGGAGGAGGTGGTCAAGAAGGCGTATGGTGTACTGGCCTTCATTAATCGAGGGATTGAGTTTAGGAGTCGGGAGGTAATGCTGCAACTTTACAGGACCCTTGTCAGGCCTCATTTGGAGTACTGTGCGCAGTTCTGGTCGCATCACTATAGGAAAGATGTAGAAGCTATTGAAAGGGTGCAGAGGAGATTTACAAGGATGTTGCCTGGACTGGGAGGCATGCCTTATGAAGATAGGTTGAGGGAGCTGGGACTCTTTTCCCTGGAGAGGCGAAGGTTGAGAGGCGACCTGATAGAAGTTTATAAAATGTTGAGAGGAATCGATAGGGTGGACTCTCAGAGGCTATTTCCCCGGGTTGAAATGGTCGCTACGAGAGGACACAGATTTAAGGTGCGGGGAGGGAAGTACAGAGATGATGTTAGGGGTAAGTTTTTCACTCAGAGGGTAGTGAGTGAATGGAATCGGCTGCCGTCGTCGGTGGTGGAGGCGAACTCGCTGGGGTCTTTTAAAAGACTTCTAGATGAGTATATGGGGTTTAATGGGATTGGGGGTTATAGATAGGTCTATAGATTGGTGGGGTTGATGTGATCGGCGCAACTCGAGGGCCGAAGGGCCTGTTTGTGCTGTAATGTTCTATGTTCTACAGTGAGGAGTGAGATTATTTATCGGAGTGTTACAGTGAGGGATGTATCAGTGTTACAGTGAGGAGTGAGATTATGTATCGGAGTGTTACAGTGAGGGATGTATCAGTGTTACAGTGAGGAGTGAGATTATTTATCGGAGTGTTACAGTGAGGGATGTATCAGTGTTACAGTGAGGGGTGAGATTATTTATCGGAGTCTTACAGTGAGGAGTGAGATTATGTCTCGGAGTTTTATAGTGAGGGATGTATCAGTGTTACAGTGAGGGGTGAGATTATTTATCGGAGTGTTACAGTGAGGGATGTATCAGTGTTACAGTGAGGGGTGAGATTATTTATTGGAGTGTTACAGTGAGGGATGTATCAGTGTTACAGTGAGGAGTGAGATTATTTATCGGAGTGTTACAGTGAGGGATGTATCAGTGTTACAGTGAGGGGTGAGATTATATATCGGAGTGTTACAGTGAGGGATATATCAGTGTTACACGGAGGAGTGAGAGTATTTATCGGAGTGTTACAGTGAGGGATATATCAGTGTTACAGTGAGGAGTGAGGTTATTTATCGGAGTGTTACAGTGAGGGATATATCAGTGTTACAGTGAGGGGTGAGGTTATTTATCGGAGTGTTACAGTGAGGGATATATCAGTGTTACAGTGAGGGGTGAGGTTATTTATCGGAGTGTTACAGTGAGGAATATATCAGTGTTACAGTGAGGGGTGAGGTTATTTATCGGAATGTTACAGTGAGGGATATATCAGTGTTACAGTGAGGAGTGAGATTATTTATCGGAGTGTTACAGTGAGGGATATATCAGTGTTACAGTGAGGGGTGAGATTATTTATTGGAGTGTTATAGTGAGGGATATATCAGTGTTACTGTGAGGGGTGAGGTTATTTATCGGAGTGTTACAGTGAGGGATATATCAGTGTTACAGTGAGGGGTGAGATTATTTATCGGTGTGTTTACAGTGAGGGATATATCAGTGTTACAGTGAGGGGTGAGGTTATTTATCGAAATGTTACAGTGAGGGATATAACAGTGTTACAGTGAGGGTTGAGGTTATTTATCGGAGTGTTACAGTGAGGGATATATCAGTGTTACAGTGAGGGGTGAGATTATTTATCGGTGTGTTACAGTACGGGATATATCAGTGTTACAGTGAGGAGTGAGATTATTTATTGGAGTGTTACAGTGAGGGATATATCAGGGTTACAGTGAGGGGTGAGGTTATTTATCGGAATGTTACAGTGAGGGATATATCAGTGTTTAAGTGAGGGGTGAGGTTATTTATCGGAATGTTACAGTGAGGGATGTATCAGTGTTACAGTGAGGGGTGAGTTTATTTATCGGAATGTTACAGTGAGGGATGCATAAGTGTTACAGTGAGCGGTGAGATTATTTATCGGAGTGTTACAGTGAGGGATATATCAGTGTTACAGTGAGGAGTGAGATTATTTATCGGAGTGTTACAGTGAGGGATATATCAGTGTTACAGTGAGG
Source organism: Prionace glauca (assembly GCA_037974335.1). Lineage (NCBI taxonomy): Eukaryota > Metazoa > Chordata > Chondrichthyes > Carcharhiniformes > Carcharhinidae > Prionace > Prionace glauca. The sequence continues at coordinate 195,354 of JBBMRE010000090.1, read as the reverse complement.
AGTGAGATTATTTATCGGAGTGTTACAGTGAGGGATGTATCAGTGTTACAGTGAGGAGTGAGTTTATTTATCGGAGTCTTATAGTGAGGGATGTATCAGTGTTACAGTGAGGAGTGAGATTATTTATCGGAGTGTTACAGTGAGGGATATATCAGTTTAACAGTGAGGAGTAAGATTATTTATCGGAGTCTTATAGTGAGGGATGTATCAGTGTTACAGTGAGGAGTGAGATTATTTATCGGTGTGTTACAGTGAGGTATATATCAGTGTTACAGTGAGGAGTGAGATTATTTATCGGAGTGTTACAATGAGGGATATATCAGTGTTACAGTGAGGAGTTAGATTATTTATCGGAATGTTACAGTGAGGGATATATCAGTGTTACAGTGAGGGGTGAGATTATTTATCGGAGTGTAACAGTGAGGGATGTATCAGTGTTAAAGTGAGGAGTGAGTTTATTTATCGGAGTCTTATAGTGACGGGTGTATCAGTGTTACAGTGAGGAGTGAGATTATTTATCGGAGTGTTACAGTGAGGGATATATCAGTGTTACAGTGAGGAGTGAGATTATTTATCGGAGTTTTATAGTGAGGGATGTATCAGTGTTACAGTGAGGAGTGAGATTATTTATCGGTGTGTTACAGTGAGGGATATATCAGTGTTACATTGAGGAGTGAGATTATTTATCGGAGTGTTACAATGAGGGATATATCAGTGTTACAGTGAGGAGTGAGATTATTTATCGGTGTGTTACAGTGAGGGATATATCAGTGTTACATTGAGGAGTGAGATTATTTATCGGAGTGTTACAATGAGGGATATATCAGTGTTACAGTGAGGAGTGAGATTATGTATCGGAGTGTTACAGTGAGGGATGTATCAGTGTTACAGTGAGGAGTGAGATTATTTATCGGAGTGTTACAGTGAGGGATGTATCAGTGTTACAGTGAGGGGTGAGATTATTTATCGGAGTGTTACAGTGAGGGATGTATCAGTGTTACAGTGAGGGGTGAGATTATTTATTGGAGTGTTACAGTGAGGGATGTATCAGTGTTACAGTGAGGAGTGAGATTATTTATCGGAGTGTTACAGTGAGGGATGTATCAGTGTTACAATGAGGGGTGAGATTATATATCGGAGTGTTACAGTGAGGGATATATCAGTGTTACACGGAGGAGTGAGAGTATTTATCGGAGTGTTACAGTGAGGGATATATCAGTGTTACAGTGAGGAGTGAGGTTATTTATCGGAGTGTTACAGTGAGGGATATATCAGTGTTACAGTGAGGGGTGAGGTTATTTATCGGAGTGTTACAGTGAGGGATATATCAGTGTTACAGTGAGGGGTGAGGTTATTTATCGGAGTGTTACAGTGAGGGATATATCAGTGTTACAGTGAGGGGTGAGGTTATTTATCGGAATGTTACAGTGAGGGATATATCAGTGTTACAGTGAGGAGTGAGATTATTTATCGGAGTGTTACAGTGAGGGATATATCAGTGTTACAGTGAGGGGTGAGATTATTTATTGGAGTGTTATAGTGAGGGATATATCAGTGTTACTGTGAGGGGTGAGGTTATTTATCGGAGTGTTACAGTGAGGGATATATCAGTGTTACAGTGAGGGGTGAGATTATTTATCGGTGTGTTTACAGTGAGGGATATATCAGTGTTACAGTGAGGGGTGAGGTTATTTATCGAAATGTTAGTGAGGGATATAACAGTATTACAGTGAGGGTTGAGGTTATTTATCGGAGTGTTACAGTGAGGGATATATCAGTGTTACAGTGAGGGGTGAGATTATTTATCGGTGTGTTACAGTACGGGATATATCAGTGTTACAGTGAGGAGTGAGATTATTTATTGGAGTGTTGCAGTGAGGGATATATCAGGGTTACAGTGAGGGGTGAGGTTATTTATCGGAATGTTACAGTGAGGGATATATCAGTGTTTAAGTGAGGGGTGAGGTTATTTATCGGAATGTTACAGTGAGGGATGTATCAGTGTTACAGTGAGGGGTGAGTTTATTTATCGGAATGTTACAGTGAGGGATGCATAAGTGTTACAGTGAGCGGTGAGATTATTTATCGGAGTGTTACAGTGAGGGATATATCAGTGTTACAGTGAGGAGTGAGATTATTTATCGGAGTGTTACAGTGAGGGATATATCAGTGTTACAGTGAGGAGTGAGATTATTTATCGGAGTGTTACAGTGAGGGATGTATCAGTGTTACAGTGAGGAGTGAGTTTATTTATCGGAGTCTTATAGTGAGGGATGTATCAGTGTTACAGTGAGGAGTGAGATTATTTATCGGAGTGTTACAGTGAGGGATATATCAGTTTTACAGTGAGGAGTAAGATTATTTATCGGAGTCTTATAGTGAGGGATGTATCAGTGTTACAGCGAGGAGTGAGATTATTTATCGGTGTGTTACAGTGAGGTATTGCTGCAGCTGTATAGGGCATTGGTGAGGCCGCAGCTGGAGTACTGTGTGCAGTTTTGGGCGCCGCACCTGCGCAAGGATGTTTTGGCCCTGGAGGGAGTGCAGAGGAGGTTTACTCGGCTGATACCGGAGTTGAGGGGATTGAGCTATGAGGAGAGGCTGAATAAACTAGGCTTGTACTCGTTAGAGTTTAGAAGAATGAGGGGAGATCTCATTGAGACGTATAAGATGATGAATGGGATGGATAGGATAGAGGTGGAGAGACTGTTCCCGCTCAAAAAAGACAGTAGGACTAGGGGGCACAGCCTCAAGATAAAGGGGGGGCGGTTTAGAACAGAGTTGAGGAGGAACTTCTTCACTCAAAGGGTGGTGAATCTCTGGAATTCTCTGCCCGTTGAAGTGGTGGAGGCTGCCTCGCTAAATATTTTTAAGAAACGGGTTGATGGGTTTTTGATAAGAGAAGGGATTAAGGGTTATGGGGAGAGGGCGGGAAGGTGGAGCTGAGTCGCGACAGATCAGCCATGATCTTATTGAATGGCGGGGCAGGCTCGAAAGGCCAGATGGCCTACTCCTGCTCCTATTTCTTATGTTCTTATGTTCTTATGTTCTTATATATCAGTGTTACAGTGAGGAGTGAGATTATTTATCGGAGTGTTACAATGAGGGATATATCAGTGTTACAGTGAGGAGTTAGATTATTTATCGGAATGTTACAGTGAGGGATATATCAGTGTTACAGTGAGGGGTGAGATTATTTATCGGAGTGTAACAGTGAGGGATGTATCAGTGTTAAAGTGAGGAGTGAGTTTATTTATCGCAGTCTTATAGTGAGGGGTGTATCAGTGTTACAGTGAGGAGTGAGATTATTTATCGGAGTGTTACAGTGAGGGATATATCAGTGTTACAGTGAGGAGTGAGATTATTTATCGGAGTTTTATAGTGAGGGATGTATCAGTGTTACAGTGAGGAGTGAGATTATTTATCGGTGTGTTACAGTGAGGGATATATCAGTGTTACATTGAGGAGTGAGATTATTTATCGGAGTGTTACAATGAGGGATATATCAGTGTTACAGTGAGGAGTGAGATTATTTATCGGTGTGTTACAGTGAGGGATATATCAGTGTTACATTGAGGAGTGAGATTATTTATCGGAGTGTTACAATGAGGGATATATCAGTGTTACAGTGAGGAGTTAGATTATTTATCGGAATGTTACAGTGAGGGATGTATCAGTGTTACAGTGAGGAGTGAGATTATTTATTGGAGTGTTACAGTGAGGGATATATCAGTGTTACAGTGAGGAGTGAGATTATTTATTGGAGTGTTACAGTGAGGGATATATCAGTGTTACAGTGAGGAGTGATGTTATTTCTTGGAGGGTTACAGTGAGGGATATATCAGTGTTACAGTGAGGGGTGAGGTTATTTATCGGAGTGTTACAGTGAGGGATGTATCAGTGTTACAGTGAGGGTTGAGGTTATTTATCGGAATCTTACAGTGACGGATGTATCCGTGTTACAGTGAGGGATATAACAGTGTTACAGTGAGGGGTGAGGTTATTTATCGGAATGTTACAGTGAGGGATGTATCAGTGTTACAGTGAGGGGTGAGATTATTTATCGGAGTGTTACATAGTGGATATGTCAGTGTTACAGTGAGGGGTGATATTATTTATCGGAATGATATAGTGAGGAATATATCAGTGTTACAGTGAGGAGTGAGATTATATATCGTAGTGTCACATTGAGGGATCTATCAGTGTTACTGTGAGGGGTGAGTTTATTTATCGGAGTGTTTACAGTAGGGGATATATCAGTGTTACAGTGAGGAGTGATATTATTTGTTGGAGTGTTACAGTGAGGGATATATCGGTGTTACAGTGAGGGGTGAGGTTATTTATCGGAGTGTTACAGTGAGGGTATATCAGTGTTACAGTGAGGAGTGAGATTATTTATCGGAGTGTTACAGTGAGGGATATATCGGTGTTACAGTGAGGGGTGAGGTTATTTATCGGAGTGTTACAGTGAGGGATATATCACTGTTACAGTGAGGAGTGAGGTTATTTATCGGAGTGTTACAGTGAGGGATGTATCAGTGTTACAGTGACGGGTGAGATTATTTAGTGGAGTGTTATAGTGAGGGATATATCAGTGTTACAGTGAGGATTGAGATTATTTATCGGAGTGTTACAGTGAGGGATATATCAGTGTTACAGTGAGGAGTGAGATTATTTATCAGAGTGTTACAGTGAGGGATGTATCAGTGTTACAGTGAGGGGTGAGATTATTTATCGGAGTGTTACAGTGAGGGATATATCAGTGTTACAGTGAGGAGTGAGATTATTTATCGGAGTGTTACAGTGAGGGATATATCAGTGTTACACTGAGGGGTGAGATTATTTATCGGTGTGTTACAGTAGGGGATATATAAGTTTTACACTGAGGAGTGAGATTATTTATCGGAGTGTTACAGTGAGGGATATATCAGTGTTACCGTGAGGGTTGAGGTTATTTATCGGAATCTTACAGTGACGGATGTATCAGTGTTACAGTGAGGGATAAAACAGTGTTACACATAGGTCTATAGATTGGTGGGGTTGATGCTATAGGCGCAACTCGAGGGCACCCCGTCAGTACTGATCCTCTGAAAGTGAAGCACTCCCTCAGTACTGACCCTCTGACAGTGCGGCGCTCCCCCAGAACTGACCCTCTGACAGTGCAGCACTCCCTCAGTACTGATCCTCTGACAGTGCAGCACTCCCTCAGTACTGACCCTCTCACAGTGCGGCGCTCCCCCAGTACTGACCCTCTGACAGTGCAGCACTCCCTCAGTACTGACCATCTGACAGTGCAGCACTCCCTCAGTACTGACCCTCCAACAGTCCAGCACTGCCTCAGTACTGAACCTCTGAAATTGCAGCACTCCCTCAGTACCGACCCTCTGACAGTGCAGCACTCCCTCAGTACTGACCCTCTGACAGTGCAGCACTCCCTCAGTACTGACACTCCAACAGTCCAGCACTCCCTCAGTACTGACACTCCAACAGTCCAGCACTCCCTCAGTACTGAACCTCTGACAGTGCAGTAATCCCTCAGTACTGACCCTCTGACAGTGCAGCACTCCCTCAGGACTGAACCGCTGATAGTGCAGCACTCCCTCAGTACTGACTCTCTGACAGTGCAGCACTCCCTCAGTACTGATCCTCTGACAGTGCAGCACTCCCGCAGTACTGACCCTCCGACAGTGCAGCACTCCCTCAGTACTGTCGTTCTGACAGCAGTACTGAACCTCTGACAGTGCAGCACTTCCTCAGTACTGACAATTTCACAGTGCGGCATTCCCTCAGTACTGACCCTCTGACAGTGCAGCACTCCCTCAATACTGACCGTCTGACATTGCAGCACTCCCTCATTACAGACCCTCTGACAGTGCAGCGCTCCCTCAGTACTGACCCTCTGGCAGCACAGCACTCCCTCAGTACTGCTGACAGTGCAGCAATTCCTCAGTACAGTCCCTCTGACAGTGCAGCACTCCCTCAGTACTGATCCTCTGACAGTGCAGCACTCCCTCAGTACTGACCCTCTGACAGTGGGGCACTCCCTCAGTACTGACCCTCTGACAGTGCAGCACTCCCTCAGTACTGACCCTCTGACAGTGCGGCGCTCCCCCAGTACTGACCCTCCGACAGTGCAGCATTCCCTCTGTACTGACCATCTGACAGTGCAGCACTCCCTCAGTACTGACCCTCCAACAGTCCAGCACTCCCTCAGTACTGACCCTCTGACATTGCAGCACTCCCTCAGTACTGACCCTCTGACAGTGCGCTGCTCCCCCAATACTGACCCTCCGACAGTGCAGCATTCCCTCAGTACTGACCATCTGACAGTGCAGCACTCCCTCAGCACTGACCCTCCAACAGTCCAGAACTCCCTCAGTACTGACACTCCAACAGTCCAGCACTCCCTCTGTACTGACCCTCTGACAGTGCAGTACTCCCTCAGTACTGACCCTCTGACAGTGCAGCACTCCATCAGTACGAACCCTCTGATAGTGCAGCACTCCCTCTGTACTGACCCTCTGACACTGCAGCACTCCCTCAGTACTGACCCTCTGACAGTGCAGCACTCCCTCAGTACTGACCCTCTGACAGTGCAGCATTCCCTCAGTACTGACTCTCTGACAATGCAGCACTCCCTCAGTACTGACCCTCGGAAAATGTGGCGCTCCCCCAGTACTGACCCTCTGACAGTGCAGCAGTCCCTCAGTACTGACCCTCTGACAGTGCAGCACTCCGTCAGTACCGACCCTCTGACAGTGCCGCACTGCCTCAGTACTGACCCTCTGACAGTGCAGCACTCCCTCAGTACTGACCCTCTGACAGTGCAGCACTCCATCCGTACTGACCCTCTGACAGTGCTGCACTCCCGCAGTACTGGTGACAATGCAGCACTCCCTCAGTACTGACCCTATGACAGTGCAGCACTCCCTCTGTACTGACCCTATGACAGTGCAGCACTCCCTCAGTACTGACTCTCTGAAAGTGCAGCATTTCCTCAGTACTGACCCTCTGACATTACAGCACTCCCTCAGTAGTGACCCTCTGACAGTGCAGCAGTCCCTCAGTACTGACCCTCTGAAAGTGCAGCATTCCCTCAGTACTGTCCCTCTGGCAGCACAGCACTCCCTCAGTACTGGTGACACTGCAGCACTCCCTCAGTACTGACCCTCTGACAGTGCAGCAATTCCTCAGTACCGACCCTCTGACAGTGCAGCACTCCCTCAGTAATGATCCTCTGACAGTGCAGCACTCCCCCAGTACTGACCCTCCGACAGTGCAGCACTCCCTCAGTACTCACCATCTCACAGTGCAGCACTCCCTCAGTCCTGACCCTCTGACAGTGCAGCACTCCCTCAGTACTGACCCTCTGACAGTGCAGCACTCCCTCAGTACTGACCCTCTGACAGTGCAGCACTCCCTCAGTACTGACCCCCGGACAGTGCAGCACTTCCTCAGTACTGACCCTCTGACAGTGCAGCACTCCCTCAGTACTGACCCTCTGACAGTGCAGCACTCCCTCAGTCCTGACCCTCTGACAGTGCAGCACTCCCTCAGTACTGACCCTCTGACAGTGCAGCACTCCCTCAGTACTGACTCTCTGACAATGCAGCACTCCCTCAGTACTGACCCTCTGACAGTGCAGCACTCTCTCAGTACTGACCCCCTGACAGTGCAGCACTCCCTCAGTACTGACCCTCTGACAGTGCAGCACTCCCTCAGTACTGACCCTCTGACAGTGCAGCACTCCCTCAGTACTGACTCTCTGACAATGCAGCACTCCCTCAGTACTGACCCTCTGACAGTGCAGCACTCTCTCAGTACTGACCCACTGACAGTGCAGCACTCCCTCAGTACTGACCCTCTGACAGTGCAGCACTCCCTCAGTACTGACTCTCTGACAATGCAGCACTCCCTCAGTACTGACCCTCTGACAGTGGAGCACTCCCTCAGTACTGACCCTCTGATAGTGCAGCACTCCCTCAATACTGACCCCCTGACAGTGCAGCACTCCCTCAATACTGACCCTCTGACAGTGCAGCACACCCTCAGTACTGACCCTCTGACAGAGCAGCACTCCCAAAGTACTGACCCTCTGATAGTCCAGCACTCTCTCAGGACTGACCCTCTGACAGTGCAGCACTCCCTCAGTACTGACCCTCTGACAGTGCAGCACTCCCAAAGTACTGACCCTCTGACAGTGCAGCACTCCCTCAGTACTGACCCTCTGATAGTGCAGCACTCCCTCAATACTGACCCTCTGACAGTGCAGCACTCCCTCAGTACTGACCCTCTGATAGTGCAGCACTCCCTCAATACTGACCCTCTGACAGTGCAGCACTCCCTCAATACTGACCCTCTGACAGTGCAGCACACCCTCAGTACTGACCCTCTGACAGAGCAGCACTCCCAAAGTACTGACCCTCTGATAGTCCAGCACTCTCTCAGGACTGACCCTCTGACAGTGCAGCACTCCCTCAGTACTGACCCTCTGACAGTGCAGCGCTCCCTCAGTACTGACCCTCTGGCAGCACAGCACTCCCTCAGTACTGCTGACAGTGCAGCAATTCCTCAGTACAGTCCCTCTGACAGTGCAGCACTCCCTCAGTACTGATCCTCTGACAGTGCAGCACTCCCTCAGTACTGACCCTCTGACAGTGGGGCACTCCCTCAGTACTGACCCTCTGACAGTGCAGCACTCCCTCAGTACTGACCCTCTGACAGTGCGGCGCTCCCCCAGTACTGACCCTCCGACAGTGCAGCATTCCCTCTGTACTGACCATCTGACAGTGCAGCACTCCCTCAGTACTGACCCTCCAACAGTCCAGCACTCCCTCAGTACTGACCCTCTGACATTGCAGCACTCCCTCAGTACTGACCCTCTGACAGTGCGCTGCTCCCCCAATACTGACCCTCCGACAGTGCAGCATTCCCTCAGTACTGACCATCTGACAGTGCAGCACTCCCTCAGCACTGACCCTCCAACAGTCCAGCACTCCCTCAGTACTGACACTCCAACAGTCCAGCACTCCCTCTGTACTGACCCTCTGACAGTGCAGTACTCCCTCAGTACTGACCCTCTGACAGTGCAGCACTCCATCAGTACGAACCCTCTGATAGTGCAGCACTCCCTCAGTACTGACCCACTGACAGTGCAGCACTCCCTCAGTACTGACCCTCTGACAGTGCAACACTCTCTCAGTACTGACCCTCTGACACTGCAGCACTCCCTCAGTACTGACCCTCTGACAGTGCAGCACTCCCTCAGTACTGACCCTCTGACAGTGCAGCATTCCCTCAGTACTGACTCTCTGACAATGCAGCACTCCCTCAGTACTGACCCTCGGAAAATGTGGCGCTCCCCCAGTACTGACCCTCTGACAGTGCAGCAGTCCCTCAGTACTGACCCTCTGACAGTGCAGCACTCCGTCAGTACCGACCCTCTGACAGTGCCGCACTGCCTCAGTACTGACCCTCTGACAGTGCAGCACTCCCTCAGTACTGACCCTCTGACAGTGCAGCACTCCATCCGTACTGACCCTCTGACAGTGCTGCACTCCCGCAGTACTGGTGACAATGCAGCACTCCCTCAGTACTGACCCTATGACAGTGCAGCACTCCCTCTGTACTGACCCTATGACAGTGCAGCACTCCCTCAGTACTGACTCTCTGAAAGTGCAGCATTTCCTCAGTACTGACCCTCTGACATTACAGCACTCCCTCAGTAGTGACCCTCTGACAGTGCAGCAGTCCCTCAGTACTGACCCTCTGAAAGTGCAGCATTCCCTCAGTACTGTCCCTCTGGCAGCACAGCACTCCCTCAGTACTGGTGACACTGCAGCACTCCCTCAGTACTGACCCTCTGACAGTGCAGCAATTCCTCAGTACCGACCCTCTGACAGTGCAGCACTCCCTCAGTAATGATCCTCTGACAGTGCAGCACTCCCCCAGTACTGACCCTCCGACAGTGCAGCACTCCCTCAGTACTCACCATCTCACAGTGCAGCACTCCCTCAGTCCTGACCCTCTGACAGTGCAGCACTCCCTCAGTACTGACCCTCTGACAGTGCAGCACTCCCTCAGTACTGACCCTCTGACAGTGCAGCACTCCCTCAGTACTGACCCCCGGACAGTGCAGCACTTCCTCAGTACTGACCCTCTGACAGTGCAGCACTCCCTCAGTACTGACCCTCTGACAGTGCAGCACTCCCTCAGTCCTGACCCTCTGACAGTGCAGCACTCCCTCAGTACTGACCCTCTGACAGTGCAGCACTCCCTCAGTACTGACTCTCTGACAATGCAGCACTCCCTCAGTACTGACCCTCTGACAGTGCAGCACTCTCTCAGTACTGACCCCCTGACAGTGCAGCACTCCCTCAGTACTGACCCTCTGACAGTGCAGCACTCCCTCAGTACTGACCCTCTGACAGTGCAGCACTCCCTCAGTACTGACTCTCTGACAATGCAGCACTCCCTCAGTACTGACCCTCTGACAGTGCAGCACTCTCTCAGTACTGACCCACTGACAGTGCAGCACTCCCTCAGTACTGACCCTCTGACAGTGCAGCACTCCCTCAGTACTGACTCTCTGACAATGCAGCACTCCCTCAGTACTGACCCTCTGACAGTGGAGCACTCCCTCAGTACTGACCCTCTGATAGTGCAGCACTCCCTCAATACTGACCCTCTGACAGTGCAGCACTCCCTCAATACTGACCCTCTGACAGTGCAGCACACCCTCAGTACTGACCCTCTGACAGAGCAGCACTCCCAAAGTACTGACCCTCTGATAGTCCAGCACTCTCTCAGGACTGACCCTCTGACAGTGCAGCACTCCCTCAGTACTGACCCTCTGACAGTGCAGCACTCCCAAAGTACTGACCCTCTGACAGTGCAGCACTCCCTCAGTACTGACCCTCTGATAGTGCAGCACTCCCTCAATACTGACCCTCTGACAGTGCAGCACTCCCTCAGTACTGACCCTCTGATAGTGCAGCACTCCCTCAATACTGACCCTCTGACAGTGCAGCACTCCCTCAATACTGACCCTCTGACAGTGCAGCACACCCTCAGTACTGACCCTCTGACAGAGCAGCACTCCCAAAGTACTGACCCTCTGATAGTCCAGCACTCTCTCAGGACTGACCCTCTGACAGTGCAGCACTCCCTCAGTACTGACCCTCTGACAGTGCAGCACTCCCAAAGTACTGACCCTCTGACAGTGCAGCACTCCCTCAGTACTGACCCTCTGATAGTGCAGCACTCCCTCAATACTGACCCTCTGACAGTGCAGCACTCCCTCAGTACTGACCCTCTGACAGTGGAGCACTCTCTCCGTACTGACCCTCTGATACTGCAACACTCCCTCAATACTGACCCTCTGACTGTGCAGCACTCCCTCAGTACTGACCCTATGACAGTGCAGCGCTCCCTCAGTACTGACCCTCTGACAGTGCAGCACTCCCTCAGCACTGACTCTCTGACAATGCAGCACTCCCTCAGTACTGACCCTCTGACAGTGCAGCACTCCCTCAGTACTGACCCTCTAGCAGTGCAGCACTCCCTCAGTACTGACCCTCTGACAGTGCAGCACTCCCTCAGTACTGACCCTCTGACAGTGCAGCACTCCCTCAGTACTGACCATCTCACAGTGCGGCACTCCTCAGTACTGACCCTCTGACAGTGCAGCACTCCCTCAGTACTGATCCTATGACTGTGCAGCGATACATCAGTACAGACCCTCTGACAGTGCAGCACTCCCTCAGTACTGACCCTCTTACAGTGCAGCACTCCCTCAGTACTGACCCTCTGACAGTGCAGCACACCCTCAGCACTGACTCTCTGACAATGCAGCACTCCCTCAGTACTGACCCTCTGACAGTCGAGCACTCTCTCCGTACTGACCCTCTGACAGTGCAGCACTCCCTCAGTACTGACCCACTGACAGTGCAGCACTCCCTCAGTACTGACCCTCTGACAGTGCAGCACTCCCTCAGTACTGACCCTCTGACAGTGCAGCACTCCCTCAGTATTGACCCTCTGACAGTGCAGCACTCCCTCAGAATTGACCCTCTGACAGTGCAGCACTCCCTCAGTACTGACTCTCTGACAGTGCAGTGCTCTCTCAGTACTGACTCTCTGAGAGTGCAGCGCTCCCTCAGTACTGACCCTCTGACAGTGCAGCACTCCCTCAGTACTGACCCTCTGACAGTGCAGCACTCCCAAAGTACTGACCCTCTGACAGTGCAGCACTCCCTCAGTACTGACCCTCTGATAGTGCAGCACTCCCTCAATACTGACCCTCTGACAGTGCAGCACTCCCTCAGTACTGACCCTCTGACAGTGGAGCACTCTCTCCGTACTGACCCTCTGATACTGCAACACTCCCTCAATACTGACCCTCTGACTGTGCAGCACTCCCTCAGTACTGACCCTATGACAGTGCAGCGCTCCCTCAGTACTGACCCTCTGACAGTGCAGCACTCCCTCAGCACTGACTCTCTGACAATGCAGCACTCCCTCAGTACTGACCCTCTGACAGTGCAGCACTCCCTCAGTACTGACCCTCTAGCAGTGCAGCACTCCCTCAGTACTGACCCTCTGACAGTGCAGCACTCCCTCAGTACTGACCCTCTGACAGTGCAGCACTCCCTCAGTACTGACCATCTCACAGTGCGGCACTCCTCAGTACTGACCCTCTGACAGTGCAGCACTCCCTCAGTACTGATCCTATGACTGTGCAGCGATACATCAGTACTGACCCTCTGACAGTGCAGCACTCCCTCAGTACTGACCCTCTTACAGTGCAGCACTCCCTCAGTACTGACCCTCTGACAGTGCAGCACTCCCTCAGTATTGACCCTCTGACAGTGCAGCACTCCCTCAGAATTGACCCTCTGACAGTGCAGCACTCCCTCAGTACTGACTCTCTGACAGTGCAGTGCTCTCTCAGTACTGACTCTCTGAGAGTGCAGCGCTCCCTCAGTACTGACCCTCTGACAGTGCAGCACTCCCTCAGTACTGACCCTCTGACAGTGCAGTGCTCCCTCAGTACTGACCCTCTGACAGTGCAGAACTCCCTCAGGAATGACCCTCTGACAGTTCAGCATTCCCTCAGTACTGACCCTCTGACAGTGCAGCACTCTCTCAGTGCTGACCCTCTGACAGTGCAGCGATCCCTCAGTACTGACCCTCTGACAGTGCAGCACTCTCTCAGTGCTGACCCTCTGACAGTGCAGCGATCCCTCAGTACTGACCCTCTGACAGTGCAGCACTCTCTCAGTGCTGACCATCTCACAGTGCGGCATTCCCTCAGTACTGATCCTCTGACAGTGCAGCATTCCCTCATTACTGACCCTCTGACAGTGCAGCACTCTCTCAGTGCTGACCCTCTGACAGTGCAGCGATCCCTCAGTACTGACCCTCTGACAGTGCAGCACTCTCTCAGTGCAGACCCTCTGACAGTGCAGCGATCCCTCAGTACTGACCCTCTGACAATGCAGCACTCTCTCAGTGCTGACTCTCTGACAGTGCAGCACTCCCTCAGTACTGACCATCTCACAGTGCGGCATTCCCTCAGTACTGACCCTCTGACAGTGCAGCACTCTCTCAATACTGACCCTCTGACAGTGCAGCACTCCCTCAGCACTGTCCCTCTGACAGCACAGCACTCCCTCAGTACTGGCGACAGTGCAGCACTCCCTCAGTACTGACTCTCTGACAGCGCAGCACTCCCTCAGTACTGACTCTCTGACAGCGCAGCACTCCCTCAGTACTGACCCTCTGACAATACAGCGCACTCCCGGTACTGACACTCTGACAGTGCAGTACTCCCCCAGTACTGACCCTCTGACAGTGCAGCACTCCCTCAGTATTGACCCTCTGACAGTGTAGCACTCCCTCAGTACTGACTCTCTGACAGTGCAGCACTCCCTCAGTACTGACCATCTCACAGTGCGGCACTCCTCAGTACTGGCCCTCTGACAGTGCAGCACTCCCTCAATACTGACCCTCTGACAGTGCAGCACTCCCTCAGTGCTGACCCTCTGATAGTCCAGCACTCTCTCAGGAATGACCCTCTGACAGTGCAGCACTCCCTCAGTACTGACCCTCTGACAGTGCAGCACTCCCAAAGTACTGACCCTCTGACAGTGCAGCACTCCCTCAATACTGACCCTCTGACAGTGCAGCACTCCCTCAGTACTGACCCTCTGACAGTGGAGCACTCTCTCCGTACTGACCCTCTGATAGTGCAGCACTCCCTCAGTACTGACTGTCTGACAGTGCAGCACGCCCTCAGTACTGACCCTCTGACAGTGCAGCACTCCCTCAATACTGACCCTCTGACAGTGCAGCACTCCCTCAGTACTGACCCTATGACAGTGCAGCGCTCCCTCAGTACTGACCCTCTGACAGTGCAGCACTCCCTCAGTACTGACCCTCTGACAGTCCAGCACTCCCTCAGCACTGACTCTCTGACAATGCAGCACTCCCTCAGTACTGACCCTCTGACAGTGCAGCACTCCCTCAGTACTGACCCTCTGATAGTCCAGCAATCCCTCAGTACTGACCCTCTGACAGTCGAGCACTCTCTCCGTACTGACCCTCTGACAGTGCAGCACTCCCTCAGTACTGACCCTCTGACAGTGCAGCACTCCCTCAGTATTGACCCTCTGACAGTGCAGCACTCCCTCAGTATTGACCCTCTGACAGTGCAGCACTCCCTCAGTACTGACTCTCTGACAGTGCAGTGCTCTCTCAGTACTGACTCTCTGAGAGTGCAGCACTCCCTCAGTACTGACCCGCTGACAGTGCAGAACTCCCTCAGGAATGACCCTCTGACAGTGCAGCGATCCCTCAGTACTGACCCTCTGACAGTGCAGCACTCTCCCAGTACTGACCCTCTGACAGTGCAGCACTCCCTCAGTACTGACCATCTCACAGTGCGGCATTCCCTCAGTACTGATCCTCTGACAGTGCAGCATTCCCTCAGTACTGACTCTCTGACAGTGCAGCACTCCCTCAGTACTGACCATCTCACAGTGCGGCTTTCTCTCAGTACTGACCCTCTGACAGTGCAGCACTCTCTCAATACTGACCCTCTGACAGTGCAGCACTCCCTCAGCACTGTCCCTCTGACAGCACAGCACTCCCTCAGTACTGGCGACAGTGCAGCACTCCCTCAGTACTGACCTTCTGGCAGCACAGCTCTCCCTCAGTACTGACCCTCTGACAATGCAGGACTCCCTCAGGACTGACACTCTGACAGTGCAGCACTCCCTCAGTACTGACCCTCTGACAGTGCAGCACTCCCGCAGTACTGACACTCTGAAAGTGCAGCACTCCCTCAGTACTGACCCTCTGACAGTGCAGCACTCCCTCAGTACTGACCCTCTGACAGTGCAGCACTCCCTCAGTACTGACCCTCTGACTGTGCAGCGCTCCCTCAGTACTGAACCCCTGGCAGTGCAGCACTCCCTCAGTATTGACCCTCTGACAGTGCAGCACCTCCTCAGCACTGACTCTCTGAAGTGCAGCAGTCCCTCAGTACTGACCCTCTGACAGTGCGGCACTCCCTCGGTACTGACCATCTCACAGTGCAGCACTCCCTCAGTACTGTCCCTATGACAGTGCAGCACTCCCTCAGTACTGACCCTCTGACAGTGCAGCACTCCCTCATTTCGACCCTCTAACAGTCCAGCACTCCCTCAGTACTGACCCTCTGACAGTCCAGCACTCCCTCAGTACTGACTCTCTGACAGCGCAGCACTCCCTCAGTACTGACTCTCTGACAGCGCAGCACTCCCTCAGTACTGACCCTCTGACAATACAGCGCACTCCCAGTGCTGACACTCTGACAGTGCAGTACTACCCCAGTACTGACCCTCTGACAGTGCAGCACTCCCTCAGTATTGAACCTCTGACAGTGCAGCACTCCCTCAGTACTGACTCTCTGACAGTGCAGCACTCCCTCAGTACTGACCATCTCACAGTGCGGCACTCCCTCCGTACTGACCCTCTGACAGTGCAGCGCTCCCTCCGTACTGACCCTCTGACAGTGCAGCACTCCCCCACTACTGACAGTCTGACAGTGCAGCACTCCCTCAGTACTGACCCTCTGACAATGCGGGACTCCCTCAGTACTGACCCTCTGACAGTGCAGCAATCCCTCAGTACTGACCCTCTGACAGTGCAGCACTCCCTCAGTCCTGAACCTCTGACAGTGCAGCAATCCCTCAGTACAGACCCTCTGACAGTGCAGCACTCCCTCAGTACTGACCCTCTGACAGTGCAGCACTCCCTCAGTACTGACCATCTGACAGTGCAGCACTCCCTCAGTACTGACTCTCTAACAGTGCAGCACTCCCTCAGTACTGACCATTTCACAGTGCGGCACTCCGTCAGTACTGACCCTCTGACAGTGCAGCGCTCCCTCAGTACTGACCCTCTGACAGTGCAGCACTCCGTCAGTACTGATCCTCTGTCAGTACAGTCCTCCCTCAGCACTTACCCTCTGACAGTGCCGCACACCCTCAGTACTGACCCTCTGACAATGTAACACTCCCTCAGTACTGACTCTCTGACAGTGCGGCACTCCCTCAGTACTGACCCACTGACTGTGCAGCACTCCCTCAGTACTGAACCCCTGGCAGTGCAGCACTCCCTCAGTATTGACCCTCTGACAGTGCAGCACCTACTCAGTACTGACTCTCTGACAGAGCAGCACTCCCTCAGTACTGACCCTCTGACAGAGCAGCACTCCCTCAGTACTGACTCTCTGACAGCGCAGCACTCCCTCAGTACTGACTCTCTGACAGCGCAGCACTCCCTCAGTACTGACCCTCTGACAATACAGCGCACTCCCGGTACTGACACTCTGACAGTGCAGTACTCCCCCAGTACTGACCCTCTGACAGTGCAGCACTCCCTCAGTATTGACCTTCTGACAGTGCAGCACTCCCTCAGTACTGACTCTCTGACAGTGCAGCACTCCCTCAGTACTGACCATCTCACAGTGCGGCACTCCTCAGTACTGGCCCTCTGACAGTGCAGCACTCCCTCAATACTGACCCTCTGACAGTGCAGCACTCCCTCAGTGCTGACCCTCTGATAGTCCAGCACTCTCTCAGGACTGACCCTCTGACAGTGCAGCACTCCCTCAGTACTGACCCTCTGACAGTGCAGCACTCCCAAAGTACTGACCCTCTGACAGTGCAGCACTCCCTCAATACTGACCCTCTGACAGTGCAGCACTCCCTCAGTACTGACCCTCTGACAGTGGAGCACTCTCTCCGTACTGACCCTCTGATAGTGCAGCACTCCCTCAGTACTGACTGTCTGACAGTGCAGCACGCCCTCAGTACTGACCCTCTGACAGTGCAGCACTCCCTCAATACTGACCCTCTGACAGTGCAGCACTCCCTCAGTACTGACCCTATGACAGTGCAGCGCTCCCTCAGTACTGACCCTCTGACAGTGCAGCACTCCCTCAGTACTGACCCTCTGACAGTCCAGCACTCCCTCAGCACTGACTCTCTGACAATGCAGCACTCCCTCAGTACTGACCCTCTGACAGTGCAGCACTCCCTCAGTACTGACCCTCTGATAGTCCAGCAATCCCTCAGTACTGACCCTCTGACAGTCGAGCACTCTCTCCGTACTGACCCTCTGACAGTGCAGCACTCCCTCAGTACTGACCCTCTGACAGTGCAGCACTCCCTCAGTATTGACCCTCTGACAGTGCAGCACTCCCTCAGTATTGACCCTCTGACAGTGCAGCACTCCCTCTGTACTGACCCTCTGACAGTGCAGAACTCCCTCAGGAATGCCCCTCTGACAGTGCAGCGATCCCTCAGTACTGACCCTCTGACAGTGCAGCACTCTCCCAGTACTGACCCTCTGACAGTGCAGCACTCCCTCAGTACTGACCATCTCACAGTGCGGCATTCCCTCAGTACTGATCCTCTGACAGTGCAGCATTCCCTCAGTACTGACTCTCTGACAGTGCAGCACTCCCTCAGTACTGACCATCTCACAGTGCGGCTTTCCCTCAGTACTGACCCTCTGACAGTGCAGCACTCTCTCAATACTGACCCTCTGACAGTGCAGCACTCCCTCAGCACTGTCCCTCTGACAGCACAGCACTCCCTCAGTACTGGCGACAGTGCAGCACTCTCTCAGTACTGACCTTCTGGCAGCACAGCTCTCCCTCAGTACTGACCCTCTGACAATGCAGGACTCCCTCAGGACTGACACTCTGACAGTGCAGCACTCCCTCAGTACTGACCCTCTGACAGTGCAGCACTCCCGCAGTACTGACACTCTGAAAGTGCAGCAATCCCTCAGTACTGACCCTCTGACAGTGCAGCACTCCCTCAGTACTGACCCTCTGACAGTGCAGCACTCCCTCAGTACTGACCCTCTGACTGTGCAGCGCTCCCTCAGTACTGAACCCCTGGCAGTGCAGCACTCCCTCAGTATTGACCCTCTGACAGTGCAGCACCTCCTCAGCACTGACTCTCTGAAGTGCAGCAGTCCCTCAGTACTGACCCTCTGACAGTGCGGCACTCCCTCGGTACTGACCATCTCACAGTGCAGCACTCCCTCAGTACTGTCCCTATGACAGTGCAGCACTCCCTCAGTACTGACCCTCTGACAGTGCAGCACTCCCTCAGTACGACCCTCTAACAGTCCAGCACTCCCTCAGTACTGACCCTCTGACAGTCCAGCACTCCCTCAGTACTGACTCTCTGACAGCGCAGCACTCCCTCAGTACTGACTCTCTGACAGCGCAGCACTCCCTCAGTACTGACCCTCTGACAATACAGCGCACTCCCAGTGCTGACACTCTGACAGTGCAGTACTCCCCCAGTACTGACCCTCTGACAGTGCAGCACTCCCTCAGTATTGAACCTCTGACAGTGCAGCACTCCCTCAGTACTGACTCTCTGACAGTGCAGCACTCCCTCAGTACTGACCATCTCACAGTGCGGCACTCCCTCCGTACTGACCCTCTGACAGTGCAGCGCTCCCTCCGTACTGACCCTCTGACAGTGCAGCACTCCCCCACTACTGACAGTCTGACAGTGCAGCACTCCCTCAGTACTGACCCTCTGACAATGCGGGACTCCCTCAGTACTGACCCTCTGACAGTGCAGCAATCCCTCAGTACTGACCCTCTGACAGTGCAGCACTCCCTCAGTCCTGAACCTCTGACAGTGCAGCAATCCCTCAGTACAGACCCTCTGACAGTGCAGCACTCCCTCAGTACTGACCCTCTGACAGTGCAGCACTCCCTCAGTACTGACCATCTGACAGTGCAGCACTCCCTCAGTACTGACTCTCTAACAGTGCAGCACTCCCTCAGTACTGACCATTTCACAGTGCGGCACTCCGTCAGTACTGACCCTCTGACAGTGCAGCGCTCCCTCAGTACTGACCCTCCAACAGTCCAGCACTCCCTCAGTACTGACCCTCTGACATTGCAGCACTCCCTCAGTACTGACCCTCTGACAGTACGCTGCTCCCCCAATACTGACCCTCCGACAGTGCAGCATTCCCTCAGTACTGACCATCTGACAGTGCAGCACTCCCTCAGCACTGACCCTCCAACAGTCCAGCACTCCCTCAGTACTGACACTCCAACAGTCCAGCACTCCCTCAGTACTGACCCTCTGACAGTGCAGTACTCCCTCAGTACTGACCCTCTGACAGTGCAGCACTCCATCAGTACGAACCCTCTGATAGTGCAGCACTCCCTCAATACTGACCCTCTGACAGTGCAGCACACCCTCAGTACTGACCCACTGACAGTGCAGCACTCCCTCAGTACTGACCCTCTGACAGTGCAACACTCTCTCAGTACTGACCCTCTGACACTGCAGCACTCCCTCAGTACTGACCCTCTGACAGTGCAGCACTCCCTCAGTACTGACCCTCTGACAGTGCAGCATTCCCTCAGTACTGACTCTCTGACAATGCAGCACTCCCTCAGTACTGACCCTCGGAAAATGCGGCGCTCCCCCAGTACTGACCCTCTGACAGTGCAGCAGTCCCTCAGTACTGACCCTCTGACAGTGCAGCACTCCGTCAGTACCGACCCTCTGACAGTGCCGCACTGCCTCAGTACTGACCCTCTGACAATGCAGCACTCCCTCAGTACTGACCCTATGACAGTGCAGCACTCCCTCTGTACTGACCCTATGACAGTGCAGCACTCCCTCAGTACTGACTCTCTGAAAGTGCAGCATTTCCTCAGTACTGACCCTCTGACATTACAGCACTCCCTCAGTAGTGACCCTCTGACAGTGCAGCAGTCCCTCAGTACTGACCCTCTGAAAGTGCAGCATTCCCTCAGTACTGTCCCTCTGGCAGCACAGCACTCCCTCAGTACTGGTGACACTGCAGCACTCCCTCAGTACTGACCCTCTGACAGTGCAGCAATTCCTCAGTACCGACCCTCTGACAGTGCAGCACTCCCCCAGTACTGACCCTCCGACACTGCAGCACTCCCTCAGTACTCACCATCTCACAGTGCAGCACTCCCTCAGTCCTGACCCTCTGACAGTGCAGCACTCCCTCAGTACTGACCCTCTGACAGTGCAGCACTCCCTCAGTACTGACCCTCTGACAGTGCAGCACTCCCTCAGTACTGACCCCCTGACAGTGCAGCACTCCCTCAGTACTGACCCTCTGACAGTGCAGCACTCCCTCAGTACTGACCCTCTGACAGTGCAGCACTCCCTCAGTCCTGACCCTCTGACAGTGCAGCACTCCCTCAGTACTGACCCTCTGACAGTGCAGCACTCCCTCAGTACTGACTCTCTGACAATGCAGCACTCCCTCAGTACTGACCCTCTGACAGTGCAGCACTCTCTCAGTACTGACCCCCTGACAGTGCAGCACTCCCTCAGTACTGACTCTCTGACAGTGCAGCACTCCCTCAGTACTGACCCTCTGACAGTGCAGCACTCCCTCAGTACTGACTCTCTGACAATGCAGCACTCCCTCAGTACTGACCCTCTGACAGTGCAGCACTCTCTCAGTACTGACCCCCTGACAGTGCAGCACTCCCTCAGTACTGACCCTCTGACAGTGCAGCACTCCCTCAGTACTGACTCTCTGACAATGCAGCACTCCCTCAGTACTGACCCTCTGACAGTGGAGCACTCCCTCAGTACTGACCCTCTGATAGTGCAGCACTCCCTCAATACTGACCCTCTGACAGTGCAGCACTCCCTCAATACTGACCCTCTGACAGTGCAGCACACCCTCAGTACTGACCCTCTGACAGAGCAGCACTCCCAAAGTACTGACCCTCTGATAGTCCAGCTCTCTCTCAGGACTGACCCTCTGACAGTGCAGCACTCCCTCAGTACTGACCCTCTGACAGTGCAGCACTCCCAAAGTACTGACCCTCTGACAGTGCAGCACTCCCTCAGTACTGACCCTCTGATAGTGCAGCACTCCCTCAATACTGACCCTCTGACAGTGCAGCACTCCCTCAGTACTGACCCTCTGATAGTGCAGCACTCCCTCAATACTGACCCTCTGACAGTGCAGCACTCCCTCAATACTGACCCTCTGACAGTGCAGCACACCCTCAGTACTGACCCTCTGACAGAGCAGCACTCCCAAAGTACTGACCCTCTGATAGTCCAGCACTCTCTCAGGACTGACCCTCTGACAGTGCAGCACTCCCTCAGTACTGACCCTCTGACAGGGCAGCACTCCCAAAGTACTGACCCTCTGACAGTGCAGCACTCCCTCAGTACTGACCCTCTGATAGTGCAGCACTCCCTCAATACTGACCCTCTGACAGTGCAGCACTCCCTCAGTACTGACCCTCTGACAGTGGAGCACTCTCTCCGTACTGACCCTCTGATACTGCAACACTCCCTCAATACTGACCCTCTGACTGTGCAGCACTCCCTCAGTACTGACCCTATGACAGTGCAGCGCTGCCTCAGTACTGACCCTCTGACAGTGCAGCACTCCCTCAGCACTGACTCTCTGACAATGCAGCACTCCCTCAGTACTGACCCTCTGACAGTGCAGCACTCCCTCAGTACTGACCCTCTAGCAGTGCAGCACTCCCTCAGTACTGACCCTCTGACAGTGCAGCACTCCCTCAGTACTGACCCTCTGACAGTGCAGCACTCCCTCAGTACTGACCATCTCACAGTGCGGCACTCCTCAGTACTGACCCTCTGACAGTGCAGCACTCCCTCAGTACTGATCCTATGACTGTGCAGCGATACATCAGTACTGACCCTCTGACAGTGCAGCACTCCCTCAGTACTGACCCTCTTACAGTGCAGCACTCCCTCAGTACTGACCCTCTGACAGTGCAGCACACCCTCAGCACTGACTCTCTGACAATGCAGCACTCCCTCAGTACTGACCCTCTGACAGTCGAGCACTCTCTCCGTACTGACCCTCTGACAGTGCAGCACTCCCTCAGTACTGACCCACTGACAGTGCAGCACTCCCTCAGTACTGACCCTCTGACAGTGCAGCACTCCCTCAGTACTGACCCTCTGACAGTGCAGCACTCCCTCAGTATTGACCCTCTGACAGTGCAGCACTCCCTCAGAATTGACCCTCTGACAGTGCAGCACTCCCTCAGTACTGACTCTCTGACAGTGCAGTGCTCTCTCAGTACTGACTCTCTGAGAGTGCAGCGCTCCCTCAGTACTGACCCTCTGACAGTGCAGCACTCCCTCAGTACTGACCCTCTGACAGTGCAGCACTCCCAAAGTACTGACCCTCTGACAGTGCAGCACTCCCTCAGTACTGACCCACTGATAGTGCAGCACTCCCTCAATACTGACCCTCTGACAGTGCAGCACTCCCTCAGTACTGACCCTCTGACAGTGGAGCACTCTCTCCGTACTGACCCTCTGATACTGCAACACTCCCTCAATACTGACCCTCTGACTGTGCAGCACTCCCTCAGTACTGACCCTATGACAGTGCAGCGCTCCCTCAGTACTGACCCTCTGACAGTGCAGCACTCCCTCAGCACTGACTCTCTGACAATGCAGCACTCCCTCAGTACTGACCCTCTGACAGTGCAGCACTCCCTCAGTACTGACCCTCTAGCAGTGCAGCACTCCCTCAGTACTGACCCTCTGACAGTGCAGCACTCCCTCAGTACTGACCCTCTGACAGTGCAGCACTCCCTCAGTACTGACCATCTCACAGTGCGGCACTCCTCAGTACTGACCCTCTGACAGTGCAGCACTCCCTCAGTACTGATCCTATGACTGTGCAGCGATACATCAGTACTGACCCTCTGACAGTGCAGCACTCCCTCAGTACTGACCCTCTTACAGTGCAGCACTCCCTCAGTACTGACCCTCTGACAGTGCAGCACACCCTCAGCACTGACTCTCTGACAATGCAGCACTCCCTCAGTACTGACCCTCTGACAGTCGAGCACTCTCTCCGTACTGACCCTCTGACAGTGCAGCACTCCCTCAGTACTGACCCACTGACAGTGCAGCACTCCCTCAGTACTGACCCTCTGACAGTGCAGCACTCCCTCAGTACTGACCCTCTGACAGTGCAGCACTCCCTCAGTATTGACCCTCTGACAGTGCAGCACTCCCTCAGAATTGACCCTCTGACAGTGCAGCACTCCCTCAGTACTGACTCTCTGACAGTGCAGTGCTCTCTCAGTACTGACTCTCTGAGAGTGCAGCGCTCCCTCAGTACTGACCCTCTGACAGTGCAGCACTCCCTCAGTACTGACCCTCTGACAGTGCAGCGCTCCCTCAGTACTGACCCTCTGACAGTGCAGAACTCCCTCAGGAATGACCCTCTGACAGTTCAGCATTCCCTCAGTACTGACCCTCTGACAGTGCAGCACTCTCTCAGTGCTGACCCTCTGACAGTGCAGCGATCCCTCTGTACTGACCCTCTGACAGTGCAGCACTCTCTCAGTGCTGACCCTCTGACAGTGCAGCGATCCCTCAGTACTGACCCTCTGACAGTGCAGCACTCTCTCAGTGCTGACCATCTCACAGTGCGGCATTCCCTCAGTACTGATCCTCTGACAGTGCAGCATTCCCTCAGTACTGACCCTCTGACAGTGCAGCACTCTCTCAGTGCTGACCCTCTGACAGTGCAGCGATCCCTCAGTACTGACCCTCTGACAGTGCAGCACTCTCTCAGTGCAGACCCTCTGACAGTGCAGCGATCCCTCAGTACTGACCCTCTGACAATGCAGCACTCTCTCAGTGCTGACTCTCTGACAGTGCAGCACTCCCTCAGTACTGACCATCTCACAGTGCGGCATTCCCTCAGTACTGACCCTCTGACAGTGCAGCACTCTCTCAATACTGACCCTCTGACAGTGCAGCACTCCCTCAGCACTGTCCCTCTGACAGCACAGCACTCCCTCAGTACTGGCGACAGTGCAGCACTCCCTCAGTACTGACCTTCTGGCAGCACAGCACTCCCTCAGTACTGACCCTCTGACAGTGCAGCGCTCTCTCAGTACTGACCCACTGACTGTGCAGCACTCCCTCAGTACTGAACCCCTGGCAGTGCAGCACTCCCTCAGTATTGACCCTCTGACAGTGCAGCACCTACTCAGTACTGACTCTCTGACAGAGCAGCACTCCCTCAGTACTGACCCTCTGACAGTCCAGCACTCCCTCAGTACTGACTCTCTGACAGCGCAGCACTCCCTCAGTACTGACTCTCTGACAGCGCAGCACTCCCTCAGTACTGACCCTCTGACAATACAGCGCACTCCCGGTACTGACACTCTGACAGTGCAGTACTCCCCCAGTACTGACCCTCTGACAGTGCAGCACTCCCTCAGTATTGACCCTCTGACAGTGCAGCACTCCCTCAGTACTGACTCTCTGACAGTGCAGCACTCCCTCAGTACTGACCATCTCACAGTGCGGCACTCCTCAGTACTGGCCCTCTGACAGTGCAGCACTCCCTCAATACTGACCCTCTGACAGTGCAGCACTCCCTCAGTGCTGACCCTCTGATAGTCCAGCACTATCTCAGGACTGACCCTCTGACAGTGCAGCACTCCCTCAGTACTGACCCTCTGACAGTGCAGCACTCCCAAAGTACTGACCCTCTGACAGTGCAGCACTCCCTCAATACTGACCCTCTGACAGTGCAGCACTCCCTCAGTACTGACCCTCTGACAGTGGAGCACTCTCTCCGTACTGACCCTCTGATAGTGCAGCACTCCCTCAGTACTGACTGTCTGACAGTGCAGCACGCCCTCAGTACTGACCCTCTGACAGTGCAGCACTCCCTCAATACTGACCCTCTGACAGTGCAGCACTCCCTCAGTACTGACCCTATGACAGTGCAGCGCTCCCTCAGTACTGACCCTCTGACAGTGCAGCACTCCCTCAGTACTGACCCTCTGACAGTCCAGCACTCCCTCAGCACTGACTCTCTGACAATGCAGCACTCCCTCAGTACTGACCCTCTGACAGTGCAGCACTCCCTCAGTACTGACCCTCTGATAGTCCAGCAATCCCTCAGTACTGACCCTCTGACAGTCGAGCACTCTCTCCGTACTGACCCTCTGACAGTGCAGCACTCCCTCAGTACTGACCCTCTGACAGTGCAGCACTCCCTCAGTATTGACCCTCTGACAGTGCAGCACTCCCTCAGTATTGACCCTCTGACAGTGCAGCACTCCCTCAGTACTGACTCTCTGACAGTGCAGTGCTCTCTCAGTACTGACTCTCTGAGAGTGCAGCACTCCCTCAGTACTGAACCTCTGACAGTGCAGAACTCCCTCAGGAATGACCCTCTGACAGTGCAGCGATCCCTCAGTACTGACCCTCTGACAGTGCAGCACTCTCCCAGTACTGACCCTCTGACAGTGCAGCACTCCCTCAGTACTGACCATCTCACAGTGCGGCATTCCCTCAGTACTGATCCTCTGACAGTGCAGCATTCCCTCAGTACTGACTCTCTGACAGTGCAGCACTCCCTCAGTACTGACCATCTCACAGTGCGGCATTCCCTCAGTACTGACCCTCTGACAGTGCAGCACTCTCTCAATACTGACCCTCTGACAGTGCAGCACTCCCTCAGCACTGTCCCTCTGACAGCACAGCACTCCCTCTGTACTGGCGACAGTGCAGCACTCCCTCAGTACTGACCTTCAGGCAGCACAGCTCTCCCTCAGTACTGACCCTCTGACAATGCAGGACTCCCTCAGGACTGACACTCTGACAGTGCAGCACTCCCTCAGTACTGACCCTCTGACAGTGCAGCACTCCCGCAGTACTGACACTCTGAAAGTGCAGCACTCCCTCAGTACTGACCCTCTGACAGTGCGGCACTCCCTCGGTACTGACCATCTCACAGTGCAGCACTCCCTCAGTACTGTCCCTATGACAGTGCAGCACTCCCTCAGTAATGACCCTCTGACAGTGCAGCACTCCCTCATTTCGACCCTCTAACAGTCCAGCACTCCCTCAGTACTGACCCTCTGACAGTCCAGCACTCCCTCAGTACTGACTCTCTGACAGCGCAGCACTCCCTCAGTACTGACTCTCTGACAGCGCAGCACTCCCTCAGTACTGACCCTCTGACAGGGCAGCACTCCCAAAGTACTGACCCTCTGACAGTGCAGCACTCCCTCAGTACTGACCCTCTGATAGTGCAGCACTCCCTCAATACTGACCCTCTGACAGTGCAGCACTCCCTCAGTACTGACCCTCTGACAGTGGAGCACTCTCTCCGTACTGACCCTCTGATACTGCAACACTCCCTCAATACTGACCCTCTGACTGTGCAGCACTCCCTCAGTACTGACCCTATGACAGTGCAGCGCTCCCTCAGTACTGACCCTCTGACAGTGCAGCACTCCCTCAGCACTGACTCTCTGACAATGCAGCACTCCCTCAGTACTGACCCTCTGACAGTGCAGCACTCCCTCAGTACTGACCCTCTAGCAGTGCAGCACTCCCTCAGTACTGACCCTCTGACAGTGCAGCACTCCCTCAGTACTGACCCTCTGACAGTGCAGCACTCCCTCAGTACTGACCATCTCACAGTGCGGCACTCCTCAGTACTGACCCTCTGACAGTGCAGGAATCCCTCAGTACTGATCCTATGACTGTGCAGCGATACATCAGTACTGACCCTCTGACAGTGCAGCACTCCCTCAGTACTGACCCTCTTACAGTGCAGCACTCCCTCAGTACTGACCCTCTGACAGTGCAGCACACCCTCAGCACTGACTCTCTGACAATGCAGCACTCCCTCAGTACTGACCCTCTGACAGTCGAGCACTCTCTCCGTACTGACCCTCTGACAGTGCAGCACTCCCTCAGTACTGACCCACTGACAGTGCAGCACTCCCTCAGTACTGACCCTCTGACAGTGCAGCACTCCCTCAGTACTGACCCTCTGACAGTGCAGCACTCCCTCAGTATTGACCCTCTGACAGTGCAGCACTCCCTCAGAATTGACCCTCTGACAGTGCAGCACTCCCTCAGTACTGACTCTCTGACAGTGCAGTGCTCTCTCAGTACTGACTCTCTGAGAGTGCAGCACTCCCTCAGTACTGACCCTCTGACAGTGCAGCACTCCCTCAGTACTGACCCTCTGACAGTGCAGCACTCCCAAAGTACTGACCCTCTGACAGTGCAGCACTCCCTCAGTACTGACCCTCTGATAGTGCAGCACTCCCTCAATACTGACCCTCTGACAGTGCAGCACTCCCTCAGTACTGACCCTCTGACAGTGGAGCACTCTCTCCGTACTGACCCTCTGATACTGCAACACTCCCTCAATACTGACCCTCTGACTGTGCAGCACTCCCTCAGTACTGACCCTATGACAGTGCAGCGCTCCCTCAGTACTGACCCTCTGACAGTGCAGCACTCCCTCAGCACTGACTCTCTGACAATGCAGCACTCCCTCAGTACTGACCCTCTGACAGTGCAGCACTCCCTCAGTACTGACCCTCTAGCAGTGCAGCACTCCCTCAGTACTGACCCTCTGACAGTGCAGCACTCCCTCAGTACTGACCCTCTGACAGTGCAGCACTCCCTCAGTACTGACCATCTCACAGTGCGGCACTCCTCAGTACTGACCCTCTGACAGTGCAGCACTCCCTCAGTACTGATCCTATGACTGTGCAGCGATACATCAGTACTGACCCTCTGACAGTGCAGCACTCCCTCAGTACTGACCCTCTTACAGTGCAGCACTCCCTCAGTACTGACCCTCTGACAGTGCAGCACACCCTCAGCACTGACTCTCTGACAATGCAGCACTCCCTCAGTACTGACCCTCTGACAGTCGAGCACTCTCTCCGTACTGACCCTCTGACAGTGCAGCACTCCCTCAGTACTGACCCACTGACAGTGCAGCACTCCCTCAGTACTGACCCTCTGACAGTGCAGCACTCCCTCAGTACTGACCCTCTGACAGTGCAGCACTCCCTCAGTATTGACCCTCTGACAGTGCAGCACTCCCTCAGAATTGACCCTCTGACAGTGCAGCACTCCCTCAGTACTGACTCTCTGACAGTGCAGTGCTCTCTCAGTACTGACTCTCTGAGAGTGCAGCGCTCCCTCAGTACTGACCCTCTGACAGTGCAGCACTCCCTCAGTACTGACCCTCTGACAGTGCAGCGCTCCCTCAGTACTGACCCTCTGACAGTGCAGAACTCCCTCAGGAATGACCCTCTGACAGTTCAGCATTCCCTCAGTACTGACCCTCTGACAGTGCAGCACTCTCTCAGTGCTGACCCTCTGACAGTGCAGCGATCCCTCAGTACTGACCCTCTGACAGTGCAGCACTCTCTCAGTGCTGACCCTCTGACAGTGCAGCGATCCCTCAGTACTGACCCTCTGACAGTGCAGCACTCTCTCAGTGCTGACCATCTCACAGTGCGGCATTCCCTCAGTACTGATCCTCTGACAGTGCAGCATTCCCTCAGTACTGACCCTCTGACAGTGCAGCACTCTCTCAGTGCTGACCCTCTGACAGTGCAGCGATCCCTCAGTACTGACCCTCTGACAGTGCAGCACTCTCTCAGTGCAGACCCTCTGACAGTGCAGCGATCCCTCAGTACTGACCCTCTGACAATGCAGCACTCTCTCAGTGCTGACTCTCTGACAGTGCAGCACTCCCTCAGTACTGACCATCTCACAGTGCGGCATTCCCTCAGTACTGACCCTCTGACAGTGCAGCACTCTCTCAATACTGACCCTCTGACAGTGCAGCACTCCCTCAGCACTGTCCCTCTGACAGCACAGCACTCCCTCAGTACTGGCGACAGTGCAGCACTCCCTCAGTACTGACCTTCTGGCAGCACAGCACTCCCTCAGTACTGACCCTCTGACAGTGCAGCGCTCTCTCAGTACTGACCCACTGACTGTGCAGCACTCCCTCAGTACTGAACCCCTGGCAGTGCAGCACTCCCTCAGTATTGACCCTCTGACAGTGCAGCACCTACTCAGTACTGACTCTCTGACAGAGCAGCACTCCCTCAGTACTGACCCTCTGACAGTCCAGCACTCCCTCAGTACTGACTCTCTGACAGCGCAGCACTCCCTCAGTACTGACTCTCTGACAGCGCAGCACTCCCTCAGTACTGACCCTCTGACAATACAGCGCACTCCCGGTACTGACACTCTGACAGTGCAGTACTCCCCCAGTACTGACCCTCTGACAGTGCAGCACTCCCTCAGTATTGACCCTCTGACAGTGCAGCACTCCCTCAGTACTGACTCTCTGACAGTGCAGCACTCCCTCAGTACTGACCATCTCACAGTGCGGCACTCCTCAGTACTGGCCCTCTGACAGTGCAGCACTCCCTCAATACTGACCCTCTGACAGTGCAGCACTCCCTCAGTGCTGACCCTCTGATAGTCCAGCACTCTCTCAGGACTGACCCTCTGACAGTGCAGCACTCCCTCAGTACTGACCCTCTGACAGTGCAGCACTCCCAAAGTACTGACCCTCTGACAGTGCAGCACTCCCTCAATACTGACCCTCTGACAGTGCAGCACTCCCTCAGTACTGACCCTCTGACAGTGGAGCACTCTCTCCGTACTGACCCTCTGATAGTGCAGCACTCCCTCAGTACTGACTGTCTGACAGTGCAGCACGCCCTCAGTACTGACCCTCTGACAGTGCAGCACTCCCTCAATACTGACCCTCTGACAGTGCAGCACTCCCTCAGTACTGACCCTATGACAGTGCAGCGCTCCCTCAGTACTGACCCTCTGACAGTGCAGCACTCCCTCAGTACTGACCCTCTGACAGTCCAGCACTCCCTCAGCACTGACTCTCTGACAATGCAGCACTCCCTCAGTACTGACCCTCTGACAGTGCAGCACTCCCTCAGTACTGACCCTCTGATAGTCCAGCAATCCCTCAGTACTGACCCTCTGACAGTCGAGCACTCTCTCCGTACTGACCCTCTGACAGTGCAGCACTCCCTCAGTACTGACCCTCTGACAGTGCAGCACTCCCTCAGTATTGACCCTCTGACAGTGCAGCACTCCCTCAGTATTGACCCTCTGACAGTGCAGCACTCCCTCAGTACTGACTCTCTGACAGTGCAGTGCTCTCTCAGTACTGACTCTCTGAGAGTGCAGCACTCCCTCAGTACTGACCCTCTGACAGTGCAGAACTCCCTCAGGAATGACCCTCTGACAGTGCAGCGATCCCTCAGTACTGACCCTCTGACAGTGCAGCACTCTCCCAGTACTGACCCTCTGACAGTGCAGCACTCCCTCAGTACTGACCATCTCACAGTGCGGCATTCCCTCAGTACTGATCCTCTGACAGTGCAGCATTCCCTCAGTACTGACTCTCTGACAGTGCAGCACTCCCTCAGTACTGACCATCTCACAGTGCGGCTTTCCCTCAGTACTGACCCTCTGACAGTGCAGCACTCTCTCAATACTGACCCTCTGACAGTGCAGCACTCCCTCAGCACTGTCCCTCTGACAGCACAGCACTCCCTCTGTACTGGCGACAGTGCAGCACTCCCTCAGTACTGACCTTCAGGCAGCACAGCTCTCCCTCAGTACTAACCCTCTGACAATGCAGGACTCCCTCAGGACTGACACTCTGACAGTGCAGCACTCCCTCAGTACTGACCCTCTGACAGTGCAGCACTCCCGCAGTACTGACACTCTGAAAGTGCAGCACTCCCTCAGTACTGACCCTCTGACAGTGCGGCACTCCCTCGGTACTGACCATCTCACAGTGCAGCACTCCCTCAGTACTGTCCCTATGACAGTGCAGCACTCCCTCAGTAATGACCCTCTGACAGTGCAGCACTCCCTCATTTCGACCCTCTAACAGTCCAGCACTCCCTCAGTACTGACCCTCTGACAGTCCAGCACTCCCTCAGTACTGACTCTCTGACAGCGCAGCACTCCCTCAGTACTGACTCTCTGACAGCGCAGCACTCCCTCAGTACTGACCCTCTGACAATACAGCGCACTCCCAGTGCTGACACTCTGACAGTGCAGTACTACCCCAGTACTGACCCTCTGACAGTGCAGCACTCCCTCAGTATTGAACCTCTGACAGTGCAGCACTCCCTCAGTACTGACTCTCTGACAGTGCAGCACTCCCTCAGTACTGACCATCTCACAGTGCGGCACTCCCTCCGTACTGACCCTCTGACAGTGCAGCGCTCCCTCCGTACTGACCCTCTGACAGTGCAGCACTCCCCCACTACTGACAGTCTGACAGTGCAGCACTCCCTCAGTACTGACCCTCTGACAATGCGGGACTCCCTCAGTACTGACCCTCTGACAGTGCAGCAATCCCTCAGTACTGACCCTCTGACAGTGCAGCACTCCCTCAGTCCTGAACCTCTGACAGTGCAGCAATCCCTCAGTACAGACCCTCTGACAGTGCAGCACTCCCTCAGTACTGACCCTCTGACAGTGCAGCACTCCCTCAGTACTGACCATCTGACAGTGCAGCACTCCCTCAGTACTGACTCTCTAACAGTGCAGCACTCCCTCAGTACTGACCATTTCATAGTGCGGCACTCCGTCAGTACTGACCCTCTGACAGTGCAGCGCTCCCTCAGTACTGACCCTCTGACAGTGCAGCACTCCGTCAGTACTGATCCTCTGTCAGTACAGTCCTCCCTCAGCACTTACCCTCTGACAGTGCCGCACACCCTCAGTACTGACCCTCTGACAATGCAACACTCCCTCAGTACTGACTCTCTGACAGTGCGGCACTCCCTCAGTACTGACCCACTGACTGTGCAGCACTCCCTCAGTACTGAACCCCTGGCAGTGCAGCACTCCCTCAGTATTGACCCTCTGACAGTGCAGCACCTACTCAGTACTGACTCTCTGACAGAGCAGCACTCCCTCAGTACTGACCCTCTGACAGAGCAGCACTCCCTCAGTACTGACTCTCTGACAGCGCAGCACTCCCTCAGTACTGACTCTCTGACAGCGCAGCACTCCCTCAGTACTGACCCTCTGACAATACAGCGCACTCCCGGTACTGACACTCTGACAGTGCAGTACTCCCCCAGTACTGACCCTCTGACAGTGCAGCACTCCCTCAGTATTGACCCTCTGACAGTGCAGCACTCCCTCAGTACTGACCATCTCACAATGCGGCACTCCTCAGTACTGGCCCTCTGACAGTGCAGCACTCCCTCAATACTGACCCTCTGACAGTGCAGCACTCCCTCAGTGCTGACCCTCTGATAGTCCAGCACTCTCTCAGGACTGACACTCTGACAGTGCAGCACTCCCTCAGTACTGACCCTCTGACAGTGCAGCACTCCCAAAGTACTGACCCTCTGACAGTGCAGCACTCCCTCAATACTGACCCTCTGACAGTGCAGCACTCCCTCAGTACTGACCCTCTGACAGTGGAGCACTCTCTCCGTACTGACCCTCTGATAGTGCAGCACTCCCTCAGTACTGACTGTCTGACAGTGCAGCACGCCCTCAGTACTGACCCTCTGACAGTGCAGCACTCCCTCAATACTGACCCTCTGACAGTGCAGCACTCCCTCAGTACTGACCCTATGACAGTGCAGCGCTCCCTCAGTACTGACCCTCTGACAGTGCAGCACTCCCTCAGTACTGACCCTCTGACAGTCCAGCACTCCCTCAGCACTGACTCTCTGACAATGCAGCACTCCCTCAGTACTGACCCTCTGACAGTGCAGCACTCCCTCAGTACTGACCCTCTGATAGTCCAGCAATCCCTCAGTACTGACCCTCTGACAGTCGAGCACTCTCTCCGTACTGACCCTCTGACAGTGCAGCACTCCCTCAGTACTGACCCTCTGACAGTGCAGCACTCCCTCAGTATTGACCCTCTGACAGTGCAGCACTCCCTCAGTATTGACCCTCTGACAGTGCAGCACTCCCTCAGTACTGACCCTCTGACAGTGCAGAACTCCCTCAGGAATGACCCTCTGACAGTGCAGCGATCCCTCAGTACTGACCCTCTGACAGTGCAGCACTCTCCCAGTACTGACCCTCTGACAGTGCAGCACTCCCTCAGTACTGACCATCTCACAGTGCGGCATTCCCTCAGTACTGATCCTCTGACAGTGCAGCATTCCCTCAGTACTGACTCTCTGACAGTGCAGCACTCCCTCAGTACTGACCATCTCACAGTGCGGCTTTCCCTCAATACTGACCCTCTGACAGTGCAGCACTCCCTCAGCACTGTCCCTCTGACAGCACAGCACTCCCTCAGTACTGGCGACAGTGCAGCACTCCCTCAGTACTGACCTTCTGGCAGCACAGCTCTCCCTCAGTACTGACCCTCTGACAATGCAGGACTCCCTCAGGACTGACACTCTGACAGTGCAGCACTCCCTCAGTACTGACCCTCTGACAGTGCAGCACTCCCGCAGTACTGACACTCTGAAAGTGCAGCACTCCCTCAGTACTGACCCTCTGACAGTGCAGCACTCCCTCAGTACTGACCCTCTGACAGTGCAGCACTCCCTCAGTACTGACCCTCTGACTGTGCAGCGCTCCCTCAGTACTGAACCCCTGGCAGTGCAGCACTCCCTCAGTATTGACCCTCTGACAGTGCAGCACCTCCTCAGCACTGACTCTCTGAAGTGCAGCAGTCCCTCAGTACTGACCCTCTGACAGTGCGGCACTCCCTCGGTACTGACCATCTCACAGTGCAGCACTCCCTCAGTACTGTCCCTATGACAGTGCAGCACTCCCTCAGTACTGACCCTCTGACAGTGCAGCACTCCCTCAGTACGACCCTCTAACAGTCCAGCACTCCCTCAGTACTGACCCTCTGACAGTCCAGCACTCCCTCAGTACTGACTCTCTGACAGCGCAGCACTCCCTCAGTACTGACTCTCTGACAGCGCAGCACTCCCTCAGTACTGACCCTCTGACAATACAGCGCACTCCCAGTGCTGACACTCTGACAGTGCAGTACTCTCCCAGTACTGACCCTCTGACAGTGCAGCACTCCCTCAGTATTGAACCTCTGACAGTGCAGCACTCCCTCAGTACTGACTCTCTGACAGTGCAGCACTCCCTCAGTACTGACCATCTCACAGTGCGGCACTCCCTCCGTACTGACCCTCTGACAGTGCAGCGCTCCCTCCGTACTGACCCTCTGACAGTGCAGCACTCCCCCACTACTGACAGTCTGACAGTGCAGCACTCCCTCAGTACTGACCCTCTGACAATGCGGGACTCCCTCAGTACTGACCCTCTGACAGTGCAGCAATCCCTCAGTACTGACCCTCTGACAGTGCAGCACTCCCTCAGTCCTGAACCTCTGACAGTGCAGCAATCCCTCAGTACAGACCCTCTGACAGTGCAGCACTCCCTCAGTACTGACCCTCTGACAGTGCAGCACTCCCTCAGTACTGACCATCTGACAGTGCAGCACTCCCTCAGTACTGACTCTCTGACAGTGCAGCACTCCCTCAGTACTGACCATTTCACAGTGCGGCACTCCGTCAGTACTGACCCTCTGACAGTGCAGCGCTCCCTCAGTACTGACCCTCTGACAGTGCAGCACTCCGTCAGTACTGATCCTCTGTCAGTACAGTCCTCCCTCAGCACTTACCCTCTGACAGTGCCGCACACCCTCAGTACTGACCCTCTGACAATGCAACACTCCCTCAGTACTGACTCTCTGACAGTGCGGCACTCCCTCAGTACTGACCCTCTGACAGTGCAGCATTCCCTCAGTACTGAACCTTTGACAGTGCAGCACTCCCTCAGTACAGGCCCTCTGACAGTGCAGCACGCTCTCAGTACTGACCCTCTGACAGTGCAGCACTCCCTCAGTACTGACCCTCTGAGAGTGCAGCACTCCCTCAGTACTGACCCTCCAACAGTCCAGCACTCCCTCAGTACTGACCCTCTGACATTGCAGCACTCCCTCAGTACTGACCCTCTGACAGTACGCTGCTCCCCCAATACTGACCCTCCGACAGTGCAGCATTCCCTCAGTACTGACCATCTGACAGTGCAGCACTCCCTCAGCACTGACCCTCCAACAGTCCAGCACTCCCTCAGTACTGACACTCCAACAGTCCAGCACTCCCTCAGTACTGACCCTCTGACAGTGCAGTACTCCCTCAGTACTGACCCTCTGACAGTGCAGCACTCCATCAGTACGAACCCTCTGATAGTGCAGCACTCCCTCAATACTGACCCTCTGACAGTGCAGCACACCCTCAGTACTGACCCACTGACAGTGCAGCACTCCCTCAGTACTGACCCTCTGACAGTGCAACACTCTCTCAGTACTGACCCTCTGACACTGCAGCACTCCCTCAGTACTGACCCTCTGACAGTGCAGCACTCCCTCAGTACTGACCCTCTGACAGTGCAGCATTCCCTCAGTACTGACTCTCTGACAATGCAGCACTCCCTCAGTACTGACCCTCGGAAAATGCGGCGCTCCCCCAGTACTGACCCTCTGACAGTGCAGCAGTCCCTCAGTACTGACCCTCTGACAGTGCAGCACTCCGTCAGTACCGACCCTCTGACAGTGCCGCACTGCCTCAGTACTGACCCTCTGACAATGCAGCACTCCCTCAGTACTGACCCTATGACAGTGCAGCACTCCCTCTGTACTGACCCTATGACAGTGCAGCACTCCCTCAGTACTGACTCTCTGAAAGTGCAGCATTTCCTCAGTACTGACCCTCTGACATTACAGCACTCCCTCAGTAGTGACCCTCTGACAGTGCAGCAGTCCCTCAGTACTGACCCTCTGAAAGTGCAGCATTCCCTCAGTACTGTCCCTCTGGCAGCACAGCACTCCCTCAGTACTGGTGACACTGCAGCACTCCCTCAGTACTGACCCTCTGACAGTGCAGCAATTCCTCAGTACCGACCCTCTGACAGTGCAGCACTCCCCCAGTACTGACCCTCCGACACTGCAGCACTCCCTCAGTACTCACCATCTCACAGTGCAGCACTCCCTCAGTCCTGACCCTCTGACAGTGCAGCACTCCCTCAGTACTGACCCTCTGACAGTGCAGCACTCCCTCAGTACTGACCCTCTGACAGTGCAGCACTCCCTCAGTACTGACCCCCTGACAGTGCAGCACTCCCTCAGTACTGACCCTCTGACAGTGCAGCACTCCCTCAGTACTGACCCTCTGACAGTGCAGCACTCCCTCAGTCCTGACCCTCTGACAGTGCAGCACTCCCTCAGTACTGACCCTCTGACAGTGCAGCACTCCCTCAGTACTGACTCTCTGACAATGCAGCACTCCCTCAGTACTGACCCTCTGACAGTGCAGCACTCTCTCAGTACTGACCCCCTGACAGTGCAGCACTCCCTCAGTACTGACTCTCTGACAGTGCAGCACTCCCTCAGTACTGACCCTCTGACAGTGCAGCACTCCCTCAGTACTGACTCTCTGACAATGCAGCACTCCCTCAGTACTGACCCTCTGACAGTGCAGCACTCTCTCAGTACTGACCCCCTGACAGTGCAGCACTCCCTCAGTACTGACCCTCTGACAGTGCAGCACTCCCTCAGTACTGACTCTCTGACAATGCAGCACTCCCTCAGTACTGACCCTCTGACAGTGGAGCACTCCCTCAGTACTGACCCTCTGATAGTGCAGCACTCCCTCAATACTGACCCTCTGACAGTGCAGCACTCCCTCAATACTGACCCTCTGACAGTGCAGCACACCCTCAGTACTGACCCTCTGACAGAGCAGCACTCCCAAAGTACTGACCCTCTGATAGTCCAGCTCTCTCTCAGGACTGACCCTCTGACAGTGCAGCACTCCCTCAGTACTGACCCTCTGACAGTGCAGCACTCCCAAAGTACTGACCCTCTGACAGTGCAGCACTCCCTCAGTACTGACCCTCTGATAGTGCAGCACTCCCTCAATACTGACCCTCTGACAGTGCAGCACTCCCTCAGTACTGACCCTCTGATAGTGCAGCACTCCCTCAATACTGACCCTCTGACAGTGCAGCACTCCCTCAATACTGACCCTCTGACAGTGCAGCACACCCTCAGTACTGACCCTCTGACAGAGCAGCACTCCCAAAGTACTGACCCTCTGATAGTCCAGCACTCTCTCAGGACTGACCCTCTGACAGTGCAGCACTCCCTCAGTACTGACCCTCTGACAGGGCAGCACTCCCAAAGTACTGACCCTCTGACAGTGCAGCACTCCCTCAGTACTGACCCTCTGATAGTGCAGCACTCCCTCAATACTGACCCTCTGACAGTGCAGCACTCCCTCAGTACTGACCCTCTGACAGTGGAGCACTCTCTCCGTACTGACCCTCTGATACTGCAACACTCCCTCAATACTGACCCTCTGACTGTGCAGCACTCCCTCAGTACTGACCCTATGACAGTGCAGCGCTGCCTCAGTACTGACCCTCTGACAGTGCAGCACTCCCTCAGCACTGACTCTCTGACAATGCAGCACTCCCTCAGTACTGACCCTCTGACAGTGCAGCACTCCCTCAGTACTGACCCTCTAGCAGTGCAGCACTCCCTCAGTACTGACCCTCTGACAGTGCAGCACTCCCTCAGTACTGACCCTCTGACAGTGCAGCACTCCCTCAGTACTGACCATCTCACAGTGCGGCACTCCTCAGTACTGACCCTCTGACAGTGCAGCACTCCCTCAGTACTGATCCTATGACTGTGCAGCGATACATCAGTACTGACCCTCTGACAGTGCAGCACTCCCTCAGTACTGACCCTCTTACAGTGCAGCACTCCCTCAGTACTGACCCTCTGACAGTGCAGCACACCCTCAGCACTGACTCTCTGACAATGCAGCACTCCCTCAGTACTGACCCTCTGACAGTCGAGCACTCTCTCCGTACTGACCCTCTGACAGTGCAGCACTCCCTCAGTACTGACCCACTGACAGTGCAGCACTCCCTCAGTACTGACCCTCTGACAGTGCAGCACTCCCTCAGTACTGACCCTCTGACAGTGCAGCACTCCCTCAGTATTGACCCTCTGACAGTGCAGCACTCCCTCAGAATTGACCCTCTGACAGTGCAGCACTCCCTCAGTACTGACTCTCTGACAGTGCAGTGCTCTCTCAGTACTGACTCTCTGAGAGTGCAGCGCTCCCTCAGTACTGACCCTCTGACAGTGCAGCACTCCCTCAGTACTGACCCTCTGACAGTGCAGCACTCCCAAAGTACTGACCCTCTGACAGTGCAGCACTCCCTCAGTACTGACCCACTGATAGTGCAGCACTCCCTCAATACTGACCCTCTGACAGTGCAGCACTCCCTCAGTACTGACCCTCTGACAGTGGAGCACTCTCTCCGTACTGACCCTCTGATACTGCAACACTCCCTCAATACTGACCCTCTGACTGTGCAGCACTCCCTCAGTACTGACCCTATGACAGTGCAGCGCTCCCTCAGTACTGACCCTCTGACAGTGCAGCACTCCCTCAGCACTGACTCTCTGACAATGCAGCACTCCCTCAGTACTGACCCTCTGACAGTGCAGCACTCCCTCAGTACTGACCCTCTAGCAGTGCAGCACTCCCTCAGTACTGACCCTCTGACAGTGCAGCACTCCCTCAGTACTGACCCTCTGACAGTGCAGCACTCCCTCAGTACTGACCATCTCACAGTGCGGCACTCCTCAGTACTGACCCTCTGACAGTGCAGCACTCCCTCAGTACTGATCCTATGACTGTGCAGCGATACATCAGTACTGACCCTCTGACAGTGCAGCACTCCCTCAGTACTGACCCTCTTACAGTGCAGCACTCCCTCAGTACTGACCCTCTGACAGTGCAGCACACCCTCAGCACTGACTCTCTGACAATGCAGCACTCCCTCAGTACTGACCCTCTGACAGTCGAGCACTCTCTCCGTACTGACCCTCTGACAGTGCAGCACTCCCTCAGTACTGACCCACTGACAGTGCAGCACTCCCTCAGTACTGACCCTCTGACAGTGCAGCACTCCCTCAGTACTGACCCTCTGACAGTGCAGCACTCCCTCAGTATTGACCCTCTGACAGTGCAGCACTCCCTCAGAATTGACCCTCTGACAGTGCAGCACTCCCTCAGTACTGACTCTCTGACAGTGCAGTGCTCTCTCAGTACTGACTCTCTGAGAGTGCAGCGCTCCCTCAGTACTGACCCTCTGACAGTGCAGCACTCCCTCAGTACTGACCCTCTGACAGTGCAGCGCTCCCTCAGTACTGACCCTCTGACAGTGCAGAACTCCCTCAGGAATGACCCTCTGACAGTTCAGCATTCCCTCAGTACTGACCCTCTGACAGTGCAGCACTCTCTCAGTGCTGACCCTCTGACAGTGCAGCGATCCCTCTGTACTGACCCTCTGACAGTGCAGCACTCTCTCAGTGCTGACCCTCTGACAGTGCAGCGATCCCTCAGTACTGACCCTCTGACAGTGCAGCACTCTCTCAGTGCTGACCATCTCACAGTGCGGCATTCCCTCAGTACTGATCCTCTGACAGTGCAGCATTCCCTCAGTACTGACCCTCTGACAGTGCAGCACTCTCTCAGTGCTGACCCTCTGACAGTGCAGCGATCCCTCAGTACTGACCCTCTGACAGTGCAGCACTCTCTCAGTGCAGACCCTCTGACAGTGCAGCGATCCCTCAGTACTGACCCTCTGACAATGCAGCACTCTCTCAGTGCTGACTCTCTGACAGTGCAGCACTCCCTCAGTACTGACCATCTCACAGTGCGGCATTCCCTCAGTACTGACCCTCTGACAGTGCAGCACTCTCTCAATACTGACCCTCTGACAGTGCAGCACTCCCTCAGCACTGTCCCTCTGACAGCACAGCACTCCCTCAGTACTG
This sequence comes from Prionace glauca, assembly GCA_037974335.1. Classification (NCBI taxonomy): domain Eukaryota; kingdom Metazoa; phylum Chordata; class Chondrichthyes; order Carcharhiniformes; family Carcharhinidae; genus Prionace; species Prionace glauca. The sequence goes on along the minus strand of JBBMRE010000090.1, from coordinate 155,043 downwards.
GCGACAGTGCAGCACTCCCTCAGTACTGACCTTCTGGCAGCACAGCACTCCCTCAGTACTGACCCTCTGACAGTGCAGCGCTCTCTCAGTACTGACCCACTGACTGTGCAGCACTCCCTCAGTACTGAACCCCTGGCAGTGCAGCACTCCCTCAGTATTGACCCTCTGACAGTGCAGCACCTACTCAGTACTGACTCTCTGACAGAGCAGCACTCCCTCAGTACTGACCCTCTGACAGTCCAGCACTCCCTCAGTACTGACTCTCTGACAGCGCAGCACTCCCTCAGTACTGACTCTCTGACAGCGCAGCACTCCCTCAGTACTGACCCTCTGACAATACAGCGCACTCCCGGTACTGACACTCTGACAGTGCAGTACTCCCCCAGTACTGACCCTCTGACAGTGCAGCACTCCCTCAGTATTGACCCTCTGACAGTGCAGCACTCCCTCAGTACTGACTCTCTGACAGTGCAGCACTCCCTCAGTACTGACCATCTCACAGTGCGGCACTCCTCAGTACTGGCCCTCTGACAGTGCAGCACTCCCTCAATACTGACCCTCTGACAGTGCAGCACTCCCTCAGTGCTGACCCTCTGATAGTCCAGCACTCTCTCAGGACTGACCCTCTGACAGTGCAGCACTCCCTCAGTACTGACCCTCTGACAGTGCAGCACTCCCAAAGTACTGACCCTCTGACAGTGCAGCACTCCCTCAATACTGACCCTCTGACAGTGCAGCACTCCCTCAGTACTGACCCTCTGACAGTGGAGCACTCTCTCCGTACTGACCCTCTGATAGTGCAGCACTCCCTCAGTACTGACTGTCTGACAGTGCAGCACGCCCTCAGTACTGACCCTCTGACAGTGCAGCACTCCCTCAATACTGACCCTCTGACAGTGCAGCACTCCCTCAGTACTGACCCTATGACAGTGCAGCGCTCCCTCAGTACTGACCCTCTGACAGTGCAGCACTCCCTCAGTACTGACCCTCTGACAGTCCAGCACTCCCTCAGCACTGACTCTCTGACAATGCAGCACTCCCTCAGTACTGACCCTCTGACAGTGCAGCACTCCCTCAGTACTGACCCTCTGATAGTCCAGCAATCCCTCAGTACTGACCCTCTGACAGTCGAGCACTCTCTCCGTACTGACCCTCTGACAGTGCAGCACTCCCTCAGTACTGACCCTCTGACAGTGCAGCACTCCCTCAGTATTGACCCTCTGACAGTGCAGCACTCCCTCAGTATTGACCCTCTGACAGTGCAGCACTCCCTCAGTACTGACTCTCTGACAGTGCAGTGCTCTCTCAGTACTGACTCTCTGAGAGTGCAGCACTCCCTCAGTACTGAACCTCTGACAGTGCAGAACTCCCTCAGGAATGACCCTCTGACAGTGCAGCGATCCCTCAGTACTGACCCTCTGACAGTGCAGCACTCTCCCAGTACTGACCCTCTGACAGTGCAGCACTCCCTCAGTACTGACCATCTCACAGTGCGGCATTCCCTCAGTACTGATCCTCTGACAGTGCAGCATTCCCTCAGTACTGACTCTCTGACAGTGCAGCACTCCCTCAGTACTGACCATCTCACAGTGCGGCATTCCCTCAGTACTGACCCTCTGACAGTGCAGCACTCTCTCAATACTGACCCTCTGACAGTGCAGCACTCCCTCAGCACTGTCCCTCTGACAGCACAGCACTCCCTCTGTACTGGCGACAGTGCAGCACTCCCTCAGTACTGACCTTCAGGCAGCACAGCTCTCCCTCAGTACTGACCCTCTGACAATGCAGGACTCCCTCAGGACTGACACTCTGACAGTGCAGCACTCCCTCAGTACTGACCCTCTGACAGTGCAGCACTCCCGCAGTACTGACACTCTGAAAGTGCAGCACTCCCTCAGTACTGACCCTCTGACAGTGCGGCACTCCCTCGGTACTGACCATCTCACAGTGCAGCACTCCCTCAGTACTGTCCCTATGACAGTGCAGCACTCCCTCAGTAATGACCCTCTGACAGTGCAGCACTCCCTCATTTCGACCCTCTAACAGTCCAGCACTCCCTCAGTACTGACCCTCTGACAGTCCAGCACTCCCTCAGTACTGACTCTCTGACAGCGCAGCACTCCCTCAGTACTGACTCTCTGACAGCGCAGCACTCCCTCAGTACTGACCCTCTGACAGGGCAGCACTCCCAAAGTACTGACCCTCTGACAGTGCAGCACTCCCTCAGTACTGACCCTCTGATAGTGCAGCACTCCCTCAATACTGACCCTCTGACAGTGCAGCACTCCCTCAGTACTGACCCTCTGACAGTGGAGCACTCTCTCCGTACTGACCCTCTGATACTGCAACACTCCCTCAATACTGACCCTCTGACTGTGCAGCACTCCCTCAGTACTGACCCTATGACAGTGCAGCGCTCCCTCAGTACTGACCCTCTGACAGTGCAGCACTCCCTCAGCACTGACTCTCTGACAATGCAGCACTCCCTCAGTACTGACCCTCTGACAGTGCAGCACTCCCTCAGTACTGACCCTCTAGCAGTGCAGCACTCCCTCAGTACTGACCCTCTGACAGTGCAGCACTCCCTCAGTACTGACCCTCTGACAGTGCAGCACTCCCTCAGTACTGACCATCTCACAGTGCGGCACTCCTCAGTACTGACCCTCTGACAGTGCAGGAATCCCTCAGTACTGATCCTATGACTGTGCAGCGATACATCAGTACTGACCCTCTGACAGTGCAGCACTCCCTCAGTACTGACCCTCTTACAGTGCAGCACTCCCTCAGTACTGACCCTCTGACAGTGCAGCACACCCTCAGCACTGACTCTCTGACAATGCAGCACTCCCTCAGTACTGACCCTCTGACAGTCGAGCACTCTCTCCGTACTGACCCTCTGACAGTGCAGCACTCCCTCAGTACTGACCCACTGACAGTGCAGCACTCCCTCAGTACTGACCCTCTGACAGTGCAGCACTCCCTCAGTACTGACCCTCTGACAGTGCAGCACTCCCTCAGTATTGACCCTCTGACAGTGCAGCACTCCCTCAGAATTGACCCTCTGACAGTGCAGCACTCCCTCAGTACTGACTCTCTGACAGTGCAGTGCTCTCTCAGTACTGACTCTCTGAGAGTGCAGCACTCCCTCAGTACTGACCCTCTGACAGTGCAGCACTCCCTCAGTACTGACCCTCTGACAGTGCAGCACTCCCAAAGTACTGACCCTCTGACAGTGCAGCACTCCCTCAGTACTGACCCTCTGATAGTGCAGCACTCCCTCAATACTGACCCTCTGACAGTGCAGCACTCCCTCAGTACTGACCCTCTGACAGTGGAGCACTCTCTCCGTACTGACCCTCTGATACTGCAACACTCCCTCAATACTGACCCTCTGACTGTGCAGCACTCCCTCAGTACTGACCCTATGACAGTGCAGCGCTCCCTCAGTACTGACCCTCTGACAGTGCAGCACTCCCTCAGCACTGACTCTCTGACAATGCAGCACTCCCTCAGTACTGACCCTCTGACAGTGCAGCACTCCCTCAGTACTGACCCTCTAGCAGTGCAGCACTCCCTCAGTACTGACCCTCTGACAGTGCAGCACTCCCTCAGTACTGACCCTCTGACAGTGCAGCACTCCCTCAGTACTGACCATCTCACAGTGCGGCACTCCTCAGTACTGACCCTCTGACAGTGCAGCACTCCCTCAGTACTGATCCTATGACTGTGCAGCGATACATCAGTACTGACCCTCTGACAGTGCAGCACTCCCTCAGTACTGACCCTCTTACAGTGCAGCACTCCCTCAGTACTGACCCTCTGACAGTGCAGCACACCCTCAGCACTGACTCTCTGACAATGCAGCACTCCCTCAGTACTGACCCTCTGACAGTCGAGCACTCTCTCCGTACTGACCCTCTGACAGTGCAGCACTCCCTCAGTACTGACCCACTGACAGTGCAGCACTCCCTCAGTACTGACCCTCTGACAGTGCAGCACTCCCTCAGTACTGACCCTCTGACAGTGCAGCACTCCCTCAGTATTGACCCTCTGACAGTGCAGCACTCCCTCAGAATTGACCCTCTGACAGTGCAGCACTCCCTCAGTACTGACTCTCTGACAGTGCAGTGCTCTCTCAGTACTGACTCTCTGAGAGTGCAGCGCTCCCTCAGTACTGACCCTCTGACAGTGCAGCACTCCCTCAGTACTGACCCTCTGACAGTGCAGCGCTCCCTCAGTACTGACCCTCTGACAGTGCAGAACTCCCTCAGGAATGACCCTCTGACAGTTCAGCATTCCCTCAGTACTGACCCTCTGACAGTGCAGCACTCTCTCAGTGCTGACCCTCTGACAGTGCAGCGATCCCTCAGTACTGACCCTCTGACAGTGCAGCACTCTCTCAGTGCTGACCCTCTGACAGTGCAGCGATCCCTCAGTACTGACCCTCTGACAGTGCAGCACTCTCTCAGTGCTGACCATCTCACAGTGCGGCATTCCCTCAGTACTGATCCTCTGACAGTGCAGCATTCCCTCAGTACTGACCCTCTGACAGTGCAGCACTCTCTCAGTGCTGACCCTCTGACAGTGCAGCGATCCCTCAGTACTGACCCTCTGACAGTGCAGCACTCTCTCAGTGCAGACCCTCTGACAGTGCAGCGATCCCTCAGTACTGACCCTCTGACAATGCAGCACTCTCTCAGTGCTGACTCTCTGACAGTGCAGCACTCCCTCAGTACTGACCATCTCACAGTGCGGCATTCCCTCAGTACTGACCCTCTGACAGTGCAGCACTCTCTCAATACTGACCCTCTGACAGTGCAGCACTCCCTCAGCACTGTCCCTCTGACAGCACAGCACTCCCTCAGTACTGGCGACAGTGCAGCACTCCCTCAGTACTGACCTTCTGGCAGCACAGCACTCCCTCAGTACTGACCCTCTGACAGTGCAGCGCTCTCTCAGTACTGACCCACTGACTGTGCAGCACTCCCTCAGTACTGAACCCCTGGCAGTGCAGCACTCCCTCAGTATTGACCCTCTGACAGTGCAGCACCTACTCAGTACTGACTCTCTGACAGAGCAGCACTCCCTCAGTACTGACCCTCTGACAGTCCAGCACTCCCTCAGTACTGACTCTCTGACAGCGCAGCACTCCCTCAGTACTGACTCTCTGACAGCGCAGCACTCCCTCAGTACTGACCCTCTGACAATACAGCGCACTCCCGGTACTGACACTCTGACAGTGCAGTACTCCCCCAGTACTGACCCTCTGACAGTGCAGCACTCCCTCAGTATTGACCCTCTGACAGTGCAGCACTCCCTCAGTACTGACTCTCTGACAGTGCAGCACTCCCTCAGTACTGACCATCTCACAGTGCGGCACTCCTCAGTACTGGCCCTCTGACAGTGCAGCACTCCCTCAATACTGACCCTCTGACAGTGCAGCACTCCCTCAGTGCTGACCCTCTGATAGTCCAGCACTCTCTCAGGACTGACCCTCTGACAGTGCAGCACTCCCTCAGTACTGACCCTCTGACAGTGCAGCACTCCCAAAGTACTGACCCTCTGACAGTGCAGCACTCCCTCAATACTGACCCTCTGACAGTGCAGCACTCCCTCAGTACTGACCCTCTGACAGTGGAGCACTCTCTCCGTACTGACCCTCTGATAGTGCAGCACTCCCTCAGTACTGACTGTCTGACAGTGCAGCACGCCCTCAGTACTGACCCTCTGACAGTGCAGCACTCCCTCAATACTGACCCTCTGACAGTGCAGCACTCCCTCAGTACTGACCCTATGACAGTGCAGCGCTCCCTCAGTACTGACCCTCTGACAGTGCAGCACTCCCTCAGTACTGACCCTCTGACAGTCCAGCACTCCCTCAGCACTGACTCTCTGACAATGCAGCACTCCCTCAGTACTGACCCTCTGACAGTGCAGCACTCCCTCAGTACTGACCCTCTGATAGTCCAGCAATCCCTCAGTACTGACCCTCTGACAGTCGAGCACTCTCTCCGTACTGACCCTCTGACAGTGCAGCACTCCCTCAGTACTGACCCTCTGACAGTGCAGCACTCCCTCAGTATTGACCCTCTGACAGTGCAGCACTCCCTCAGTATTGACCCTCTGACAGTGCAGCACTCCCTCAGTACTGACTCTCTGACAGTGCAGTGCTCTCTCAGTACTGACTCTCTGAGAGTGCAGCACTCCCTCAGTACTGACCCTCTGACAGTGCAGAACTCCCTCAGGAATGACCCTCTGACAGTGCAGCGATCCCTCAGTACTGACCCTCTGACAGTGCAGCACTCTCCCAGTACTGACCCTCTGACAGTGCAGCACTCCCTCAGTACTGACCATCTCACAGTGCGGCATTCCCTCAGTACTGATCCTCTGACAGTGCAGCATTCCCTCAGTACTGACTCTCTGACAGTGCAGCACTCCCTCAGTACTGACCATCTCACAGTGCGGCTTTCCCTCAGTACTGACCCTCTGACAGTGCAGCACTCTCTCAATACTGACCCTCTGACAGTGCAGCACTCCCTCAGCACTGTCCCTCTGACAGCACAGCACTCCCTCTGTACTGGCGACAGTGCAGCACTCCCTCAGTACTGACCTTCAGGCAGCACAGCTCTCCCTCAGTACTAACCCTCTGACAATGCAGGACTCCCTCAGGACTGACACTCTGACAGTGCAGCACTCCCTCAGTACTGACCCTCTGACAGTGCAGCACTCCCGCAGTACTGACACTCTGAAAGTGCAGCACTCCCTCAGTACTGACCCTCTGACAGTGCGGCACTCCCTCGGTACTGACCATCTCACAGTGCAGCACTCCCTCAGTACTGTCCCTATGACAGTGCAGCACTCCCTCAGTAATGACCCTCTGACAGTGCAGCACTCCCTCATTTCGACCCTCTAACAGTCCAGCACTCCCTCAGTACTGACCCTCTGACAGTCCAGCACTCCCTCAGTACTGACTCTCTGACAGCGCAGCACTCCCTCAGTACTGACTCTCTGACAGCGCAGCACTCCCTCAGTACTGACCCTCTGACAATACAGCGCACTCCCAGTGCTGACACTCTGACAGTGCAGTACTACCCCAGTACTGACCCTCTGACAGTGCAGCACTCCCTCAGTATTGAACCTCTGACAGTGCAGCACTCCCTCAGTACTGACTCTCTGACAGTGCAGCACTCCCTCAGTACTGACCATCTCACAGTGCGGCACTCCCTCCGTACTGACCCTCTGACAGTGCAGCGCTCCCTCCGTACTGACCCTCTGACAGTGCAGCACTCCCCCACTACTGACAGTCTGACAGTGCAGCACTCCCTCAGTACTGACCCTCTGACAATGCGGGACTCCCTCAGTACTGACCCTCTGACAGTGCAGCAATCCCTCAGTACTGACCCTCTGACAGTGCAGCACTCCCTCAGTCCTGAACCTCTGACAGTGCAGCAATCCCTCAGTACAGACCCTCTGACAGTGCAGCACTCCCTCAGTACTGACCCTCTGACAGTGCAGCACTCCCTCAGTACTGACCATCTGACAGTGCAGCACTCCCTCAGTACTGACTCTCTAACAGTGCAGCACTCCCTCAGTACTGACCATTTCATAGTGCGGCACTCCGTCAGTACTGACCCTCTGACAGTGCAGCGCTCCCTCAGTACTGACCCTCTGACAGTGCAGCACTCCGTCAGTACTGATCCTCTGTCAGTACAGTCCTCCCTCAGCACTTACCCTCTGACAGTGCCGCACACCCTCAGTACTGACCCTCTGACAATGCAACACTCCCTCAGTACTGACTCTCTGACAGTGCGGCACTCCCTCAGTACTGACCCACTGACTGTGCAGCACTCCCTCAGTACTGAACCCCTGGCAGTGCAGCACTCCCTCAGTATTGACCCTCTGACAGTGCAGCACCTACTCAGTACTGACTCTCTGACAGAGCAGCACTCCCTCAGTACTGACCCTCTGACAGAGCAGCACTCCCTCAGTACTGACTCTCTGACAGCGCAGCACTCCCTCAGTACTGACTCTCTGACAGCGCAGCACTCCCTCAGTACTGACCCTCTGACAATACAGCGCACTCCCGGTACTGACACTCTGACAGTGCAGTACTCCCCCAGTACTGACCCTCTGACAGTGCAGCACTCCCTCAGTATTGACCCTCTGACAGTGCAGCACTCCCTCAGTACTGACTCTCTGACAGTGCAGCACTCCCTCAGTACTGACCATCTCACAATGCGGCACTCCTCAGTACTGGCCCTCTGACAGTGCAGCACTCCCTCAATACTGACCCTCTGACAGTGCAGCACTCCCTCAGTGCTGACCCTCTGATAGTCCAGCACTCTCTCAGGACTGACACTCTGACAGTGCAGCACTCCCTCAGTACTGACCCTCTGACAGTGCAGCACTCCCAAAGTACTGACCCTCTGACAGTGCAGCACTCCCTCAATACTGACCCTCTGACAGTGCAGCACTCCCTCAGTACTGACCCTCTGACAGTGGAGCACTCTCTCCGTACTGACCCTCTGATAGTGCAGCACTCCCTCAGTACTGACTGTCTGACAGTGCAGCACGCCCTCAGTACTGACCCTCTGACAGTGCAGCACTCCCTCAATACTGACCCTCTGACAGTGCAGCACTCCCTCAGTACTGACCCTATGACAGTGCAGCGCTCCCTCAGTACTGACCCTCTGACAGTGCAGCACTCCCTCAGTACTGACCCTCTGACAGTCCAGCACTCCCTCAGCACTGACTCTCTGACAATGCAGCACTCCCTCAGTACTGACCCTCTGACAGTGCAGCACTCCCTCAGTACTGACCCTCTGATAGTCCAGCAATCCCTCAGTACTGACCCTCTGACAGTCGAGCACTCTCTCCGTACTGACCCTCTGACAGTGCAGCACTCCCTCAGTACTGACCCTCTGACAGTGCAGCACTCCCTCAGTATTGACCCTCTGACAGTGCAGCACTCCCTCAGTATTGACCCTCTGACAGTGCAGCACTCCCTCAGTACTGACCCTCTGACAGTGCAGAACTCCCTCAGGAATGACCCTCTGACAGTGCAGCGATCCCTCAGTACTGACCCTCTGACAGTGCAGCACTCTCCCAGTACTGACCCTCTGACAGTGCAGCACTCCCTCAGTACTGACCATCTCACAGTGCGGCATTCCCTCAGTACTGATCCTCTGACAGTGCAGCATTCCCTCAGTACTGACTCTCTGACAGTGCAGCACTCCCTCAGTACTGACCATCTCACAGTGCGGCTTTCCCTCAATACTGACCCTCTGACAGTGCAGCACTCCCTCAGCACTGTCCCTCTGACAGCACAGCACTCCCTCAGTACTGGCGACAGTGCAGCACTCCCTCAGTACTGACCTTCTGGCAGCACAGCTCTCCCTCAGTACTGACCCTCTGACAATGCAGGACTCCCTCAGGACTGACACTCTGACAGTGCAGCACTCCCTCAGTACTGACCCTCTGACAGTGCAGCACTCCCGCAGTACTGACACTCTGAAAGTGCAGCACTCCCTCAGTACTGACCCTCTGACAGTGCAGCACTCCCTCAGTACTGACCCTCTGACAGTGCAGCACTCCCTCAGTACTGACCCTCTGACTGTGCAGCGCTCCCTCAGTACTGAACCCCTGGCAGTGCAGCACTCCCTCAGTATTGACCCTCTGACAGTGCAGCACCTCCTCAGCACTGACTCTCTGAAGTGCAGCAGTCCCTCAGTACTGACCCTCTGACAGTGCGGCACTCCCTCGGTACTGACCATCTCACAGTGCAGCACTCCCTCAGTACTGTCCCTATGACAGTGCAGCACTCCCTCAGTACTGACCCTCTGACAGTGCAGCACTCCCTCAGTACGACCCTCTAACAGTCCAGCACTCCCTCAGTACTGACCCTCTGACAGTCCAGCACTCCCTCAGTACTGACTCTCTGACAGCGCAGCACTCCCTCAGTACTGACTCTCTGACAGCGCAGCACTCCCTCAGTACTGACCCTCTGACAATACAGCGCACTCCCAGTGCTGACACTCTGACAGTGCAGTACTCTCCCAGTACTGACCCTCTGACAGTGCAGCACTCCCTCAGTATTGAACCTCTGACAGTGCAGCACTCCCTCAGTACTGACTCTCTGACAGTGCAGCACTCCCTCAGTACTGACCATCTCACAGTGCGGCACTCCCTCCGTACTGACCCTCTGACAGTGCAGCGCTCCCTCCGTACTGACCCTCTGACAGTGCAGCACTCCCCCACTACTGACAGTCTGACAGTGCAGCACTCCCTCAGTACTGACCCTCTGACAATGCGGGACTCCCTCAGTACTGACCCTCTGACAGTGCAGCAATCCCTCAGTACTGACCCTCTGACAGTGCAGCACTCCCTCAGTCCTGAACCTCTGACAGTGCAGCAATCCCTCAGTACAGACCCTCTGACAGTGCAGCACTCCCTCAGTACTGACCCTCTGACAGTGCAGCACTCCCTCAGTACTGACCATCTGACAGTGCAGCACTCCCTCAGTACTGACTCTCTGACAGTGCAGCACTCCCTCAGTACTGACCATTTCACAGTGCGGCACTCCGTCAGTACTGACCCTCTGACAGTGCAGCGCTCCCTCAGTACTGACCCTCTGACAGTGCAGCACTCCGTCAGTACTGATCCTCTGTCAGTACAGTCCTCCCTCAGCACTTACCCTCTGACAGTGCCGCACACCCTCAGTACTGACCCTCTGACAATGCAACACTCCCTCAGTACTGACTCTCTGACAGTGCGGCACTCCCTCAGTACTGACCCTCTGACAGTGCAGCATTCCCTCAGTACTGAACCTTTGACAGTGCAGCACTCCCTCAGTACAGGCCCTCTGACAGTGCAGCACGCTCTCAGTACTGACCCTCTGACAGTGCAGCACTCCCTCAGTACTGACCCTCTGAGAGTGCAGCACTCCCTCAGTACTGACCCACTGAGAGTGCAGCACTCCCTCAATACTGACCCTCTGACAGTGCAGCACTCCCTCAGTACTGACCCTCTGATAGTGCAGTACTCTCTCAATACTGACCCTCTGACAGTGCAGCACTCCCTCAGTACTGACACTCTGACAGTGCAGCCCTGCCTCAGTACTGAACCTCTGACAGTGCAGCACTCCCTCAGTACTCGCCCTCTGACAGTGCAGCACTCCCTCAATACTGACCCTCTGAGAGTGCAGCACTCCCTCAATACTAACCCTCTGACAGTGCAGCACTCCCTCAGTACTGACCCTCTGATAGTGCAGTACTCTCTCAGTACTGACCCTCTGTCAGTGCAGCACACCCTCAGTACTGACACTCTGACAGTGCAGCACTCCCTCAGTACTGACCCTCTGACAGTGCAGCACTCCCTCAGTATTGACCCTCTGACAGTGCAGCACTCCCTCAGTACTGACCCTCTGACAGTGCAGCACTCCCTCAGTATTGACCCTCTGACAGTGCAGCACTCCCTCAGTACTGACTCTCTGACAGTGCAGCACTCCCTCAGTACTGACCATCTCACAGTGCGGCACTCCTCAGTACTGGCCCTCTGACAGTGCAGCACTCCCTCAGTACTGAACCTCTGACAGTGCGGCACTCCCTCAGTACTGACCCTCTGACAGTGCAGCACTCCCTCAGTCCTGACTCTCTGACAGTGCAGCACTCCCTCAGTACTGACTCTCTGACAATGCAGCACTCCGTCAGTGCTGACCCTCGGACAGTGCAACACTCCCTCAATACTGACCCTCTGACAGTGCAGCACTCCCTCAGTACTGAACCTCTGACAGTGCAGCACTCCCTCAGTACTGACTCTCTGACAATGCAGCACTCCCTCAGTACTGACGCTCTGACAGTGCAGCACTCCCTCAGTACTGACCATCTCACAGTGCAGCACTCCCTAAGTACTGACCCTCTGATAGTGCAGCACTCCCTCAATACTGACCCTCTGACAGTGCAGCACTCCCTCAGTGCTGACCCTCTGATAGTCCAGCACTCTCTCAGGACTGACCCTCTGACAGTGCAGCACTCCCTCAGTACTGACCCTCTGACAGTGCAGCACTCCCAAAGTACTGACCCTCTGAAAGTGCAGCACTCCCTCAATACTGACCCTCTGACAGTGCAGCACTCCCTCAGTACTGACCCTCTGACAGTGGAGCACTCTCTCCGTACTGACCCTCTGACAGTGCAGCGCTCCCTCAGTACTGACCCTCTGACAGTGCAGCACTCACTCAGTACTGACCCTCTGACAGTCCAGCACTCCCTCAGCACTGACTCTCTGACAATGCAGCACTCCCTCAGTACTGACCCTCTGACAGTGCAGCACTCCCTCAGTACTGACACTCTGACAGTGCAGCACTCCCTCAGTACTGACCCTCTGACAGTGCAGCACTCCCTCAGTACTGACCATCTCACAGTGCGGCACTCCTCAGTACTTACCCTCGGACAGTGCAGCACTCCCTCAGTACTGACCCTCTGACAATACAGCGCACTCCCAGTGCTGACACTCTGACAGTGCAGTACTCCCCCAGTACTGACCCTCTGACAGTGCAGCACTCCCTCAGTACTGACCCTCTGACAGTGCAGCACTCCCTCAGTACTGACCCTCTGACAGTGCAGCACTCCCTCAGTACTGACTCTCTGACAATGCAGCACTCCCTCAGTACTGACCCTCTGACAGTGCAGCACTCTCTCAGTACTGACCCCCTGACAGTGCAGCACTCCCTCAGTACTGACCCTCTGACAGTGCAGCACTCGCTCAGTACTGACTCTCTGACAATGCAGCACTCCCTCAGTACTGACCCTCTGACAGTGGAGCACTCCCTCAGTACTGACCCTCTGATAGAGCAGCACTCCCTCAATACTGACCCTCTGACAGTGCAGCACTCCCTCAATACTGACCATCTGACAGTGCAGCACACCCTCAGTACTGACCCTCTGACAGAGCAGCACTCCCAAAGTACTGACCCTCTGATAGTCCAGCACTCTCTCAGGACTGACCCTCTGACAGTGCAGCACTCCCTCAGTACTGACCCTCTGACAGTGCAGCACTCCCAAAGGACTGACCCTCTGACAGTGCAGCACTCCCTCAGTACTGACCCTCTGATAGTGCAGCACTCCCTCAATACTGACCCTCTGACAGTGCAGCACTCCCTCAGTACTGACCCTCTGATAGTGCAGCACTCCCTCAATACTGACCCTCTGACAGTGCAGCACTCCCTCAATACTGACCCTCTGACAGTGCAGCACACCCTCAGTACTGACCCTCTGACAGAGCAGCACTCCCAAAGTACTGACCCTCTGATAGTCCAGCACTCTCTCAGGACTGACCCTCTGACAGTGCAGCACTCCCTCAGTACTGACCCTCTGACAGTGCAGCACTCCCAAAGTACTGACCCTCTGACAGTGCAGCACTCCCTCAGTACTGACCCTCTGATAGTGCAGCACTCCCTCAATACTGACCCTCTGACAGTGCAGCACTCCCTCAGTACTGACCCTCTGACAGTGGAGCACTCTCTCCGTACTGACCCTCTGATACTGCAACACTCCCTCAATACTGACCCTCTGACTGTGCAGCACTCCCTCAGTACTGACCCTATGACAGTGCAGCGCTCCCTCAGTACTGACCCTCTGACAGTGCAGCACTCCCTCAGCACTGACTCTCTGACAATGCAGCACTCCCTCAGTACTGACCCTCTGACAGTGCAGCACTCCCTCAGTACTGACCCTCTAGCAGTGCAGCACTCCCTCAGTACTGACCCTCTGACAGTGCAGCACTCCCTCAGTACTGACCCTCTGACAGTGCAGCACTCCCTCAGTACTGACCATCTCACAGTGCGGCACTCCTCAGTACTGACCCTCTGACAGTGCAGCACTCCCTCAGTACTGATCCTATGACTGTGCAGCGATACATCAGTACTGACCCTCTGACAGTGCAGCACTCCCTCAGTACTGACCCTCTTACAGTGCAGCACTCCCTCAGTACTGACCCTCTGACAGTGCAGCACACCCTCAGCACTGACTCTCTGACAATGCAGCACTCCCTCAGTACTGACCCTCTGACAGTCGAGCACTCTCTCCGTACTGACCCTCTGACAGTGCAGCACTCCCTCAGTACTGACCCACTGACAGTGCAGCACTCCCTCAGTACTGACCCTCTGACAGTGCAGCACTCCCTCAGTACTGACCCTCTGACAGTGCAGCACTCCCTCAGTATTGACCCTCTGACAGTGCAGCACTCCCTCAGAATTGACCCTCTGACAGTGCAGCACTCCCTCAGTACTGACTCTCTGACAGTGCAGTGCTCTCTCAGTACTGACTCTCTGAGAGTGCAGCGCTCCCTCAGTACTGACCCTCTGACAGTGCAGCACTCCCTCAGTACTGACCCTCTGACAGTGCAGCACTCCCAAAGTACTGACCCTCTGACAGTGCAGCACTCCCTCAGTACTGACCCTCTGATAGTGCAGCACTCCCTCAATACTGACCCTCTGACAGTGCAGCACACCCTCAGGACTGACCCTCTGACAGTGGAGCACTCTCTCCGTACTGACCCTCTGATACTGCAACACTCCCTCAATACTGACCCTCTGACTGTGCAGCACTCCCTCAGTACTGACCCTATAACAGTGCAGCGCTCCCTCAGTACTGACCTTCTGACAGTGCAGCACTCCCTCAGCACTGACTCTCTGACAATGCAGCACTCCCTCAGTACTGACCCTCTGACAGTGCAGCACTCCCTCAGTACTGACCCTCTAGCAGTGCAGCACTCCCTCAGTACTGACCCTCTGACTGTGCAGCACTCCCTCAGTACTGACCCTCTGACAGTGCAGCACTCCCTCAGTACTGACCATCTCACAGTGCGGCACTCCTCAGTACTGACCCTCTGACAGTGCAGCACTCCCTCAGTACTGATCCTATGACTGTGCAGCGATACATCAGTACTGACCCTCTGACAGTGCAGCACTCCCTCAGTACTGACCCTCTTACAGTGCAGCACTCCCTCAGTACTGACCCTCTGACAGTGCAGCACACCCTCAGCACTGACTCTCTGACAATGCAGCACTCCCTCAGTACTGACCCTCTGACAGTCGAGCACTCTCTCCGTACTGACCCTCTGACAGTGCAGCACTCCCTCAGTACTGACCCACTGACAGTGCAGCACTCCCTCAGTACTGACCCTCTGACAGTGCAGCACTCCCTCAGTACTGACCCTCTGACAGTGCAGCACTCCCTCAGTATTGACCCTCTGACAGTGCAGCACTCCCTCAGAATTGACCCTCTGACAGTGCAGCACTCCCTCAGTACTGACTCTCTGACAGTGCAGTGCTCTCTCAGTACTGACTCTCTGAGAGTGCAGCGCTCCCTCAGTACTGACCCTCTGACAGTGCAGCACTCCCTCAGTACTGACCCTCTGACAGTGCAGCGCTCCCTCAGTACTGACCCTCTGACAGTGCAGAACTCCCTCAGGAATGACCCTCTGACAGTTCAGCATTCCCTCAGTACTGACCCTCTGACAGTGCAGCACTCTCTCAGTGCTGACCCTCTGACAGTGCAGCGATCCCTCAGTACTGACCCTCTGACAGTGCAGCACTCTCTCAGTGCTGACCCTCTGACAGTGCAGCGATCCCTCAGTACTGACCCTCTGACAGTGCAGCACTCTCTCAGTGCTGACCATCTCACAGTGCGGCATTCCCTCAGTACTGATCCTCTGACAGTGCAGCATTCCCTCAGTACTGACCCTCTGACAGTGCAGCACTCTCTCAGTGCTGACCCTCTGACAGTGCAGCGATCCCTCAGTACTGACCCTCTGAC
This sequence comes from Prionace glauca, assembly GCA_037974335.1. NCBI lineage: Eukaryota > Metazoa > Chordata > Chondrichthyes > Carcharhiniformes > Carcharhinidae > Prionace > Prionace glauca. The sequence continues at coordinate 139,231 of JBBMRE010000090.1, read as the reverse complement.
AGTGCAGCACTCTCTCAGTGCAGACCCTCTGACAGTGCAGCGATCCCTCAGTACTGACCCTCTGACAATGCAGCACTCTCTCAGTGCTGACTCTCTGACAGTGCAGCACTCCCTCAGTACTGACCATCTCACAGTGCGGCATTCCCTCAGTACTGACCCTCTGACAGTGCAGCACTCTCTCAATACTGACCCTCTGACAGTGCAGCACTCCCTCAGCACTGTCCCTCTGACAGCACAGCACTCCCTCAGTACTGGCGACAGTGCAGCACTCCCTCAGTACTGACCTTCTGGCAGCACAGCACTCCCTCAGTACTGACCCTCTGACAGTGCAGCGCTCTCTCAGTACTGACCCACTGACTGTGCAGCACTCCCTCAGTACTGAACCCCTGGCAGTGCAGCACTCCCTCAGTATTGACCCTCTGACAGTGCAGCACCTACTCAGTACTGACTCTCTGACAGAGCAGCACTCCCTCAGTACTGACCCTCTGACAGTCCAGCACTCCCTCAGTACTGACTCTCTGACAGCGCAGCACTCCCTCAGTACTGACTCTCTGACAGCGCAGCACTCCCTCAGTACTGACCCTCTGACAATACAGCGCACTCCCGGTACTGACACTCTGACAGTGCAGTACTCCCCCAGTACTGACCCTCTGACAGTGCAGCACTCCCTCAGTATTGACCCTCTGACAGTGCAGCACTCCCTCAGTACTGACTCTCTGACAGTGCAGCACTCCCTCAGTACTGACCATCTCACAGTGCGGCACTCCTCAGTACTGGCCCTCTGACAGTGCAGCACTCCCTCAATACTGACCCTCTGACAGTGCAGCACTCCCTCAGTGCTGACCCTCTGATAGTCCAGCACTCTCTCAGGACTGACCCTCTGACAGTGCAGCACTCCCTCAGTACTGACCCTCTGACAGTGCAGCACTCCCAAAGTACTGACCCTCTGACAGTGCAGCACTCCTTCAATACTGACCCTCTGACAGTGCAGCACTCCCTCAGTACTGACCCTCTGACAGTGGAGCACTCTCTCCGTACTGACCCTCTGATAGTGCAGCACTCCCTCAGTACTGACTGTCTGACAGTGCAGCACGCCCTCAGTACTGACCCTCTGACAGTGCAGCACTCCCTCAATACTGACCCTCTGACAGTGCAGCACTCCCTCAGTACTGACCCTATGACAGTGCAGCGCTCCCTCAGTACTGACCCTCTGACAGTGCAGCACTCCCTCAGTACTGACCCTCTGACAGTCCAGCACTCCCTCAGCACTGACTCTCTGACAATGCAGCACTCCCTCAGTACTGACCCTCTGACAGTGCAGCACTCCCTCAGTACTGACCCTCTGATAGTCCAGCAATCCCTCAGTACTGACCCTCTGACAGTCGAGCACTCTCTCCGTACTGACCCTCTGACAGTGCAGCACTCCCTCAGTACTGACCCTCTGACAGTGCAGCACTCCCTCAGTATTGACCCTCTGACAGTGCAGCACTCCCTCAGTATTGACCCTCTGACAGTGCAGCACTCCCTCAGTACTGACTCTCTGACAGTGCAGTGCTCTCTCAGTATTGACCCTCTGACAGTGCAGCACTCCCTCAGTACTGACCCTCTGACAGTGCAGAACTCCCTCAGGAATGACCCTCTGACAGTGCAGCGATCCCTCAGTACTGACCCTCTGACAGTGCAGCACTCTCCCAGTACTGACCCTCTGACAGTGCAGCACTCCCTCAGTACTGACCATCTCACAGTGCGGCATTCCCTCAGTACTGATCCTCTGACAGTGCAGCATTCCCTCAGTACTGACTCTCTGACAGTGCAGCACTCCCTCAGTACTGACCATCTCACAGTGCGGCTTTCCCTCAGTACTGACCCTCTGACAGTGCAGCACTCTCTCAATACTGACCCTCTGACAGTGCAGCACTCCCTCAGCACTGTCCCTCTGACAGCACAGCACTCCCTCAGTACTGGCGACAGTGCAGCACTCCCTCAGTACTGACCTTCTGGCAGCACAGCTCTCCCTCAGTACTGACCCTCTGACAATGCAGGACTCCCTCAGGACTGACACTCTGACAGTGCAGCACTCCCTCAGTACTGACCCTCTGACAGTGCAGCACTCCCGCAGTACTGACACTCTGAAAGTGCAGCACTCCCTCAGTACTGACCCTCTGACAGTGCAGCACTCCCTCAGTACTGACCCTCTGACAGTGCAGCACTCCCTCAGTACTGACCCTCTGACTGTGCAGCGCTCCCTCAGTACTGAACCCCTGGCAGTGCAGCACTCCCTCAGTATTGACCCTCTGACAGTGCAGCACCTCCTCAGCACTGACTCTCTGAAGTGCAGCAGTCCCTCAGTACTGACCCTCTGACAGTGCGGCACTCCCTCGGTACTGACCATCTCACAGTGCAGCACTCCCTCAGTACTGTCCCTATGACAGTGCAGCACTCCCTCAGTACTGACCCTCTGACAGTGCAGCACTCCCTCAGTACGACCCTCTAACAGTCCAGCACTCCCTCAGTACTGACCCTCTGACAGTCCAGCACTCCCTCAGTACTGACTCTCTGACAGCGCAGCACTCCCTCAGTACTGACTCTCTGACAGCGCAGCACTCCCTCAGTACTGACCCTCTGACAATACAGCGCACTCCCAGTGCTGACACTCTGACAGTGCAGTACTCCCCCAGTACTGACCCTCTGACAGTGCAGCACTCCCTCAGTATTGAACATCTGACAGTGCAGCACTCCCTCAGTACTGACTCTCTGACAGTGCAGCACTCCCTCAGTACTGACCATCTCACAGTGCGGCACTCCCTCCGTACTGACCCTCTGACAGTGCAGCGCTCCCTCCGTACTGACCCTCTGACAGTGCAGCACTCCCCCACTACTGACAGTCTGACAGTGCAGCACTCCCTCAGTACTGACCCTCTGACAATGCGGGACTCCCTCAGTACTGACCCTCTGACAGTGCAGCACTCCGTCAGTACTGATCCTCTGTCAGTACAGTCCTCCCTCAGCACTTACCCTCTGACAGTGCCGCACACCCTCAGTACTGACCCTCTGACAATGCAACACTCCCTCAGTACTGACTCTCTGACAGTGCGGCACTCCCTCAGTACTGACCCTCTGACAGTGCAGCATTCCCTCAGTACTGAACCTTTGACAGAGCAGCACTCCCTCAGTACAGGCCCTCTGACAGTGCAGCACGCTCTCAGTACTGACCCTCTGACAGTGCAGCACTCCCTCAGTACTGACCCTCTGAGAGTGCAGCACTCCCTCAGTACTGACCCACTGAGAGTGCAGCACTCCCTCAATACTGACCCTCTGACAGTGCAGCACTCCCTCAGTACTGACCCTCTGATAGTGCAGTACTCTCTCAATACTGACCCTCTGACAGTGCAGCACTCCCTCAGTACTGACGCTCTGACAGTGCAGCCCTGCCTCAGTACTGAACCTCTGACAGTGCAGCACTCCCTCAGTACTCGCCCTCTGACAGTGCAGCACTCCCTCAATACTGACCCTCTGAGAGTGCAGCACTCCCTCAATACTAACCCTCTGACAGTGCAGCACTCCCTCAGTACTGACCCTCTGATAGTGCAGTACTCTCTCAGTACTGACCCTCTGTCAGTGCAGCACACCCTCAGTACTGACACTCTGACAGTGCAGCACTCCCTCAGTACTGACCCTCTGACAGTGCAGCACTCCCTCAGTATTGACCCTCTGACAGTGCAGCACTCCCTCAGTACTGACCCTCTGACAGTGCAGCACTCCCTCAGTATTGACCCTCTGACAGTGCAGCACTCCCTCAGTACTGACTCTCTGACAGTGCAGCACTCCCTCAGTACTGACCATCTCACAGTGCGGCACTCCTCAGTACTGGCCCTCTGACAGTGCAGCACTCCCTCAGTACTGAACCTCTGACAGTGCGGCACTCCCTCAGTACTGACCCTCTGACAGTGCAGCACTCCCTCAGTCCTGACTCTATGACAGTGCAGCACTCCCTCAGTACTGACTCTCTGACAATGCAGCACTCCGTCAGTGCTGACCCTCGGACAGTGCAACACTCCCTCAATACTGACCCTCTGACAGTGCAGCACTCCCTCAGTACTGAACCTCTGACAGTGCAGCACTCCCTCAGTACTGACTCTCTGACAATGCAGCACTCCCTCAGTACTGACGCTCTGACAGTGCAGCACTCCCTCAGTACTGACCATCTCACAGTGCAGCACTCCCTAAGTACTGACCCTCTGATAGTGCAGCACTCCCTCAATACTGACCCTCTGACAGTGCAGCACTCCCTCAGTGCTGACCCTCTGATAGTCCAGCACTCTCTCAGGACTGACCCTCTGACAGTGCAGCACTCCCTCAGTACTGACCCTCTGACAGTGCAGCACTCCCAAAGTACTGACCCTCTGACAGTGCAGCACTCCCTCAATACTGACCCTCTGACAGTGCAGCACTCCCTCAGTACTGACCCTCTGACAGTGGAGCACTCTCTCCGTACTGACCCTCTGACAGTGCAGCGCTCCCTCAGTACTGACCCTCTGACAGTGCAGCACTCACTCAGTACTGACCCTCTGACAGTCCAGCACTCCCTCAGCACTGACTCTCTGACAATGCAGCACTCCCTCAGTACTGACCCTCTGACAGTGCAGCACTCCCTCAGTACTGACACTCTGACAGTGCAGCACTCCCTCAGTACTGACCCTCTGACAGTGCAGCACTCCCTCAGTACTGACCATCTCACAGTGCGGCACTCCTCAGTACTTACCCTCGGACAGTGCAGCACTCCCTCAGTACTGACCCTCTGACAATACAGCGCACTCCCAGTGCTGACACTCTGACAGTGCAGTACTCCCCCAGTACTGACCCTCTGACAGTGCAGCACTCCCTCAGTACTGACCCTCTGACAGTGCAGCACTCCCTCAGTACTGACCCTCTGACAGTGCAGCACTCCCTCAGTACTGACTCTCTGACAATGCAGCACTCCCTCAGTACTGACCCTCTGACAGTGCAGCACTCTCTCAGTACTGACCCCCTGACAGTGCAGCACTCCCTCAGTACTGACCCTCTGACAGTGCAGCACTCGCTCAGTACTGACTCTCTGACAATGCAGCACTCCCTCAGTACTGACCCTCTGACAGTGGAGCACTCCCTCAGTACTGACCCTCTGATAGAGCAGCACTCCCTCAATACTGACCCTCTGACAGTGCAGCACTCCCTCAATACTGACCATCTGACAGTGCAGCACACCCTCAGTACTGACCCTCTGACAGAGCAGCACTCCCAAAGTACTGACCCTCTGATAGTCCAGCACTCTCTCAGGACTGACCCTCTGACAGTGCAGCACTCCCTCAGTACTGACCCTCTGACAGTGCAGCACTCCCAAAGGACTGACCCTCTGACAGTGCAGCACTCCCTCAGTACTGACCCTCTGATAGTGCAGCACTCCCTCAATACTGACCCTCTGACAGTGCAGCACTCCCTCAGTACTGACCCTCTGATAGTGCAGCACTCCCTCAATACTGACCCTCTGACAGTGCAGCACTCCCTCAATACTGACCCTCTGACAGTGCAGCACACCCTCAGTACTGACCCTCTGACAGAGCAGCACTCCCAAAGTACTGACCCTCTGATAGTCCAGCACTCTCTCAGGACTGACCCTCTGACAGTGCAGCACTCCCTCAGTACTGACCCTCTGACAGTGCAGCACTCCCAAAGTACTGACCCTCTGACAGTGCAGCACTCCCTCAGTACTGACCCTCTGATAGTGCAGCACTCCCTCAATACTGACCCTCTGACAGTGCAGCACTCCCTCAGTACTGACACTCTGACAGTGGAGCACTCTCTCCGTACTGACCCTCTGATACTGCAACACTCCCTCAATACTGACCCTCTGACTGTGCAGCACTCCCTCAGTACTGACCCTATGACAGTGCAGCGCTCCCTCAGTACTGACCCTCTGACAGTGCAGCACTCCCTCAGCACTGACTCTCTGACAATGCAGCACTCCCTCAGTACTGACCCTCTGACAGTGCAGCACTCCCTCAGTACTGACCCTCTAGCAGTGCAGCACTCCCTCAGTACTGACCCTCTGACAGTGCAGCACTCCCTCAGTACTGACCCTCTGACAGTGCAGCACTCCCTCAGTACTGACCATCTCACAGTGCGGCACTCCTCAGTACTGACCCTCTGACAGTGCAGCACTCCCTCAGTACTGATCCTATGACTGTGCAGCGATACATCAGTACTGACCCTCTGACAGTGCAGCACTCCCTCAGTACTGACCCTCTTACAGTGCAGCACTCCCTCAGTACTGACCCTCTGACAGTGCAGCACACCCTCAGCACTGACTCTCTGACAATGCAGCACTCCCTCAGTACTGACCCTCTGACAGTCGAGCACTCTCTCCGTACTGACCCTCTGACAGTGCAGCACTCCCTCAGTACTGACCCACTGACAGTGCAGCACTCCCTCAGTACTGACCCTCTGACAGTGCAGCACTCCCTCAGTACTGACCCTCTGACAGTGCAGCACTCCCTCAGTATTGACCCTCTGACAGTGCAGCACTCCCTCAGAATTGACCCTCTGACAGTGCAGCACTCCCTCAGTACTGACTCTCTGACAGTGCAGTGCTCTCTCAGTACTGACTCTCTGAGAGTGCAGCGCTCCCTCAGTACTGACCCTCTGACAGTGCAGCACTCCCTCAGTACTGACCCTCTGACAGTGCAGCACTCCCAAAGTACTGACCCTCTGACAGTGCAGCACTCCCTCAGTACTGACCCTCTGATAGTGCAGCACTCCCTCAATACTGACCCTCTGACAGTGCAGCACTCCCTCAGGACTGACCCTCTGACAGTGGAGCACTCTCTCCGTACTGACCCTCTGATACTGCAACACTCCCTCAATACTGACCCTCTGACTGTGCAGCACTCCCTCAGTACTGACCCTATAACAGTGCAGCGCTCCCTCAGTACTGACCTTCTGACAGTGCAGCACTCCCTCAGCACTGACTCTCTGACAATGCAGCACTCCCTCAGTACTGACCCTCTGACAGTGCAGCACTCCCTCAGTACTGACCCTCTAGCAGTGCAGCACTCCCTCAGTACTGACCCTCTGACTGTGCAGCACTCCCTCAGTACTGACCCTCTGACAGTGCAGCACTCCCTCAGTACTGACCATCTCACAGTGCGGCACTCCTCAGTACTGACCCTCTGACAGTGCAGCACTCCCTCAGTACTGATCCTATGACTGTGCAGCGATACATCAGTACTGACCCTCTGACAGTGCAGCACTCCCTCAGTACTGACCCTCTTACAGTGCAGCACTCCCTCAGTACTGACCCTCTGACAGTGCAGCACACCCTCAGCACTGACTCTCTGACAATGCAGCACTCCCTCAGTACTGACCCTCTGACAGTCGAGCACTCTCTCCGTACTGACCCTCTGACAGTGCAGCACTCCCTCAGTACTGACCCACTGACAGTGCAGCACTCCCTCAGTACTGACCCTCTGACAGTGCAGCACTCCCTCAGTACTGACCCTCTGACAGTGCAGCACTCCCTCAGTATTGACCCTCTGACAGTGCAGCACTCCCTCAGAATTGACCCTCTGACAGTGCAGCACTCCCTCAGTACTGACTCTCTGACAGTGCAGTGCTCTCTCAGTACTGACTCTCTGAGAGTGCAGCGCTCCCTCAGTACTGACCCTCTGACAGTGCAGCACTCCCTCAGTACTGACCCTCTGACAGTGCAGCGCTCCCTCAGTACTGACCCTCTGACAGTGCAGAACTCCCTCAGGAATGACCCTCTGACAGTTCAGCATTCCCTCAGTACTGACCCTCTGACAGTGCAGCACTCTCTCAGTGCTGACCCTCTGACAGTGCAGCGATCCCTCAGTACTGACCCTCTGACAGTGCAGCACTCTCTCAGTGCTGACCCTCTGACAGTGCAGCGATCCCTCAGTACTGACCCTCTGACAGTGCAGCACTCTCTCAGTGCTGACCATCTCACAGTGCGGCATTCCCTCAGTACTGATCCTCTGACAGTGCAGCATTCCCTCAGTACTGACCCTCTGACAGTGCAGCACTCTCTCAGTGCTGACCCTCTGACAGTGCAGCGATCCCTCAGTACTGACCCTCTGACAGTGCAGCACTCTCTCAGTGCAGACCCTCTGACAGTGCAGCGATCCCTCAGTACTGACCCTCTGACAATGCAGCACTCTCTCAGTGCTGACTCTCTGACAGTGCAGCACTCCCTCAGTACTGACCATCTCACAGTGCGGCATTCCCTCAGTACTGACCCTCTGACAGTGCAGCACTCTCTCAATACTGACCCTCTGACAGTGCAGCACTCCCTCAGCACTGTCCCTCTGACAGCACAGCACTCCCTCAGTACTGGCGACAGTGCAGCACTCCCTCAGTACTGACCTTCTGGCAGCACAGCACTCCCTCAGTACTGACCCTCTGACAGTGCAGCGCTCTCTCAGTACTGACCCACTGACTGTGCAGCACTCCCTCAGTACTGAACCCCTGGCAGTGCAGCACTCCCTCAGTATTGACCCTCTGACAGTGCAGCACCTACTCAGTACTGACTCTCTGACAGAGCAGCACTCCCTCAGTACTGACCCTCTGACAGTCCAGCACTCCCTCAGTACTGACTCTCTGACAGCGCAGCACTCCCTCAGTACTGACTCTCTGACAGCGCAGCACTCCCTCAGTACTGACCCTCTGACAATACAGCGCACTCCCGGTACTGACACTCTGACAGTGCAGTACTCCCCCAGTACTGACCCTCTGACAGTGCAGCACTCCCTCAGTATTGACCCTCTGACAGTGCAGCACTCCCTCAGTACTGACTCTCTGACAGTGCAGCACTCCCTCAGTACTGACCATCTCACAGTGCGGCACTCCTCAGTACTGGCCCTCTGACAGTGCAGCACTCCCTCAATACTGACCCTCTGACAGTGCAGCACTCCCTCAGTGCTGACCCTCTGATAGTCCAGCACTCTCTCAGGACTGACCCTCTGACAGTGCAGCACTCCCTCAGTACTGACCCTCTGACAGTGCAGCACTCCCAAAGTACTGACCCTCTGACAGTGCAGCACTCCCTCAATACTGACCCTCTGACAGTGCAGCACTCCCTCAGTACTGACCCTCTGACAGTGGAGCACTCTCTCCGTACTGACCCTCTGATAGTGCAGCACTCCCTCAGTACTGACTGTCTGACAGTGCAGCACGCCCTCAGTACTGACCCTCTGACAGTGCAGCACTCCCTCAATACTGACCCTCTGACAGTGCAGCACTCCCTCAGTACTGACCCTATGACAGTGCAGCGCTCCCTCAGTACTGACCCTCTGACAGTGCAGCACTCCCTCAGTACTGACCCTCTGACAGTCCAGCACTCCCTCAGCACTGACTCTCTGACAATGCAGCACTCCCTCAGTACTGACCCTCTGACAGTGCAGCACTCCCTCAGTACTGACCCTCTGATAGTCCAGCAATCCCTCAGTACTGACCCTCTGACAGTCGAGCACTCTCTCCGTACTGACCCTCTGACAGTGCAGCACTCCCTCAGTACTGACCCTCTGACAGTGCAGCACTCCCTCAGTATTGACCCTCTGACAGTGCAGCACTCCCTCAGTATTGACCCTCTGACAGTGCAGCACTCCCTCAGTACTGACTCTCTGACAGTGCAGTGCTCTCTCAGTATTGACCCTCTGACAGTGCAGCACTCCCTCAGTACTGACCCTCTGACAGTGCAGAACTCCCTCAGGAATGACCCTCTGACAGTGCAGCGATCCCTCAGTACTGACCCTCTGACAGTGCAGCACTCTCCCAGTACTGACCCTCTGACAGTGCAGCACTCCCTCAGTACTGACCATCTCACAGTGCGGCATTCCCTCAGTACTGATCCTCTGACAGTGCAGCATTCCCTCAGTACTGACTCTCTGACAGTGCAGCACTCCCTCAGTACTGACCATCTCACAGTGCGGCTTTCCCTCAGTACTGACCCTCTGACAGTGCAGCACTCTCTCAATACTGACCCTCTGACAGTGCAGCACTCCCTCAGCACTGTCCCTCTGACAGCACAGCACTCCCTCAGTACTGGCGACAGTGCAGCACTCCCTCAGTACTGACCTTCTGGCAGCACAGCTCTCCCTCAGTACTGACCCTCTGACAATGCAGGACTCCCTCAGGACTGACACTCTGACAGTGCAGCACTCCCTCAGTACTGACCCTCTGACAGTGCAGCACTCCCGCAGTACTGACACTCTGAAAGTGCAGCACTCCCTCAGTACTGACCCTCTGACAGTGCAGCACTCCCTCAGTACTGACCCTCTGACAGTGCAGCACTCCCTCAGTACTGACCCTCTGACTGTGCAGCGCTCCCTCAGTACTGAACCCCTGGCAGTGCAGCACTCCCTCAGTATTGACCCTCTGACAGTGCAGCACCTCCTCAGCACTGACTCTCTGAAGTGCAGCAGTCCCTCAGTACTGACCCTCTGACAGTGCGGCACTCCCTCGGTACTGACCATCTCACAGTGCAGCACTCCCTCAGTACTGTCCCTATGACAGTGCAGCACTCCCTCAGTACTGACCCTCTGACAGTGCAGCACTCCCTCAGTACGACCCTCTAACAGTCCAGCACTCCCTCAGTACTGACCCTCTGACAGTCCAGCACTCCCTCAGTACTGACTCTCTGACAGCGCAGCACTCCCTCAGTACTGACTCTCTGACAGCGCAGCACTCCCTCAGTACTGACCCTCTGACAATACAGCGCACTCCCAGTGCTGACACTCTGACAGTGCAGTACTCCCCCAGTACTGACCCTCTGACAGTGCAGCACTCCCTCAGTATTGAACCTCTGACAGTGCAGCACTCCCTCAGTACTGACTCTCTGACAGTGCAGCACTCCCTCAGTACTGACCATCTCACAGTGCGGCACTCCCTCCGTACTGACCCTCTGACAGTGCAGCGCTCCCTCCGTACTGACCCTCTGACAGTGCAGCACTCCCCCACTACTGACAGTCTGACAGTGCAGCACTCCCTCAGTACTGACCCTCTGACAATGCGGGACTCCCTCAGTACTGACCCTCTGACAGTGCAGAAATCCCTCAGTACTGACCCTCTGACAGTGCAGCACTCCCTCAGTCCTGAACCTCTGACAGTGCAGCAATCCCTCAGTACAGACCCTCTGACAGTGCAGCACTCCCTCAGTACTGACCCTCTGACAGTGCAGCACTCCCTCAGTACTGACCATCTGACAGTGCAGCACTCCCTCAGTACTGACTCTCTAACAGTGCAGCACTCCCTCAGTACTGACCATTTCACAGTGCGGCACTCCGTCAGTACTGACCCTCTGACAGTGCAGCGCTCCCTCAGTACAGACCCTCTGACAGTGCAGCACTCCGTCAGTACTGATCCTCTGTCAGTACAGTCCTCCCTCAGCACTTACCCTCTGACAGTGCCGCACACCCTCAGTACTGACCCTCTGACAATGCAACACTCCCTCAGTACTGACTCTCTGACAGTGCGGCACTCCCTCAGTACTGACCCTCTGACAGTGCAGCATTCCCTCAGTACTGAACCTTTGACAGTGCAGCACTCCCTCAGTACAGGCCCTCTGACAGTGCAGCACGCTCTCAGTACTGACCCTCTGACAGTGCAGCACTCCCTCAGTACTGACCCTCTGAGAGTGCAGCACTCCCTCAGTACTGACCCACTGAGAGTGCAGCACTCCCTCAATACTGACCCTCTGACAGTGCAGCACTCCCTCAGTACTGACCCTCTGATAGTGCAGTACTCTCTCAATACTGACCCTCTGACAGTGCAGCACTCCCTCAGTACTGACACTCTGACAGTGCAGCCCTGCCTCAGTACTGAACCTCTGACAGTGCAGCACTCCCTCAGTACTCGCCCTCTGACAGTGCAGCACTCCCTCAATACTGACCCTCTGAGAGTGCAGCACTCCCTCAATACTAACCCTCTGACAGTGCAGCACTCCCTCAGTACTGACCCTCTGATAGTGCAGTACTCTCTCAGTACTGACCCTCTGTCAGTGCAGCACACCCTCAGTACTGACACTCTGACAGTGCAGCACTCCCTCAGTACTGACCCTCTGACAGTGCAGCACTCCCTCAGTATTGACCCTCTGACAGTGCAGCACTCCCTCAGTACTGACCCTCTGACAGTGCAGCACTCCCTCAGTATTGACCCTCTGACAGTGCAGCACTCCCTCAGTACTGACTCTCTGACAGTGCAGCACTCCCTCAGTACTGACCATCTCACAGTGCGGCACTCCTCAGTACTGGCCCTCTGACAGTGCAGCACTCCCTCAGTACTGAACCTCTGACAGTGCGGCACTCCCTCAGTACTGACCCTCTGACAGTGCAGCACTCCCTCAGTCCTGACCCTCTGACAGTGCAGCACTCCCTCAGTACTGACTCTCTGACAATGCAGCACTCCGTCAGTGCTGACCCTCGGACAGTGCAACACTCCCTCAATACTGACCCTCTGACAGTGCAGCACTCCCTCAGTACTGAACCTCTGACAGTGCAGCACTCCCTCAGTACTGACTCTCTGACAATGCAGCACTCCCTCAGTACTGACGCTCTGACAGTGCAGCACTCCCTCAGTACTGACCATCTCACAGTGCAGCACTCCCTAAGTACTGACCCTCTGATAGTGCAGCACTCCCTCAATACTGACCCTCTGACAGTGCAGCACTCCCGCAGTGCTGACCCTCTGATAGTCCAGCACTCTCTCAGGACTGACCCTCTGACAGTGCAGCACTCCCTCAGTACTGACCCTCTGACAGTGCAGCACTCCCAAAGTACTGACCCTCTGACAGTGCAGCACTCCCTCAATACTGACCCTCTGACAGTGCAGCACTCCCTCAGTACTGACCCTCTGACTGTGCAGCACTCCCTCAGTACTGACCCTATAACAGTGCAGCGCTCCCTCAGTACTGACCTTCTGACAGTGCAGCACTCCCTCAGCACTGACTCTCTGACAATGCAGCACTCCCTCAGTACTGACCCTCTGACAGTGCAGCACTCCCTCAGTACTGACCCTCTAGCAGTGCAGCACTCCCTCAGTACTGACCCTCTGACTGTGCAGCACTCCCTCAGTACTGACCCTCTGACAGTGCAGCACTCCCTCAGTACTGACCATCTCACAGTGCGGCACTCCTCAGTACTGACCCTCTGACAGTGCAGCACTCCCTCAGTACTGATCCTATGACTGTGCAGCGATACATCAGTACTGACCCTCTGACAGTGCAGCACTCCCTCAGTACTGACCCTCTTACAGTGCAGCACTCCCTCAGTACTGACCCTCTGACAGTGCAGCACACCCTCAGCACTGACTCTCTGACAATGCAGCACTCCCTCAGTACTGACCCTCTGACAGTCGAGCACTCTCTCCGTACTGACCCTCTGACAGTGCAGCACTCCCTCAGTACTGACCCACTGACAGTGCAGCACTCCCTCAGTACTGACCCTCTGACAGTGCAGCACTCCCTCAGTACTGACCCTCTGACAGTGCAGCACTCCCTCAGTATTGACCCTCTGACAGTGCAGCACTCCCTCAGAATTGACCCTCTGACAGTGCAGCACTCCCTCAGTACTGACTCTCTGACAGTGCAGTGCTCTCTCAGTACTGACTCTCTGAGAGTGCAGCGCTCCCTCAGTACTGACCCTCTGACAGTGCAGCACTCCCTCAGTACTGACCCTCTGACAGTGCAGCGCTCCCTCAGTACTGACCCTCTGACAGTGCAGAACTCCCTCAGGAATGACCCTCTGACAGTTCAGCATTCCCTCAGTACTGACCCTCTGACAGTGCAGCACTCTCTCAGTGCTGACCCTCTGACAGTGCAGCGATCCCTCAGTACTGACCCTCTGACAGTGCAGCACTCTCTCAGTGCTGACCCTCTGACAGTGCAGCGATCCCTCAGTACTGACCCTCTGACAGTGCAGCACTCTCTCAGTGCTGACCATCTCACAGTGCGGCATTCCCTCAGTACTGATCCTCTGACAGTGCAGCATTCCCTCAGTACTGACCCTCTGACAGTGCAGCACTCTCTCAGTGCTGACCCTCTGACAGTGCAGCGATCCCTCAGTACTGACCCTCTGACAGTGCAGCACTCTCTCAGTGCAGACCCTCTGACAGTGCAGCGATCCCTCAGTACTGACCCTCTGACAATGCAGCACTCTCTCAGTGCTGACTCTCTGACAGTGCAGCACTCCCTCAGTACTGACCATCTCACAGTGCGGCATTCCCTCAGTACTGACCCTCTGACAGTGCAGCACTCTCTCAATACTGACCCTCTGACAGTGCAGCACTCCCTCAGCACTGTCCCTCTGACAGCACAGCACTCCCTCAGTACTGGCGACAGTGCAGCACTCCCTCAGTACTGACCTTCTGGCAGCACAGCACTCCCTCAGTACTGACCCTCTGACAGTGCAGCGCTCTCTCAGTACTGACCCACTGACTGTGCAGCACTCCCTCAGTACTGAACCCCTGGCAGTGCAGCACTCCCTCAGTATTGACCCTCTGACAGTGCAGCACCTACTCAGTACTGACTCTCTGACAGAGCAGCACTCCCTCAGTACTGACCCTCTGACAGTCCAGCACTCCCTCAGTACTGACTCTCTGACAGCGCAGCACTCCCTCAGTACTGACTCTCTGACAGCGCAGCACTCCCTCAGTACTGACCCTCTGACAATACAGCGCACTCCCGGTACTGACACTCTGACAGTGCAGTACTCCCCCAGTACTGACCCTCTGACAGTGCAGCACTCCCTCAGTATTGACCCTCTGACAGTGCAGCACTCCCTCAGTACTGACTCTCTGACAGTGCAGCACTCCCTCAGTACTGACCATCTCACAGTGCGGCACTCCTCAGTACTGGCCCTCTGACAGTGCAGCACTCCCTCAATACTGACCCTCTGACAGTGCAGCACTCCCTCAGTGCTGACCCTCTGATAGTCCAGCACTCTCTCAGGACTGACCCTCTGACAGTGCAGCACTCCCTCAGTACTGACCCTCTGACAGTGCAGCACTCCCAAAGTACTGACCCTCTGACAGTGCAGCACTCCCTCAATACTGACCCTCTGACAGTGCAGCACTCCCTCAGTACTGACCCTCTGACAGTGGAGCACTCTCTCCGTACTGACCCTCTGATAGTGCAGCACTCCCTCAGTACTGACTGTCTGACAGTGCAGCACGCCCTCAGTACTGACCCTCTGACAGTGCAGCACTCCCTCAATACTGACCCTCTGACAGTGCAGCACTCCCTCAGTACTGACCCTATGACAGTGCAGCGCTCCCTCAGTACTGACCCTCTGACAGTGCAGCACTCCCTCAGTACTGACCCTCTGACAGTCCAGCACTCCCTCAGCACTGACTCTCTGACAATGCAGCACTCCCTCAGTACTGACCCTCTGACAGTGCAGCACTCCCTCAGTACTGACCCTCTGATAGTCCAGCAATCCCTCAGTACTGACCCTCTGACAGTCGAGCACTCTCTCCGTACTGACCCTCTGACAGTGCAGCACTCCCTCAGTACTGACCCTCTGACAGTGCAGCACTCCCTCAGTATTGACCCTCTGACAGTGCAGCACTCCCTCAGTATTGACCCTCTGACAGTGCAGCACTCCCTCAGTACTGACTCTCTGACAGTGCAGTGCTCTCTCAGTATTGACCCTCTGACAGTGCAGCACTCCCTCAGTACTGACCCTCTGACAGTGCAGAACTCCCTCAGGAATGACCCTCTGACAGTGCAGCGATCCCTCAGTACTGACCCTCTGACAGTGCAGCACTCCCTCAGTACTGACCATCTCACAGTGCGGCATTCCCTCAGTACTGATCCTCTGACAGTGCAGCATTCCCTCAGTACTGACTCTCTGACAGTGCAGCACTCCCTCAGTACTGACCATCTCACAGTGCGGCTTTCCCTCAGTACTGACCCTCTGACAGTGCAGCACTCTCTCAATACTGACCCTCTGACAGTGCAGCACTCCCTCAGCACTGTCCCTCTGACAGCACAGCACTCCCTCAGTACTGGCGACAGTGCAGCACTCCCTCAGTACTGACCTTCTGGCAGCACAGCTCTCCCTCAGTACTGACCCTCTGACAATGCAGGACTCCCTCAGGACTGACACTCTGACAGTGCAGCACTCCCTCAGTACTGACCCTCTGACAGTGCAGCACTCCCGCAGTACTGACACTCTGAAAGTGCAGCACTCCCTCAGTACTGACCCTCTGACAGTGCAGCACTCCCTCAGTACTGACCCTCTGACAGTGCAGCACTCCCTCAGTACTGACCCTCTGACTGTGCAGCGCTCCCTCAGTACTGAACCCCTGGCAGTGCAGCACTCCCTCAGTATTGACCCTCTGACAGTGCAGCACCTCCTCAGCACTGACTCTCTGAAGTGCAGCAGTCCCTCAGTACTGACCCTCTGACAGTGCGGCACTCCCTCGGTACTGACCATCTCACAGTGCAGCACTCCCTCAGTACTGTCCCTATGACAGTGCAGCACTCCCTCAGTACTGACCCTCTGACAGTGCAGCACTCCCTCAGTACGACCCTCTAACAGTCCAGCACTCCCTCAGTACTGACCCTCTGACAGTCCAGCACTCCCTCAGTACTGACTCTCTGACAGCGCAGCACTCCCTCAGTACTGACTCTCTGACAGCGCAGCACTCCCTCAGTACTGACCCTCTGACAATACAGCGCACTCCCAGTGCTGACACTCTGACAGTGCAGTACTCCCCCAGTACTGACCCTCTGACAGTGCAGCACTCCCTCAGTATTGAACCTCTGACAGTGCAGCACTCCCTCAGTACTGACTCTCTGACAGTGCAGCACTCCCTCAGTACTGACCATCTCACAGTGCGGCACTCCCTCCGTACTGACCCTCTGACAGTGCAGCGCTCCCTCCGTACTGACCCTCTGACAGTGCAGCACTCCCCCACTACTGACAGTCTGACAGTGCAGCACTCCCTCAGTACTGACCCTCTGACAATGCGGGACTCCCTCAGTACTGACCCTCTGACAGTGCAGAAATCCCTCAGTACTGACCCTCTGACAGTGCAGCACTCCCTCAGTCCTGAACCTCTGACAGTGCAGCAATCCCTCAGTACAGACCCTCTGACAGTGCAGCACTCCCTCAGTACTGACCCTCTGACAGTGCAGCACTCCCTCAGTACTGACCATCTGACAGTGCAGCACTCCCTCAGTACTGACTCTCTAACAGTGCAGCACTCCCTCAGTACTGACCATTTCACAGTGCGGCACTCCGTCAGTACTGACCCTCTGACAGTGCAGCGCTCCCTCAGTACAGACCCTCTGACAGTGCAGCACTCCGTCAGTACTGATCCTCTGTCAGTACAGTCCTCCCTCAGCACTTACCCTCTGACAGTGCCGCACACCCTCAGTACTGACCCTCTGACAATGCAACACTCCCTCAGTACTGACTCTCTGACAGTGCGGCACTCCCTCAGTACTGACCCTCTGACAGTGCAGCATTCCCTCAGTACTGAACCTTTGACAGTGCAGCACTCCCTCAGTACAGGCCCTCTGACAGTGCAGCACGCTCTCAGTACTGACCCTCTGACAGTGCAGCACTCCCTCAGTACTGACCCTCTGAGAGTGCAGCACTCCCTCAGTACTGACCCACTGAGAGTGCAGCACTCCCTCAATACTGACCCTCTGACAGTGCAGCACTCCCTCAGTACTGACCCTCTGATAGTGCAGTACTCTCTCAATACTGACCCTCTGACAGTGCAGCACTCCCTCAGTACTGACACTCTGACAGTGCAGCCCTGCCTCAGTACTGAACCTCTGACAGTGCAGCACTCCCTCAGTACTCGCCCTCTGACAGTGCAGCACTCCCTCAATACTGACCCTCTGAGAGTGCAGCACTCCCTCAATACTAACCCTCTGACAGTGCAGCACTCCCTCAGTACTGACCCTCTGATAGTGCAGTACTCTCTCAGTACTGACCCTCTGTCAGTGCAGCACACCCTCAGTACTGACACTCTGACAGTGCAGCACTCCCTCAGTACTGACCCTCTGACAGTGCAGCACTCCCTCAGTATTGACCCTCTGACAGTGCAGCACTCCCTCAGTACTGACCCTCTGACAGTGCAGCACTCCCTCAGTATTGACCCTCTGACAGTGCAGCACTCCCTCAGTACTGACTCTCTGACAGTGCAGCACTCCCTCAGTACTGACCATCTCACAGTGCGGCACTCCTCAGTACTGGCCCTCTGACAGTGCAGCACTCCCTCAGTACTGAACCTCTGACAGTGCGGCACTCCCTCAGTACTGACCCTCTGACAGTGCAGCACTCCCTCAGTCCTGACCCTCTGACAGTGCAGCACTCCCTCAGTACTGACTCTCTGACAATGCAGCACTCCGTCAGTGCTGACCCTCGGACAGTGCAACACTCCCTCAATACTGACCCTCTGACAGTGCAGCACTCCCTCAGTACTGAACCTCTGACAGTGCAGCACTCCCTCAGTACTGACTCTCTGACAATGCAGCACTCCCTCAGTACTGACGCTCTGACAGTGCAGCACTCCCTCAGTACTGACCATCTCACAGTGCAGCACTCCCTAAGTACTGACCCTCTGATAGTGCAGCACTCCCTCAATACTGACCCTCTGACAGTGCAGCACTCCCGCAGTGCTGACCCTCTGATAGTCCAGCACTCTCTCAGGACTGACCCTCTGACAGTGCAGCACTCCCTCAGTACTGACCCTCTGACAGTGCAGCACTCCCAAAGTACTGACCCTCTGACAGTGCAGCACTCCCTCAATACTGACCCTCTGACAGTGCAGCACTCCCTCAGTACTGACCCTCTGACAGTGGAGCACTCTCTCCGTACTGACCCTCTGACAGTGCAGCGCTCCCTCAGTACTGACCCTCTGACAGTGCAGCACTCACTCAGTACTGACCCTCTGACAGTCCAGCACTCCCTCAGCACTGACTCTCTGACAATGCAGCACTCCCTCAGTACTGACCCTCTGACAGTGCAGCACTCCCTCAGTACTGACCCTCTGACAGTGCAGCACTCCCTCAGTACTGACCCTCTGACAGTGCAGCACTCCCTCAGTACTGACCATCTCACAGTGCGGCACTCCTCAGTACTTACCCTCGGACAGTGCAGCACTCCCTCAGTACTGACCCTCTGACAATACAGCGCACTCCCAGTGCTGACACTCTGACAGTGCAGTACTCCCCCAGTACTGACCCTCTGACAGTGCAGCACTCCCTCAGTACTGACCCTCTGACAGTGCAGCACTCCCTCAGTACTGACCCTCTGACAGTGCAGCACTCCTTCAGTACTGACTCTCTGACAATGCAGCACTCCCTCAGTACTGACCCTCTGACAGTGCAGCACTCTCTCAGTACTGACCCCCTGACAGTGCAGCACTCCCTCAGTACTGACCCTCTGACAGTGCAGCACTCCCTCAGTACTGACTCTCTGACAATGCAGCACTCCCTCAGTACTGACCCTCTGACAGTGGAGCACTCCCTCAGTACTGACCCTCTGATAGAGCAGCACTCCCTCAATACTGACCCTCTGACAGTGCAGCACTCCCTCAATACTGACCCTCTGACAGTGCAGCACACCCTCAGTACTGACCCTCTGACAGAGCAGCACTCCCAAAGTACTGACCCTCTGATAGTCCAGCACTCTCTCAGGACTGACCCTCTGACAGTGCAGCACTCCCTCAGTACTGACCCTCTGACAGTGCAGCACTCCCAAAGTACTGACCCTCTGACAGTGCAGCACTCCCTCAGTACTGACCCTCTGATAGTGCAGCACTCCCTCAATACTGACCCTCTGACAGTGCAGCACTCCCTCAGTACTGACCCTCTGATAGTGCAGCACTCCCTCAATACTGACCCTCTGACAGTGCAGCACTCCCTCAATACTGACCCTCTGACAGTGCAGCACACCCTCAGTACTGACCCTCTGACAGAGCAGCACTCCCAAAGTACTGACCCTCTGATAGTCCAGCACTCTCTCAGGACTGACCCTCTGACAGTGCAGCACTCCCTCAGTACTGACCCTCTGACAGTGCAGCACTCCCTCAGTACTGACCCTCTGACAGTGCAGCACTCCCTCAGTACTGACCCTCTGACAGTGCAGCACTCCCTCAGTATTGACCCTCTGACAGTGCAGCACTCCCTCAGAATTGACCCTCTGACAGTGCAGCACTCCCTCAGTACTGACTCTCTGACAGTGCAGTGCTCTCTCAGTACTGACTCTCTGAGAGTGCAGCGCTCCCTCAGTACTGACCCTCTGACAGTGCAGCACTCCCTCAGTACTGACCCTCTGACAGTGCAGCGCTCCCTCAGTACTGACCCTCTGACAGTGCAGAACTCCCTCAGGAATGACCCTCTGACAGTTCAGCATTCCCTCAGTACTGACCCTCTGACAGTGCAGCACTCTCTCAGTGCTGACCCTCTGATAGTGCAGCGATCCCTCAGTACTGACCCTCTGACAGTGCAGCACTCTCTCAGTGCTGACCCTCTGACAGTGCAGCGATCCCTCAGTACTGAACCTCTGACAGTGCAGCACTCTCTCAGTGCTGACCATCTCACAGTGCGGCATTCCCTCAGTACTGATCCTCTGACAGTGCAGCATTCCCTCAGTACTGACCCTCTGACAGTGCAGCACTCTCTCAGTGCTGACCCTCTGACAGTGCAGCGATCCCTCAGTACTGACCCTCTGACAGTGCAGCACTCTCTCAGTGCAGACCCTCTGACAGTGCAGCGATCCCTCAGTACTGACCCTCTGACAATGCAGCACTCTCTCAGTGCTGACTCTCTGACAGTGCAGCACTCCCTCAGTACTGACCATCTCACAGTGCGGCATTCCCTCAGTACTGACCCTCTGACAGTGCAGCACTCTCTCAATACTGACCCTCTGACAGTGCAGCACTCCCTCAGCACTGTCCCTCTGACAGCACAGCACTCCCTCAGTACTGGCGACAGTGCAGCACTCCCTCAGTACTGACCTTCTGGCAGCACAGCACTCCCTCAGTACTGACCCTCTGACAGTGCAGCGCTCTCTCAGTACTGACCCACTGACTGTGCAGCACTCCCTCAGTACTGAACCCCTGGCAGTGCAGCACTCCCTCAGTATTGACCCTCTGACAGTGCAGCACCTACTCAGTACTGACTCTCTGACAGAGCAGCACTCCCTCAGTACTGACCCTCTGACAGTCCAGCACTCCCTCAGTACTGACTCTCTGACAGCGCAGCACTCCCTCAGTACTGACTCTCTGACAGCGCAGCACTCCCTCAGTACTGACCCTCTGACAATACAGCGCACTCCCGGTACTGACACTCTGACAGTGCAGTACTCCCCCAGTACTGACCCTCTGACAGTGCAGCACTCCCTCAGTATTGACCCTCTGACAGTGCAGCACTCCCTCAGTACTGACTCTCTGACAGTGCAGCACTCCCTCAGTACTGACCATCTCACAGTGCGGCACTCCTCAGTACTGGCCCTCTGACAGTGCAGCACTCCCTCAATACTGACCCTCTGACAGTGCAGCACTCCCTCAGTGCTGACCCTCTGATAGTCCAGCACTCTCTCAGGACTGACCCTCTGACAGTGCAGCACTCCCTCAGTACTGACCCTCTGACAGTGCAGCACTCCCAAAGTACTGACCCTCTGACAGTGCAGCACTCCCTCAGTACTGACCCTCTGACAGTGGAGCACTCTCTCCGTACTGACCCTCTGATAGTGCAGCACTCCCTCAGTACTGACTGTCTGACAGTGCAGCACGCCCTCAGTACTGACCCTCTGACAGTGCAGCACTCCCTCAATACTGACCCTCTGACAGTGCAGCACTCCCTCAGTACTGACCCTATGACAGTGCAGCGCTCCCTCAGTACTGACCCTCTGACAGTGCAGCACTCCCTCAGTACTGACCCTCTGACAGTCCAGCACTCCCTCAGCACTGACTCTCTGACAATGCAGCACTCCCTCAGTACTGACCCTCTGACAGTGCAGCACTCCCTCAGTACTGACCCTCTGATAGTCCAGCAATCCCTCAGTACTGACCCTCTGACAGTCGAGCACTCTCTCCGTACTGACCCTCTGACAGTGCAGCACTCCCTCAGTACTGACCCTCTGACAGTGCAGCACTCCCTCAGTATTGACCCTCTGACAGTGCAGCACTCCCTCAGTATTGACCCTCTGACAGTGCAGCACTCCCTCAGTACTGACTCTCTGACAGTGCAGTGCTCTCTCAGTACTGACTCTCTGAGAGTGCAGCACTCCCTCAGTACTGACCCTCTGACAGTGCAGAACTCCCTCAGGAATGACCCTCTGACAGTGCAGCGATCCCTCAGTACTGACCCTCTGACAGTGCAGCACTCTCCCAGTACTGACCCTCTGACAGTGCAGCACTCCCTCAGTACTGACCATCTCACAGTGCGGCATTCCCTCAGTACTGATCCTCTGACAGTGCAGCATTCCCTCAGTACTGACTCTCTGACAGTGCAGCACTCCCTCAGTACTGACCATCTCAAAGTGCGGCTTTCCCTCAGTACTGACCCTCTGACAGTGCAGCACTCTCTCAATACTGACCCTCTGACAGTGCAGCACTCCCTCAGCACTGTCCCTCTGACAGCACAGCACTCCCTCTGTACTGGCGACAGTGCAGCACTCCCTCAGTACTGACCTTCAGGCAGCACAGCTCTCCCTCAGTACTAACCCTCTGACAATGCAGGACTCCCTCAGGACTGACACTCTGACAGTGCAGCACTCCCTCAGTACTGACCCTCTGACAGTGCAGCACTCCCGCAGTACTGACACTCTGAAAGTGCAGCACTCCCTCAGTACTGACCCTCTGACAGTGCGGCACTCCCTCGGTACTGACCATCTCACAGTGCAGCACTCCCTCAGTACTGTCCCTATGACAGTGCAGCACTCCCTCAGTAATGACCCTCTGACAGTGCAGCACTCCCTCATTTCGACCCTCTAACAGTCCAGCACTCCCTCAGTACTGACCCTCTGACAGTCCAGCACTCCCTCAGTACTGACTCTCTGACAGCGCAGCACTCCCTCAGTACTGACTCTCTGACAGCGCAGCACTCCCTCAGTACTGACCCTCTGACAATACAGCGCACTCCCAGTGCTGACACTCTGACAGTGCAGTACTACCCCAGTACTGACCCTCTGACAGTGCAGCACTCCCTCAGTATTGAACCTCTGACAGTGCAGCACTCCCTCAGTACTGACTCTCTGACAGTGCAGCACTCCCTCAGTACTGACCATCTCACAGTGCGGCACTCCCTCCGTACTGACCCTCTGACAGTGCAGCGCTCCCTCCGTACTGACCCTCTGACAGTGCAGCACTCCCCCACTACTGACAGTCTGACAGTGCAGCACTCCCTCAGTACTGACCCTCTGACAATGCGGGACTCCCTCAGTACTGACCCTCTGACAGTGCAGCAATCCCTCAGTACTGACCCTCTGACAGTGCAGCACTCCCTCAGTCCTGAACCTCTGACAGTGCAGCAATCCCTCAGTACAGACCCTCTGACAGTGCAGCACTCCCTCAGTACTGACCCTCTGACAGTGCAGCACTCCCTCAGTACTGACCATCTGACAGTGCAGCACTCCCTCAGTACTGACTCTCTAACAGTGCAGCACTCCCTCAGTACTGACCATTTCACAGTGCGGCACTCCGTCAGTACTGACCCTCTGACAGTGCAGCGCTCCCTCAGTACTGACCCTCTGACAGTGCAGCACTCCGTCAGTACTGATCCTCTGTCAGTACAGTCCTCCCTCAGCACTTACCCTCTGACAGTGCCGCACACCCTCAGTACTGACCCTCTGACAATGCAACACTCCCTCAGTACTGACTCTCTGACAGTGCGGCACTCCCTCAGTACTGACCCACTGACTGTGCAGCACTCCCTCAGTACTGAACCCCTGGCAGTGCAGCACTCCCTCAGTATTGACCCTCTGACAGTGCAGCACCTACTCAGTACTGACTCTCTGACAGAGCAGCACTCCCTCAGTACTGACCCTCTGACAGAGCAGCACTCCCTCAGTACTGACTCTCTGACAGCGCAGCACTCCCTCAGTACTGACTCTCTGACAGCGCAGCACTCCCTCAGTACTGACCCTCTGACAATACAGCGCACTCCCGGTACTGACACTCTGACAGTGCAGTACTCCCCCAGTACTGACCCTCTGACAGTGCAGCACTCCCTCAGTATTGACCCTCTGACAGTGCAGCACTCCCTCAGTACTGACTCTCTGACAGTGCAGCACTCCCTCAGTACTGACCATCTCACAATGCGGCACTCCTCAGTACTGGCCCTCTGACAGTGCAGCACTCCCTCAATACTGACCCTCTGACAGTGCAGCACTCCCTCAGTACTGACCCTCTGATAGTGCAGCACTCCCTCAATACTGACCCTCTGACAGTGCAGCACTCCCTCAATACTGACCCTCTGACAGTGCAGCACACCCTCAGTACTGACCCTCTGACAGAGCAGCACTCCCAAAGTACTGACCCTCTGATAGTCCAGCACTCTCTCAGGACTGACCCTCTGACAGTGCAGCACTCCCTCAGTACTGACCCTCTGACAGTGCAGCACTCCCAAAGTACTGACCCTCTGACAGTGCAGCACTCCCTCAGTACTGACCCTCTGATAGTGCAGCACTCCCTCAATACTGACCCTCTGACAGTGCAGCACTCCCTCAGTACTGACCCTCTGACAGTGCAGCACTCCCTCAGTACTGACCCTCTGACAGTGCAGCACTCCCTCAGTATTGACCCTCTGACAGTGCAGCACTCCCTCAGAATTGACCCTCTGACAGTGCAGCACTCCCTCAGTACTGACTCTCTGACAGTGCAGTGCTCTCTCAGTACTGACTCTCTGAGAGTGCAGCGCTCCCTCAGTACTGACCCTCTGACAGTGCAGCACTCCCTCAGTACTGACCCTCTGACAGTGCAGCGCTCCCTCAGTACTGACCCTCTGACAGTGCAGAACTCCCTCAGGAATGACCCTCTGACAGTTCAGCATTCCCTCAGTACTGACCCTCTGACAGTGCAGCACTCTCTCAGTGCTGACCCTCTGATAGTGCAGCGATCCCTCAGTACTGACCCTCTGACAGTGCAGCACTCTCTCAGTGCTGACCCTCTGACAGTGCAGCGATCCCTCAGTACTGACCCTCTGACAGTGCAGCACTCTCTCAGTGCTGACCATCTCACAGTGCGGCATTCCCTCAGTACTGATCCTCTGACAGTGCAGCATTCCCTCAGTACTGACCCTCTGACAGTGCAGCACTCTCTCAGTGCTGACCCTCTGACAGTGCAGCGATCCCTCAGTACTGACCCTCTGACAGTGCAGCACTCTCTCAGTGCAGACCCTCTGACAGTGCAGCGATCCCTCAGTACTGACCCTCTGACAATGCAGCACTCTCTCAGTGCTGACTCTCTGACAGTGCAGCACTCCCTCAGTACTGACCATCTCACAGTGCGGCATTCCCTCAGTACTGACCCTCTGACAGTGCAGCACTCTCTCAATACTGACCCTCTGACAGTGCAGCACTCCCTCAGCACTGTCCCTCTGACAGCACAGCACTCCCTCAGTACTGGCGACAGTGCAGCACTCCCTCAGTACTGACCTTCTGGCAGCACAGCACTCCCTCAGTACTGACCCTCTGACAGTGCAGCGCTCTCTCAGTACTGACCCACTGACTGTGCAGCACTCCCTCAGTACTGAACCCCTGGCAGTGCAGCACTCCCTCAGTATTGACCCTCTGACAGTGCAGCACCTACTCAGTACTGACTCTCTGACAGAGCAGCACTCCCTCAGTACTGACCCTCTGACAGTCCAGCACTCCCTCAGTACTGACTCTCTGACAGCGCAGCACTCCCTCAGTACTGACTCTCTGACAGCGCAGCACTCCCTCAGTACTGACCCTCTGACAATACAGCGCACTCCCGGTACTGACACTCTGACAGTGCAGTACTCCCCCAGTACTGACCCTCTGACAGTGCAGCACTCCCTCAGTATTGACCCTCTGACAGTGCAGCACTCCCTCAGTACTGACTCTCTGACAGTGCAGCACTCCCTCAGTACTGACCATCTCACAGTGCGGCACTCCTCAGTACTGGCCCTCTGACAGTGCAGCACTCCCTCAATACTGACCCTCTGACAGTGCAGCACTCCCTCAGTGCTGACCCTCTGATAGTCCAGCACTCTCTCAGGACTGACCCTCTGACAGTGCAGCACTCCCTCAGTACTGACCCTCTGACAGTGCAGCACTCCCAAAGTACTGACCCTCTGACAGTGCAGCACTCCCTCAATACTGACCCTCTGACAGTGCAGCACTCCCTCAGTACTGACCCTCTGACAGTGGAGCACTCTCTCCGTACTGACCCTCTGATAGTGCAGCACTCCCTCAGTACTGACTGTCTGACAGTGCAGCACGCCCTCAGTACTGACCCTCTGACAGTGCAGCACTCCCTCAATACTGACCCTCTGACAGTGCAGCACTCCCTCAGTACTGACCCTATGACAGTGCAGCGCTCCCTCAGTACTGACCCTCTGACAGTGCAGCACTCCCTCAGTACTGACCCTCTGACAGTCCAGCACTCCCTCAGCACTGACTCACTGACAATGCAGCACTCCCTCAGTACTGACCCTCTGACAGTGCAGCACTCCCTCAGTACTGACCCTCTGATAGTCCAGCAATCCCTCAGTACTGACCCTCTGACAGTCGAGCACTCTCTCCGTACTGACCCTCTGACAGTGCAGCACTCCCTCAGTACTGACCCTCTGACAGTGCAGCACTCCCTCAGTATTGACCCTCTGACAGTGCAGCACTCCCTCAGTATTGACCCTCTGACAGTGCAGCACTCCCTCAGTACTGACTCTCTGACAGTGCAGTGCTCTCTCAGTACTGACTCTCTGAGAGTGCAGCACTCCCTCAGTACTGACCCTCTGACAGTGCAGAACTCCCTCAGGAATGACCCTCTGACAGTGCAGCGATCCCTCAGTACTGACCCTCTGACAGTGCAGCACTCTCCCAGTACTGACCCTCTGACAGTGCAGCACTCCCTCAGTACTGACCATCTCACAGTGCGGCATTCCCTCAGTACTGATCCTCTGACAGTGCAGCATTCCCTCAGTACTGACTCTCTGACAGTGCAGCACTCCCTCAGTACTGACCATCTCAAAGTGCGGCTTTCCCTCAGTACTGACCCTCTGACAGTGCAGCACTCTCTCAATACTGACCCTCTGACAGTGCAGCACTCCCTCAGCACTGTCCCTCTGACAGCACAGCACTCCCTCTGTACTGGCGACAGTGCAGCACTCCCTCAGTACTGACCTTCAGGCAGCACAGCTCTCCCTCAGTACTAACCCTCTGACAATGCAGGACTCCCTCAGGACTGACACTCTGACAGTGCAGCACTCCCTCAGTACTGACCCTCTGACAGTGCAGCACTCCCGCAGTACTGACACTCTGAAAGTGCAGCACTCCCTCAGTACTGACCCTCTGACAGTGCGGCACTCCCTCGGTACTGACCATCTCACAGTGCAGCACTCCCTCAGTACTGTCCCTATGACAGTGCAGCACTCCCTCAGTAATGACCCTCTGACAGTGCAGCACTCCCTCATTTCGACCCTCTAACAGTCCAGCACTCCCTCAGTACTGACCCTCTGACAGTCCAGCACTCCCTCAGTACTGACTCTCTGACAGCGCAGCACTCCCTCAGTACTGACTCTCTGACAGCGCAGCACTCCCTCAGTACTGACCCTCTGACAATACAGCGCACTCCCAGTGCTGACACTCTGACAGTGCAGTACTACCCCAGTACTGACCCTCTGACAGTGCAGCACTCCCTCAGTATTGAACCTCTGACAGTGCAGCACTCCCTCAGTACTGACTCTCTGACAGTGCAGCACTCCCTCAGTACTGACCATCTCACAGTGC
The DNA here is from genome assembly GCA_037974335.1 of Prionace glauca. NCBI lineage: Eukaryota > Metazoa > Chordata > Chondrichthyes > Carcharhiniformes > Carcharhinidae > Prionace > Prionace glauca. The sequence continues at coordinate 111,248 of JBBMRE010000090.1, read as the reverse complement.
GGCACTCCCTCCGTACTGACCCTCTGACAGTGCAGCGCTCCCTCCGTACTGACCCTCTGACAGTGCAGCACTCCCCCACTACTGACAGTCTGACAGTGCAGCACTCCCTCAGTACTGACCCTCTGACAATGCGGGACTCCCTCAGTACTGACCCTCTGACAGTGCAGCAATCCCTCAGTACTGACCCTCTGACAGTGCAGCACTCCCTCAGTCCTGAACCTCTGACAGTGCAGCAATCCCTCAGTACAGACCCTCTGACAGTGCAGCACTCCCTCAGTACTGACCCTCTGACAGTGCAGCACTCCCTCAGTACTGACCATCTGACAGTGCAGCACTCCCTCAGTACTGACTCTCTAACAGTGCAGCACTCCCTCAGTACTGACCATTTCACAGTGCGGCACTCCGTCAGTACTGACCCTCTGACAGTGCAGCGCTCCCTCAGTACTGACCCTCTGACAGTGCAGCACTCCGTCAGTACTGATCCTCTGTCAGTACAGTCCTCCCTCAGCACTTACCCTCTGACAGTGCCGCACACCCTCAGTACTGACCCTCTGACAATGCAACACTCCCTCAGTACTGACTCTCTGACAGTGCGGCACTCCCTCAGTACTGACCCACTGACTGTGCAGCACTCCCTCAGTACTGAACCCCTGGCAGTGCAGCACTCCCTCAGTATTGACCCTCTGACAGTGCAGCACCTACTCAGTACTGACTCTCTGACAGAGCAGCACTCCCTCAGTACTGACCCTCTGACAGAGCAGCACTCCCTCAGTACTGACTCTCTGACAGCGCAGCACTCCCTCAGTACTGACTCTCTGACAGCGCAGCACTCCCTCAGTACTGACCCTCTGACAATACAGCGCACTACCGGTACTGACACTCTGACAGTGCAGTACTCCCCCAGTACTGACCCTCTGACAGTGCAGCACTCCCTCAGTATTGACCCTCTGACAGTGCAGCACTCCCTCAGTACTGACTCTCTGACAGTGCAGCACTCCCTCAGTACTGACCATCTCACAATGCGGCACTCCTCAGTACTGGCCCTCTGACAGTGCAGCACTCCCTCAATACTGACCCTCTGACAGTGCAGCACTCCCTCAGTGCTGACCCTCTGATAGTCCAGCACTCTCTCAGGACTGACACTCTGACAGTGCAGCACTCCCTCAGTACTGACCCTCTGACAGTGCAGCACTCCCAAAGTACTGACCCTCTGACAGTGCAGCACTCCCTCAATACTGACCCTCTGACAGTGCAGCACTCCCTCAGTACTGACCCTCTGACAGTGGAGCACTCTCTCCGTACTGACCCTCTGATAGTGCAGCACTCCCTCAGTACTGACTGTCTGACAGTGCAGCACGCCCTCAGTACTGACCCTCTGACAGTGCAGCACTCCCTCAATACTGACCCTCTGACAGTGCAGCACTCCCTCAGTACTGACCCTATGACAGTGCAGCGCTCCCTCAGTACTGACCCTCTGACAGTGCAGCACTCCCTCAGTACTGACCCTCTGACAGTCCAGCACTCCCTCAGCACTGACTCTCTGACAATGCAGCACTCCCTCAGTACTGACCCTCTGACAGTGCAGCACTCCCTCAGTACTGACCCTCTGATAGTCCAGCAATCCCTCAGTACTGACCCTCTGACAGTCGAGCACTCTCTCCGTACTGACCCTCTGACAGTGCAGCACTCCCTCAGTACTGACCCTCTGACAGTGCAGCACTCCCTCAGTATTGACCCTCTGACAGTGCAGCACTCCCTCAGTATTGACCCTCTGACAGTGCAGCACTCCCTCAGTACTGACCCTCTGACAGTGCAGAACTCCCTCAGGAATGACCCTCTGACAGTGCAGCGATCCCTCAGTACTGACCCTCTGACAGTGCAGCACTCTCCCAGTACTGACCCTCTGACAGTGCAGCACTCCCTCAGTACTGACCATCTCACAGTGCGGCATTCCCTCAGTACTGATCCTCTGACAGTGCAGCATTCCCTCAGTACTGACTCTCTGACAGTGCAGCACTCCCTCAGTACTGACCATCTCACAGTGCGGCTTTCCCTCAATACTGACCCTCTGACAGTGCAGCACTCCCTCAGCACTGTCCCTCTGACAGCACAGCACTCCCTCAGTACTGGCGACAGTGCAGCACTCCCTCAGTACTGACCTTCTGGCAGCACAGCTCTCCCTCAGTACTGACCCTCTGACAATGCAGGACTCCCTCAGGACTGACACTCTGACAGTGCAGCACTCCCTCAGTACTGACCCTCTGACAGTGCAGCACTCCCGCAGTACTGACACTCTGAAAGTGCAGCACTCCCTCAGTACTGACCCTCTGACAGTGCAGCACTCCCTCAGTACTGACCCTCTGACAGTGCAGCACTCCCTCAGTACTGACCCTCTGACTGTGCAGCGCTCCCTCAGTACTGAACCCCTGGCAGTGCAGCACTCCCTCAGTACTGACCCTCTGACAATACAGCGCACTCCCAGTGCTGACACTCTGACAGTGCAGTACTCCCCCAGTACTGACCCTCTGACAGTGCAGCACTCCCTCAGTATTGAACCTCTGACAGTGCAGCACTCCCTCAGTACTGACTCTCTGACAGTGCAGCACTCCCTCAGTACTGACCATCTCACAGTGCGGCACTCCCTCCGTACTGACCCTCTGACAGTGCAGCGCTCCCTCCGTACTGACCCTCTGACAGTGCAGCACTCCCCCACTACTGACAGTCTGACAGTGCAGCACTCCCTCAGTACTGACCCTCTGACAATGCGGGACTCCCTCAGTACTGACCCTCTGACAGTGCAGCAATCCCTCAGTACTGACCCTCTGACAGTGCAGCACTCCCTCAGTCCTGAACCTCTGACAGTGCAGCAATCCCTCAGTACAGACCCTCTGACAGTGCAGCACTCCCTCAGTACTGACCCTCTGACAGTGCAGCACTCCCTCAGTACTGACCATCTGACAGTGCAGCACTCCCTCAGTACTGACTCTCTGACAGTGCAGCACTCCCTCAGTACTGACCATTTCACAGTGCGGCACTCCGTCAGTACTGACCCTCTGACAGTGCAGCGCTCCCTCAGTACTGACCCTCTGACAGTGCAGCACTCCGTCAGTACTGATCCTCTGTCAGTACAGTCCTCCCTCAGCACTTACCCTCTGACAGTGCCGCACACCCTCAGTACTGACCCTCTGACAATGCAACACTCCCTCAGTACTGACTCTCTGACAGTGCGGCACTCCCTCAGTACTGACCCTCTGACAGTGCAGCATTCCCTCAGTACTGAACCTTTGACAGTGCAGCACTCCCTCAGTACAGGCCCTCTGACAGTGCAGCACGCTCTCAGTACTGACCCTCTGACAGTGCAGCACTCCCTCAGTACTGACCCTCTGAGAGTGCAGCACTCCCTCAGTACTGACCCACTGAGAGTGCAGCACTCCCTCAATACTGACCCTCTGACAGTGCAGCACTCCCTCAGTACTGACCCTCTGATAGTGCAGTACTCTCTCAATACTGACCCTCTGACAGTGCAGCACTCCCTCAGTACTGACACTCTGACAGTGCAGCCCTGCCTCAGTACTGAACCTCTGACAGTGCAGCACTCCCTCAGTACTCGCCCTCTGACAGTGCAGCACTCCCTCAATACTGACCCTCTGAGAGTGCAGCACTCCCTCAGTACTGACCCACTGAGAGTGCAGCACTCCCTCAATACTGACCCTCTGACAGTGCAGCACTCCCTCAGTACTGACCCTCTGATAGTGCAGTACTCTCTCAATACTGACCCTCTGACAGTGCAGCACTCCCTCAGTACTGACACTCTGACAGTGCAGCCCTGCCTCAGTACTGAACCTCTGACAGTGCAGCACTCCCTCAGTACTCGCCCTCTGACAGTGCAGCACTCCCTCAGTACTGACCATCTCACAGTGCGGCATTCCCTCAGTACTGATCCTCTGACAGTGCAGCATTCCCTCAGTACTGACTCTCTGACAGTGCAGCACTCCCTCAGTACTGACCATCTCACAGTGCGGCTTTCCCTCAATACTGACCCTCTGACAGTGCAGCACTCCCTCAGCACTGTCCCTCTGACAGCACAGCACTCCCTCAGTACTGGCGACAGTGCAGCACTCCCTCAGTACTGACCTTCTGGCAGCACAGCTCTCCCTCAGTACTGACCCTCTGACAGTGCAGCACTCCCTCAGTACTGACCCTCTGATAGTCCAGCAATCCCTCAGTACTGACCCTCTGACAGTCGAGCACTCTCTCCGTACTGACCCTCTGACAGTGCAGCACTCCCTCAGTACTGACCCTCTGACAGTGCAGCACTCCCTCAGTATTGACCCTCTGACAGTGCAGCACTCCCTCAGTATTGACCCTCTGACAGTGCAGCACTCCCTCAGTACTGACCCTCTGACAGTGCAGAACTCCCTCAGGAATGACCCTCTGACAGTGCAGCGATCCCTCAGTACTGACCCTCTGACAGTGCAGCACTCTCCCAGTACTGACCCTCTGACAGTGCAGCACTCCCTCAGTACTGACCATCTCACAGTGCGGCATTCCCTCAGTACTGATCCTCTGACAGTGCAGCATTCCCTCAGTACTGACTCTCTGACAGTGCAGCACTCCCTCAGTACTGACCATCTCACAGTGCGGCTTTCCCTCAATACTGACCCTCTGACAGTGCAGCACTCCCTCAGCACTGTCCCTCTGACAGCACAGCACTCCCTCAGTACTGGCGACAGTGCAGCACTCCCTCAGTACTGACCTTCTGGCAGCACAGCTCTCCCTCAGTACTGACCCTCTGACAATGCAGGACTCCCTCAGGACTGACACTCTGACAGTGCAGCACTCCCTCAGTACTGACCCTCTGACAGTGCAGCACTCCCGCAGTACTGACACTCTGAAAGTGCAGCACTCCCTCAGTACTGACCCTCTGACAGTGCAGCACTCCCTCAGTACTGACCCTCTGACAGTGCAGCACTCCCTCAGTACTGACCCTCTGACTGTGCAGCGCTCCCTCAGTACTGAACCCCTGGCAGTGCAGCACTCCCTCAGTACTGACCCTCTGACAATACAGCGCACTCCCAGTGCTGACACTCTGACAGTGCAGTACTCCCCCAGTACTGACCCTCTGACAGTGCAGCACTCCCTCAGTATTGAACCTCTGACAGTGCAGCACTCCCTCAGTACTGACTCTCTGACAGTGCAGCACTCCCTCAGTACTGACCATCTCACAGTGCGGCACTCCCTCCGTACTGACCCTCTGACAGTGCAGCGCTCCCTCCGTACTGACCCTCTGACAGTGCAGCACTCCCCCACTACTGACAGTCTGACAGTGCAGCACTCCCTCAGTACTGACCCTCTGACAATGCGGGACTCCCTCAGTACTGACCCTCTGACAGTGCAGCAATCCCTCAGTACTGACCCTCTGACAGTGCAGCACTCCCTCAGTCCTGAACCTCTGACAGTGCAGCAATCCCTCAGTACAGACCCTCTGACAGTGCAGCACTCCCTCAGTACTGACCCTCTGACAGTGCAGCACTCCCTCAGTACTGACCATCTGACAGTGCAGCACTCCCTCAGTACTGACTCTCTGACAGTGCAGCACTCCCTCAGTACTGACCATTTCACAGTGCGGCACTCCGTCAGTACTGACCCTCTGACAGTGCAGCGCTCCCTCAGTACTGACCCTCTGACAGTGCAGCACTCCGTCAGTACTGATCCTCTGTCAGTACAGTCCTCCCTCAGCACTTACCCTCTGACAGTGCCGCACACCCTCAGTACTGACCCTCTGACAATGCAACACTCCCTCAGTACTGACTCTCTGACAGTGCGGCACTCCCTCAGTACTGACCCTCTGACAGTGCAGCATTCCCTCAGTACTGAACCTTTGACAGTGCAGCACTCCCTCAGTACAGGCCCTCTGACAGTGCAGCACGCTCTCAGTACTGACCCTCTGACAGTGCAGAACTCCCTCAGGAATGACCCTCTGACAGTGCAGCGATCCCTCAGTACTGACCCTCTGACAGTGCAGCACTCTCCCAGTACTGACCCTCTGACAGTGCAGCACTCCCTCAGTACTGACCATCTCACAGTGCGGCATTCCCTCAGTACTGATCCTCTGACAGTGCAGCATTCCCTCAGTACTGACTCTCTGACAGTGCAGCACTCCCTCAGTACTGACCATCTCAAAGTGCGGCTTTCCCTCAGTACTGACCCTCTGACAGTGCAGCACTCTCTCAATACTGACCCTCTGACAGTGCAGCACTCCCTCAGCACTGTCCCTCTGACAGCACAGCACTCCCTCTGTACTGGCGACAGTGCAGCACTCCCTCAGTACTGACCTTCAGGCAGCACAGCTCTCCCTCAGTACTAACCCTCTGACAATGCAGGACTCCCTCAGGACTGACACTCTGACAGTGCAGCACTCCCTCAGTACTGACCCTCTGACAGTGCAGCACTCCCGCAGTACTGACACTCTGAAAGTGCAGCACTCCCTCAGTACTGACCCTCTGACAGTGCGGCACTCCCTCGGTACTGACCATCTCACAGTGCAGCACTCCCTCAGTACTGTCCCTATGACAGTGCAGCACTCCCTCAGTAATGACCCTCTGACAGTGCAGCACTCCCTCATTTCGACCCTCTAACAGTCCAGCACTCCCTCAGTACTGACCCTCTGACAGTCCAGCACTCCCTCAGTACTGACTCTCTGACAGCGCAGCACTCCCTCAGTACTGACTCTCTGACAGCGCAGCACTCCCTCAGTACTGACCCTCTGACAATACAGCGCACTCCCAGTGCTGACACTCTGACAGTGCAGTACTACCCCAGTACTGACCCTCTGACAGTGCAGCACTCCCTCAGTATTGAACCTCTGACAGTGCAGCACTCCCTCAGTACTGACTCTCTGACAGTGCAGCACTCCCTCAGTACTGACCATCTCACAGTGCGGCACTCCCTCCGTACTGACCCTCTGACAGTGCAGCGCTCCCTCCGTACTGACCCTCTGACAGTGCAGCACTCCCCCACTACTGACAGTCTGACAGTGCAGCACTCCCTCAGTACTGACCCTCTGACAATGCGGGACTCCCTCAGTACTGACCCTCTGACAGTGCAGCAATCCCTCAGTACTGACCCTCTGACAGTGCAGCACTCCCTCAGTCCTGAACCTCTGACAGTGCAGCAATCCCTCAGTACAGACCCTCTGACAGTGCAGCACTCCCTCAGTACTGACCCTCTGACAGTGCAGCACTCCCTCAGTACTGACCATCTGACAGTGCAGCACTCCCTCAGTACTGACTCTCTAACAGTGCAGCACTCCCTCAGTACTGACCATTTCACAGTGCGGCACTCCGTCAGTACTGACCCTCTGACAGTGCAGCGCTCCCTCAGTACTGACCCTCTGACAGTGCAGCACTCCGTCAGTACTGATCCTCTGTCAGTACAGTCCTCCCTCAGCACTTACCCTCTGACAGTGCCGCACACCCTCAGTACTGACCCTCTGACAATGCAACACTCCCTCAGTACTGACTCTCTGACAGTGCGGCACTCCCTCAGTACTGACCCACTGACTGTGCAGCACTCCCTCAGTACTGAACCCCTGGCAGTGCAGCACTCCCTCAGTATTGACCCTCTGACAGTGCAGCACCTACTCAGTACTGACTCTCTGACAGAGCAGCACTCCCTCAGTACTGACCCTCTGACAGAGCAGCACTCCCTCAGTACTGACTCTCTGACAGCGCAGCACTCCCTCAGTACTGACTCTCTGACAGCGCAGCACTCCCTCAGTACTGACCCTCTGACAATACAGCGCACTACCGGTACTGACACTCTGACAGTGCAGTACTCCCCCAGTACTGACCCTCTGACAGTGCAGCACTCCCTCAGTATTGACCCTCTGACAGTGCAGCACTCCCTCAGTACTGACTCTCTGACAGTGCAGCACTCCCTCAGTACTGACCATCTCACAATGCGGCACTCCTCAGTACTGGCCCTCTGACAGTGCAGCACTCCCTCAATACTGACCCTCTGACAGTGCAGCACTCCCTCAGTGCTGACCCTCTGATAGTCCAGCACTCTCTCAGGACTGACACTCTGACAGTGCAGCACTCCCTCAGTACTGACCCTCTGACAGTGCAGCACTCCCAAAGTACTGACCCTCTGACAGTGCAGCACTCCCTCAATACTGACCCTCTGACAGTGCAGCACTCCCTCAGTACTGACCCTCTGACAGTGGAGCACTCTCTCCGTACTGACCCTCTGATAGTGCAGCACTCCCTCAGTACTGACTGTCTGACAGTGCAGCACGCCCTCAGTACTGACCCTCTGACAGTGCAGCACTCCCTCAATACTGACCCTCTGACAGTGCAGCACTCCCTCAGTACTGACCCTATGACAGTGCAGCGCTCCCTCAGTACTGACCCTCTGACAGTGCAGCACTCCCTCAGTACTGACCCTCTGACAGTCCAGCACTCCCTCAGCACTGACTCTCTGACAATGCAGCACTCCCTCAGTACTGACCCTCTGACAGTGCAGCACTCCCTCAGTACTGACCCTCTGATAGTCCAGCAATCCCTCAGTACTGACCCTCTGACAGTCGAGCACTCTCTCCGTACTGACCCTCTGACAGTGCAGCACTCCCTCAGTACTGACCCTCTGACAGTGCAGCACTCCCTCAGTATTGACCCTCTGACAGTGCAGCACTCCCTCAGTATTGACCCTCTGACAGTGCAGCACTCCCTCAGTACTGACCCTCTGACAGTGCAGAACTCCCTCAGGAATGACCCTCTGACAGTGCAGCGATCCCTCAGTACTGACCCTCTGACAGTGCAGCACTCTCCCAGTACTGACCCTCTGACAGTGCAGCACTCCCTCAGTACTGACCATCTCACAGTGCGGCATTCCCTCAGTACTGATCCTCTGACAGTGCAGCATTCCCTCAGTACTGACTCTCTGACAGTGCAGCACTCCCTCAGTACTGACCATCTCACAGTGCGGCTTTCCCTCAATACTGACCCTCTGACAGTGCAGCACTCCCTCAGCACTGTCCCTCTGACAGCACAGCACTCCCTCAGTACTGGCGACAGTGCAGCACTCCCTCAGTACTGACCTTCTGGCAGCACAGCTCTCCCTCAGTACTGACCCTCTGACAATGCAGGACTCCCTCAGGACTGACACTCTGACAGTGCAGCACTCCCTCAGTACTGACCCTCTGACAGTGCAGCACTCCCGCAGTACTGACACTCTGAAAGTGCAGCACTCCCTCAGTACTGACCCTCTGACAGTGCAGCACTCCCTCAGTACTGACCCTCTGACAGTGCAGCACTCCCTCAGTACTGACCCTCTGACTGTGCAGCGCTCCCTCAGTACTGAACCCCTGGCAGTGCAGCACTCCCTCAGTACTGACCCTCTGACAATACAGCGCACTCCCAGTGCTGACACTCTGACAGTGCAGTACTCCCCCAGTACTGACCCTCTGACAGTGCAGCACTCCCTCAGTATTGAACCTCTGACAGTGCAGCACTCCCTCAGTACTGACTCTCTGACAGTGCAGCACTCCCTCAGTACTGACCATCTCACAGTGCGGCACTCCCTCCGTACTGACCCTCTGACAGTGCAGCGCTCCCTCCGTACTGACCCTCTGACAGTGCAGCACTCCCCCACTACTGACAGTCTGACAGTGCAGCACTCCCTCAGTACTGACCCTCTGACAATGCGGGACTCCCTCAGTACTGACCCTCTGACAGTGCAGCAATCCCTCAGTACTGACCCTCTGACAGTGCAGCACTCCCTCAGTCCTGAACCTCTGACAGTGCAGCAATCCCTCAGTACAGACCCTCTGACAGTGCAGCACTCCCTCAGTACTGACCCTCTGACAGTGCAGCACTCCCTCAGTACTGACCATCTGACAGTGCAGCACTCCCTCAGTACTGACTCTCTGACAGTGCAGCACTCCCTCAGTACTGACCATTTCACAGTGCGGCACTCCGTCAGTACTGACCCTCTGACAGTGCAGCGCTCCCTCAGTACTGACCCTCTGACAGTGCAGCACTCCGTCAGTACTGATCCTCTGTCAGTACAGTCCTCCCTCAGCACTTACCCTCTGACAGTGCCGCACACCCTCAGTACTGACCCTCTGACAATGCAACACTCCCTCAGTACTGACTCTCTGACAGTGCGGCACTCCCTCAGTACTGACCCTCTGACAGTGCAGCATTCCCTCAGTACTGAACCTTTGACAGTGCAGCACTCCCTCAGTACAGGCCCTCTGACAGTGCAGCACGCTCTCAGTACTGACCCTCTGACAGTGCAGCACTCCCTCAGTACTGACCCTCTGAGAGTGCAGCACTCCCTCAGTACTGACCCACTGAGAGTGCAGCACTCCCTCAATACTGACCCTCTGACAGTGCAGCACTCCCTCAGTACTGACCCTCTGATAGTGCAGTACTCTCTCAATACTGACCCTCTGACAGTGCAGCACTCCCTCAGTACTGACACTCTGACAGTGCAGCCCTGCCTCAGTACTGAACCTCTGACAGTGCAGCACTCCCTCAGTACTCGCCCTCTGACAGTGCAGCACTCCCTCAATACTGACCCTCTGAGAGTGCAGCACTCCCTCAGTACTGACCCACTGAGAGTGCAGCACTCCCTCAATACTGACCCTCTGACAGTGCAGCACTCCCTCAGTACTGACCCTCTGATAGTGCAGTACTCTCTCAATACTGACCCTCTGACAGTGCAGCACTCCCTCAGTACTGACACTCTGACAGTGCAGCCCTGCCTCAGTACTGAACCTCTGACAGTGCAGCACTCCCTCAGTACTCGCCCTCTGACAGTGCAGCACTCCCTCAGTACTGACCATCTCACAGTGCGGCATTCCCTCAGTACTGATCCTCTGACAGTGCAGCATTCCCTCAGTACTGACTCTCTGACAGTGCAGCACTCCCTCAGTACTGACCATCTCACAGTGCGGCTTTCCCTCAATACTGACCCTCTGACAGTGCAGCACTCCCTCAGCACTGTCCCTCTGACAGCACAGCACTCCCTCAGTACTGGCGACAGTGCAGCACTCCCTCAGTACTGACCTTCTGGCAGCACAGCTCTCCCTCAGTACTGACCCTCTGACAGTGCAGCACTCCCTCAGTACTGACCCTCTGATAGTCCAGCAATCCCTCAGTACTGACCCTCTGACAGTCGAGCACTCTCTCCGTACTGACCCTCTGACAGTGCAGCACTCCCTCAGTACTGACCCTCTGACAGTGCAGCACTCCCTCAGTATTGACCCTCTGACAGTGCAGCACTCCCTCAGTATTGACCCTCTGACAGTGCAGCACTCCCTCAGTACTGACCCTCTGACAGTGCAGAACTCCCTCAGGAATGACCCTCTGACAGTGCAGCGATCCCTCAGTACTGACCCTCTGACAGTGCAGCACTCTCCCAGTACTGACCCTCTGACAGTGCAGCACTCCCTCAGTACTGACCATCTCACAGTGCGGCATTCCCTCAGTACTGATCCTCTGACAGTGCAGCATTCCCTCAGTACTGACTCTCTGACAGTGCAGCACTCCCTCAGTACTGACCATCTCACAGTGCGGCTTTCCCTCAATACTGACCCTCTGACAGTGCAGCACTCCCTCAGCACTGTCCCTCTGACAGCACAGCACTCCCTCAGTACTGGCGACAGTGCAGCACTCCCTCAGTACTGACCTTCTGGCAGCACAGCTCTCCCTCAGTACTGACCCTCTGACAATGCAGGACTCCCTCAGGACTGACACTCTGACAGTGCAGCACTCCCTCAGTACTGACCCTCTGACAGTGCAGCACTCCCGCAGTACTGACACTCTGAAAGTGCAGCACTCCCTCAGTACTGACCCTCTGACAGTGCAGCACTCCCTCAGTACTGACCCTCTGACAGTGCAGCACTCCCTCAGTACTGACCCTCTGACTGTGCAGCGCTCCCTCAGTACTGAACCCCTGGCAGTGCAGCACTCCCTCAGTACTGACCCTCTGACAATACAGCGCACTCCCAGTGCTGACACTCTGACAGTGCAGTACTCCCCCAGTACTGACCCTCTGACAGTGCAGCACTCCCTCAGTATTGAACCTCTGACAGTGCAGCACTCCCTCAGTACTGACTCTCTGACAGTGCAGCACTCCCTCAGTACTGACCATCTCACAGTGCGGCACTCCCTCCGTACTGACCCTCTGACAGTGCAGCGCTCCCTCCGTACTGACCCTCTGACAGTGCAGCACTCCCCCACTACTGACAGTCTGACAGTGCAGCACTCCCTCAGTACTGACCCTCTGACAATGCGGGACTCCCTCAGTACTGACCCTCTGACAGTGCAGCAATCCCTCAGTACTGACCCTCTGACAGTGCAGCACTCCCTCAGTCCTGAACCTCTGACAGTGCAGCAATCCCTCAGTACAGACCCTCTGACAGTGCAGCACTCCCTCAGTACTGACCCTCTGACAGTGCAGCACTCCCTCAGTACTGACCATCTGACAGTGCAGCACTCCCTCAGTACTGACTCTCTGACAGTGCAGCACTCCCTCAGTACTGACCATTTCACAGTGCGGCACTCCGTCAGTACTGACCCTCTGACAGTGCAGCGCTCCCTCAGTACTGACCCTCTGACAGTGCAGCACTCCGTCAGTACTGATCCTCTGTCAGTACAGTCCTCCCTCAGCACTTACCCTCTGACAGTGCCGCACACCCTCAGTACTGACCCTCTGACAATGCAACACTCCCTCAGTACTGACTCTCTGACAGTGCGGCACTCCCTCAGTACTGACCCTCTGACAGTGCAGCATTCCCTCAGTACTGAACCTTTGACAGTGCAGCACTCCCTCAGTACAGGCCCTCTGACAGTGCAGCACGCTCTCAGTACTGACCCTCTGACAGTGCAGCACTCCCTCAGTACTGACCCTCTGAGAGTGCAGCACTCCCTCAGTACTGACCCACTGAGAGTGCAGCACTCCCTCAATACTGACCCTCTGACAGTGCAGCACTCCCTCAGTACTGACCCTCTGATAGTGCAGTACTCTCTCAATACTGACCCTCTGACAGTGCAGCACTCCCTCAGTACTGACACTCTGACAGTGCAGCCCTGCCTCAGTACTGAACCTCTGACAGTGCAGCACTCCCTCAGTACTCGCCCTCTGACAGTGCAGCACTCCCTCAATACTGACCCTCTGAGAGTGCAGCACTCCCTCAGTACTGACCCACTGAGAGTGCAGCACTCCCTCAATACTGACCCTCTGACAGTGCAGCACTCCCTCAGTACTGACCCTCTGATAGTGCAGTACTCTCTCAATACTGACCCTCTGACAGTGCAGCACTCCCTCAGTACTGACACTCTGACAGTGCAGCCCTGCCTCAGTACTGAACCTCTGACAGTGCAGCACTCCCTCAGTACTCGCCCTCTGACAGTGCAGCACTCCCTCAGTACTGACCATCTCACAGTGCGGCATTCCCTCAGTACTGATCCTCTGACAGTGCAGCATTCCCTCAGTACTGACTCTCTGACAGTGCAGCACTCCCTCAGTACTGACCATCTCACAGTGCGGCTTTCCCTCAATACTGACCCTCTGACAGTGCAGCACTCCCTCAGCACTGTCCCTCTGACAGCACAGCACTCCCTCAGTACTGGCGACAGTGCAGCACTCCCTCAGTACTGACCTTCTGGCAGCACAGCTCTCCCTCAGTACTGACCCTCTGACAATGCAGGACTCCCTCAGGACTGACACTCTGACAGTGCAGCACTCCCTCAGTACTGACCCTCTGACAGTGCAGCACTCCCGCAGTACTGACACTCTGAAAGTGCAGCACTCCCTCAGTACTGACCCTCTGACAGTGCAGCACTCCCTCAGTACTGACCCTCTGACAGTGCAGCACTCCCTCAGTACTGACCCTCTGACTGTGCAGCGCTCCCTCAGTACTGAACCCCTGGCAGTGCAGCACTCCCTCAGTATTGACCCTCTGACAGTGCAGCACCTCCTCAGCACTGACTCTCTGAAGTGCAGCAGTCCCTCAGTACTGACCCTCTGACAGTGCGGCACTCCCTCGGTACTGACCATCTCACAGTGCAGCACTCCCTCAGTACTGTCCCTATGACAGTGCAGCACTCCCTCAGTACTGACCCTCTGACAGTGCAGCACTCCCTCAGTACGACCCTCTAACAGTCCAGCACTCCCTCAGTACTGACCCTCTGACAGTCCAGCACTCCCTCAGTACTGACTCTCTGACAGCGCAGCACTCCCTCAGTACTGACTCTCTGACAGCGCAGCACTCCCTCAGTACTGACACTCTGACAATACAGCGCACTCCCAGTGCTGACACTCTGACAGTGCAGTACTCCCCCAGTACTGACCCTCTGACAGTGCAGCACTCCCTCAGTATTGAACCTCTGACAGTGCAGCACTCCCTCAGTACTGACTCTCTGACAGTGCAGCACTCCCTCAGTACTGACCATCTCACAGTGCGGCACTCCCTCCGTACTGACCCTCTGACAGTGCAGCGCTCCCTCCGTACTGACCCTCTGACAGTGCAGCACTCCCCCACTACTGACAGTCTGACAGTGCAGCACTCCCTCAGTACTGACCCTCTGACAATGCGGGACTCCCTCAGTACTGACCCTCTGACAGTGCAGCAATCCCTCAGTACTGACCCTCTGACAGTGCAGCACTCCCTCAGTCCTGAACCTCTGACAGTGCAGCAATCCCTCAGTACAGACCCTCTGACAGTGCAGCACTCCCTCAGTACTGACCCTCTGACAGTGCAGCACTCCCTCAGTACTGACCATCTGACAGTGCAGCACTCCCTCAGTACTGACTCTCTGACAGTGCAGCACTCCCTCAGTACTGACCATTTCACAGTGCGGCACTCCGTCAGTACTGACCCTCTGACAGTGCAGCGCTCCCTCAGTACTGACCCTCTGACAGTGCAGCACTCCGTCAGTACTGATCCTCTGTCAGTACAGTCCTCCCTCAGCACTTACCCTCTGACAGTGCCGCACACCCTCAGTACTGACCCTCTGACAATGCAACACTCCCTCAGTACTGACTCTCTGACAGTGCGGCACTCCCTCAGTACTGACCCTCTGACAGTGCAGCATTCCCTCAGTACTGAACCTTTGACAGTGCAGCACTCCCTCAGTACAGGCCCTCTGACAGTGCAGCACGCTCTCAGTACTGACCCTCTGACAGTGCAGCACTCCCTCAGTACTGACCCTCTGAGAGTGCAGCACTCCCTCAGTACTGACCCACTGAGAGTGCAGCACTCCCTCAATACTGACCCTCTGACAGTGCAGCACTCCCTCAGTACTGACCCTCTGATAGTGCAGTACTCTCTCAATACTGACCCTCTGACAGTGCAGCACTCCCTCAGTACTGACACTCTGACAGTGCAGCCCTGCCTCAGTACTGAACCTCTGACAGTGCAGCACTCCCTCAGTACTCGCCCTCTGACAGTGCAGCACTCCCTCAATACTGACCCTCTGAGAGTGCAGCACTCCCTCAATACTAACCCTCTGACAGTGCAGCACTCCCTCAGTACTGACCCTCTGATAGTGCAGTACTCTCTCAGTACTGACCCTCTGTCAGTGCAGCACACCCTCAGTACTGACACTCTGACAGTGCAGCACTCCCTCAGTACTGACCCTCTGACAGTGCAGCACTCCCTCAGTATTGACCCTCTGACAGTGCAGCACTCCCTCAGTACTGACCCTCTGACAGTGCAGCACTCCCTCAGTATTGACCCTCTGACAGTGCAGCACTCCCTCAGTACTGACTCTCTGACAGTGCAGCACTCCCTCAGTACTGACCATCTCACAGTGCGGCACTCCTCAGTACTGGCCCTCTGACAGTGCAGCACTCCCTCAGTACTGAACCTCTGACAGTGCGGCACTCCCTCAGTACTGACCCTCTGACAGTGCAGCACTCCCTCAGTCCTGACTCTCTGACAGTGCAGCACTCCCTCAGTACTGACTCTCTGACAATGCAGCACTCCGTCAGTGCTGACCCTCGGACAGTGCAACACTCCCTCAATACTGACCCTCTGACAGTGCAGCACTCCCTCAGTACTGAACCTCTGACAGTGCAGCACTCCCTCAGTACTGACTCTCTGACAATGCAGCACTCCCTCAGTACTGACGCTCTGACAGTGCAGCACTCCCTCAGTACTGACCATCTCACAGTGCAGCACTCCCTAAGTACTGACCCTCTGATAGTGCAGCACTCCCTCAATACTGACCCTCTGACAGTGCAGCACTCCCTCAGTGCTGACCCTCTGATAGTCCAGCACTCTCTCAGGACTGACCCTCTGACAGTGCAGCACTCCCTCAGTACTGACCCTCTGACAGTGCAGCACTCCCAAAGTACTGACCCTCTGACAGTGCAGCACTCCCTCAATACTGACCCTCTGACAGTGCAGCACTCCCTCAGTACTGACCCTCTGACAGTGGAGCACTCTCTCCGTACTGACCCTCTGACAGTGCAGCGCTCCCTCAGTACTGACCCTCTGACAGTGCAGCACTCACTCAGTACTGACCCTCTGACAGTCCAGCACTCCCTCAGCACTGACTCTCTGACAATGCAGCACTCCCTCAGTACTGACCCTCTGACAGTGCAGCACTCCCTCAGGACTGACACTCTGACAGTGCAGCACTCCCTCAGTACTGACCCTCTGACAGTGCAGCACTCCCTCAGTACTGACCATCTCACAGTGCGGCACTCCTCAGTACTTACCCTCGGACAGTGCAGCACTCCCTCAGTACTGACCCTCTGACAATACAGCGCACTCCCAGTGCTGACACTCTGACAGTGCAGTACTCCCCCAGTACTGACCCTCTGACAGTGCAGCACTCCCTCAGTACTGACCCTCTGACAGTGCAGCACTCCCTCAGTACTGACCCTCTGACAGTGCAGCACTCCCTCAGTACTGACTCTCTGACAATGCAGCACTCCCTCAGTACTGACCCTCTGACAGTGCAGCACTCTCTCAGTACTGACCCCCTGACAGTGCAGCACTCCCTCAGTACTGACCCTCTGACAGTGCAGCACTCCCTCAGTACTGACTCTCTGACAATGCAGCACTCCCTCAGTACTGACCCTCTGACAGTGGAGCACTCCCTCAGTACTGACCCTCTGATAGAGCAGCACTCCCTCAATACTGACCCTCTGACAGTGCAGCACTCCCTCAATACTGACCATCTGACAGTGCAGCACACCCTCAGTACTGACCCTCTGACAGAGCAGCACTCCCAAAGTACTGACCCTCTGATAGTCCAGCACTCTCTCAGGACTGACCCTCTGACAGTGCAGCACTCCCTCAGTACTGACCCTCTGACAGTGCAGCACTCCCAAAGGACTGACCCTCTGACAGTGCAGCACTCCCTCAGTACTGACCCTCTGATAGTGCAGCACTCCCTCAATACTGACCCTCTGACAGTGCAGCACTCCCTCAGTACTGACCCTCTGATAGTGCAGCACTCCCTCAATACTGACCCTCTGACAGTGCAGCACTCCCTCAATACTGACCCTCTGACAGTGCAGCACACCCTCAGTACTGACCCTCTGACAGAGCAGCACTCCCAAAGTACTGACCCTCTGATAGTCCAGCACTCTCTCAGGACTGACCCTCTGACAGTGCAGCACTCCCTCAGTACTGACCCTCTGACAGTGCAGCACTCCCAAAGTACTGACCCTCTGACAGTGCAGCACTCCCTCAGTACTGACCCTCTGATAGTGCAGCACTCCCTCAATACTGACCCTCTGACAGTGCAGCACTCCCTCAGTACTGACCCTCTGACAGTGGAGCACTCTCTCCGTACTGACCCTCTGATACTGCAACACTCCCTCAATACTGACCCTCTGACTGTGCAGCACTCCCTCAGTACTGACCCTATGACAGTGCAGCGCTCCCTCAGTACTGACCCTCTGACAGTGCAGCACTCCCTCAGCACTGACTCTCTGACAATGCAGCACTCCCTCAGTACTGACCCTCTGACAGTGCAGCACTCCCTCAGTACTGACCCTCTAGCAGTGCAGCACTCCCTCAGTACTGACCCTCTGACAGTGCAGCACTCCCTCAGTACTGACCCTCTGACAGTGCAGCACTCCCTCAGTACTGACCATCTCACAGTGCGGCACTCCTCAGTACTGACCCTCTGACAGTGCAGCACTCCCTCAGTACTGATCCTATGACTGTGCAGCGATACATCAGTACTGACCCTCTGACAGTGCAGCACTCCCTCAGTACTGACCCTCTTACAGTGCAGCACTCCCTCAGTACTGACCCTCTGACAGTGCAGCACACCCTCAGCACTGACTCTCTGACAATGCAGCACTCCCTCAGTACTGACCCTCTGACAGTCGAGCACTCTCTCCGTACTGACCCTCTGACAGTGCAGCACTCCCTCAGTACTGACCCACTGACAGTGCAGCACTCCCTCAGTACTGACCCTCTGACAGTGCAGCACTCCCTCAGTACTGACCCTCTGACAGTGCAGCACTCCCTCAGTATTGACCCTCTGACAGTGCAGCACTCCCTCAGAATTGACCCTCTGACAGTGCAGCACTCCCTCAGTACTGACTCTCTGACAGTGCAGTGCTCTCTCAGTACTGACTCTCTGAGAGTGCAGCGCTCCCTCAGTACTGACCCTCTGACAGTGCAGCACTCCCTCAGTACTGACCCTCTGACAGTGCAGCACTCCCAAAGTACTGACCCTCTGACAGTGCAGCACTCCCTCAGTACTGACCCTCTGATAGTGCAGCACTCCCTCAATACTGACCCTCTGACAGTGCAGCACTCCCTCAGGACTGACCCTCTGACAGTGGAGCACTCTCTCCGTACTGACCCTCTGATACTGCAACACTCCCTCAATACTGACCCTCTGACTGTGCAGCACTCCCTCAGTACTGACCCTATAACAGTGCAGCGCTCCCTCAGTACTGACCTTCTGACAGTGCAGCACTCCCTCAGCACTGACTCTCTGACAATGCAGCACTCCCTCAGTACTGACCCTCTGACAGTGCAGCACTCCCTCAGTATTGACCCTCTAGCAGTGCAGCACTCCCTCAGTACTGACCCTCTGACTGTGCAGCACTCCCTCAGTACTGACCCTCTGACAGTGCAGCACTCCCTCAGTACTGACCATCTCACAGTGCGGCACTCCTCAGTACTGACCCTCTGACAGTGCAGCACTCCCTCAGTACTGATCCTATGACTGTGCAGCGATACATCAGTACTGACCCTCTGACAGTGCAGCACTCCCTCAGTACTGACCCTCTTACAGTGCAGCACTCCCTCAGTACTGACCCTCTGACAGTGCAGCACACCCTCAGCACTGACTCTCTGACAATGCAGCACTCCCTCAGTACTGACCCTCTGACAGTCGAGCACTCTCTCCGTACTGACCCTCTGACAGTGCAGCACTCCCTCAGTACTGACCCACTGACAGTGCAACACTCCCTCAGTACTGACCCTCTGACAGTGCAGCACTCCCTCAGTACTGACCCTCTGACAGTGCAGCACTCCCTCAGTATTGACCCTCTGACAGTGCAGCACTCCCTCAGAATTGACCCTCTGACAGTGCAGCACTCCCTCAGTACTGACTCTCTGACAGTGCAGTGCTCTCTCAGTACTGACTCTCTGAGAGTGCAGCGCTCCCTCAGTACTGACCCTCTGACAGTGCAGCACTCCCTCAGTACTGACCCTCTGACAGTGCAGCGCTCCCTCAGTACTGACCCTCTGACAGTGCAGAACTCCCTCAGGAATGACCCTCTGACAGTTCAGCATTCCCTCAGTACTGACCCTCTGACAGTGCAGCACTCTCTCAGTGCTGACCCTCTGACAGTGCAGCGATCCCTCAGTACTGACCCTCTGACAGTGCAGCACTCTCTCAGTGCTGACCCTCTGACAGTGCAGCGATCCCTCAGTACTGACCCTCTGACAGTGCAGCACTCTCTCAGTGCTGACCATCTCACAGTGCGGCATTCCCTCAGTACTGATCCTCTGACAGTGCAGCATTCCCTCAGTACTGACCCTCTGACAGTGCAGCACTCTCTCAGTGCTGACCCTCTGACAGTGCAGCGATCCCTCAGTACTGACCCTCTGACAGTGCAGCACTCTCTCAGTGCAGACCCTCTGACAGTGCAGCGATCCCTCAGTACTGACCCTCTGACAATGCAGCACTCTCTCAGTGCTGACTCTCTGACAGTGCAGCACTCCCTCAGTACTGACCATCTCACAGTGCGGCATTCCCTCAGTACTGACCCTCTGACAGTGCAGCACTCTCTCAATACTGACCCTCTGACAGTGCAGCACTCCCTCAGCACTGTCCCTCTGACAGCACAGCACTCCCTCAGTACTGGCGACAGTGCAGCACTCCCTCAGTACTGACCTTCTGGCAGCACAGCACTCCCTCAGTACTGACCCTCTGACAGTGCAGCGCTCTCTCAGTACTGACCCACTGACTGTGCAGCACTCCCTCAGTACTGAACCCCTGGCAGTGCAGCACTCCCTCAGTATTGACCCTCTGACAGTGCAGCACCTACTCAGTACTGACTCTCTGACAGAGCAGCACTCCCTCAGTACTGACCCTCTGACAGTCCAGCACTCCCTCAGTACTGACTCTCTGACAGCGCAGCACTCCCTCAGTACTGACTCTCTGACAGCGCAGCACTCCCTCAGTACTGACCCTCTGACAATACAGCGCACTCCCGGTACTGACACTCTGACAGTGCAGTACTCCCCCAGTACTGACCCTCTGACAGTGCAGCACTCCCTCAGTATTGACCCTCTGACAGTGCAGCACTCCCTCAGTACTGACTCTCTGACAGTGCAGCACTCCCTCAGTACTGACCATCTCACAGTGCGGCACTCCTCAGTACTGGCCCTCTGACAGTGCAGCACTCCCTCAATACTGACCCTCTGACAGTGCAGCACTCCCTCAGTGCTGACCCTCTGATAGTCCAGCACTCTCTCAGGACTGACCCTCTGACAGTGCAGCACTCCCTCAGTACTGACCCTCTGACAGTGCAGCACTCCCAAAGTACTGACCCTCTGACAGTGCAGCACTCCCTCAATACTGACCCTCTGACAGTGCAGCACTCCCTCAGTACTGACCCTCTGACAGTGGAGCACTCTCTCCGTACTGACCCTCTGATAGTGCAGCACTCCCTCAGTACTGACTGTCTGACAGTGCAGCACGCCCTCAGTACTGACCCTCTGACAGTGCAGCACTCCCTCAATACTGACCCTCTGACAGTGCAGCACTCCCTCAGTACTGACCCTATGACAGTGCAGCGCTCCCTCAGTACTGACCCTCTGACAGTGCAGCACTCCCTCAGTACTGACCCTCTGACAGTCCAGCACTCCCTCAGCACTGACTCTCTGACAATGCAGCACTCCCTCAGTACTGACCCTCTGACAGTGCAGCACTCCCTCAGTACTGACCCTCTGATAGTCCAGCAATCCCTCAGTACTGACCCTCTGACAGTCGAGCACTCTCTCCGTACTGACCCTCTGACAGTGCAGCACTCCCTCAGTACTGACCCTCTGACAGTGCAGCACTCCCTCAGTATTGACCCTCTGACAGTGCAGCACTCCCTCAGTATTGACCCTCTGACAGTGCAGCACTCCCTCAGTACTGACTCTCTGACAGTGCAGTGCTCTCTCAGTATTGACCCTCTGACAGTGCAGCACTCCCTCAGTACTGACCCTCTGACAGTGCAGAACTCCCTCAGGAATGACCCTCTGACAGTGCAGCGATCCCTCAGTACTGACCCTCTGACAGTGCAGCACTCTCCCAGTACTGACCCTCTGACAGTGCAGCACTCCCTCAGTACTGACCATCTCACAGTGCGGCATTCCCTCAGTACTGATCCTCTGACAGTGCAGCATTCCCTCAGTACTGACTCTCTGACAGTGCAGCACTCCCTCAGTACTGACCATCTCACAGTGCGGCTTTCCCTCAGTACTGACCCTCTGACAGTGCAGCACTCTCTCAATACTGACCCTCTGACAGTGCAGCACTCCCTCAGCACTGTCCCTCTGACAGCACAGCACTCCCTCAGTACTGGCGACAGTGCAGCACTCCCTCAGTACTGACCTTCTGGCAGCACAGCTCTCCCTCAGTACTGACCCTCTGACAATGCAGGACTCCCTCAGGACTGACACTCTGACAGTGCAGCACTCCCTCAGTACTGACCCTCTGACAGTGCAGCACTCCCGCAGTACTGACACTCTGAAAGTGCAGCACTCCCTCAGTACTGACCCTCTGACAGTGCAGCACTCCCTCAGTACTGACCCTCTGACAGTGCAGCACTCCCTCAGTACTGACCCTCTGACTGTGCAGCGCTCCCTCAGTACTGAACCCCTGGCAGTGCAGCACTCCCTCAGTATTGACCCTCTGACAGTGCAGCACCTCCTCAGCACTGACTCTCTGAAGTGCAGCAGTCCCTCAGTACTGACCCTCTGACAGTGCGGCACTCCCTCGGTACTGACCATCTCACAGTGCAGCACTCCCTCAGTACTGTCCCTATGACAGTGCAGCACTCCCTCAGTACTGACCCTCTGACAGTGCAGCACTCCCTCAGTACGACCCTCTAACAGTCCAGCACTCCCTCAGTACTGACCCTCTGACAGTCCAGCACTCCCTCAGTACTGACTCTCTGACAGCGCAGCACTCCCTCAGTACTGACTCTCTGACAGCGCAGCACTCCCTCAGTACTGACCCTCTGACAATACAGCGCACTCCCAGTGCTGACACTCTGACAGTGCAGTACTCCCCCAGTACTGACCCTCTGACAGTGCAGCACTCCCTCAGTATTGAACCTCTGACAGTGCAGCACTCCCTCAGTACTGACTCTCTGACAGTGCAGCACTCCCTCAGTACTGACCATCTCACAGTGCGGCACTCCCTCCGTACTGACCCTCTGACAGTGCAGCGCTCCCTCCGTACTGACCCTCTGACAGTGCAGCACTCCCCCACTACTGACAGTCTGACAGTGCAGCACTCCCTCAGTACTGACCCTCTGACAATGCGGGACTCCCTCAGTACTGACCCTCTGACAGTGCAGAAATCCCTCAGTACTGACCCTCTGACAGTGCAGCACTCCCTCAGTCCTGAACCTCTGACAGTGCAGCAATCCCTCAGTACAGACCCTCTGACAGTGCAGCACTCCCTCAGTACTGACCCTCTGACAGTGCAGCACTCCCTCAGTACTGACCATCTGACAGTGCAGCACTCCCTCAGTACTGACTCTCTAACAGTGCAGCACTCCCTCAGTACTGACCATTTCACAGTGCGGCACTCCGTCAGTACTGACCCTCTGACAGTGCAGCGCTCCCTCAGTACAGACCCTCTGACAGTGCAGCACTCCGTCAGTACTGATCCTCTGTCAGTACAGTCCTCCCTCAGCACTTACCCTCTGACAGTGCCGCACACCCTCAGTACTGACCCTCTGACAATGCAACACTCCCTCAGTACTGACTCTCTGACAGTGCGGCACTCCCTCAGTACTGACCCTCTGACAGTGCAGCATTCCCTCAGTACTGAACATTTGACAGTGCAGCACTCCCTCAGTACAGGCCCTCTGACAGTGCAGCACGCTCTCAGTACTGACCCTCTGACAGTGCAGCACTCCCTCAGTACTGACCCTCTGAGAGTGCAGCACTCCCTCAGTACTGACCCACTGAGAGTGCAGCACTCCCTCAATACTGACCCTCTGACAGTGCAGCACTCCCTCAGTACTGACCCTCTGATAGTGCAGTACTCTCTCAATACTGACCCTCTGACAGTGCAGCACTCCCTCAGTACTGACACTCTGACAGTGCAGCCCTGCCTCAGTACTGAACCTCTGACAGTGCAGCACTCCCTCAGTACTCGCCCTCTGACAGTGCAGCACTCCCTCAATACTGACCCTCTGAGAGTGCAGCACTCCCTCAATACTAACCCTCTGACAGTGCAGCACTCCCTCAGTACTGACCCTCTGATAGTGCAGTACTCTCTCAGTACTGACCCTCTGTCAGTGCAGCACACCCTCAGTACTGACACTCTGACAGTGCAGCACTCCCTCAGTACTGACCCTCTGACAGTGCAGCACTCCCTCAGTATTGACCCTCTGACAGTGCAGCACTCCCTCAGTACTGACCCTCTGACAGTGCAGCACTCCCTCAGTATTGACCCTCTGACAGTGCAGCACTACCTCAGTACTGACTCTCTGACAGTGCAGCACTCCCTCAGTACTGACCATCTCACAGTGCGGCACTCCTCAGTACTGGCCCTCTGACAGTGCAGCACTCCCTCAGTACTGAACCTCTGACAGTGCGGCACTCCCTCAGTACTGACCCTCTGACAGTGCAGCACTCCCTCAGTCCTGACCCTCTGACAGTGCAGCACTCCCTCAGTACTGACTCTCTGACAATGCAGCACTCCGTCAGTGCTGACCCTCGGACAGTGCAACACTCCCTCAATACTGACCCTCTGACAGTGCAGCACTCCCTCAGTACTGAACCTCTGACAGTGCAGCACTCCCTCAGTACTGACTCTCTGACAATGCAGCACTCCCTCAGTACTGACGCTCTGACAGTGCAGCACTCCCTCAGTACTGACCATCTCACAGTGCAGCACTCCCTAAGTACTGACCCTCTGATAGTGCAGCACTCCCTCAATACTGACCCTCTGACAGTGCAGCACTCCCGCAGTGCTGACCCTCTGATAGTCCAGCACTCTCTCAGGACTGACCCTCTGACAGTGCAGCACTCCCTCAGTACTGACCCTCTGACAGTGCAGCACTCCCAAAGTACTGACCCTCTGACAGTGCAGCACTCCCTCAATACTGACCCTCTGACAGTGCAGCACTCCCTCAGTACTGACCCTCTGACAGTGGAGCACTCTCTCCGTACTGACCCTCTGACAGTGCAGCGCTCCCTCAGAACTGACCCTCTGACAGTGCAGCACTCACTCAGTACTGACCCTCTGACAGTCCAGCACTCCCTCAGCACTGACTCTCTGACAATGCAGCACTCCCTCAGTACTGACCCTCGGACAGTGCAGCACTCCCTCAGTACTGACCCTCTGACAATACAGCGCACTCCCAGTGCTGACACTCTGACAGTGCAGTACTCCCCCAGTACTGACCCTCTGACAGTGCAGCACTCCCTCAGTACTGACCCTCTGACAGTGCAGCACTCCCTCAGTACTGACCCTCTGACAGTGCAGCACTCCTTCAGTACTGACTCTCTGACAATGCAGCACTCCCTCAGTACTGACCCTCTGACAGTGCAGCACTCTCTCAGTACTGACCCCCTGACAGTGCAGCACTCCCTCAGTACTGACCCTCTGACAGTGCAGCACTCCCTCAGTACTGACTCTCTGACAATGCAGCACTCCCTCAGTACTGACCCTCTGACAGTGGAGCACTCCCTCAGTACTGACCCTCTGATAGAGCAGCACTCCCTCAATACTGACCCTCTGACAGTGCAGCACTCCCTCAATACTGACCCTCTGACAGTGCAGCACACCCTCAGTACTGACCCTCTGACAGAGCAGCACTCCCAAAGTACTGACCCTCTGATAGTCCAGCACTCTCTCAGGACTGACCCTCTGACAGTGCAGCACTCCCTCAGTACTGACCCTCTGACAGTGCAGCACTCCCAAAGTACTGACCCTCTGACAGTGCAGCACTCCCTCAGTACTGACCCTCTGATAGTGCAGCACTCCCTCAATACTGACCCTCTGACAGTGCAGCACTCCCTCAGTACTGACCCTCTGATAGTGCAGCACTCCCTCAATACTGACCCTCTGACAGTGCAGCACTCCCTCAATACTGACCCTCTGACAGTGCAGCACACCCTCAGTACTGACCCTCTGACAGAGCAGCACTCCCAAAGTACTGACCCTCTGATAGTCCAGCACTCTCTCAGGACTGACCCTCTGACAGTGCAGCACTCCCTCAGTACTGACCCTCTGACAGTGCAGCACTCCCAAAGTACTGACCCTCTGACAGTGCAGCACTCCCTCAGTACTGACCCTCTGATAGTGCAGCACTCCCTCAATACTGACCCTCTGACAGTGCAGCACTCCCTCAGTACTGACCCTCTGACAGTGGAGCACTCTCTCCGTACTGACCCTCTGATACTGCAACACTCCCTCAATACTGACCCTCTGACTGTGCAGCACTCCCTCAGTACTGACCCTATGACAGTGCAGCGCTCCCTCAGTACTGACCCTCTGACAGTGCAGCACTCCCTCAGCACTGACTCTCTGACAATGCAGCACTCCCTCAGTACTGACCCTCTGACAGTGCAGCACTCCCTCAGTACTGACCCTCTGACAGTGCAGCACTCCCTCAGTACTGACCCTCTGACAGTGCAGCACTCCCTCAGTACTGACCCTCTGACAGTGCAGCACTCCCTCAGTACTGACCATCTCACAGTGCGGCACTCCTCAGTACTGACCCTCTGACAGTGCAGCACTCCCTCAGTACTGATCCTATGACTGTGCAGCGATACATCAGTACTGACCCTCTGACAGTGCAGCACTCCCTCAGTACTGACCCTCTTACAGTGCAGCACTCCCTCAGTACTGACCCTCTGACAGTGCAGCACACCCTCAGCACTGACTCTCTGACAATGCAGCACTCCCTCAGTACTGACCCTCTGACAGTCGAGCACTCTCTCCGTACTGACCCTCTGACAGTGCAGCACTCCCTCAGTACTGACCCACTGACAGTGCAGCACTCCCTCAGTACTGACCCTCTGACAGTGCAGCACTCCCTCAGTACTGACCCTCTGACAGTGCAGCACTCCCTCAGTATTGACCCTCTGACAGTGCAGCACTCCCTCAGAATTGACCCTCTGACAGTGCAGCACTCCCTCAGTACTGACTCTCTGACAGTGCAGTGCTCTCTCAGTACTGACTCTCTGAGAGTGCAGCGCTCCCTCAGTACTGACCCTCTGACAGTGCAGCACTCCCTCAGTACTGACCCTCTGACAGTGCAGCACTCCCAAAGTACTGACCCTCTGACAGTGCAGCACTCCCTCAGTACTGACCCTCTGATAGTGCAGCACTCCCTCAATACTGACCCTCTGACAGTGCAGCACTCCCTCAGTACTGACCCTCTGACAGTGGAGCACTCTCTCCGTACTGACCCTCTGATACTGCAACACTCCCTCAATACTGACCCTCTGACTGTGCAGCACTCCCTCAGTACTGACCCTATGACAGTGCAGCGCTCCCTCAGTACTGACCCTCTGACAGTGCAGCACTCCCTCAGCACTGACTCTCTGACAATGCAGCACTCCCTCAGTACTGACCCTCTGACAGTGCAGCACTCCCTCAGTACTGACCCTCTAGCAGTGCAGCACTCCCTCAGTACTGACCCTCTGACTGTGCAGCACTCCCTCAGTACTGACCCTCTGACAGTGCAGCACTCCCTCAGTACTGACCATCTCACAGTGCGGCACTCCTCAGTACTGACCCTCTGACAGTGCAGCACTCCCTCAGTACTGATCCTATGACTGTGCAGCGATACATCAGTACTGACCCACTGACAGTGCAGCACTCCCTCAGTACTGACCCTCTTACAGTGCAGCACTCCCTCAGTACTGACCCTCTGACAGTGCAGCACACCCTCAGCACTGACTCTCTGACAATGCAGCACTCCCTCAGTACTGACCCTCTGACAGTCGAGCACTCTCTCCGTACTGACCCTCTGACAGTGCAGCACTCCCTCAGTACTGACCCACTGACAGTGCAGCACTCCCTCAGTACTGACCCTCTGACAGTGCAGCACTCCCTCAGTACTGACCCTCTGACAGTGCAGCACTCCCTCAGTATTGACCCTCTGACAGTGCAGCACTCCCTCAGAATTGACCCTCTGACAGTGCAGCACTCCCTCAGTACTGACTCTCTGACAGTGCAGTGCTCTCTCAGTACTGACTCTCTGAGAGTGCAGCGCTCCCTCAGTACTGACCCTCTGACAGTGCAGCACTCCCTCAGTACTGACCCTCTGACAGTGCAGCGCTCCCTCAGTACTGACCCTCTGACAGTGCAGAACTCCCTCAGGAATGACCCTCTGACAGTTCAGCATTCCCTCAGTACTGACCCTCTGACAGTGCAGCACTCTCTCAGTGCTGACCCTCTGACAGTGCAGCGATCCCTCAGTACTGACCCTCTGACAGTGCAGCACTCTCTCAGTGCTGACCCTCTGACAGTGCAGCGATCCCTCAGTACTGACCCTCTGACAGTGCAGCACTCTCTCAGTGCTGACCATCTCACAGTGCGGCATTCCCTCAGTACTGATCCTCTGACAGTGCAGCATTCCCTCAGTACTGACCCTCTGACAGTGCAGCACTCTCTCAGTGCTGACCCTCTGACAGTGCAGCGATCCCTCAGTACTGACCCTCTGACAGTGCAGCACTCTCTCAGTGCAGACCCTCTGACAGTGCAGCGATCCCTCAGTACTGACCCTCTGACAATGCAGCACTCTCTCAGTGCTGACTCTCTGACAGTGCAGCACTCCCTCAGTACTGACCATCTCACAGTGCGGCATTCCCTCAGTACTGACCCTCTGACAGTGCAGCACTCTCTCAATACTGACCCTCTGACAGTGCAGCACTCCCTCAGCACTGTCCCTCTGACAGCACAGCACTCCCTCAGTACTGGCGACAGTGCAGCACTCCCTCAGTACTGACCTTCTGGCAGCACAGCACTCCCTCAGTACTGACCCTCTGACAGTGCAGCGCTCTCTCAGTACTGACCCACTGACTGTGCAGCACTCCCTCAGTACTGAACCCCTGGCAGTGCAGCACTCCCTCAGTATTGACCCTCTGACAGTGCAGCACCTACTCAGTACTGACTCTCTGACAGAGCAGCACTCCCTCAGTACTGACCCTCTGACAGTCCAGCACTCCCTCAGTACTGACTCTCTGACAGCGCAGCACTCCCTCAGTACTGACTCTCTGACAGCGCAGCACTCCCTCAGTACTGACCCTCTGACAATACAGCGCACTCCCGGTACTGACACTCTGACAGTGCAGTACTCCCCCAGTACTGACCCTCTGACAGTGCAGCACTCCCTCAGTATTGACCCTCTGACAGTGCAGCACTCCCTCAGTACTGACTCTCTGACAGTGCAGCACTCCCTCAGTACTGACCATCTCACAGTGCGGCACTCCTCAGTACTGGCCCTCTGACAGTGCAGCACTCCCTCAATACTGACCCTCTGACAGTGCAGCACTCCCTCAGTGCTGACCCTCTGATAGTCCAGCACTCTCTCAGGACTGACCCTCTGACAGTGCAGCACTCCCTCAGTACTGACCCTCTGACAGTGCAGCACTCCCAAAGTACTGACCCTCTGACAGTGCAGCACTCCCTCAATACTGACCCTCTGACAGTGCAGCACTCCCTCAGTACTGACCCTCTGACAGTGGAGCACTCTCTCCGTACTGACCCTCTGATAGTGCAGCACTCCCTCAGTACTGACTGTCTGACAGTGCAGCACGCCCTCAGTACTGACCCTCTGACAGTGCAGCACTCCCTCAATACTGACCCTCTGACAGTGCAGCACTCCCTCAGTACTGACCCTATGACAGTGCAGCGCTCCCTCAGTACTGACCCTCTGACAGTGCAGCACTCCCTCAGTACTGACCCTCTGACAGTCCAGCACTCCCTCAGCACTGACTCTCTGACAATGCAGCACTCCCTCAGTACTGACCCTCTGACAGTGCAGCACTCCCTCAGTACTGACCCTCTGATAGTCCAGCAATCCCTCAGTACTGACCCTCTGACAGTCGAGCAGTCTCTCCGTACTGACCCTCTGACAGTGCAGCACTCCCTCAGTACTGACCCTCTGACAGTGCAGCACTCCCTCAGTATTGACCCTCTGACAGTGCAGCACTCCCTCAGTATTGACCCTCTGACAGTGCAGCACTCCCTCAGTACTGACTCTCTGACAGTGCAGTGCTCTCTCAGTACTGACTCTCTGAGAGTGCAGCACTCCCTCAGTACTGACCCTCTGACAGTGCAGAACTCCCTCAGGAATGACCCTCTGACAGTGCAGCGATCCCTCAGTACTGACCCTCTGACAGTGCAGCACTCTCCCAGTACTGACCCTCTGACAGTGCAGCACTCCCTCAGTACTGACCATCTCACAGTGCGGCATTCCCTCAGTACTGATCCTCTGACAGTGCAGCATTCCCTCAGTACTGACTCTCTGACAGTGCAGCACTCCCTCAGTACTGACCATCTCACAGTGCGGCTTTCCCTCAGTACTGACCCTCTGACAGTGCAGCACTCTCTCAATACTGACCCTCTGACAGTGCAGCACTCCCTCAGCACTGTCCCTCTGACAGCACAGCACTCCCTCAGTACTGGCGACAGTGCAGCACTCCCTCAGTACTGACCTTCTGGCAGCACAGCTCTCCCTCAGTACTGACCCTCTGACAATGCAGGACTCCCTCAGGACTGACACTCTGACAGTGCAGCACTCCCTCAGTACTGACCCTCTGACAGTGCAGCACTCCCGCAGTACTGACACTCTGAAAGTGCAGCACTCCCTCAGTACTGACCCTCTGACAGTGCAGCACTCCCTCAGTACTGACCCTCTGACAGTGCAGCACTCCCTCAGTACTGACCTTCTGACTGTGCAGCGCTCCCTCAGTACTGAACCCCTGGCAGTGCAGCACTCCCTCAGTATTGACCCTCTGACAGTGCAGCACCTCCTCAGCACTGACTCTCTGAAGTGCAGCAGTCCCTCAGTACTGACCCTCTGACAGTGCGGCACTCCCTCGGTACTGACCATCTCACAGTGCAGCACTCCCTCAGTACTGTCCCTATGACAGTGCAGCACTCCCTCAGTACTGACCCTCTGACAGTGCAGCACTCCCTCATTTCGACCCTCTAACAGTCCAGCACTCCCTCAGTACTGACCCTCTGACAGTCCAGCACTCCCTCAGTACTGACTCTCTGACAGCGCAGCACTCCCTCAGTACTGACTCTCTGACAGCGCAGCACTCCCTCAGTACTGACCCTCTGACAATACAGCGCACTCCCAGTGCTGACACTCTGACAGTGCAGTACTACCCCAGTAATGACCCTCTGACAGTGCAGCACTCCCTCAGTATTGAACCTCTGACAGTGCAGCACTCCCTCAGTACTGACTCTCTGACAGTGCAGCACTCCCTCAGTACTGACCATCTCACAGTGCGGCACTCCCTCCGTACTGACCCTCTGACAGTGCAGCGCTCCCTCCGTACTGACCCTCTGACAGTGCAGCACTCCCCCACTACTGACAGTCTGACAGTGCAGCACTCCCTCAGTACTGACCCTCTGACAATGCGGGACTCCCTCAGTACTGACCCTCTGACAGTGCAGCAATCCCTCAGTACTGACCCTCTGACAGTGCAGCACTCCCTCAGTCCTGAACCTCTGACAGTGCAGCAATCCCTCAGTACAGACCCTCTGACAGTGCAGGACTCCCTCAGTACTGACCCTCTGACAGTGCAGCACTCCCTCAGTACTGACCATCTGACAGTGCAGCACTCCCTCAGTACTGACTCTCTAACAGTGCAGCACTCCCTCAGTACTGACCATTTCACAGTGCGGCACTCCGTCAGTACTGACCCTCTGACAGTGCAGCGCTCCCTCAGTACTGACCCTCTGACAGTGCAGCACTCCGTCAGTACTGATCCTCTGTCAGTACAGTCCTCCCTCAGCACTTACCCTCTGACAGTGCCGCACACCCTCAGTACTGACCCTCTGACAATGCAACACTCCCTCAGTACTGACTCTCTGACAGTGCGGCACTCCCTCAGTACTGACCCACTGACTGTGCAGCACTCCCTCAGTACTGAACCCCTGGCAGTGCAGCACTCCCTCAGTATTGACCCTCTGACAGTGCAGCACCTACTCAGTACTGACTCTCTGACAGAGCAGCACTCCCTCAGTACTGACCCTCTGACAGAGCAGCACTCCCTCAGTACTGACTCTCTGACAGCGCAGCACTCCCTCAGTACTGACTCTCTGACAGCGCAGCACTCCCTCAGTACTGACCCTCTGACAATACAGCGCACTCCCGGTACTGACACTCTGACAGTGCAGTACTCCCCCAGTACTGACCCTCTGACAGTGCAGCACTCCCTCAGTATTGACCCTCTGACAGTGCAGCACTCCCTCAGTACTGACTCTCTGACAGTGCAGCACTCCCTCAGTACTGACCATCTCACAGTGCGGCACTCCTCAGTACTGGCCCTCTGACAGTGCAGCACTCCCTCAATACTGACCCTCTGACAGTGCAGCACTCCCTCAGTGCTGACCCTCTGATAGTCCAGCACTCTCTCAGGACTGACCCTCTGACAGTGCAGCACTCCCTCAGTACTG
Source organism: Prionace glauca (assembly GCA_037974335.1). NCBI lineage: Eukaryota > Metazoa > Chordata > Chondrichthyes > Carcharhiniformes > Carcharhinidae > Prionace > Prionace glauca. The sequence goes on along the minus strand of JBBMRE010000090.1, from coordinate 78,870 downwards.
ACCCTCTGACAGTGCAGCACTCCCAAAGTACTGACCCTCTGACAGTGCAGCACTCCCTCAATACTGACCCTCTGACAGTGCAGCACTCCCTCAGTACTGACCCTCTGACAGTGGAGCACTCTCTCCGTACTGACCCTCTGATAGTGCAGCACTCCCTCAGTACTGACTGTCTGACAGTGCAGCACGCCCTCAGTACTGACCCTCTGACAGTGCAGCACTCCCTCAATACTGACCCTCTGACAGTGCAGCACTCCCTCAGTACTGACCCTATGACAGTGCAGCGCTCCCTCAGTACTGACCCTCTGACAGTGCAGCACTCCCTCAGTACTGACCCTCTGACAGTCCAGCACTCCCTCAGCACTGACTCTCTGACAATGCAGCACTCCCTCAGTACTGACCCTCTGACAGTGCAGCACTCCCTCAGTACTGACCCTCTGATAGTCCAGCAATCCCTCAGTACTGACCCTCTGACAGTCGAGCACTCTCTCCGTACTGACCCTCTGACAGTGCAGCACTCCCTCAGTACTGACCCTCTGACAGTGCAGCACTCCCTCAGTATTGACCCTCTGACAGTGCAGCACTCCCTCAGTATTGACCCTCTGACAGTGCAGCACTCCCTCAGTACTGACCCTCTGACAGTGCAGAACTCCCTCAGGAATGACCCTCTGACAGTGCAGCGATCCCTCAGTACTGACCCTCTGACAGTGCAGCACTCTCCCAGTACTGACCCTCTGACAGTGCAGCACTCCCTCAGTACTGACCATCTCACAGTGCGGCATTCCCTCAGTACTGATCCTCTGACAGTGCAGCATTCCCTCAGTACTGACTCTCTGACAGTGCAGCACTCCCTCAGTACTGACCATCTCACAGTGCGGCTTTCCCTCAGTACTGACCCTCTGACAGTGCAGCACTCTCTCAATACTGACCCTCTGACAGTGCAGCACTCCCTCAGCACTGTCCCTCTGACAGCACAGCACTCCCTCAGTACTGGCGACAGTGCAGCACTCCCTCAGTACTGACCTTCTGGCAGCACAGCTCTCCCTCAGTACTGACCCTCTGACAATGCAGGACTCCCTCAGGACTGACACTCTGACAGTGCAGCACTCCCTCAGTACTGACCCTCTGACAGTGCAGCACTCCCGCAGTACTGACACTCTGAAAGTGCAGCACTCCCTCAGTACTGACCCTCTGACAGTGCAGCACTCCCTCAGTACTGACCCTCTGACAGTGCAGCACTCCCTCAGTACTGACCCTCTGACTGTGCAGCGCTCCCTCAGTACTGAACCCCTGGCAGTGCAGCACTCCCTCAGTATTGACCCTCTGACAGTGCAGCACCTCCTCAGCACTGACTCTCTGAAGTGCAGCAGTCCCTCAGTACTGACCCTCTGACAGTGCGGCACTCCCTCGGTACTGACCATCTCACAGTGCAGCACTCCCTCAGTACTGTCCCTATGACAGTGCAGCACTCCCTCAGTACTGACCCTCTGACAGTGCAGCACTCCCTCAGTACGACCCTCTAACAGTCCAGCACTCCCTCAGTACTGACCCTCTGACAGTCCAGCACTCCCTCAGTACTGACTCTCTGACAGCGCAGCACTCCCTCAGTACTGACTCTCTGACAGCGCAGCACTCCCTCAGTACTGACCCTCTGACAATACAGCGCACTCCCAGTGCTGACACTCTGACAGTGCAGTACTCCCCCAGTACTGACCCTCTGACAGTGCAGCACTCCCTCAGTATTGAACCTCTGACAGTGCAGCACTCCCTCAGTACTGACTCTCTGACAGTGCAGCACTCCCTCAGTACTGACCATCTCACAGTGCGGCACTCCCTCCGTACTGACCCTCTGACAGTGCAGCGCTCCCTCCGTACTGACCCTCTGACAGTGCAGCACTCCCCCACTACTGACAGTCTGACAGTGCAGCACTCCCTCAGTACTGACCCTCTGACAATGCGGGACTCCCTCAGTACTGACCCTCTGACAGTGCAGCAATCCCTCAGTACTGACCCTCTGACAGTGCAGCACTCCCTCAGTCCTGAACCTCTGACAGTGCAGCAATCCCTCAGTACAGACCCTCTGACAGTGCAGCACTCCCTCAGTACTGACCCTCTGACAGTGCAGCACTCCCTCAGTACTGACCATCTGACAGTGCAGCACTCCCTCAGTACTGACTCTCTAACAGTGCAGCACTCCCTCAGTACTGACCATTTCACAGTGCGGCACTCCGTCAGTACTGACCCTCTGACAGTGCAGCGCTCCCTCAGTACTGACCCTCCAACAGTCCAGCACTCCCTCAGTACTGACCCTCTGACATTGCAGCACTCCCTCAGTACTGACCCTCTGACAGTGCGCTGCTCCCCCAATACTGACCCTCCGACAGTGCAGCATTCCCTCAGTACTGACCATCTGACAGTGCAGCACTCCCTCAGCACTGACCCTCCAACAGTCCAGCACTCCCTCAGTACTGACACTCCAACAGTCCAGCACTCCCTCAGTACTGACCCTCTGACAGTGCAGTACTCCCTCATTACTGACCCTCTGACAGTGCAGCACTCCATCAGTACGAACCCTCTGATAGTGCAGCACTCCCTCAATACTGACCCTCTGACAGTGCAGCACACCCTCAGTACTGACCCACTGACAGTGCAGCACTCCCTCAGTACTGACCCTCTGACAGTGCAACACTCTCTCAGTACTGACCCTCTGACACTGCAGCACTCCCTCAGTACTGACCCTCTGACAGTGCAGCATTCCCTCAGTACTGACTCTCTGACAATGCAGCACTCCCTCAGTACTGACCCTCGGAAAATGCGGCGCTCCCCCAGTACTGACCCTCTGGCAGTGCAGCAGTCCCTCAGTACTGACCCTCTGACAGTGCAGCACTCCGTCAGTACCGACCCTCTGACAGTGCCGCACTGCCTCAGTACTGACCCTCTGACAGTGCAGCACTCCCTCAGTACTGACCCTCTGACAGTGCAGCACTCCATCCGTACTGACCCTCTGACAGTGCTGCACTCCCGCAGCACTGGTGACAATGCAGCACTCCCTCAGTACTGACCCTATGACAGTGCAGCACTCCCTCTGTACTGACCCTATGACAGTGCAGCACTCCCTCAGTACTGACTCTCTGAAAGTGCAGCATTTCCTCAGTACTGACCCTCTGACATTACAGCACTCCCTCAGTAGTGACCCTCTGACAGTGCAGCAGTCCGTCAGTACTGACCCTCTGAAAGTGCAGCATTCCCTCAGTACTGTCCCTCTGGCAGCACAGCACTCCCTCAGTACTGGTGACACTGTAGCACTCCCTCAGTACTGACCCTCTGACAGTGCAGCAATTCCTCAGTACCGACCCTCTGACAGTGCAGCACTCCCTCAGTAATGATCCTCTGACAGTGCAGCACTCCCCCAGTACTGACCCTCCGACAGTGCAGCACTCCCTCAGTACTCACCATCTCACAGTGCAGCACTCCCTCAGTCCTGACCCTCTGACAGTGCAGCACTCCCTCAGTACTGACCCTCTGACAGTGGAGCACTCCCTCAGTACTGACCCTCTGACAGTGCAGCACTCCCTCAGTACTGACCCCCTGACAGTGCAGCACTCCCTCAGTACTGACCCTCTGACAGTGCAGCACTCCCTCAGTACTGACCCTCTGACAGTGCAGCACTCCCTCAGTCCTGACCCTCTGACAGTGCAGCACTCCCTCAGTACTGACCCTCTGACAGTGCAGCACTCCCTCAGTACTGACTCTCTGACAATGCAGCACTCCCTCAGTACTGACCCTCTGACAGTGCAGCACTCTCTCAGTACTGACCCCCTGACAGTGCAGCACTCCCTCAGTACTGACCCTCTGACAGTGCAGCACTCCCTCAGTACTGACCCTCTGACAGTGCAGCACTCCCTCAGTACTGACTCTCTGACAATGCAGCACTCCCTCAGTACTGACCCTCTGACAGTGCAGCACTCTCTCAGTACTGACCCCCTGACAGTGCAGCACTCCCTCAGTACTGACCCTCTGACAGTGCAGCACTCCCTCAGTACTGACTCTCTGACAATGCAGCACTCCCTCAGTACTGACCCTCTGACAGTGGAGCACTCCCTCAGTACTGACCCTCTGATAGTGCAGCACTCCCTCAATACTGACCCTCTGACAGTGCAGCACTCCCTCAATACTGACCCTCTGACAGTGCAGCACACCCTCAGTACTGACCCTCTGACAGAGCAGCACTCCCAAAGTACTGACCCTCTGATAGTCCAGCACTCTCTCAGGACTGACCCTCTGACAGTGCAGCACTCCCTCAGTACTGACCCTCTGACAGTGCAGCACTCCCAAAGTACTGACCCTCTGACAGTGCAGCACTCCCTCAGTACTGACCCTCTGATAGTGCAGCACTCCCTCAATACTGACCCTCTGACAGTGCAGCACTCCCTCAGTACTGACCCTCTGATAGTGCAGCACTCCCTCAATACTGACCCTCTGACAGTGCAGCACTCCCTCAATACTGACCCTCTGACAGTGCAGCACACCCTCAGTACTGACCCTCTGACAGAGCAGCACTCCCAAAGTACTGACCCTCTGATAGTCCAGCACTCTCTCAGGACTGACACTCTGACAGTGCAGCACTCCCTCAGTACTGACCCTCTGACAGTGCAGCACTCCCAAAGTACTGACCCTCTGACAGTGCAGCACTCCCTCAGTACTGACCCTCTGATAGTGCAGCACTCCCTCAATACTGACCCTCTGACAGTGCAGCACTCCCTCAGTACTGACCCTCTGACAGTGGAGCACTCTCTCCGTACTGACCCTCTGATACTGCAACACTCCCTCAATACTGACCCTCTGACTGTGCAGCACTCCCTCAGTACTGACCCTATGACAGTGCAGCGCTCCCTCAGTACTGACCCTCTGACAGTGCAGCACTCCCTCAGCACTGACTCTCTGACAATGCAGCACTCCCTCAGTACTGACCCTCTGACAGTGCAGCACTCCCTCAGTACTGACCCTCTAGCAGTGCAGCACTCCCTCAGTACTGACCCTCTGACAGTGCAGCACTCCCTCAGTACTGACCCTCTGACAGTGCAGCACTCCCTCAGTACTGACCATCTCACAGTGCGGCACTCCTCAGTACTGACCCTCTGACAGTGCAGCACTCCCTCAGTACTGATCCTATGACTGTGCAGCGATACATCAGTACTGACCCTCTGACAGTGCAGCACTCCCTCAGTACTGACCCTCTTACAGTGCAGCACTCCCTCAGTACTGACCCTCTGACAGTGCAGCACACCCTCAGCACTGACTCTCTGACAATGCAGCACTCCCTCAGTACTGACCCTCTGACAGTCGAGCACTCTCTCCGTACTGACCCTCTGACAGTGCAGCACTCCCTCAGTACTGACCCACTGACAGTGCAGCACTCCCTCAGTACTGACCCTCTGACAGTGCAGCACTCCCTCAGTACTGACCCTCTGACAGTGCAGCACTCCCTCAGTATTGACCCTCTGACAGTGCAGCACTCCCTCAGAATTGTCCCTCTGACAGTGCAGCACTCCCTCAGTACAGACTCTCTGACAGTGCAGTGCTCTCTCAGTACTGACTCTCTGAGAGTGCAGCGCTCCCTCAGTACTGACCCTCTGACAGTGCAGCACTCCCTCAGTACTGACCCTCTGACAGTGCAGCACTCCCAAAGTACTGACCCTCTGACAGTGCAGCACTCCCTCAGTACTGACCCTCTGATAGTGCAGCACTCCCTCAATACTGACCCTCTGACAGTGCAGCACTCCCTCAGTACTGACCCTCTGACAGTGGAGCACTCTCTCTGTACTGACCCTCTGATACTGCAACACTCCCTCAATACTGACCCTCTGACTGTGCAGCACTCCCTCAGTACTGACCCTATGACAGTGCAGCGCTCCCTCAGTACTGACCCTCTGACAGTGCAGCACTCCCTCAGCACTGACTCTCTGACAATGCAGCACTCCCTCAGTACTGACCCTCTGACAGTGCAGCACTCCCTCAGTACTGACCCTCTAGCAGTGCAGCACTCCCTCAGTACTGACCCTCTGACAGTGCAGCACTCCCTCAGTACTGACCCTCTGACAGTGCAGCACTCCCTCAGTACTGACCATCTCACAGTGCGGCACTCCTCAGTACTGACCCTCTGACAGTGCAGCACTCCCTCAGTACTGATCCTATGACTGTGCAGCGATACATCAGTACTGACCCTCTGACAGTGCAGCACTCCCTCAGTACTGACCCTCTTACAGTGCAGCACTCCCTCAGTACTGACCCTCTGACAGTGCAGCACACCCTCAGCACTGACTCTCTGACAATGCAGCACTCCCTCAGTACTGACCATCTGACAGTCGAGCACTCTCTCCGTACTGACCCTCTGACAGTGCAGCACTCCCTCAGTACTGACCCACTGACAGTGCAGCACTCCCTCAGTACTGACCCTCTGACAGTGCAGCACTCCCTCAGTACTGACCCTCTGACAGTGCAGCACTCCCTCAGTATTGACCCTCTGACAGTGCAGCACTCCCTCAGAATTGACCCTCTGACAGTGCAGCACTCCCTCAGTACTGACTCTCTGACAGTGCAGTGCTCTCTCAGTACTGACTCTCTGAGAGTGCAGCGCTCCCTCAGTACTGACCCTCTGACAGTGCAGCACTCCCTCAGTACTGACCCTCTGACAGTGCAGCGCTCCCTCAGTACTGACCCTCTGACAGTGCAGAACTCCCTCAGGAATGACCCTCTGACAGTTCAGCATTCCCTCAGTACTGACCCTCTGACAGTGCAGCACTCTCTCAGTGCTGACCCTCTGACAGTGCAGCGATCCCTCAGTACTGACCCTCTGACAGTGCAGCACTCTCTCAGTGCTGACCCTCTGACAGTGCAGCGATCCCTCAGTACTGACCCTCTGACAGTGCAGCACTCTCTCAGTGCTGACCATCTCACAGTGCGGCATTCCCTCAGTACTGATCCTCTGACAGTGCAGCATTCCCTCAGTACTGACCCTCTGACAGTGCAGCACTCTCTCAGTGCTGACCCTCTGTCAGTGCAGCGATCCCTCAGTACTGACCCTCTGACAGTGCAGCACTCTCTCAGGGCAGACCCTCTGACAGTGCAGCGATCCCTCAGTACTGACCCTCTGACAATGCAGCACTCTCTCAGTGCTGACTCTCTGACAGTGCAGCACTCCCTCAGTACTGACCATCTCACAGTGCGGCATTCCCTCAGTACTGACCCTCTGACAGTGCAGCACTCTCTCAATACTGACCCTCTGACAGTGCAGCACTCCCTCAGCACTGTCCCTCTGACAGCACAGCACTCCCTCAGTACTGGCGACAGTGCAGCACTCCCTCAGTACTGACCTTCTGGCAGCACAGCACTCCCTCAGTACTGACCCTCTGACAGTGCAGCGCTCTCTCAGTACTGACCCACTGACTGTGCAGCACTCCCTCAGTACTGAACCCCTGGCAGTGCAGCACTCCCTCAGTATTGACCCTCTGACAGTGCAGCACCTACTCAGTACTGACTCTCTGACAGAGCAGCACTCCCTCAGTACTGACCCTCTGACAGTCCAGCACTCCCTCAGTACTGACTCTCTGACAGCGCAGCACTCCCTCAGTACTGACTCTCTGACAGCGCAGCACTCCCTCAGTACTGACCCTCTGACAATACAGCGCACTCCCGGTACTGACACTCTGACAGTGCAGTACTCCCCCAGTGCTGACCCTCTGACAGTGCAGCACTCCCTCAGTATTGACCCTCTGACAGTGCAGCACTCCCTCAGTACTGACTCTCTGACAGTGCAGCACTCCCTCAGTACTGACTATCTCACAGTGCGGCACTCCTCAGTACTGGCCCTCTGACAGTGCAGCACTCCCTCAATACTGACCCTCTGACAGTGCAGCACTCCCTCAGTGCTGACCCTCTGATAGTCCAGCACTCTCTCAGGACTGACCCTCTGACAGTGCAGCACTCCCTCAGTACTGACCCTCTGACAGTGCAGCACTCCCAAAGTACTGACCCTCTGACAGTGCAGCACTCCCTCAATACTGACCCTCTGACAGTGCAGCACTCCCTCAGTACTGACCCTCTGACAGTGGAGCACTCTCTCCGTACTGACCCTCTGATAGTGCAGCACTCCCTCAGTACTGACTGTCTGACAGTGCAGCACGCCCTCAGTACTGACCCTCTGACAGTGCAGCACTCCCTCAATACTGACCCTCTGACAGTGCAGCACTCCCTCAGTACTGACCCTATGACAGTGCAGCGCTCCCTCAGTACTGACCCTCTGACAGTGCAGCACTCCCTCAGTACTGACCCTCTGACAGTCCAGCACTCCCTCAGCACTGACTCTCTGACAATGCAGCACTCCCTCAGTACTGACCCTCTGACAGTGCAGCACTCCCTCAGTACTGACCCTCTGATAGTCCAGCAATCTCTCAGTACTGACCCTCTGACAGTCGAGCACTCTCTCCGTACTGACCCTCTGACAGTGCAGCACTCCCTCAGTACTGACCCTCTGACAGTGCAGCACTCCCTCAGTATTGACCCTCTGACAGTGCAGCACTCCCTCAGTACTGACCCTCTGACAGTGCAGCACTCCCAAAGTACTGACCCTCTGACAGTGCAGCACTCCCAAAGTACTGACCCTCTGACAGTGCAGCACTCCCTCAATACTGACCCTCTGACAGTGCAGCACTCCCTCAGTACTGACCCTCTGACAGTGGAGCACTCTCTCCGTACTGACCCTCTGATAGTGCAGCACTCCCTCAGTACTGACTGTCTGACAGTGCAGCACGCCCTCAGTACTGACCCTCTGACAGTGCAGCACTCCCTCAATACTGACCCTCTGACAGTGCAGCACTCCCTCAGTACTGACCCTATGACAGTGCAGCGCTCCCTCAGTACTGACCCTCTGACAGTGCAGCACTCCCTCAGTACTGACCCTCTGACAGTCCAGCACTCCCTCAGCACTGACTCTCTGACAATGCAGCACTCCCTCAGTACTGACCCTCTGACAGTGCAGAACTCCCTCAGGAATGACCCTCTGACAGTGCAGCGATCCCTCAGTACTGACCCTCTGACAGTGCAGCACTCTCCCAGTACTGACCCTCTGACAGTGCAGCACTCCCTCAGTACTGACCATCTCACAGTGCGGCATTCCCTCAGTACTGATCCTCTGACAGTGCAGCATTCCCTCAGTACTGACTCTCTGACAGTGCAGCACTCCCTCAGTACTGACCATCTCACAGTGCGGCTTTCCCTCAGTACTGACCCTCTGACAGTGCAGCACTCTCTCAATACTGACCCTCTGACAGTGCAGCACTCCCTCAGCACTGTCCCTCTGACAGCACAGCACTCCCTCAGTACTGGCGACAGTGCAGCACTCCCTCAGTACTGACCTTCTGGCAGCACAGCTCTCCCTCAGTACTGACCCTCTGACAATGCAGGACTCCCTCAGGACTGACACTCTGACAGTGCAGCACTCCCTCAGTACTGACCCTCTGATAGTGCAGCACTCCCGCAGTACTGACACTCTGAAAGTGCAGCACTCCCTCAGTACTGACCCTCTGACAGTGCAGCACTCCCTCAGTACTGACCCTCTGACAGTGCAGCACTCCCTCAGTACTGACCCTCTGACTGTGCAGCGCTCCCTCAGTACTGAACCCCTGGCAGTGCAGCACTCCCTCAGTATTGACCCTCTGACAGTGCAGCACCTCCTCAGCACTGACTCTCTGAAGTGCAGCAGTCCCTCAGTACTGACCCTCTGACAGTGCGGCACTCCCTCGGTACTGACCATCTCACAGTGCAGCACTTCCTCAGTACTGTCCCTATGACAGTGCAGCACTCCCTCAGTACTGACCCTCTGACAGTGCAGCACTCCCTCATTTCGACCCTCTAACAGTCCAGCACTCCCTCAGTATTGACCCTCTGACAGTCCAGCACTCCCTCAGTACTGACTCTCTGACAGCGCAGCACTCCCTCAGTACTGACTCTCTGACAGCGCAGCACTCCCTCAGTACTGACCCTCTGACAATACAGCGCACTCCCAGTGCTGACACTCTGACAGTGCAGTACTACCCCAGTACTGACCCTCTGACAGTGCAGCACTCCCTCAGTATTGAACCTCTGACAGTGCAGCACTCCCTCAGTACTGACTCTCTGACAGTGCAGCACTCCCTCAGTACTGACCATCTCACAGTGCGGCACTCCCTCCGTACTGACCCTCTGACAGTGCAGCGCTCCCTCCGTACTGACCCTCTGACAGTGCAGCACTCCCCCACTACTGACAGTCTGACAGTGCAGCACTCCCTCAGTACTGACCCTCTGACAATGCGGGACTCCCTCAGTACTGACCCTCTGACAGTGCAGCAATCCCTCAGTACTGACCCTCTGACAGTGCAGCACTCCCTCAGTCCTGAACCTCTGACAGTGCAGCAATCCCTCAGTACAGACCCTCTGACAGTGCAGCACTCCCTCAGTACTGACCCTCTGACAGTGCAGCACTCCCTCAGTACTGACCATCTGACAGTGCAGCACTCCCTCAGTACTGACTCTCTAACAGTGCAGCACTCCCTCAGTACTGACCATTTCACAGTGCGGCACTCCGTCAGTACTGACCCTCTGACAGTGCAGCACTCCGTCAGTACTGATCCTCTGTCAGTACAGTCCTCCCTCAGCACTTACCCTCTGACAGTGCCGCACACCCTCAGTACTGACCCTCTGACAATGCAACACTCCCTCAGTACTGACTCTCTGACAGTGCGGCACTCCCTCAGTACTGACCCACTGACTGTGCAGCACTCCCTCAGTACTGAACCCCTGGCAGTGCAGCACTCCCTCAGTATTGACCCTCTGACAGTGCAGCACCTACTCAGTACTGACTCTCTGACAGAGCAGCACTCCCTCAGTACTGACCCTCTGACAGAGGAGCACTCCCTCAGTACTGACTCTCTGACAGCGCAGCACTCCCTCAGTACTGACTCTCTGACAGCGCAGCACTCCCTCAGTACTGACCCTCTGACAATACAGCGCACTCCCGGTACTGACACTCTGACAGTGCAGTACTCCCCCAGTACTGACCCTCTGACAGTGCAGCACTCCCTCAGTATTGACCCTCTGACAGTGCAGCACTCCCTCAGTACTGACTCTCTGACAGTGCAGCACTCCCTCAGTACTGACCATCTCACAGTGCGGCACTCCTCAGTACTGGCCCTCTGACAGTGCAGCACTCCCTCAATACTGACCCTCTGACAGTGCAGCACTCCCTCAGTGCTGACCCTCTGATAGTCCAGCACTCTCTCAGGACTGACCCTCTGACAGTGCAGCACTCCCTCAGTACTGACCCTCTGACAGTGCAGCACTCCCAAAGTACTGACCCTCTGACAGTGCAGCACTCCCTCAATACTGACCCTCTGACAGTGCAGCACTCCCTCAGTACTGACCCTCTGACAGTGGAGCACTCTCTCCGTACTGACCCTCTGATAGTGCAGCACTCCCTCAGTACTGACTGTCTGACAGTGCAGCACGCCCTCAGTACTGACCCTCTGACAGTGCAGCACTCCCTCAATACTGACCCTCTGACAGTGCAGCACTCCCTCAGTACTGACCCTATGACAGTGCAGCGCTCCCTCAGTACTGACCCTCTGACAGTGCAGCACTCCCTCAGTACTGACCCTCTGACAGTCCAGCACTCCCTCAGCACTGACTCTCTGACAATGCAGCACTCCCTCAGTACTGACCCTCTGACAGTGCAGAACTCCCTCAGGAATGACCCTCTGACAGTGCAGCGATCCCTCAGTACTGACCCTCTGACAGTGCAGCACTCTCCCAGTACTGACCCTCTGACAGTGCAGCACTCCCTCAGTACTGACCATCTCACAGTGCGGCATTCCCTCAGTACTGATCCTCTGACAGTGCAGCATTCCCTCAGTACTGACTCTCTGACAGTGCAGCACTCCCTCAGTACTGACCATCTCACAGTGCGGCTTTCCCTCAGTACTGACCCTCTGACAGTGCAGCACTCTCTCAATACTGACCCTCTGACAGTGCAGCACTCCCTCAGCACTGTCCCTCTGACAGCACAGCACTCCCTCAGTACTGGCGACAGTGCAGCACTCCCTCAGTACTGACCTTCTGGCAGCACAGCTCTCCCTCAGTACTGACCCTCTGACAATGCAGGACTCCCTCAGGACTGACACTCTGACAGTGCAGCACTCCCTCAGTACTGACCCTCTGATAGTGCAGCACTCCCGCAGTACTGACACTCTGAAAGTGCAGCACTCCCTCAGTACTGACCCTCTGACAGTGCAGCACTCCCTCAGTACTGACCCTCTGACAGTGCAGCACTCCCTCAGTACTGACCCTCTGACTGTGCAGCGCTCCCTCAGTACTGAACCCCTGGCAGTGCAGCACTCCCTCAGTATTGACCCTCTGACAGTGCAGCACCTCCTCAGCACTGACTCTCTGAAGTGCAGCAGTCCCTCAGTACTGACCCTCTGACAGTGCGGCACTCCCTCGGTACTGACCATCTCACAGTGCAGCACTTCCTCAGTACTGTCCCTATGACAGTGCAGCACTCCCTCAGTACTGACCCTCTGACAGTGCAGCACTCCCTCATTTCGACCCTCTAACAGTCCAGCACTCCCTCAGTATTGACCCTCTGACAGTCCAGCACTCCCTCAGTACTGACTCTCTGACAGCGCAGCACTCCCTCAGTACTGACTCTCTGACAGCGCAGCACTCCCTCAGTACTGACCCTCTGACAATACAGCGCACTCCCAGTGCTGACACTCTGACAGTGCAGTACTACCCCAGTACTGACCCTCTGACAGTGCAGCACTCCCTCAGTATTGAACCTCTGACAGTGCAGCACTCCCTCAGTACTGACTCTCTGACAGTGCAGCACTCCCTCAGTACTGACCATCTCACAGTGCGGCACTCCCTCCGTACTGACCCTCTGACAGTGCAGCGCTCCCTCCGTACTGACCCTCTGACAGTGCAGCACTCCCCCACTACTGACAGTCTGACAGTGCAGCACTCCCTCAGTACTGACCCTCTGACAATGCGGGACTCCCTCAGTACTGACCCTCTGACAGTGCAGCAATCCCTCAGTACTGACCCTCTGACAGTGCAGCACTCCCTCAGTCCTGAACCTCTGACAGTGCAGCAATCCCTCAGTACAGACCCTCTGACAGTGCAGCACTCCCTCAGTACTGACCCTCTGACAGTGCAGCACTCCCTCAGTACTGACCATCTGACAGTGCAGCACTCCCTCAGTACTGACTCTCTAACAGTGCAGCACTCCCTCAGTACTGACCATTTCACAGTGCGGCACTCCGTCAGTACTGACCCTCTGACAGTGCAGCACTCCGTCAGTACTGATCCTCTGTCAGTACAGTCCTCCCTCAGCACTTACCCTCTGACAGTGCCGCACACCCTCAGTACTGACCCTCTGACAATGCAACACTCCCTCAGTACTGACTCTCTGACAGTGCGGCACTCCCTCAGTACTGACCCACTGACTGTGCAGCACTCCCTCAGTACTGAACCCCTGGCAGTGCAGCACTCCCTCAGTATTGACCCTCTGACAGTGCAGCACCTACTCAGTACTGACTCTCTGACAGAGCAGCACTCCCTCAGTACTGACCCTCTGACAGAGGAGCACTCCCTCAGTACTGACTCTCTGACAGCGCAGCACTCCCTCAGTACTGACTCTCTGACAGCGCAGCACTCCCTCAGTACTGACCCTCTGACAATACAGCGCACTCCCGGTACTGACACTCTGACAGTGCAGTACTCCCCCAGTACTGACCCTCTGACAGTGCAGCACTCCCTCAGTATTGACCCTCTGACAGTGCAGCACTCCCTCAGTACTGACTCTCTGACAGTGCAGCACTCCCTCAGTACTGACCATCTCACAGTGCGGCACTCCTCAGTACTGGCCCTCTGACAGTGCAGCACTCCCTCAATACTGACCCTCTGACAGTGCAGCACTCCCTCAGTGCTGACCCTCTGATAGTCCAGCACTCTCTCAGGACTGACCCTCTGACAGTGCAGCACTCCCTCAGTACTGACCCTCTGACAGTGCAGCACTCCCAAAGTACTGACCCTCTGACAGTGCAGCACTCCCTCAATACTGACCCTCTGACAGTGCAGCACTCCCTCAGTACTGACCCTCTGACAGTGGAGCACTCTCTCCGTACTGACCCTCTGATAGTGCAGCACTCCCTCAGTACTGACTGTCTGACAGTGCAGCACGCCCTCAGTACTGACCCTCTGACAGTGCAGCACTCCCTCAATACTGACCCTCTGACAGTGCAGCACTCCCTCAGTACTGACCCTATGACAGTGCAGCGCTCCCTCAGTACTGACCCTCTGACAGTGCAGCACTCCCTCAGTACTGACCCTCTGACAGTCCAGCACTCCCTCAGCACTGACTCTCTGACAATGCAGCACTCCCTCAGTACTGACCCTCTGACAGTGCAGCACTCCCTCAGTACTGACCCTCTGATAGTCCAGCAATCCCTCAGTACTGACCCTCTGACAGTCGAGCACTCTCTCCGTACTGACCCTCTGACAGTGCAGCCCTCCCTCAGTACTGACCCTCTGACAGTGCAGCACTCCCTCAGTATTGACCCTCTGACAGTGCAGCACTCCCTCAGTATTGACCCTCTGACAGTGCAGCACTCCCTCAGTACTGACCCTCTGACAGTGCAGAACTCCCTCAGGAATGACCCTCTGACAGTGCAGCGATCCCTCAGTACTGACCCTCTGACAGTGCAGCACTCTCCCAGTACTGACCCTCTGACAGTGCAGCACTCCCTCAGTACTGACCATCTCACAGTGCGGCATTCCCTCAGTACTGATCCTCTGACAGTGCAGCATTCCCTCAGTACTGACTCTCTGACAGTGCAGCACTCCCTCAGTACTGACCATCTCACAGTGCGGCTTTCCCTCAGTACTGACCCTCTGACAGTGCAGCACTCTCTCAATACTGACCCTCTGACAGTGCAGCACTCCCTCAGCACTGTCCCTCTGACAGCACAGCACTCCCTCAGTACTGGCGACAGTGCAGCACTCCCTCAGTACTGACCTTCTGGCAGCACAGCTCTCCCTCAGTACTGACCCTCTGACAATGCAGGACTCCCTCAGGACTGACACTCTGACAGTGCAGCACTCCCTCAGTACTGACCCTCTGACAGTGCAGCACTCCCGCAGTACTGACACTCTGAAAGTGCAGCACTCCCTCAGTACTGACCCTCTGACAGTGCAGCACTCCCTCAGTACTGACCCTCTGACAGTGCAGCACTCCCTCAGTACTGACCCTCTGACTGTGCAGCGCTCCCTCAGTACTGAACCCCTGGCAGTGCAGCACTCCCTCAGTATTGACCCTCTGACAGTGCAGCACCTCCTCAGCACTGACTCTCTGAAGTGCAGCAGTCCCTCAGTACTGACCCTCTGACAGTGCGGCACTCCCTCGGTACTGACCATCTCACAGTGCAGCACTCCCTCAGTACTGTCCCTATGACAGTGCAGCACTCCCTCAGTACTGACCCTCTGACAGTGCAGCACTCCCTCAGTACGACCCTCTAACAGTCCAGCACTCCCTCAGTACTGACCCTCTGACAGTCCAGCACTCCCTCAGTACTGACTCTCTGACAGCGCAGCACTCCCTCAGTACTGACTCTCTGACAGCGCAGCACTCCCTCAGTACTGACCCTCTGACAATACAGCGCACTCCCAGTGCTGACACTCTGACAGTGCAGTACTCCCCCAGTACTGACCCTCTGACAGTGCAGCACTCCCTCAGTATTGAACCTCTGACAGTGCAGCACTCCCTCAGTACTGACTCTCTGACAGTGCAGCACTCCCTCAGTACTGACCATCTCACAGTGCGGCACTCCCTCCGTACTGACCCTCTGACAGTGCAGCGCTCCCTCCGTACTGACCCTCTGACAGTGCAGCACTCCCCCACTACTGACAGTCTGACAGTGCAGCACTCCCTCAGTACTGACCCTCTGACAATGCGGGACTCCCTCAGTACTGACCCTCTGACAGTGCAGCAATCCCTCAGTACTGACCCTCTGACAGTGCAGCACTCCCTCAGTCCTGAACCTCTGACAGTGCAGCAATCCCTCAGTACAGACCCTCTGACAGTGCAGCACTCCCTCAGTACTGACCCTCTGACAGTGCAGCACTCCCTCAGTACTGACTCTCTAACAGTGCAGCACTCCCTCAGTACTGACCATTTCACAGTGCGGCACTCCGTCAGTACTGACCCTCTGACAGTGCAGCGCTCCCTCAGTACTGACCCTCTGACAGTGCAGCACTCCGTCAGTACTGATCCTCTGTCAGTACAGTCCTCCCTCAGCACTTACCCTCTGACAGTGCCGCACACCCTCAGTACTGACCCTCTGACAATGCAACACTCCCTCAGTACTGACTCTCTGACAGTGCGGCACTCCCTCAGTACTGACCCTCTGACAGTGCAGCATTCCCTCAGTACTGAACCTTTGACAGTGCAGCACTCCCTCAGTACAGGCCCTCTGACAGTGCAGCACGCTCTCAGTACTGACCCTCTGACAGTGCAGCACTCCCTCAGTACTGACCCTCTGAGAGTGCAGCACTCCCTCAGTACTGACCCACTGAGAGTGCAGCACTCCCTCAATACTGACCCTCTGACAGTGCAGCACTCCCTCAGTACTGACCCTCTGATAGTGCAGTACTCTCTCAGTACTGACCCTCTGACAGTGCAGCACTCCCTCAGTACTGACCCTCTGACAGTGCAGCACGCTCTCAGTACTGACCCTCTGACAGTGCAGCACTCCCTCAGTACTGACCCTCTGAGAGTGCAGCACTCCCTCAGTACTGACTCTCTGACAGTGCGGCACTCCCTCAGTACTGACCCACTGACTGTGCAGCACTCCCTCAGTACTGAACCCCTGGCAGTGCAGCACTCCCTCAGTATTGACCCTCTGACAGTGCAGCACCTACTCAGTACTGACTCTCTGACAGAGCAGCACTCCCTCAGTACTGACCCTCTGACAGAGCAGCACTCCCTCAGTACTGACTCTCTGACAGCGCAGCACTCCCTCAGTACTGACTCTCTGACAGCGCAGCACTCCCTCAGTACTGACCCTCTGACAATACAGCGCACTCCCGGTACTGACACTCTGACAGTGCAGTACTCCCCCAGTACTGACCCTCTGACAGTGCAGCACTCCCTCAGTATTGACCCTCTGACAGTGCAGCACTCCCTCAGTACTTACTCTCTGACAGTGCAGCACTCCCTCAGTACTGACCATCTCACAGTGCGGCACTCCTCAGTACTGGCCCTCTGACAGTGCAGCACTCCCTCAATACTGACCCTCTGACAGTGCAGCACTCCCTCAGTGCTGACCCTCTGATAGTCCAGCACTCTCTCAGGACTGACCCTCTGACAGTGCAGCACTCCCTCAGTACTGACCCTCTGACAGTGCAGCACTCCCAAAGTACTGACCCTCTGACAGTGCAGCACTCCCTCAATACTGACCCTCTGACAGTGCAGCACTCCCTCAGTACTGACCCTCTGACAGTGGAGCACTCTCTCCGTACTGACCCTCTGATAGTGCAGCACTCCCTCAGTACTGACTGTCTGACAGTGCAGCACGCCCTCAGTACTGACCCTCTGACAGTGCAGCACTCCCTCAATACTGACCCTCTGACAGTGCAGCACTCCCTCAGTACTGACCCTATGACAGTGCAGCGCTCCCTCAGTACTGACCCTCTGACAGTGCAGCACTCCCTCAGTACTGACCCTCTGACAGTCCAGCACTCCCTCAGCACTGACTCTCTGACAATGCAGCACTCCCTCAGTACTGACCCTCTGACAGTGCAGCACTCCCTCAGTACTGACCCTCTGATAGTCCAGCAATCCCTCAGTACTGACCCTCTGACAGTCGAGCACTCTCTCCGTACTGACCCTCTGACAGTGCAGCACTCCCTCAGTACTGACCCTCTGACAGTGCAGCACTCCCTCAGTATTGACCCTCTGACAGTGCAGCACTCCCTCAGTATTGACCCTCTGACAGTGCAGCACTCCCTCAGTACTGACCCTCTGACAGTGCAGAACTCCCTCAGGAATGACCCTCTGACAGTGCAGCGATCCCTCAGTACTGACCCTCTGACAGTGCAGCACTCTCCCAGTACTGACCCTCTGACAGTGCAGCACTCCCTCAGTACTGACCATCTCACAGTGCGGCATTCCCTCAGTACTGATCCTCTGACAGTGCAGCATTCCCTCAGTACTGACTCTCTGACAGTGCAGCACTCCCTCAGTACTGACCATCTCACAGTGCGGCTTTCCCTCAGTACTGACCCTCTGACAGTGCAGCACTCTCTCAATACTGACCCTCTGACAGTGCAGCACTCCCTCAGCACTGTCCCTCTGACAGCACAGCACTCCCTCAGTACTGGCGACAGTGCAGCACTCCCTCAGTACTGACCTTCTGGCAGCACAGCTCTCCCTCAGTACTGACCCTCTGACAATGCAGGACTCCCTCAGGACTGACACTCTGACAGTGCAGCACTCCCTCAGTACTGACCCTCTGACAGTGCAGCACTCCCGCAGTACTGACACTCTGAAAGTGCAGCACTCCCTCAGTACTGACCCTCTGACAGTGCAGCACTCCCTCAGTACTGACCCTCTGACAGTGCAGCACTCCCTCAGTACTGACCCTCTGACTGTGCAGCGCTCCCTCAGTACTGAACCCCTGGCAGTGCAGCACTCCCTCAGTATTGACCCTCTGACAGTGCAGCACCTCCTCAGCACTGACTCTCTGAAGTGCAGCAGTCCCTCAGTACTGACCCTCTGACAGTGCGGCACTCCCTCGGTACTGACCATCTCACAGTGCAGCACTCCCTCAGTACTGTCCCTATGACAGTGCAGCACTCCCTCAGTACTGACCCTCTGACAGTGCAGCACTCCCTCAGTACGACCCTCTAACAGTCCAGCACTCCCTCAGTACTGACCCTCTGACAGTCCAGCACTCCCTCAGTACTGACTCTCTGACAGCGCAGCACTCCCTCAGTACTGACTCTCTGACAGCGCAGCACTCCCTCAGTACTGACCCTCTGACAATACAGCGCACTCCCAGTGCTGACACTCTGACAGTGCAGTACTCCCCCAGTACTGACCCTCTGACAGTGCAGCACTCCCTCAGTATTGAACCTCTGACAGTGCAGCACTCCCTCAGTACTGACTCTCTGACAGTGCAGCACTCCCTCAGTACTGACCATCTCACAGTGCGGCACTCCCTCCGTACTGACCCTCTGACAGTGCAGCGCTCCCTCCGTACTGACCCTCTGACAGTGCAGCACTCCCCCACTACTGACAGTCTGACAGTGCAGCACTCCCTCAGTACTGACCCTCTGACAATGCGGGACTCCCTCAGTACTGACCCTCTGACAGTGCAGCAATCCCTCAGTACTGACCCTCTGACAGTGCAGCACTCCCTCAGTCCTGAACCTCTGACAGTGCAGCAATCCCTCAGTACAGACCCTCTGACAGTGCAGCACTCCCTCAGTACTGACCCTCTGACAGTGCAGCACTCCCTCAGTACTGACCATCTGACAGTGTAGCACTCCCTCAGTACTGACTCTCTAACAGTGCAGCACTCCCTCAGTACTGACCATTTCACAGTGCGGCACTCCGTCAGTACTGACCCTCTGACAGTGCAGCGCTCCCTCAGTACTGACCCTCCAACAGTCCAGCACTCCCTCAGTACTGACCCTCTGACATTGCAGCACTCCCTCAGTACTGACCCTCTGACAGTGCGCTGCTCCCCCAATACTGACCCTCCGACAGTGCAGCATTCCCTCAGTACTGACCATCTGACAGTGCAGCACTCCCTCAGCACTGACCCTCCAACAGTCCAGCACTCCCTCAGTACTGACACTCCAACAGTCCAGCACTCCCTCAGTACTGACCCTCTGACAGTGCAGTACTCCCTCATTACTGACCCTCTGACAGTGCAGCACTCCATCAGTACGAACCCTCTGATAGTGCAGCACTCCCTCAATACTGACCCTCTGACAGTGCAGCACACCCTCAGTACTGACCCACTGACAGTGCAGCACTCCCTCAGTACTGACCCTCTGACAGTGCAACACTCTCTCAGTACTGACCCTCTGACACTGCAGCACTCCCTCAGTACTGACCCTCTGACAGTGCAGCATTCCCTCAGTACTGACTCTCTGACAATGCAGCACTCCCTCAGTACTGACCCTCGGAAAATGCGGCGCTCCCCCAGTACTGACCCTCTGGCAGTGCAGCAGTCCCTCAGTACTGACCCTCTGACAGTGCAGCACTCCGTCAGTACCGACCCTCTGACAGTGCCGCACTGCTTCAGTACTGACCCTCTGACAGTGCAGCACTCCCTCAGTACTGACCCTCTGACAGTGCAGCACTCCATCCGTACTGACCCTCTGACAGTGCTGCACTCCCGCAGCACTGGTGACAATGCAGCACTCCCTCAGTACTGACCCTATGACAGTGCAGCACTCCCTCTGTACTGACCCTATGACAGTGCAGCACTCCCTCAGTACTGACTCTCTGAAAGTGCAGCATTTCCTCAGTACTGACCCTCTGACATTACAGCACTCCCTCAGTAGTGACCCTCTGACAGTGCAGCAGTCCGTCAGTACTGACCCTCTGAAAGTGCAGCATTCCCTCAGTACTGTCCCTCTGGCAGCACAGCACTCCCTCAGTACTGGTGACACTGTAGCACTCCCTCAGTACTGACCCTCTGACAGTGCAGCAATTCCTCAGTACCGACCCTCTGACAGTGCAGCACTCCCTCAGTAATGATCCTCTGACAGTGCAGCACTCCCCCAGTACTGACCCTCCGACAGTGCAGAACTCCCTCAGTACTCACCATCTCACAGTGCAGCACTCCCTCAGTCCTGACCCTCTGACAGTGCAGCACTCCCTCAGTACTGACCCTCTGACAGTGGAGCACTCCCTCAGTACTGACCCTCTGACAGTGCAGCACTCCCTCAGTACTGACCCCCTGACAGTGCAGCACTCCCTCAGTACTGACCCTCTGACAGTGCAGCACTCCCTCAGTACTGACCCTCTGACAGTGCAGCACTCCCTCAGTCCTGACCCTCTGACAGTGCAGCACTCCCTCAGTACTGACCCTCTGACAGTGCAGCACTCCCTCAGTACTGACTCTCTGACAATGCAGCACTCCCTCAGTACTGACCCTCTGACAGTGCAGCACTCTCTCAGTACTGACCCCCTGACAGTGCAGCACTCCCTCAGTACTGACCCTCTGACAGTGCAGCACTCCCTCAGTACTGACCCTCTGACAGTGCAGCACTCCCTCAGTACTGACTCTCTGACAATGCAGCACTCCCTCAGTACTGACCCTCTGACAGTGCAGCACTCTCTCAGTACTGACCCCCTGACAGTGCAGCACTCCCTCAGTACTGACCCTCTGACAGTGCAGCAGTCCCTCAGTACTGACTCTCTGACAATGCAGCACTCCCTCAGTACTGACCCTCTGACAGTGGAGCACTCCCTCAGTACTGACCCTCTGATAGTGCAGCACTCCCTCAATACTGACCCTCTGACAGTGCAGCACTCCCTCAATACTGACCCTCTGACAGTGCAGCACACCCTCAGTACTGACCCTCTGACAGAGCAGCACTCCCAAAGTACTGACCCTCTGATAGTCCAGCACTCTCTCAGGACTGACCCTCTGACAGTGCAGCACTCCCTCAGTACTGACCCTCTGACAGTGCAGCACTCCCAAAGTACTGACCCTCTGACAGTGCAGCACTCCCTCAGTACTGACCCTCTGATAGTGCAGCACTCCCTCAATACTGACCCTCTGACAGTGCAGCACTCCCTCAGTACTGACCCTCTGATAGTGCAGCACTCCCTCAATACTGACCCTCTGACAGTGCAGCACTCCCTCAATACTGACCCTCTGACAGTGCAGCACACCCTCAGTACTGACCCTCTGACAGAGCAGCACTCCCAAAGTACTGACCCTCTGATAGTCCAGCACTCTCTCAGGACTGACACTCTGACAGTGCAGCACTCCCTCAGTACTGACCCTCTGACAGTGCAGCACTCCCAAAGTACTGACCCTCTGACAGTGCAGCACTCCCTCAGTACTGACCCTCTGATAGTGCAGCACTCCCTCAATACTGACCCTCTGACAGTGCAGCACTCCCTCAGTACTGACCCTCTGACAGTGGAGCACTCTCTCCGTACTGACCCTCTGATACTGCAACACTCCCTCAATACTGACCCTCTGACTGTGCAGCACTCCCTCAGTACTGACCCTCTGACAGTCCAGCACTCCCTCAGTACTGACTCTCTGACAGCGCAGCACTCCCTCAGTACTGACTCTCTGACAGCGCAGCACTCCCTCAGTACTGACCCTCTGACAATACAGCGCACTCCCAGTGCTGACACTCTGACAGTGCAGTACTCCCCCAGTACTGACCCTCTGACAGTGCAGCACTCCCTCAGTATTGAACCTCTGACAGTGCAGCACTCCCTCAGTACTGACTCTCTGACAGTGCAGCACTCCCTCAGTACTGACCATCTCACAGTGCGGCACTCCCTCCGTACTGACCCTCTGACAGTGCAGCGCTCCCTCCGTACTGACCCTCTGACAGTGCAGCACTCCCCCACTACTGACAGTCTGACAGTGCAGCACTCCCTCAGTACTGACCCTCTGACAATGCGGGACTCCCTCAGTACTGACCCTCTGACAGTGCAGCAATCCCTCAGTACTGACCCTCTGACAGTGCAGCACTCCCTCAGTCCTGAACCTCTGACAGTGCAGCAATCCCTCAGTACAGACCCTCTGACAGTGCAGCACTCCCTCAGTACTGACCCTCTGACAGTGCAGCACTCCCTCAGTACTGACTCTCTAACAGTGCAGCACTCCCTCAGTACTGACCATTTCACAGTGCGGCACTCCGTCAGTACTGACCCTCTGACAGTGCAGCGCTCCCTCAGTACTGACCCTCTGACAGTGCAGCACTCCGTCAGTACTGATCCTCTGTCAGTACAGTCCTCCCTCAGCACTTACCCTCTGACAGTGCCGCACACCCTCAGTACTGAACCTCTGACAATGCAACACTCCCTCAGTACTGACTCTCTGACAGTGCGGCACTCCCTCAGTACTGACCCTCTGACAGTGCAGCATTCCCTCAGTACTGAACCTTTGACAGTGCAGCACTCCCTCAGTACAGGCCCTCTGACAGTGCAGCACGCTCTCAGTACTGACCCTCTGACAGTGCAGCACTCCCTCAGTACTGACCCTCTGAGAGTGCAGCACTCCCTCAGTACTGACCCACTGAGAGTGCAGCACTCCCTCAATACTGACCCTCTGACAGTGCAGCACTCCCTCAGTACTGACCCTCTGATAGTGCAGTACTCTCTCAGTACTGACCCTCTGACAGTGCAGCACTCCCTCAGTACTGACCCTCTGACAGTGCAGCACGCTCTCAGTACTGACCCTCTGACAGTGCAGCACTCCCTCAGTACTGACCCTCTGAGAGTGCAGCACTCCCTCAGTACTGACTCTCTGACAGTGCGGCAGTCCCTCAGTACTGACCCACTGACTGTGCAGCACTCCCTCAGTACTGAACCCCTGGCAGTGCAGCACTCCCTCAGTATTGACCCTCTGACAGTGCAGCACCTACTCAGTACTGACTCTCTGACAGAGCAGCACTCCCTCAGTACTGACCCTCTGACAGAGCAGCACTCCCTCAGTACTGACTCTCTGACAGCGCAGCACTCCCTCAGTACTGACTCTCTGACAGCGCAGCACTCCCTCAGTACTGACCCTCTGACAATACAGCGCACTCCCGGTACTGACACTCTGACAGTGCAGTACTCCCCCAGTACTGACCCTCTGACAGTGCAGCACTCCCTCAGTATTGACTCTCTGACAGTGCAGCACTCCCTCAGTACTGACTCTCTGACAGTGCAGCACTCCCTCAGTACTGACCATCTCACAGTGCGGCACTCCTCAGTACTGGCCCTCTGACAGTGCAGCACTCCCTCAATACTGACCCTCTGACAGTGCAGCACTCCCTCAGTGCTGACCCTCTGATAGTCCAGCACTCTCTCAGGACTGACCCTCTGACAGTGCAGCACTCCCTCAGTACTGACCCTCTGACAGTGCAGCACTCCCAAAGTACTGACCCTCTGACAGTGCAGCACTCCCTCAATACTGACCCTCTGACAGTGCAGCACTCCCTCAGTACTGACCCTCTGACAGTGGAGCACTCTCTCCGTACTGACCCTCTGATAGTGCAGCACTCCCTCAGTACTGACTGTCTGACAGTGCAGCACGCCCTCAGTACTGACCCTCTGACAGTGCAGCACTCCCTCAATACTGACCCTCTGACAGTGCAGCACTCCCTCAGTACTGACCCTATGACAGTGCAGCGCTCCCTCAGTACTGACCCTCTGACAGTGCAGCACTCCCTCAGTACTGACCCTCTGACAGTCCAGCACTCCCTCAGCACTGACTCTCTGACAATGCAGCACTCCCTCAGTACTGACCCTCTGACAGTGCAGCACTCCCTCAGTACTGACCCTCTGATAGTCCAGCAATCCCTCAGTACTGACCCTCTGACAGTCGAGCACTCTCTCCGTACTGACCCTCTGACAGTGCAGCACTCCCTCAGTACTGACCCTCTGACAGTGCAGCACTCCCTCAGTATTGACCCTCTGACAGTGCAGCACTCCCTCAGTATTGACCCTCTGACAGTGCAGCACTCCCTCAGTACTGACCCTCTGACAGTGCAGAACTCCCTCAGGAATGACCCTCTGACAGTGCAGCGATCCCTCAGTACTGACCCTCTGACAGTGCAGCACTCTCCCAGTACTGACCCTCTGACAGTGCAGCACTCCCTCAGTACTGACCATCTCACAGTGCGGCATTCCCTCAGTACTGATCCTCTGACAGTGCAGCATTCCCTCAGTACTGACTCTCTGACAGTGCAGCACTCCCTCAGTACTGACCATCTCACAGTGCGGCTTTCCCTCAGTACTGACCCTCTGACAGTGCAGCACTCTCTCAATACTGACCCTCTGACAGTGCAGCACTCCCTCAGCACTGTCCCTCTGACAGCACAGCACTCCCTCAGTACTGGCGACAGTGCAGCACTCCCTCAGTACTGACCTTCTGGCAGCACAGCTCTCCCTCAGTACTGACCCTCTGACAATGCAGGACTCCCTCAGGACTGACACTCTGACAGTGCAGCACTCCCTCAGTACTGACCCTCTGACAGTGCAGCACTCCCGCAGTACTGACACTCTGAAAGTGCAGCACTCCCTCAGTACTGACCCTCTGACAGTGCAGCACTCCCTCAGTACTGACCCTCTGACAGTGCAGCACTCCCTCAGTACTGACCCTCTGACTGTGCAGCGCTCCCTCAGTACTGAACCCCTGGCAGTGCAGCACTCCCTCAGTATTGACCCTCTGACAGTGCAGCACCTCCTCAGCACTGACTCTCTGAAGTGTAGCAGTCCCTCAGTACTGACCCTCTGACAGTGCGGCACTCCCTCGGTACTGACCATCTCACAGTGCAGCACTCCCTCAGTACTGTCCCTATGACATTGCAGCACTCCCTCAGTACTGACCCTCTGACAGTGCAGCACTCCCTCAGTACGACCCTCTAACAGTCCAGCACTCCCTCAGTACTGACCCTCTGACAGTCCAGCACTCCCTCAGTACTGACTCTCTGACAGCGCAGCACTCCCTCAGTACTGACTCTCTGACAGCGCAGCACTCCCTCAGTACTGACCCTCTGACAATACAGCGCACTCCCAGTGCTGACACTCTGACAGTGCAGTACTCCCCCAGTACTGACCCTCTGACAGTGCAGCACTCCCTCAGTATTGAACCTCTGACAGTGCAGCACTCCCTCAGTACTGACTCTCTGACAGTGCAGCACTCCCTCAGTACTGACCATCTCACAGTGCGGCACTCCCTCCGTACTGACCCTCTGACAGTGCAGCGCTCCCTCCGTACTGACCCTCTGACAGTGCAGCACTCCCCCACTACTGACAGTCTGACAGTGCAGCACTCCCTCAGTACTGACCCTCTGACAATGCGGGACTCCCTCAGTACTGACCCTCTGACAGTGCAGCAATCCCTCAGTACTGACCCTCTGACAGTGCAGCACTCCCTCAGTCCTGAACCTCTGACAGTGCAGCAATCCCTCAGTACAGACCCTCTGACAGTGCAGCACTCCCTCAGTACTGACCCTCTGACAGTGCAGCACTCCCTCAGTACTGACCATCTGACAGTGCAGCACTCCCTCAGTACTGACTCTCTAACAGTGCAGCACTCCCTCAGTACTGACCATTTCACAGTGCGGCACTCCGTCAGTACTGACCCTCTGACAGTGCAGCGCTCCCTCAGTACTGACCCTCCAACAGTCCAGCACTCCCTCAGTACTGACCCTCTGACATTGCAGCACTCCCTCAGTACTGACCCTCTGACAGTGCGCTGCTCCCCCAATACTGACCCTCCGACAGTGCAGCATTCCCTCAGTACTGACCATCTGACAGTGCAGCACTCCCTCAGCACTGACCCTCCAACAGTCCAGCACTCCCTCAGTACTGACACTCCAACAGTCCAGCACTCCCTCAGTACTGACCCTCTGACAGTGCAGTACTCCCTCATTACTGACCCTCTGACAGTGCAGCACTCCATCAGTACGAACCCTCTGATAGTGCAGCACTCCCTCAATACTGACCCTCTGACAGTGCAGCACACCCTCAGTACTGACCCACTGACAGTGCAGCACTCCCTCAGTACTGACCCTCTGACAGTGCAACACTCTCTCAGTACTGACCCTCTGACACTGCAGCACTCCCTCAGTACTGACCCTCTGACAGTGCAGCATTCCCTCAGTACTGACTCTCTGACAATGCAGCACTCCCTCAGTACTGACCCTCGGAAAATGCGGCGCTCCCCCAGTACTGACCCTCTGGCAGTGCAGCAGTCCCTCAGTACTGACCCTCTGACAGTGCAGCACTCCGTCAGTACCGACCCTCTGACAGTGCCGCACTGCCTCAGTACTGACCCTCTGACAGTGCAGCACTCCCTCAGTACTGACCCTCTGACAGTGCTGCACTCCATCCGTACTGACCCTCTGACAGTGCTGCACTCCCGCAGCACTGGTGACAATGCAGCACTCCCTCAGTACTGACCCTATGACAGTGCAGCACTCCCTCTGTACTGACCCTATGACAGTGCAGCACTCCCTCAGTACTGACTCTCTGAAAGTGCAGCATTTCCTCAGTACTGACCCTCTGACATTACAGCACTCCCTCAGTAGTGACCCTCTGACAGTGCAGCAGTCCGTCAGTACTGACCCTCTGAAAGTGCAGCATTCCCTCAGTACTGTCCCTCTGGCAGCACAGCACTCCCTCAGTACTGGTGACACTGTAGCACTCCCTCAGTACTGACCCTCTGACAGTGCAGCAATTCCTCAGTACCGACCCTCTGACAGTGCAGCACTCCCTCAGTAATGATCCTCTGACAGTGCAGCACTCCCCCAGTACTGACCCTCCGACAGTGCAGCACTCCCTCAGTACTCACCATCTCACAGTGCAGCACTCCCTCAGTCCTGACCCTCTGACAGTGCAGCACTCCCTCAGTACTGACCCTCTGACAGTGGAGCACTCCCTCAGTACTGACCCTCTGACAGTGCAGCACTCCCTCAGTACTGACCCCCTGACAGTGCAGCACTCCCTCAGTACTGACCCTCTGACAGTGCAGCACACCCTCAGTACTGACCCTCTGACAGTGCAGCACTCCCTCAGTCCTGACCCTCTGACAGTGCAGCACTCCCTCAGTACTGACCCTCTGACAGTGCAGCACTCCCTCAGTACTGACTCTCTGACAATGCAGCACTCCCTCAGTACTGACCCTCTGACAGTGCAGCACTCTCTCAGTACTGACCCCCTGACAGTGCAGCACTCCCTCAGTACTGACCCTCTGACAGTGCAGCACTCCCTCAGTACTGACCCTCTGACAGTGCAGCACTCCCTCAGTACTGACTCTCTGACAATGCAGCACTCCCTCAGTACTGACCCTCTGACAGTGCAGCACTCTCTCAGTACTGACCCCCTGACAGTGCAGCACTCCCTCAGTACTGACCCTCTGACAGTGCAGCACTCCCTCAGTACTGACTCTCTGACAATGCAGCACTCCCTCAGTACTGACCCTCTGACAGTGGAGCACTCCCTCAGTACTGACCCTCTGATAGTGCAGCACTCCCTCAATACTGACCCTCTGACAGTGCAGCACTCCCTCAATACTGACCCTCTGACAGTGCAGCACACCCTCAGTACTGACCCTCTGACAGAGCAGCACTCCCAAAGTACTGACCCTCTGATAGTCCAGCACTCTCTCAGGACTGACCCTCTGACAGTGCAGCACTCCCTCAGTACTGACCCTCTGACAGTGCAGCACTCCCAAAGTACTGACCCTCTGACAGTGCAGCACTCCCTCAGTACTGACCCTCTGATAGTGCAGCACTCCCTCAATACTGACCCTCTGACAGTGCAGCACTCCCTCAGTACTGACCCTCTGATAGTGCAGCACTCCCTCAATACTGACCCTCTGACAGTGCAGCACTCCCTCAATACTGACCCTCTGACAGTGCAGCACACCCTCAGTACTGACCCTCTGACAGAGCAGCACTCCCAAAGTACTGACCCTCTGATAGTCCAGCACTCTCTCAGGACTGACACTCTGACAGTGCAGCACTCCCTCAGTACTGACCCTCTGACAGTGCAGCACTCCCAAAGTACTGACCCTCTGACAGTGCAGCACTCCCTCAGTACTGACCCTCTGATAGTGCAGCACTCCCTCAATACTGACCCTCTGACAGTGCAGCACTCCCTCAGTACTGACCCTCTGACAGTGGAGCACTCTCTCCGTACTGACCCTCTGATACTGCAACACTCCCTCAATACTGACCCTCTGACTGTGCAGCACTCCCTCAGTACTGACCCTATGACAGTGCAGCGCTCCCTCAGTACTGACCCTCTGACAGTGCAGCACTCCCTCAGCACTGACTCTCTGACAATGCAGCACTCCCTCAGTACTGACCCTCTGACAGTGCAGCACTCCCTCAGTACTGACCCTCTAGCAGTGCAGCACTCCCTCAGTACTGACCCTCTGACAGTGCAGCACTCCCTCAGTACTGACCCTCTGACAGTGCAGCACTCCCTCAGTACTGACCATCTCACAGTGCGGCACTCCTCAGTACTGACCCTCTGACAGTGCAGCACTCCCTCAGTACTGATCCTATGACTGTGCAGCGATACATCAGTACTGACCCTCTGACAGTGCAGCACTCCCTCAGTACTGACCCTCTTACAGTGCAGCACTCCCTCAGTACTGACCCTCTGACAGTGCAGCACACCCTCAGCACTGACTCTCTGACAATGCAGCACTCCCTCAGTACTGACCCTCTGACAGTCGAGCACTCTCTCCGTACTGACCCTCTGACAGTGCAGCACTCCCTCAGTACTGACCCACTGACAGTGCAGCACTCCCTCAGTACTGACCCTCTGACAGTGCAGCACTCCCTCAGTACTGACCCTCTGACAGTGCAGCACTCCCTCAGTATTGACCCTCTGACAGTGCAGCACTCACTCAGAATTGTCCCTCTGACAGTGCAGCACTCCCTCAGTACAGACTCTCTGACAGTGCAGTGCTCTCTCAGTACTGACTCTCTGAGAGTGCAGCGCTCCCTCAGTACTGACCCTCTGACAGTGCAGCACTCCCTCAGTACTGACCCTCTGACAGTGCAGCACTCCCAAAGTACTGACCCTCTGACAGTGCAGCACTCCCTCAGTACTGACCCTCTGATAGTGCAGCACTCCCTCAATACTGACCCTCTGACAGTGCAGCACTCCCTCAGTACTGACCCTCTGACAGTGGAGCACTCTCTCTGTACTGACCCTCTGATACTGCAACACTCCCTCAATACTGACCCTCTGACTGTGCAGCACTCCCTCAGTACTGACCCTATGACAGTGCAGCGCTCCCTCAGTACTGACCCTCTGACAGTGCAGCACTCCCTCAGCACTGACTCTCTGACAATGCAGCACTCCCTCAGTACTGACCCTCTGACAGTGCAGCACTCCCTCAGTACTGACCCTCTAGCAGTGCAGCACTCCCTCAGTACTGACCCTCTGACAGTGCAGCACTCCCTCAGTACTGACCCTCTGACAGTGCAGCACTCCCTCAGTACTGACCATCTCACAGTGCGGCACTCCTCAGTACTGACCCTCTGACAGTGCAGCACTCCCTCAGTACTGATCCTATGACTGTGCAGCGATACATCAGTACTGACCCTCTGACAGTGCAGCACTCCCTCAGTACTGACCCTCTTACAGTGCAGCACTCCCTCAGTACTGACCCTCTGACAGTGCAGCACACCCTCAGCACTGACTCTCTGACAATGCAGCACTCCCTCAGTACTGACCCTCTGACAGTCGAGCACTCTCTCCGTACTGACCCTCTGACAGTGCAGCACTCCCTCAGTACTGACCCACTGACAGTGCAGCACTCCCTCAGTACTGACCCTCTGACAGTGCAGCACTCCCTCAGTACTGACCCTCTGACAGTGCAGCACTCCCTCAGTATTGACCCTCTGACAGTGCAGCACTCCCTCAGAATTGACCCTCTGACAGTGCAGCACTCCCTCAGTACTGACTCTCTGACAGTGCAGTGCTCTCTCAGTACTGACTCTCTGAGAGTGCAGCGCTCCCTCAGTACTGACCCTCTGACAGTGCAGCACTCCCTCAGTACTGACCCTCTGACAGTGCAGCGCTCCCTCAGTACTGACCCTCTGACAGTGCAGAACTCCCTCAGGAATGACCCTCTGACAGTTCAGCATTCCCTCAGTACTGACCCTCTGACAGTGCAGCACTCTCTCAGTGCTGACCCTCTGACAGTGCAGCGATCCCTCAGTACTGACCCTCTGACAGTGCAGCACTCTCTCAGTGCTGACCCTCTGACAGTGCAGCGATCCCTCAGTACTGACCCTCTGACAGTGCAGCACTCTCTCAGTGCTGACCATCTCACAGTGCGGCATTCCCTCAGTACTGATCCTCTGACAGTGCAGCATTCCCTCAGTACTGACCCTCTGACAGTGCAGCACTCTCTCAGTGCTGACCCTCTGTCAGTGCAGCGATCCCTCAGTACTGACCCTCTGACAGTGCAGCACTCTCTCAGTGCAGACCCTCTGACAGTGCAGCGATCCCTCAGTACTGACCCTCTGACAATGCAGCACTCTCTCAGTGCTGACTCTCTGACAGTGCAGCACTCCCTCAGTACTGACCATCTCACAGTGCGGCATTCCCTCAGTACTGACCCTCTGACAGTGCAGCACTCTCTCAATACTGACCCTCTGACAGTGCAGCACTCCCTCAGCACTGTCCCTCTGACAGCACAGCACTCCCTCAGTACTGGCGACAGTGCAGCACTCCCTCAGTACTGACCTTCTGGCAGCACAGCACTCCCTCAGTACTGACCCTCTGACAGTGCAGCGCTCTCTCAGTACTGACCCACTGACTGTGCAGCACTCCCTCAGTACTGAACCCCTGGCAGTGCAGCACTCCCTCAGTATTGACCCTCTGACAGTGCAGCACCTACTCAGTACTGACTCTCTGACAGAGCAGCACTCCCTCAGTACTGACCCTCTGACAGTCCAGCACTCCCTCAGTACTGACTCTCTGACAGCGCAGCACTCCCTCAGTACTGACTCTCTGACAGCGCAGCACTCCCTCAGTACTGACCCTCTGACAATACAGCGCACTCCCGGTACTGACACTCTGACAGTGCAGTACTCCCCCAGTGCTGACCCTCTGACAGTGCAGCACTCCCTCAGTATTGACCCTCTGACAGTGCAGCACTCCCTCAGTACTGACTCTCTGACAGTGCAGCACTCCCTCAGTACTGACTATCTCACAGTGCGGCACTCCTCAGTACTGGCCCTCTGACAGTGCAGCACTCCCTCAATACTGACCCTCTGACAGTGCAGCACTCCCTCAGTGCTGACCCTCTGATAGTCCAGCACTCTCTCAGGACTGACCCTCTGACAGTGCAGCACTCCCTCAGTACTGACCCTCTGACAGTGCAGCACTCCCAAAGTACTGACCCTCTGACAGTGCAGCACTCCCTCAATACTGACCCTCTGACAGTGCAGCACTCCCTCAGTACTGACCCTCTGACAGTGGAGCACTCTCTCCGTACTGACCCTCTGATAGTGCAGCACTCCCTCAGTACTGACTGTCTGACAGTGCAGCACTCCCTCAGTACTGACCCTCTGACAGTCCAGCACTCCCTCAGTACTGACTCTCTGACAGCGCAGCACTCCCTCAGTACTGACTCTCTGACAGCGCAGCACTCCCTCAGTACTGACCCTCTGACAATACAGCGCACTCCCAGTGCTGACACTCTGACAGTGCAGTACTCCCCCAGTACTGACCCTCTGACAGTGCAGCACTCCCTCAGTATTGAACCTCTGACAGTGCAGCACTCCCTCAGTACTGACTCTCTGACAGTGCAGCACTCCCTCAGTACTGACCATCTCACAGTGCGGCACTCCCTCCGTACTGACCCTCTGACAGTGCAGCGCTCCCTCCGTACTGACCCTCTGACAGTGCAGCACTCCCCCACTACTGACAGTCTGACAGTGCAGCACTCCCTCAGTACTGACCCTCTGACAATGCGGGACTCCCTCAGTACTGACCCTCTGACAGTGCAGCAATCCCTCAGTACTGACCCTCTGACAGTGCAGCACTCCCTCAGTCCTGAACCTCTGACAGTGCAGCAATCCCTCAGTACAGACCCTCTGACAGTGCAGCACTCCCTCAGTACTGACCCTCTGACAGTGCAGCACTCCCTCAGTACTGACCATCTGACAGTGCAGCACTCCCTCAGTACTGACTCTCTAACAGTGCAGCACTCCCTCAGTACTGACCATTTCACAGTGCGGCACTCCGTCAGTACTGACCCTCTGACAGTGCAGCGCTCCCTCAGTACTGACCCTCCAACAGTCCAGCACTCCCTCAGTACTGACCCTCTGACATTGCAGCACTCCCTCAGTACTGACCCTCTGACAGTGCGCTGCTCCCCCAATACTGACCCTCCGACAGTGCAGCATTCCCTCAGTACTGACCATCTGACAGTGCAGCACTCCCTCAGCACTGACCCTCCAACAGTCCAGCACTCCCTCAGTACTGACACTCCAACAGTCCAGCACTCCCTCAGTACTGACCCTCTGACAGTGCAGTACTCCCTCATTACTGACCCTCTGACAGTGCAGCACTCCATCAGTACGAACCCTCTGATAGTGCAGCACTCCCTCAATACTGACCCTCTGACAGTGCAGCACACCCTCAGTACTGACCCACTGACAGTGCAGCACTCCCTCAGTACTGACCCTCTGACAGTGCAACACTCTCTCAGTACTGACCCTCTGACACTGCAGCACTCCCTCAGTACTGACCCTCTGACAGTGCAGCATTCCCTCAGTACTGACTCTCTGACAATGCAGCACTCCCTCAGTACTGACCCTCGGAAAATGCGGCGCTCCCCCAGTACTGACCCTCTGGCAGTGCAGCAGTCCCTCAGTACTGACCCTCTGACAGTGCAGCACTCCGTCAGTACCGACCCTCTGACAGTGCCGCACTGCCTCAGTACTGACCCTCTGACAGTGCAGCACTCCCTCAGTACTGACCCTCTGACAGTGCAGCACTCCATCCGTACTGACCCTCTGACAGTGCTGCACTCCCGCAGCACTGGTGACAATGCAGCACTCCCTCAGTACTGACCCTATGACAGTGCAGCACTCCCTCTGTACTGACCCTATGACAGTGCAGCACTCCCTCAGTACTGACTCTCTGAAAGTGCAGCATTTCCTCAGTACTGACCCTCTGACATTACAGCACTCCCTCAGTAGTGACCCTCTGACAGTGCAGCAGTCCGTCAGTACTGACCCTCTGAAAGTGCAGCATTCCCTCAGTACTGTCCCTCTGGCAGCACAGCACTCCCTCAGTACTGGTGACACTGTAGCACTCCCTCAGTACTGACCCTCTGACAGTGCAGCAATTCCTCAGTACCGACCCTCTGACAGTGCAGCACTCCCTCAGTAATGATCCTCTGACAGTGCAGCACTCCCCCAGTACTGACCCTCCGACAGTGCAGAACTCCCTCAGTACTCACCATCTCACAGTGCAGCACTCCCTCAGTCCTGACCCTCTGACAGTGCAGCACTCCCTCAGTACTGACCCTCTGACAGTGGAGCACTCCCTCAGTACTGACCCTCTGACAGTGCAGCACTCCCTCAGTACTGACCCCCTGACAGTGCAGCACTCCCTCAGTACTGACCCTCTGACAGTGCAGCACTCCCTCAGTACTGACCCTCTGACAGTGCAGCACTCCCTCAGTCCTGACCCTCTGACAGTGCAGCACTCCCTCAGTCCTGACCCTCTGACAGTGCAGCAAATCCCTCAGTACTGACTCTCTGACAATGCAGCACTCCCTCAGTACTGACCCTCTGACAGTGCAGCACTCTCTCAGTACTGACCCCCTGACAGTGCAGCACTCCCTCAGTACTGACCCTCTGACAGTGCAGCACTCCCTCAGTACTGACCCTCTGACAGTGCAGCACTCCCTCAGTACTGACTCTCTGACAATGCAGCACTCCCTCAGTACTGACCCTCTGACAGTGCAGCACTCTCTCAGTACTGACCCCCTGACAGTGCAGCACTCCCTCAGTACTGACCCTCTGACAGTGCAGCAGTCCCTCAGTACTGACTCTCTGACAATGCAGCACTCCCTCAGTACTGACCCTCTGACAGTGGAGCACTCCCTCAGTACTGACCCTCTGATAGTGCAGCACTCCCTCAATACTGACCCTCTGACAGTGCAGCACTCCCTCAATACTGACCCTCTGACAGTGCAGCACACCCTCAGTACTGACCCTCTGACAGAGCAGCACTCCCAAAGTACTGACCCTCTGATAGTCCAGCACTCTCTCAGGACTGACCCTCTGACAGTGCAGCACTCCCTCAGTACTGACCCTCTGACAGTGCAGCACTCCCAAAGTACTGACCCTCTGACAGTGCAGCACTCCCTCAGTACTGACCCTCTGATAGTGCAGCACTCCCTCAATACTGACCCTCTGACAGTGCAGCACTCCCTCAGTACTGACCCTCTGATAGTGCAGCACTCCCTCAATACTGACCCTCTGACAGTGCAGCACTCCCTCAATACTGACCCTCTGACAGTGCAGCACACCCTCAGTACTGACCCTCTGACAGAGCAGCACTCCCAAAGTACTGACCCTCTGATAGTCCAGCACTCTCTCAGGACTGACACTCTGACAGTGCAGCACTCCCTCAGTACTGACCCTCTGACAGTGCAGCACTCCCAAAGTACTGACCCTCTGACAGTGCAGCACTCCCTCAGTACTGACCCTCTGATAGTGCAGCACTCCCTCAATACTGACCCTCTGACAGTGCAGCACTCCCTCAGTACTGACCCTCTGACAGTGGAGCACTCTCTCCGTACTGACCCTCTGATACTGCAACACTC
Source organism: Prionace glauca (assembly GCA_037974335.1). Classification (NCBI taxonomy): domain Eukaryota; kingdom Metazoa; phylum Chordata; class Chondrichthyes; order Carcharhiniformes; family Carcharhinidae; genus Prionace; species Prionace glauca. The sequence continues at coordinate 43,210 of JBBMRE010000090.1, read as the reverse complement.
CCTCAATACTGACCCTCTGACTGTGCAGCACTCCCTCAGTACTGACCCTCTGACAGTCCAGCACTCCCTCAGTACTGACTCTCTGACAGCGCAGCACTCCCTCAGTACTGACTCTCTGACAGCGCAGCACTCCCTCAGTACTGACCCTCTGACAATACAGCGCACTCCCAGTGCTGACACTCTGACAGTGCAGTACTCCCCCAGTACTGACCCTCTGACAGTGCAGCACTCCCTCAGTATTGAACCTCTGACAGTGCAGCACTCCCTCAGTACTGACTCTCTGACAGTGCAGCACTCCCTCAGTACTGACCATCTCACAGTGCGGCACTCCCTCCGTACTGACCCTCTGACAGTGCAGCGCTCCCTCCGTACTGACCCTCTGACAGTGCAGCACTCCCCCACTACTGACAGTCTGACAGTGCAGCACTCCCTCAGTACTGACCCTCTGACAATGCGGGACTCCCTCAGTACTGACCCTCTGACAGTGCAGCAATCCCTCAGTACTGACCCTCTGACAGTGCAGCACTCCCTCAGTCCTGAACCTCTGACAGTGCAGCAATCCCTCAGTACAGACCCTCTGACAGTGCAGCACTCCCTCAGTACTGACCCTCTGACAGTGCAGCACTCCCTCAGTTCTGACTCTCTAACAGTGCAGCACTCCCTCAGTACTGACCATTTCACAGTGCGGCACTCCGTCAGTACTGACCCTCTGACAGTGCAGCGCTCCCTCAGTACTGACCCTCTGACAGTGCAGCACTCCGTCAGTACTGATCCTCTGTCAGTACAGTCCTCCCTCAGCACTTACCCTCTGACAGTGCCGCACACCCTCAGTACTGACCCTCTGACAATGCAACACTCCCTCAGTACTGACTCTCTGACAGTGCGGCACTCCCTCAGTACTGACCCTCTGACAGTGCAGCATTCCCTCAGTACTGAACCTTTGACAGTGCAGCACTCCCTCAGTACAGGCCCTCTGACAGTGCAGCACGCTCTCAGTACTGACCCTCTGACAGTGCAGCACTCCCTCAGTACTGACCCTCTGAGAGTGCAGCACTCCCTCAGTACTGACCCACTGAGAGTGCAGCACTCCCTCAATACTGACCCTCTGACAGTGCAGCACTCCCTCAGTACTGACCCTCTGATAGTGCAGTACTCTCTCAGTACTGACCCTCTGACAGTGCAGCACTCCCTCTGTACTGACCCTCTGACAGTGCAGCACGCTCTCAGTACTGACCCTCTGACAGTGCAGCACTCCCTCAGTACTGACCCTCTGAGAGTGCAGCACTCCCTCAGTACTGACTCTCTGACAGTGCGGCACTCCCTCAGTACTGACCCACTGACTGTGCAGCACTCCCTCAGTACTGAACCCCTGGCAGTGCAGCACTCCCTCAGTATTGACCCTCTGACAGTGCAGCACCTACTCAGTACTGACTCTCTGACAGAGCAGCACTCCCTCAGTACTGACCCTCTGACAGAGCAGCACTCCCTCAGTACTGACTCTCTGACAGCGCAGCACTCCCTCAGTACTGACTCTCTGACAGCGCAGCACTCCCTCAGTACTGACCCTCTGACAATACAGCGCACTCCCGGTACTGACACTCTGACAGTGCAGTACTCCCCCAGTACTGACCCTCTGACAGTGCAGCACTCCCTCAGTATTGACTCTCTGACAGTGCAGCACTCCCTCAGTACTGACTCTCTGACAGTGCAGCACTCCCTCAGTACTGACCATCTCACAGTGCGGCACTCCTCAGTACTGGCCCTCTGACAGTGCAGCACTCCCTCAATACTGACCCTCTGACAGTGCAGCACTCCCTCAGTGCTGACCCTCTGATAGTCCAGCACTCTCTCAGGACTGACCCTCTGACAGTGCAGCACTCCCTCAGTACTGACCCTCTGACAGTGCAGCACTCCCAAAGTACTGACCCTCTGACAGTGCAGCACTCCCTCAATACTGACCCTCTGACAGTGCAGCACTCCCTCAGTACTGACCCTCTGACAGTGGAGCACTCTCTCCGTACTGACCCTCTGATAGTGCAGCACTCCCTCAGTACTGACTGTCTGACAGTGCAGCACGCCCTCAGTACTGACCCTCTGACAGTGCAGCACTCCCTCAATACTGACCCTCTGACAGTGCAGCACTCCCTCAGTACTGACCCTATGACAGTGCAGCGCTCCCTCAGTACTGACCCTCTGACAGTGCAGCACTCCCTCAGTACTGACCCTCTGACAGTCCAGCACTCCCTCAGCACTGACTCTCTGACAATGCAGCACTCCCTCAGTACTGACCCTCTGACAGTGCAGCACTCCCTCAGTACTGACCCCTCTGATAGTCCAGCAATCCCTCAGTACTGACCCTCTGACAGTCGAGCACTCTCTCCGTACTGACCCTCTGACAGTGCAGCACTCCCTCAGTACTGACCCTCTGACAGTGCAGCACTCCCTCAGTATTGACCCTCTGACAGTGCAGCACTCCCTCAGTATTGACCCTCTGACAGTGCAGCACTCCCTCAGTACTGACCCTCTGACAGTGCAGAACTCCCTCAGGAATGACCCTCTGACAGTGCAGCGATCCCTCAGTACTGACCCTCTGACAGTGCAGCACTCTCCCAGTACTGACCCTCTGACAGTGCAGCACTCCCTCAGTACTGATCATCTCACAGTGCGGCATTCCCTCAGTACTGATCCTCTGACAGTGCAGCATTCCCTCAGTACTGACTCTCTGACAGTGCAGCACTCCCTCAGTACTGACCATCTCACAGTGCGGCTTTCCCTCAGTACTGACCCTCTGACAGTGCAGCACTCTCTCAATACTGACCCTCTGACAGTGCAGCACTCCCTCAGCACTGTCCCTCTGACAGCACAGCACTCCCTCAGTACTGGCGACAGTGCAGCACTCCCTCAGTACTGACCTTCTGGCAGCACAGCTCTCCCTCAGTACTGACCCTCTGACAATGCAGGACTCCCTCAGGACTGACACTCTGACAGTGCAGCACTCCCTCAGTACTGACCCTCTGACAGTGCAGCACTCCCGCAGTACTGACACTCTGAAAGTGCAGCACTCCCTCAGTACTGACCCTCTGACAGTGCAGCACTCCCTCAGTACTGACCCTCTGACAGTGCAGCACTCCCTCAGTACTGACCCTCTGACTGTGCAGCGCTCCCTCAGTACTGAACCCCTGGCAGTGCAGCACTCCCTCAGTATTGACCCTCTGACAGTGCAGCACCTCCTCAGCACTGACTCTCTGAAGTGCAGCAGTCCCTCAGTACTGACCCTCTGACAGTGCGGCACTCCCTCGGTACTGACCATCTCACAGTGCAGCACTCCCTCAGTACTGTCCCTATGACAGTGCAGCACTCCCTCAGTACTGACCCTCTGACAGTGCAGCACTCCCTCAGTACGACCCTCTAACAGTCCAGCACTCCCTCAGTACTGACCCTCTGACAGTCCAGCACTCCCTCAGTACTGACTCTCTGACAGCGCAGCACTCCCTCAGTACTGACTCTCTGACAGCGCAGCACTCCCTCAGTACTGACCCTCTGACAATACAGCGCACTCCCAGTGCTGACACTCTGACAGTGCAGTACTCCCCCAGTACTGACCCTCTGACAGTGCAGCACTCCCTCAGTATTGAACCTCTGACAGTGCAGCACTCCCTCAGTACTGACTCTCTGACAGTGCAGCACTCCCTCAGTACTGACCATCTCACAGTGCGGCACTCCCTCCGTACTGACCCTCTGACAGTGCAGCGCTCCCTCCGTACTGACCCTCTGACAGTGCAGCACTCCCCCACTACTGACAGTCTGACAGTGCAGCACTCCCTCAGTACTGACCCTCTGACAATGCGGGACTCCCTCAGTACTGACCCTCTGACAGTGCAGCAATCCCTCAGTACTGACCCTCTGACAGTGCAGCACTCCCTCAGTCCTGAACCTCTGACAGTGCAGCAATCCCTCAGTACAGACCCTCTGACAGTGCAGCACTCCCTCAGTACTGACCCTCTGACAGTGCAGCACTCCCTCAGTACTGACCATCTGACAGTGCAGCACTCCCTCAGTACTGACTCTCTAACAGTGCAGCACTCCCTCAGTACTGACCATTTCACAGTGCGGCACTCCGTCAGTACTGACCCTCTGACAGTGCAGCGCTCCCTCAGTACTGACCCTCCAACAGTCCAGCACTCCCTCAGTACTGACCCTCTGACATTGCAGCACTCCCTCAGTACTGACCCTCTGACAGTGCGCTGCTCCCCCAATACTGACCCTCCGACAGTGCAGCATTCCCTCAGTACTGACCATCTGACAGTGCAGCACTCCCTCAGCACTGACCCTCCAACAGTCCAGCACTCCCTCAGTACTGACACTCCAACAGTCCAGCACTCCCTCAGTACTGACCCTCTGACAGTGCAGTACTCCCTCATTACTGACCCTCTGACAGTGCAGCACTCCATCAGTACGAACCCTCTGATAGTGCAGCACTCCCTCAATACTGACCCTCTGACAGTGCAGCACACCCTCAGTACTGACCCACTGACAGTGCAGCACTCCCTCAGTACTGACCCTCTGACAGTGCAACACTCTCTCAGTACTGACCCTCTGACACTGCAGCACTCCCTCAGTACTGACCCTCTGACAGTGCAGCATTCCCTCAGTACTGACTCTCTGACAATGCAGCACTCCCTCAGTACTGACCCTCGGAAAATGCGGCGCTCCCCCAGTACTGACCCTCTGGCAGTGCAGCAGTCCCTCAGTACTGACCCTCTGACAGTGCAGCACTCCGTCAGTACCGACCCTCTGACAGTGCCGCACTGCCTCAGTACTGACCCTCTGACAGTGCAGCACTCCCTCAGTACTGACCCTCTGACAGTGCAGCACTCCATCCGTACTGACCCTCTGACAGTGCTGCACTCCCGCAGCACTGGTGACAATGCAGCACTCCCTCAGTACTGACCCTATGACAGTGCAGCACTCCCTCTGTACTGACCCTATGACAGTGCAGCACTCCCTCAGTACTGACTCTCTGAAAGTGCAGCATTTCCTCAGTACTGACCCTCTGACATTACAGCACTCCCTCAGTAGTGACCCTCTGACAGTGCAGCAGTCCGTCAGTACTGACCCTCTGAAAGTGCAGCATTCCCTCAGTACTGTCCCTCTGGCAGCACAGCACTCCCTCAGTACTGGTGACACTGTAGCACTCCCTCAGTACTGACCCTCTGACAGTGCAGCAATTCCTCAGTACCGACCCTCTGACAGTGCAGCACTCCCTCAGTAATGATCCTCTGACAGTGCAGCACTCCCCTAGTACTGACCCTCCGACAGTGCAGCACTCCCTCAGTACTCACCATCTCACAGTGCAGCACTCCCTCAGTCCTGACCCTCTGACAGTGCAGCACTCCCTCAGTACTGACCCTCTGACAGTGGAGCACTCCCTCAGTACTGACCCTCTGACAGTGCAGCACTCCCTCAGTACTGACCCCCTGACAGTGCAGCACTCCCTCAGTACTGACCCTCTGACAGTGCAGCACTCCCTCAGTACTGACCCTCTGACAGTGCAGCACTCCCTCAGTCCTGACCCTCTGACAGTGCAGCACTCCCTCAGTACTGACCCTCTGACAGTGCAGCACTCCCTCAGTACTGACTCTCTGACAATGCAGCACTCCCTCAGTACTGACCCTCTGACAGTGCAGCACTCTCTCAGTACTGACCCCCTGACAGTGCAGCACTCCCTCAGTACTGACCCTCTGACAGTGCAGCACTCCCTCAGTACTGACCCTCTGACAGTGCAGCACTCCCTCAGTACTGACTCTCTGACAATGCAGCACTCCCTCAGTACTGACCCTCTGACAGTGCAGCACTCTCTCAGTACTGACCCCCTGACAGTGCAGCACTCCCTCAGTACTGACCCTCTGACAGTGCAGCACTCCCTCAGTACTGACTCTCTGACAATGCAGCACTCCCTCAGTACTGACCCTCTGACAGTGGAGCACTCCCTCAGTACTGACCCTCTGATAGTGCAGCACTCCCTCAATACTGACCCTCTGACAGTGCAGCACTCCCTCAATACTGACCCTCTGACAGTGCAGCACACCCTCAGTACTGACCCTCTGACAGAGCAGCACTCCCAAAGTACTGACCCTCTGATAGTCCAGCACTCTCTCAGGACTGACCCTCTGACAGTGCAGCACTCCCTCAGTACTGACCCTCTGACAGTGCAGCACTCCCAAAGTACTGACCCTCTGACAGTGCAGCACTCCCTCAGTACTGACCCTCTGATAGTGCAGCACTCCCTCAATACTGACCCTCTGACAGTGCAGCACTCCCTCAGTACTGACCCTCTGATAGTGCAGCACTCCCTCAATACTGACCCTCTGACAGTGCAGCACTCCCTCAATACTGACCCTCTGACAGTGCAGCACACCCTCAGTACTGACCCTCTGACAGAGCAGCACTCCCAAAGTACTGACCCTCTGATAGTCCAGCACTCTCTCAGGACTGACACTCTGACAGTGCAGCACTCCCTCAGTACTGACCCTCTGACAGTGCAGCACTCCCAAAGTACTGACCCTCTGACAGTGCAGCACTCCCTCAGTACTGACCCTCTGATAGTGCAGCACTCCCTCAATACTGACCCTCTGACAGTGCAGCACTCCCTCAGTACTGACCCTCTGACAGTGGAGCACTCTCTCCGTACTGACCCTCTGATACTGCAACACTCCCTCAATACTGACCCTCTGACTGTGCAGCACTCCCTCAGTACTGACCCTATGACAGTGCAGCGCTCCCTCAGTACTGACCCTCTGACAGTGCAGCACTCCCTCAGCACTGACTCTCTGACAATGCAGCACTCCCTCAGTACTGACCCTCTGACAGTGCAGCACTCCCTCAGTACTGACCCTCTAGCAGTGCAGCACTCCCTCAGTACTGACCCTCTGACAGTGCAGCACTCCCTCAGTACTGACCCTCTGACAGTGCAGCACTCCCTCAGTACTGACCATCTCACAGTGCGGCACTCCTCAGTACTGACCCTCTGACAGTGCAGCACTCCCTCAGTACTGATCCTATGACTGTGCAGCGATACATCAGTACTGACCCTCTGACAGTGCAGCACTCCCTCAGTACTGACCCTCTTACAGTGCAGCACTCCCTCAGTACTGACCCTCTGACAGTGCAGCACACCCTCAGCACTGACTCTCTGACAATGCAGCACTCCCTCAGTACTGACCCTCTGACAGTCGAGCACTCTCTCCGTACTGACCCTCTGACAGTGCAGCACTCCCTCAGTACTGACCCACTGACAGTGCAGCACTCCCTCAGTACTGACCCTCTGACAGTGCAGCACTCCCTCAGTACTGACCCTCTGACAGTGCAGCACTCCCTCAGTATTGACCCTCTGACAGTGCAGCACTCCCTCAGAATTGTCCCTCTGACAGTGCAGCACTCCCTCAGTACAGACTCTCTGACAGTGCAGTGCTCTCTCAGTACTGACTCTCTGAGAGTGCAGCGCTCCCTCAGTACTGACCCTCTGACAGTGCAGCACTCCCTCAGTACTGACCCTCTGACAGTGCAGCACTCCCAAAGTACTGACCCTCTGACAGTGCAGCACTCCCTCAGTACTGACCCTCTGATAGTGCAGCACTCCCTCAATACTGACCCTCTGACAGTGCAGCACTCCCTCAGTACTGACCCTCTGACAGTGGAGCACTCTCTCTGTACTGACCCTCTGATACTGCAACACTCCCTCAATACTGACCCTCTGACTGTGCAGCACTCCCTCAGTACTGACCCTATGACAGTGCAGCGCTCCCTCAGTACTGACCCTCTGACAGTGCAGCACTCCCTCAGCACTGACTCTCTGACAATGCAGCACTCCCTCAGTACTGACCCTCTGACAGTGCAGCACTCCCTCAGTACTGACCCTCTAGCAGTGCAGCACTCCCTCAGTACTGACCCTCTGACAGTGCAGCACTCCCTCAGTACTGACCCTCTGACAGTGCAGCACTCCCTCAGTACTGACCATCTCACAGTGCGGCACTCCTCAGTACTGACCCTCTGACAGTGCAGCACTCCCTCAGTACTGATCCTATGACTGTGCAGCGATACATCAGTACTGACCCTCTGACAGTGCAGCACTCCCTCAGTACTGACCCTCTTACAGTGCAGCACTCCCTCAGTACTGACCCTCTGACAGTGCAGCACACCCTCAGCACTGACTCTCTGACAATGCAGCACTCCCTCAGTACTGACCCTCTGACAGTCGAGCACTCTCTCCGTACTGACCCTCTGACAGTGCAGCACTCCCTCAGTACTGACCCACTGACAGTGCAGCACTCCCTCAGTACTGACCCTCTGACAGTGCAGCACTCCCTCAGTACTGACCCTCTGACAGTGCAGCACTCCCTCAGTATTGACCCTCTGACAGTGCAGCACTCCCTCAGAATTGACCCTCTGACAGTGCAGCACTCCCTCAGTACTGACTCTCTGACAGTGCAGTGCTCTCTCAGTACTGACTCTCTGAGAGTGCAGCGCTCCCTCAGTACTGACCCTCTGACAGTGCAGCACTCCCTCAGTACTGACCCTCTGACAGTGCAGCGCTCCCTCAGTACTGACCCTCTGACAGTGCAGAACTCCCTCAGGAATGACCCTCTGACAGTTCAGCATTCCCTCAGTACTGACCCTCTGACAGTGCAGCACTCTCTCAGTGCTGACCCTCTGACAGTGCAGCGATCCCTCAGTACTGACCCTCTGACAGTGCAGCACTCTCTCAGTGCTGACCCTCTGACAGTGCAGCGATCCCTCAGTACTGACCCTCTGACAGTGCAGCACTCTCTCAGTGCTGACCATCTCACAGTGCGGCATTCCCTCAGTACTGATCCTCTGACAGTGCAGCATTCCCTCAGTACTGACCCTCTGACAGTGCAGCACTCTCTCAGTGCTGACCCTCTGTCAGTGCAGCGATCCCTCAGTACTGACCCTCTGACAGTGCAGCACTCTCTCAGTGCAGACCCTCTGACAGTGCAGCGATCCCTCAGTACTGACCCTCTGACAATGCAGCACTCTCTCAGTGCTGACTCTCTGACAGTGCAGCACTCCCTCAGTACTGACCATCTCACAGTGCGGCATTCCCTCAGTACTGACCCTCTGACAGTGCAGCACTCTCTCAATACTGACCCTCTGACAGTGCAGCACTCCCTCAGCACTGTCCCTCTGACAGCACAGCACTCCCTCAGTACTGGCGACAGTGCAGCACTCCCTCAGTACTGACCTTCTGGCAGCACAGCACTCCCTCAGTACTGACCCTCTGACAGTGCAGCGCTCTCTCAGTACTGACCCACTGACTGTGCAGCACTCCCTCAGTACTGAACCCCTGGCAGTGCAGCACTCCCTCAGTATTGACCCTCTGACAGTGCAGCACCTACTCAGTACTGACTCTCTGACAGAGCAGCACTCCCTCAGTACTGACCCTCTGACAGTCCAGCACTCCCTCAGTACTGACTCTCTGACAGCGCAGCACTCCCTCAGTACTGACTCTCTGACAGCGCAGCACTCCCTCAGTACTGACCCTCTGACAATACAGCGCACTCCCGGTACTGACACTCTGACAGTGCAGTACTCCCCCAGTGCTGACCCTCTGACAGTGCAGCACTCCCTCAGTATTGACCCTCTGACAGTGCAGCACTCCCTCAGTACTGACTCTCTGACAGTGCAGCACTCCCTCAGTACTGACTATCTCACAGTGCGGCACTCCTCAGTACTGGCCCTCTGACAGTGCAGCACTCCCTCAATACTGACCCTCTGACAGTGCAGCACTCCCTCAGTGCTGACCCTCTGATAGTCCAGCACTCTCTCAGGACTGACCCTCTGACAGTGCAGCACTCCCTCAGTACTGACCCTCTGACAGTGCAGCACTCCCAAAGTACTGACCCTCTGACAGTGCAGCACTCCCTCAATACTGACCCTCTGACAGTGCAGCACTCCCTCAGTACTGACCCTCTGACAGTGGAGCACTCTCTCCGTACTGACCCTCTGATAGTGCAGCACTCCCTCAGTACTGACTGTCTGACAGTGCAGCACGCCCTCAGTACTGACCCTCTGACAGTGCAGCACTCCCTCAATACTGACCCTCTGACAGTGCAGCACTCCCTCAGTACTGACCCTATGACAGTGCAGCGCTCCCTCAGTACTGACCCTCTGACAGTGCAGCACTCCCTCAGTACTGACCCTCTGACAGTCCAGCACTCCCTCAGCACTGACTCTCTGACAATGCAGCACTCCCTCAGTACTGACCCTCTGACAGTGCAGCACTCCCTCAGTACTGACCCTCTGATAGTCCAGCAATCCCTCAGTACTGACCCTCTGACAGTCGAGCACTCTCTCCGTACTGACCCTCTGACAGTGCAGCACTCCCTCAGTACTGACCCTCTGACAGTGCAGCACTCCCTCAGTATTGACCCTCTGACAGTGCAGCACTCCCTCAGTATTGACCCTCTGACAGTGCAGCACTCCCTCAGTACTGACTCTCTGACAGTGCAGTGCTCTCTCAGTACTGACTCTCTGAGAGTGCAGCACTCCCTCAGTACTGACCCTCTGACAGTGCAGAACTCCCTCAGGAATGACCCTCTGACAGTGCAGCGATCCCTCAGTACTGACCCTCTGACAGTGCAGCACTCTCCCAGTACTGACCCTCTGACAGTGCAGCACTCCCTCAGTACTGACCATCTCACAGTGCGGCATTCCCTCAGTACTGATCCTCTGACAGTGCAGCACTCTCTCAATACTGACCCTCTGACAGTGCAGCACTCCCTCAGCACTGTCCCTCTGACAGCACAGCACTCCCTCAGTACTGGCGACAGTGCAGCACTCCCTCAGTACTGACCTTCTGGCAGCACAGCTCTCCCTCAGTACTGACCCTCTGACAATGCAGGACTCCCTCAGGACTGACACTCTGACAGTGCAGCACTCCCTCAGTACTGACCCTCTGATAGTGCAGCACTCCCGCAGTACTGACACTCTGAAAGTGCAGCACTCCCTCAGTACTGACCCTCTGACAGTGCAGCACTCCCTCAGTACTGACCCTCTGACAGTGCAGCACTCCCTCAGTACTGACCCTCTGACTGTGCAGCGCTCCCTCAGTACTGAACCCCTGGCAGTGCAGCACTCCCTCAGTATTGACCCTCTGACAGTGCAGCACCTCCTCAGCACTGACTCTCTGAAGTGCAGCAGTCCCTCAGTACTGACCCTCTGACAGTGCGGCACTCCCTCGGTACTGACCATCTCACAGTGCAGCACTTCCTCAGTACTGTCCCTATGACAGTGCAGCACTCCCTCAGTACTGACCCTCTGACAGTGCAGCACTCCCTCATTTCGACCCTCTAACAGTCCAGCACTCCCTCAGTATTGACCCTCTGACAGTCCAGCACTCCCTCAGTACTGACTCTCTGACAGCGCAGCACTCCCTCAGTACTGACTCTCTGACAGCGCAGCACTCCCTCAGTACTGACCCTCTGACAATACAGCGCACTCCCAGTGCTGACACTCTGACAGTGCAGTACTACCCCAGTACTGACCCTCTGACAGTGCAGCACTCCCTCAGTATTGAACCTCTGACAGTGCAGCACTCCCTCAGTACTGACTCTCTGACAGTGCAGCACTCCCTCAGTACTGACCATCTCACAGTGCGGCACTCCCTCCGTACTGACCCTCTGACAGTGCAGCGCTCCCTCCGTACTGACCCTCTGACAGTGCAGCACTCCCCCACTACTGACAGTCTGACAGTGCAGCACTCCCTCAGTACTGACCCTCTGACAATGCGGGACTCCCTCAGTACTGACCCTCTGACAGTGCAGCAATCCCTCAGTACTGACCCTCTGACAGTGCAGCACTCCCTCAGTCCTGAACCTCTGACAGTGCAGCAATCCCTCAGTACAGACCCTCTGACAGTGCAGCACTCCCTCAGTACTGACCCTCTGACAGTGCAGCACTCCCTCAGTACTGACCATCTGACAGTGCAGCACTCCCTCAGTACTGACTCTCTAACAGTGCAGCACTCCCTCAGTACTGACCATTTCACAGTGCGGCACTCCGTCAGTACTGACCCTCTGACAGTGCAGCGCTCCCTCAGTACTGACCCTCTGACAGTGCAGCACTCCGTCAGTACTGATCCTCTGTCAGTACAGTCCTCCCTCAGCACTTACCCTCTGACAGTGCCGCACACCCTCAGTACTGACCCTCTGACAATGCAACACTCCCTCAGTACTGACTCTCTGACAGTGTGGCACTCCCTCAGTACTGACCCACTGACTGTGCAGCACTCCCTCAGTACTGAACCCCTGGCAGTGCAGCACTCCCTCAGTATTGACCCTCTGACAGTGCAGCACCTACTCAGTACTGACTCTCTGACAGAGCAGCACTCCCTCAGTACTGACCCTCTGACAGAGGAGCACTCCCTCAGTACTGACTCTCTGACAGCGCAGCACTCCCTCAGTACTGACTCTCTGACAGCGCAGCACTCCCTCAGTACTGACCCTCTGACAATACAGCGCACTCCCGGTACTGACACTCTGACAGTGCAGTACTCCCCCAGTACTGACCCTCTGACAGTGCAGCACTCCCTCAGTATTGACCCTCTGACAGTGCAGCACTCCCTCAGTACTGACTCTCTGACAGTGCAGCACTCCCTCAGTACTGACCATCTCACAGTGCGGCACTCCTCAGTACTGGCCCTCTGACAGTGCAGCACTCCCTCAATACTGACCCTCTGACAGTGCAGCACTCCCTCAGTGCTGACCCTCTGATAGTCCAGCACTCTCTCAGGACTGACCCTCTGACAGTGCAGCACTCCCTCAGTACTGACCCTCTGACAGTGCAGCACTCCCAAAGTACTGACCCTCTGACAGTGCAGCACTCCCTCAATACTGACCCTCTGACAGTGCAGCACTCCCTCAGTACTGACCCTCTGACAGTGGAGCACTCTCTCCGTACTGACCCTCTGATAGTGCAGCACTCCCTCAGTACTGACTGTCTGACAGTGCAGCACGCCCTCAGTACTGACCCTCTGACAGTGCAGCACTCCCTCAATACTGACCCTCTGACAGTGCAGCACTCCCTCAGTACTGACCCTATGACAGTGCAGCGCTCCCTCAGTACTGACCCTCTGACAGTGCAGCACTCCCTCAGTACTGACCCTCTGACAGTCCAGCACTCCCTCAGCACTGACTCTCTGACAATGCAGCACTCCCTCAGTACTGACCCTCTGACAGTGCAGCACTCCCTCAGTACTGACCCTCTGATAGTCCAGCAATCCCTCAGTACTGACCCTCTGACAGTCGAGCACTCTCTCCGTACTGACCCTCTGACAGTGCAGCCCTCCCTCAGTACTGACCCTCTGACAGTGCAGCACTCCCTCAGTATTGACCCTCTGACAGTGCAGCACTCCCTCAGTATTGACCCTCTGACAGTGCAGCACTCCCTCAGTACTGACCCTCTGACAGTGCAGAACTCCCTCAGGAATGACCCTCTGACAGTGCAGCGATCCCTCAGTACTGACCCTCTGACAGTGCAGCACTCTCCCAGTACTGACCCTCTGACAGTGCAGCACTCCCTCAGTACTGACCATCTCACAGTGCGGCATTCCCTCAGTACTGATCCTCTGACAGTGCAGCATTCCCTCAGTACTGACTCTCTGACAGTGCAGCACTCCCTCAGTACTGACCATCTCACAGTGCGGCTTTCCCTCAGTACTGACCCTCTGACAGTGCAGCACTCTCTCAATACTGACCCTCTGACAGTGCAGCACTCCCTCAGCACTGTCCCTCTGACAGCACAGCACTCCCTCAGTACTGGCGACAGTGCAGCACTCCCTCAGTACTGACCTTCTGGCAGCACAGCTCTCCCTCAGTACTGACCCTCTGACAATGCAGGACTCCCTCAGGACTGACACTCTGACAGTGCAGCACTCCCTCAGTACTGACCCTCTGACAGTGCAGCACTCCCGCAGTACTGACACTCTGAAAGTGCAGCACTCCCTCAGTACTGACCCTCTGACAGTGCAGCACTCCCTCAGTACTGACCCTCTGACAGTGCAGCACTCCCTCAGTACTGACCCTCTGACTGTGCAGCGCTCCCTCAGTACTGAACCCCTGGCAGTGCAGCACTCCCTCAGTATTGACCCTCTGACAGTGCAGCACCTCCTCAGCACTGACTCTCTGAAGTGCAGCAGTCCCTCAGTACTGACCCTCTGACAGTGCGGCACTCCCTCGGTACTGACCATCTCACAGTGCAGCACTCCCTCAGTACTGTCCCTATGACAGTGCAGCACTCCCTCAGTACTGACCCTCTGACAGTGCAGCACTCCCTCAGTACGACCCTCTAACAGTCCAGCACTCCCTCAGTACTGACCCTCTGACAGTCCAGCACTCCCTCAGTACTGACTCTCTGACAGCGCAGCACTCCCTCAGTACTGACTCTCTGACAGCGCAGCACTCCCTCAGTACTGACCCTCTGACAATACAGCGCACTCCCAGTGCTGACACTCTGACAGTGCAGTACTCCCCCAGTACTGACCCTCTGACAGTGCAGCACTCCCTCAGTATTGAACCTCTGACAGTGCAGCACTCCCTCAGTACTGACTCTCTGACAGTGCAGCACTCCCTCAGTACTGACCATCTCACAGTGCGGCACTCCCTCCGTACTGACCCTCTGACAGTGCAGCGCTCCCTCCGTACTGACCCTCTGACAGTGCAGCACTCCCCCACTACTGACAGTCTGACAGTGCAGCACTCCCTCAGTACTGACCCTCTGACAATGCGGGACTCCCTCAGTACTGACCCTCTGACAGTGCAGCAATCCCTCAGTACTGACCCTCTGACAGTGCAGCACTCCCTCGGTCCTGAACCTCTGACAGTGCAGCAATCCCTCAGTACAGACCCTCTGACAGTGCAGCACTCCCTCAGTACTGACCCTCTGACAGTGCAGCACTCCCTCAGTACTGACTCTCTAACAGTGCAGCACTCCCTCAGTACTGACCATTTCACAGTGCGGCACTCCGTCAGTACTGACCCTCTGACAGTGCAGCGCTCCCTCAGTACTGACCCTCTGACAGTGCAGCACTCCGTCAGTACTGATCCTCTGTCAGTACAGTCCTCCCTCAGCACTTACCCTCTGACAGTGCCGCACACCCTCAGTACTGACCCTCTGACAATGCAACACTCCCTCAGTACTGACTCTCTGACAGTGCGGCACTCCCTCAGTACTGACCCTCTGACAGTGCAGCATTCCCTCAGTACTGAACCTTTGACAGTGCAGCACTCCCTCAGTACAGGCCCTCTGACAGTGCAGCACGCTCTCAGTACTGACCCTCTGACAGTGCAGCACTCCCTCAGTACTGACCCTCTGAGAGTGCAGCACTCCCTCAGTACTGACCCACTGAGAGTGCAGCACTCCCTCAATACTGACCCTCTGACAGTGCAGCACTCCCTCAGTACTGACCCTCTGATAGTGCAGTACTCTCTCAGTACTGACCCTCTGACAGTGCAGCACTCCCTCAGTACTGACACTCTGACAGTGCAGCCCTGCCTCAGTACTGAACCTCTGACAGTGCAGCACTCCCTCAGTACTCGCCCTCTGACAGTGCAGCACTCCCTCAATACTGACCCTCTGAGAGTGCAGCACTCCCTCAATACTAACCCTCTGACAGTGCAGCACTCCCTCAGTACTGACCCTCTGATAGTGCAGTACTCTCTCAGTACTGACCCTCTGTCAGTGCAGCACACCCTCAGTACTGACACTCTGACAGTGCAGCACTCCCTCAGTACTGACCCTCTGACAGTGCAGCACTCCCTCAGTATTGACCCTCTGACAGTGCAGCACTCCCTCAGTACTGACCCTCTGACAGTGCAGCACTCCCTCAGTATTGACCCTCTGACAGTGCAGCACTCCCTCAGTACTGACTCTCTGACAGTGCAGCACTCCCTCAGTACTGACCATCTCACAGTGCGGCACTCCTCAGTACTGGCCCTCTGACAGTGCAGCACTCCCTCAGTACTGAACCTCTGACAGTGCGGCACTCCCTCAGTACTGACCCTCTGACAGTGCAGCACTCCCTCAGTCCTGACCCTCTGACAGTGCAGCACTCCCTCAGTACTGACTCTCTGACAATGCAGCACTCCGTCAGTGCTGACCCTCGGACAGTGCAACACTCCCTCAATACTGACCCTCTGACAGTGCAGCACTCCCTCAGTACTGAACCTCTGACAGTGCAGCACTCCCTCAGTACTGACTCTCTGACAATGCAGCACTCCCTCAGTACTGACGCTCTGACAGTGCAGCACTCCCTCAGTACTGACCATCTCACAGTGCAGCACTCCCTCAGTACTGACCCTCTGATAGTGCAGCACTCCCTCAATACTGACCCTCTGACAGTGCAGCACTCCCTCAGTGCTGACCCTCTGATAGTCCAGCACTCTCTCAGGACTGACCCTCTGACAGTGCAGCACTCCCTCAGTACTGACCCTCTGACAGTGCAGCACTCCCAAAGTACTGACCCTCTGACAGTGCAGCACTCCCTCAATACTGACCCTCTGACAGTGCAGCACTCCCTCAGTACTGACCCTCTGACAGTGGAGCACTCTCTCCCTACTGACCCTCTGACAGTGCAGCGCTCCCTCAGTACTGACCCTCTGACAGTGCAGCACTCACTCAGTACTGACCCTCTGACAGTCCAGCACTCCCTCAGCACTGACTCTCTGACAATGCAGCACTCCCTCAGTACTGACCCTCTGACAGTGCAGCACTCCCTCAGTACTGACCCTCTGACAGTGCAGCACTCCCTCAGTACTGACCCTCTGACAGTGCAGCACTCCCTCAGTACTGACCCTCTGACAGTGCAGCACTCCCTCAGTACTGACCATCTCACAGTGCGGCACTCCTCAGTACTTACCCTCGGACAGTGCAGCACTCCCTCAGTACTGACCCTCTGACAATACAGCGCACTCCCAGTGCTGACACTCTGACAGTGCAGTACTCCCCCAGTACTGACCCTCTGACAGTGCAGCACTCCCTCAGTATTGAACCTCTGACAGTGCAGCACTCCCTCAGTACTGACCCTCTGACAGTGCAGCACTCCCTCAGTACTGACCCTCTGACTGTGCAGCGCTCCCTCAGTACTGAACCCCTGGCAGTGCAGCACTCCCTCAGTATTGACCCTCTGACAGTGCAGCACCTCCTCAGCACTGACTCTCTGAAGTGCAGCAGTCCCTCAGTACTGATCCTCTGACAGTGCGGCACTCCCTCGGTACTGACCATCTCACAGTGCAGCACTCCCTCAGTACTGTCCCTATGACAGTGCAGCACTCCCTCAGTACTGACCCTCTGACAGTGCAGCACTCCCTCAGTACGACCCTCTAACAGTCCAGCACTCCCTCAGTACTGACCCTCTGACAGTCCAGCACTCCCTCAGTACTGACTCTCTGACAGCGCAGCACTCCCTCAGTACTGACTCTCTGACAGCGCAGCACTCCCTCAGTACTGACCCTCTGACAATACAGCGCACTCCCAGTGCTGACACTCTGACAGTGCAGTACTCCCCCAGTACTGACCCTCTGACAGTGCAGCACTCCCTCAGTATTGAACCTCTGACAGTGCAGCACTCCCTCAGTACTGACTCTCTGACAGTGCAGCACTCCCTCAGTACTGACCATCTCACAGTGCGGCACTCCCTCCGTACTGACCCTCTGACAGTGCAGCGCTCCCTCCGTACTGACCCTCTGACAGTGCAGCACTCCCCCACTACTGACAGTCTGACAGTGCAGCACTCCCTCAGTACTGACCCTCTGACAATGCGGGACTCCCTCAGTACTGACCCTCTGACAGTGCAGCAATCCCTCAGTACTGACCCTCTGACAGTGCAGCACTCCCTCAGTCATGAACCTCTGACAGTGCAGCAATCCTTCAGTACAGACCCTCTGACAGTGCAGCACTCCCTCAGTACTGACCCTCTGACAGTGCAGCACTCCCTCAGTACTGACCATCTGACAGTGCAGCACTCCCTCAGTACTGACTCTCTAACAGTGCAGCACTCCCTCAGTACTGACCATTTCACAGTGCGGCACTCAGTCAGTACTGACCCTCTGACAGTGCAGCGCTCCCTCAGTACTGACCCTCTGACAGTGCAGCACTCCGTCAGTACTGATCCTCTGTCAGTACAGTCCTCCCTCAGCACTTACCCTCTGACAGTGCCGCACACCCTCAGTACTGACCCTCTGACAATGCAACACTCCCTCAGTACTGACTCTCTGACAGTGCGGCACTCCCTCAGTACTGACCCTCTGACAGTGCAGCATTCCCTCAGTACTGAACCTTTGACAGTGCAGCACTCCCTCAGTACAGGCCCTCTGACAGTGCAGCACGCTCTCAGTACTGACCCTCTGACAGTGCAGCACTCCCTCAGTACTGACCCTCTGAGAGTGCAGCACTCCCTCAGTACTGACCCACTGAGAGTGCAGCACTCCCTCAATACTGACCCTCTGACAGTGCAGCACTCCCTCAGTACTGACCCTCTGATAGTGCAGTACTCTCTCAGTACTGACCCTCTGACAGTGCAGCACTCCCTCAGTACTGACACTCTGACAGTGCAGCCCTGCCTCAGT
The DNA here is from genome assembly GCA_037974335.1 of Prionace glauca. NCBI lineage: Eukaryota > Metazoa > Chordata > Chondrichthyes > Carcharhiniformes > Carcharhinidae > Prionace > Prionace glauca. Next base: position 24,569 of record JBBMRE010000090.1, on the reverse strand, counting down.
ACTGAACCTCTGACAGTGCAGCACTCCCTCAGTACTCGCCCTCTGACAGTGCAGCACTCCCTCAATACTGACCCTCTGAGAGTGCAGCACTCCCTCAATACTAACCCTCTGACAGTGCAGCACTCCCTCAGTACTGACCCTCTGATAGTGCAGTACTCTCTCAGTACTGACCCTCTGTCAGTGCAGCACACCCTCAGTACTGACACTCTGACAGTGCAGCACTCCCTCAGTACTGACCCTCTGACAGTGCAGCACTCCCTCAGTATTGACCCTCTGACAGTGCAGCACTCCCTCAGTACTGACCCTCTGACAGTGCAGCACTCCCTCAGTATTGACCCTCTGACAGTGCAGCACTCCCTCAGTACTGACTCTCTGACAGTGCAGCACTCCCTCAGTACTGACCATCTCACAGTGCGGCACTCCTCAGTACTGGCCCTCTGACAGTGCAGCACTCCCTCAGTACTGAACCTCTGACAGTGCGGCACTCCCTCAGTACTGACCCTCTGATAGTGCAGCACTCCCTCAGTCCTGACCCTCTAAACAGTGCAGCACTCCCTCAGTACTGACTCTCTGACAATGCAGCACTCCCTCAGTGCTGACCCTCGGACAGTGCAACACTCCCTCAATACTGACCCTCTGACAGTGCAGCACTCCCTCAGTACTGAACCTCTGACAGTGCAGCACTCCCTCAGTACTGACTCTCTGACAATGCAGCACTCCCTCAGTACTGACGCTCTGACAGTGCAGCACTCCCTCAGTACTGACCATCTCGCAGTGCAGCACTCCCTCAGTACTGACCCTCTGATAGTGCAGCACTCCCTCAATACTGACCCTCTGACAGTGCAGCACTCCCTCAGTGCTGACCCTCTGATAGTCCAGCACTCCCTCAGTACAGGCCCTCTGACAGTGCAGCACTCCCTCAGTACTGACCCTCTGAGAGTGCAGCACTCTCTCAGTACTGACCCTCTGACAGTGCAGCACTCCCTCAGTACTGACCCTCTGAGAGTGCAGCACTCCCTCAGTACTGACCCACTGAGAGTGCAGCACTCCCTCAATACTGACCCTCTGACAGTGCAGCACTCCCTCAGTACTGACCCTCTGATAGTGCAGTACTCTCTCAGTACTGACCCTCTGACAGTGCAGCACTCCCTCAGTACTGACACTCTGACAGTGCAGCCCTGCCTCAGTACTGAACCTCTGACAGTGCAGCACTCCCTCAGTACTCGCCCTCTGACAGTGCAGCACTCCCTCAATACTGACCCTCTGAGAGTGCAGCACTCCCTCAATACTAACCCTCTGACAGTGGAGCACTCTCTCCGTACTGACCCTCTGACAGTGCAGCGCTCCCTCAGTACTGACCCTCTGACAGTGCAGCACTCACTCAGTACTGACCCTCTGACAGTCCAGCACTCCCTCAGCACTGACTCTCTGACAATGCAGCACTCCCTCAGTACTGACCCTCTGACAGTGCAGCACTCCCTCAGTACTGACCCTCTGACAGTGCAGCACTCCCTCAGTACTGACCCTCTGACAGTGCAGCACTCCCTCAGTACTGACCATCTCACAGTGCGGCACTCCTCAGTACTTACCCTCGGACAGTGCAGCACTCCCTCAGTACTGACCCTCTGACAATACAGCGCACTCCCAGTGCTGACACTCTGACAGTGCAGTACTCCCCCAGTACTGACCCTCTGACAGTGCAGCACTCCCTCAGTATTGAACCTCTGACAGTGCAGCACTCCCTCAGTACTGACCCTCTGACAGTGCAGCACTCCCTCAGTACTGACCCTCTGACTGTGCAGCGCTCCCTCAGTACTGAACCCCTGGCAGTGCAGCAGTCCCTCAGTACTGACCCTCTGACAGTGCGGCACTCCCTCGGTACTGACCATCTCATAGTGCAGCACTCCCTCAGTACTGTCCCTATGACAGTGCAGCACTCCCTCAGTACTGACCCTCTGACAGTGCAGCACTCCCTCAGTACGACCCTCTAACAGTCCAGCACTCCCTCAGTACTGACCCTCTGACAGTCCAGCACTCCCTCAGTACTGACTCTCTGACAGCGCAGCACTCCCTCAGTACTGACTCTCTGACAGCGCAGCACTCCCTCAGTACTGACCCTCTGACAATACAGCGCACTCCCAGTGCTGACACTCTGACAGTGCAGTACTCCCCCAGTACTGACCCTCTGACAGTGCAGCACTCCCTCAGTATTGAACCTCTGACAGTGCAGCACTCCCTCAGTACTGACTCTCTGACAGTGCAGCACTCCCTCAGTACTGACCATCTCACAGTGCGGCACTCCCTCCGTACTGACCCTCTGACAGTGCAGCGCTCCCTCCGTACTGACCCTCTGACAGTGCAGCACTCCCCCACTACTGACAGTCTGACAGTGCAGCACTCCCTCAGTACTGACCCTCTGACAATGCGGGACTCCCTCAGTACTGACCCTCTGACAGTGCAGCAATCCCTCAGTACTGACCCTCTGACAGTGCAGCACTCCCTCAGTCCTGAACCTCTGACAGTGCAGCAATCCCTCAGTACAGACCCTCTGACAGTGCAGCACTCCCTCAGTACTGACCCTCTGACAGTGCAGCACTCCCTCAGTACTGACCATCTGACAGTGCAGCACTCCCTCAGTACTGACTCTCTAAGAGTGCAGCACTCCCTCAGTACTGACCATTTCACAGTGCGGCACTCCGTCAGTACTGACCCTCTGACAGTGCAGCGCTCCCTCAGTACTGACCCTCTGACAGTGCAGCACTCCGTCAGTACTGATCCTCTGTCAGTACAGTCCTCCCTCAGCACTTACCCTCTGACAGTGCCGCACACCCTCAGTACTGACCCTCTGACAATGCAACACTCCCTCAGTACTGACTCTCTGACATTGCGGCACTCCCTCAGTACTGACCCTCTGACAGTGCAGCATTCCCTCAGTACTGAACCTTTGACAGTGCAGCACTCCCTCAGTACAGGCCCTCTGACAGTGCAGCACGCTCTCAGTACTGACCCTCTGACAGTGCAGCACTCCCTCAGTACTGACCCTCTGAGAGTGCAGCACTCCCTCAGTACTGACCCACTGAGAGTGCAGCACTCCCTCAATACTGACCCTCTGACAGTGCAGCACTCCCTCAGTACTGACCCTCTGATAGTGCAGTACTCTCTCAGTACTGACCCTCTGACAGTGCAGCACTCCCTCAGTACTGACACTCTGACAGTGCAGCCCTGCCTCAGTACTGAACCTCTGACAGTGCAGCACTCCCTCAGTACTCGCCCTCTGACAGTGCAGCACTCCCTCAATACTGACCCTCTGAGAGTGCAGCACTCCCTCAATACTAACCCTCTGACAGTGCAGCACTCCCTCAGTACTGACCCTCTGATAGTGCAGTACTCTCTCAGTACTGACCCTCTGTCAGTGCAGCACACCCTCAGTACTGACACTCTGACAGTGCAGCACTCCCTCAGTACTGACCCTCTGACAGTGCAGCACTCCCTCAGTATTGACCCTTTGACAGTGCAGCACTCCCTCAGTACTGACCCTCTGACAGTGCAGCACTCCCTCAGTATTGACCCTCTGACAGTGCAGCACTCCCTCAGTACTGACTCTCTGACAGTGCAGCACTCCCTCAGTACTGACCATCTCACAGTGCGGCACTCCTCAGTACTGGCCCTCTGACAGTGCAGCACTCCCTCAGTACTGAACCTCTGACAGTGCGGCACTCCCTCAGTACTGACCCTCTGACAGTGCAGCACTCCCTCAGTCCTGACCCTCTGACAGTGCAGCACTCCCTCAGTACTGACTCTCTGACAATGCAGCACTCCCTCAGTGCTGACCCTCGGACAGTGCAACACTCCCTCAATACTGACCCTCTGACAGTGCAGCACTCCCTCAGTACTGAACCTCTGACAGTGCAGCACTCTCTCAGTACTGACTCTCTGACAATGCAGCACTCCCTCAGTACTGACGCTCTGACAGTGCAGCACTCCCTCAGTACTGACCATCTCACAGTGCAGCACTCCCTCAGTACTGACCCTCTGATAGTGCAGCACTCCCTCAATACTGACCCTCTGACAGTGCAGCACTCCCTCAGTGCTGACCCTCTGATAGTCCAGCACTCTCTCAGGACTGACCCTCTGACAGTGCAGCAATCCCTCAGTACTGACCCTCTGACAGTGCAGCACTCCCAAAGTACTGACCCTCTGACAGTGCAGCACTCCCTCAATACTGACCCTCTGACAGTGCAGCACTCCCTCAGTACTGACCCTCTGACAGTGGAGCACTCTCTCCGTACTGACCCTCTGACAGTGCAGCGCTCCCTCAGTACTGACCCTCTGACAGTGCAGCACTCACTCAGTACTGACCCTCTGACAGTCCAGCACTCCCTCAGCACTGACTCTCTGACAATGCAGCACTCCCTCAGTACTGACCCTCTGACAGTGCAGCACTCCCTCAGTACTGACCCTCTGACAGTGCAGCACTCCCTCAGTACTGACCCTCTGACAGTGCAGCACTCCCTCAGTACTGACCATCCCACAGTGCGGCACTCCTCAGTACTTACCCTCGGACAGTGCAGCACTCCCTCAATACTGACCCTCTGACAGTGCAGCACACCCTCAGTACTGACCCTCTGATAGTCCAGCACTCCCTCAGTACTGACCCTCTGACAGTCGAGCACACTCTCCGTACTGACCCTCTGACAGTGCAGCACTCCCTCAGTACTGACCCTCTGACAGTGCAGCACTCCGTCAGTATTGACCCTCTGACAGTGCAGCACTCCCTCAGTATTGACCCTCTGACAGTGCAGCACTCCCTCAGTACTGACTCTCTGACAGTGCAGTGCTCTCTCAGTACTGACTCTCTGAGAGTGCAGCACTCCCTCAGTACTGACCCTCTGTCAGTGCAGAACTCCCTCAGGAATGACCCTCTGACAGTGCAGCGATCCCTCAGTACTGACCCTCTGACAGTGCAGCACTCTCTCAGTGCTGACCCTCTGACAGTGCAGCACTCCCTCAGTACTGACCCTCTGCCAAACAGCGCACTCCCAGTACTGACCCTCTGACAGTGCAGCACTACCTCAGTACTGACCATCTCACAGTGCGGCATTCCCTCAGTACTGATCCTCTGACAGTGCTGCATTCCCTCAGTACTGACTCTCTGACAGTGCAGCACTCCCTCAGTACTGACCATCTCACAGTGCGGCATTCCCTCAGTACTGACCCTCTGACAGTGCAGCACTCTCTCAATACTGACCCTCTGACAGTGCAGCACTCCCTCAGCACTGTCCCTCTGACAGCACAGCACTCCCTCAGTACTGGCGACAGTGCAGCACTCCCTCAGTACTGACCTTCTGGCAGCACAGCTCTCCCTCAGTACTGACCCTCTGACAATGCAGGACTCCCTCAGGACTGACACTCTGACAGTGCAGCACTCCCGCAGTACTGACCCTCTGACAGTGCAGTACTCCCTCAGTACTGACCCTCTGACAGTGCAGCACTCCCTCAGTACTGACCCTCTGACTGTGCAGCACTCCCTCAGTACTGACCCTCTGACAGTGGAGCACCTCCTCAGCACTGACTCTCTGAAGTGCAGCAGTCCCTCAGTACTGTCCCTATGACAGTGCAGCACTCCCTCAGTACTGACCCTCTGACAGTGCAGCACTCCCTCAGTACGATCCTCCAACAGTCCAGCACTCCCTCAGTACTGACTCTCTGACAGCGCAGCACTCCCTCAGTACTGACCCTCTGACAATACAGCGCACTCCCAGTGCTGACACTCTGACAGTGCAGCACTCCCTCAGTACTGACCCTCTGACAGTGCAGCACTCCCTCAGTATTGACCCTCTGACAGTGCAGCACTCCCTCAGTACTGACTCTCTGACAGTGCAGCACTCCCTCAGTACTGACCATCTCACAGTGCGGCACTCCCTCCGTCCTGACCCTCTGACAGTGCAGCGCTCCCTCCGTACTGACCCTCTGACAGTGCAGCACTCCCCCAGTACTGACCGTCTGACAGTGCAGCACTCCCTCAGTACTGACCCTCTGACAATGCGGGACTCCCTCAGTACTGACCCTCTGACAGTGCAGCACTCCCTCAGTACTGACCCTCTGACAGTGCAGCACTCCCTCAGTACTGACCCTCTGACCGTGCAGCAATCCCTCAGTACTGACCCTCTGACAGTGCAGCACTCCCTCAGTCCTGAACCTCTGACAGTGCAGCAATCCCTCAGTACAGACCCTCTGACAGTGCAGCACTCCCTCAGTACTGACCCTCTGACAGTGCAGCACTCCCTCAGTACTGACCATCTGACAGTGCAGCACTCCCTCAGTACTGACTCTCTAACAGTGCAGCACTCCCTCAGTACTGACCATTTCACAGTGCGGCACTCCCTCAGTACTGACCCTCTGACAGTGCAGCGCTCCCTCAGTACTGACCCTCTGACAGTGCAGCACTCCGTCAGTACTGATCCTCTGTCAGTACAGTCCTCCCTCAGCACTTACCCTCTGACAGTGCCGCACACCCTCAGTACTGACCCTCTGACAATGCAACACTCCCTCAGTACTGACTCTCTGACAGTGCGGCACTCCCTCAGTACTGACCCTCTGACAGTGCAGCATTCCCTCAGTACTGACCCTCTGACAGTGCAGCACTCCCTCAGTACTGACCCTCTGACAGTGCAGCACGCTCTCAGTACTGACCCTCTGACAGTGCAGCACTCCCTCAGTACTGACCCTCTGAGAGTGCAGCACTCCCTCAGTACTGACACTCTGACAGTGCAGCACTCCCTCAGTACTGAACCTCTGACAGTGCAGCACTCCCTCAGTACTCGCCCTCTGACAGTGCAGCACTCCCTCAATACTGACCCTCTGACAGTGCAGCACTCCCTCAGTACTGACCCTCTGAGAGTGCAGCACTCCCTCAATACTGACCCTCTGACAGTGCAGCACTCCCTCAGTACTGACCCTCTGATAGTGCAGTACTCTCTCAGTACTGACCCTCTGACAGTGCAGCACTCCCTCAGTATTGACCCTCTGACAGTGCAGCACTCCCTCAGTATTGACTCTCTGACAGTGCAGCACTCCCTGAGGAATGACTCTCTGACAGTGCAGCACTCCCTCAGTACTGACTCTCTGACAGTGCAGCACTCCCTCAGTATTGACCCTCTGACATTGCAGCACTCCCTCAGTACTGACCCTCTGACAGTGCAGCACTCCCTCAGTACTGACCCTCTGACAGTGCAGCACTCCCTCAGTACTGACCCTCTGACAGTGCAGCACTCCCTCAGTACTGACCCTCTGACAGTGCAGCACTCCCTCAGTACTGACCCTCCGACAGTGCAGCACTCCCTCAGTACTGACCCTCTGACAGTGCAGCACTCCCTCAGTACTGACCCTCTGACAGTGCTTCTGTGAAGCATTGTATGGGTGTGTCTTGGAGTATTGGCGAGCGTGTGCCTGTAAGGAGTAGGTGAGGGAGTGTGAGGGATGGCTTCATGAGGGAGGAGTTGTGGCGAGGGAAGGGCCTGATCAGTTCCTGCCCCTTTCCTGGATTGGGTTTTGACATCGGACTGTGTTTGTTACTGATCTCTCGCTGTTTGTCTTTGACACACTGCCACCTGCAGCCATGCAGATTCCACACAGAGAACACAGCATATTTCTCATCCTGGTTTACATTATCGGTAAGTGGATTTATGAGGCCTCTGCTTTCTATAATATTGATGTGAGAAATGATTGAGAGGGAGGAAGAGATGCCGAGACAGAGAGATAGGTAGAGGCACAGAGAGAGGGATAGATAGACACATAGAGAGGGAGGGAGATGGAGTGGCGGAGGGAGAGATGCAGACACACAGAGAGATGCAGGGAGAGAGAGATCGAGGCGCAGAGAGATTGAGGTGGATGTTGAGGCACAGAGACAGAGTGGGGAACAGACACTCAGAGAGATAGTGAGAGGGAAGGAGAGATAGAGGCACAGAGAAGGAGGGAGAGTCAGAGGCACAGAGAGCTAGGGAGAGGGTGGTACCAACAGACGGTTGCAAGTGAGAGAGAGAGATCAAGAAAGGCAAAGACAGCTTGATGGTGAGCAAGGATGGGAGGGAGGGAAAGCGCAACGATAGAGTGATGGAGAGACAGAGGGGCAGAGTTAGCAGACTGATGTGAAGTGAAGGGAAACAGCGAAAGAGAGAGAGAGCGACAGAGATACGGAGAGAGGGAGGAACAGAGAGAGATTCAGACAGACAGCGATATTGTAATTGAGAGTGGGAGAGATGACAGATTGAGAACAGAAGGGATGCAGTTATTGTGTGATTGAGTAATAAGGGGTCCACCTAATTGTGGTGTGACTATTCCAGTGTGGAAGAGGGAGTGTTGTCTGTGGGGAGAGGATTACACTGGGGAGCTTACAGCCTCCCCAGGGTAATCAAACACTCCGCCATGCCCTGTCATTGCAGGAAACGTCACTCATCCCTTCCCTTCGATCCCCCTCCCCTCTGATCCCCCTCCCCTCCCAATATTCTTCCCTCAAATTCCCCTTCCCTCCAATGCTCCTCCCCTCTGATCCCCCTTCCCTCTGATACCCCTTCCCTCCCATCCTCCTCCCTCCAATCTCCCTCCCCTCCGATCCCTTTCCCTCCCATCCCCCTCCCCTCTGATCCCCCTCTCCTCCCATCCTCCTCCCCTCCCCCTCTCCTCTGATCCCCCTCCCCTCCAGTCCCCTCCCCTCCGATCCCCTCCCCTCTGATCCCCCTCCCTCCGACCCCCTTCACTCAAAGGGTGGTGAATCTCTGGAATTCTCTGCCCGTTGAAGTAGTGGAGGCTGCCTCGCTAAATATTCTCAAGAAGCGGGTTGATGGGTTTTTGATCAGAGAGGGGATTAAGGGTTATGGGGAGAGGGCGGGAAGGTGGAACTGAGCCACGACAGATCAGCCATGATCTTATCGAATGGCGGGGCAGGCTCGAAGGGCCAGATGGCCTACTCCTGCTCCTATTTCTTATGTTCTTATGTTCTTCCCTCCGATCCCCACCCCTCTGATCCCCCTCCCTCCGACCCCCTTCCCTCCGATCTCCTCCCCTCCGATCCCCCTCCATTCCGATCCCCCTCCCTTCCGATCCCCCTCTCCTCTGATCTCCCTTCCCCTCCAATCCTCCTCCCCTCTGACCCCCCTCCATGCCAATCTCCTTTTCCTCCGATCCTCCTCCTCTCTGATTCCCTCTCCCCGGTTAACCCTCTCCCCTCCAGTCCTCCTCCTCTCCAATCCTCCTCCTCTCTAATACCCATTCCCTCAATTCTCTGCCCAATGCCCAACTCTCAGGCTCTCCTCTCTCCAAACCCCCCACCCATGTTTGAGCGCGTGCCAAAGTATGACTGTGTGTGTCAGACCACATGTCTCTCCGTGTGAATTGTGTGTTTCGTGTATGTGAGTGTCAGTATCTGGATGTGTGAGTATGTCTCTGAGTGTGTGAGAATGTGTGTGTGTGTGTATGTCTCTGAGAGTGTGAGAATGTGTATGTGAGTGTATGTCTCTGAGAGTGTGAGAATGTGTATGTGAGTGTATGTCTCTGAGACTGTGAGAATGTGTGTGTGTGTGTGTATGTCTCTGAGAGTGTGAGAATGTGTATGTGAGTGTATGTCTCTGAGACTGTGAGAATGTGTGTGTGTGTGTGTATGTCTCTGAGAGTGTGAGAATGTGTATGTGAGTGTATGTCTCTGAGAGTGTGAGAATGTGTGTGTGTGTGTGTGTGTGGGGTGTGTGTGTATGTCTCTGAGAGTGTGAGAATGTGTGTGTGTGTGTATGTCTCTGAGAGTGTGAGAATGTGTGTGTGTGTGTGTGTGTGGTGGGTGTGTGTGTATGTCTCTGAGAGTGTGAGAATGTGGGTGTGTGTGTTGTGGGGTGTGTGTGTATGTCTCTGAGAGTGTAAGAATGTGTGTGTGTGAGGGGTGTGTGTGTATGTCTCTGAGAGTGTAAGAATGTGTGTGTGGGGTGTGTTGTGGGGTGTGTGTGGGGTGTGTGTGTATGGCTCTGAGAGTGTGAGAATGTGTGTGCTGTGTGTGGGGTGTGTGTGTATGGCTCTGAGACACAGTGAGCACGTGATGTGTGTGTGTGTGTGTGTATGTCTCTGAGAGTGTGAGAATGTGTGTGTGTGTGTGGGGTGTGTGTGTATGTCTCTGAGAGTGTGAGAATGTGTGTGTGTGTGTGTGTGGGGTGTGTGTGTATGGCTCTGAGAGTGTGAGAATGTGTGTGTGTGTGTGTGGGGTGTGTGTGTATGTCTCTGAGAGTGTGAGAATGTGTGTGTGTGTGTGTGTGTGTGTGGGGTGTGTGTGTATGGCTCTGAGAGTGTGAGAATGTGTGTGTGTGTGTGTGTGTGTGTGGGGTGTGTGTGTATGTCTCTGAGAGTGTGAGAATGTGTGTGTGTGTGTGGGGTGTGTGTGTATGTCTCTGAGAGTGTGAGAATGTGTGTGTGTGTGTGTGGGGTGTGTGTGTATGTCTCTGAGAGTGTGAGAATGTGTGTGTGTGTGTGTGTGGGGTGTGTGTGTATGTCTCTGAGAGTGTGAGAATGTGTGTGTGTGTGTGTGTGGGGTGTGTGTGTATGGCTCTGAGAGTGTGAGAATGTGTGTGTGTGTGTGTATGTCTCTGAGAGTGTGAGAATGTGTGTGTGTGTGTGTGGGGTGTCTGTGTATGTCTCTGAGAGTGTGAGAATGTGTGTGTGTGTGTGTGTGTGTGTGGGGTGTGTGTGTATGGCTCTGAGAAATTATAGAAATTATAATCATAGAAATTATAGAAATCTACAGTAGAGAAGGAGGCCATTCAGCCCATCAAGTCTACTCCAACAATAATCTCACTTAGACCCTATCCCTGTAACCCCACAAATTTATCCTGCTAACCCCTCTAACCTATGCATCCCGGGTCACTAAGGGGCAATTCAGCATCACCAATGCACCTAACCTTCACACCTTTGGATTGTGTGTGTCCGTATGTATGTATGTCTGAGTCTATGTGTGTGTGTGTGTGTGTGTGTGTGTGAGTGACCGTGTATGTGTATCTCTGAGTGTGTGTCTATGTGTGTGAGCGTGTGTATGTCTCTGAGTACGTATGTGCATGTCTATCTCTGAGTACATGTGTTTATGTCTGAGTGTGTGTGTGTGTATGTCTGTGTGTGTGTGTGTGTGTATGTATGTCTCTGAGTGTGTGTGTGTCTCTGAGTGTGTGTATGTGTGTGTGTCTCTGAGTGTGTGTGTATGTCTCTGAGTGTGTGTGTGTGCATCTGAGTGTGTGTATGTGTGTGTGCCTCTGAGTACGTGTGTATGTGTGTGTGTCTCTGAGTGTGTGTATGTGTGTGTGTCTCTGAGTGTGTGTGTATGTCTCTGAGTGTGTGTGTGTGTGTCTGAGTGTGTGTATGTCTCTGACTGTGTGTGTGTGTGTCTCTGATGTGTGTGTATGTCTCTGAGTGTGTCTGTGTGTGTGTGTCTGAGTGTGTGTATGTCTCTGACTGTGTGTGTGTGTCTCTCTGATGTGTGTGTATGTCTCTGAGTGTGTCTGTGTGTGTGTGTCTGAGTGTGTGTATGTCTCTGACTGTGTGTGTGTCTCTGATGTGTGTGTATGTCTCTGAGTGTGTCTGTGTGTGTGTGTCTGAGTGTGTGTATATCTCTGACTGTGTGTGTGTGTGTGTGTCTCTGATGTGTGTGTATGTCTCTGAGTGTGTCTGTGTGAGATTAAGAGTGTCAGGCTGATTCTATTTTGATGGCTTTACTCCAGGGAACTGGGACAATCAAAACAACATTAATAACAGATGGCGAGTGACTCATCGCCCTCATTACCCGAATCTGAACAGCGTGCATTTGACATCGATTATACAACAGCCTTCAATAGTGTAGATTTATAAAGCTCCCTCTACACTGTCCCCAACAAACACTCCCAGGACAGGTACAGCATGGGGTTAATACAGAGTAAATCTCCCTCTACACTGTCCCCATCAAACACTCCCAGGACAGGTACAGCATGGGGTTAAATACAGAGTAAATCTCCCTCTACACTGTCCCCATCAAACACTCCCAGGACAGGTACAGCATGGGGTTAGATACAGAGTAAATCTCCCTCTACACTCCCAATCAAACACTCCCAGGACAGGTACAGCACAGGGTTATAATACAGAGTAAATCTCCCTCTACACTGTCCCCATCAAACACTCCCAGGACAGGTACAGCAAGGGGTTAGATACAGAGTAAATCTCCCCCTACACTGTCCCCAACAAACACTCCCAGGACAGGTACAGCACGGGGTTAGATACAGAGTAAATCTCCCTCTATACTGTCCCCATCAAACACTCCCAGGACAGGTACAGCACGGGGTTAGATACAGAGTAAATCTCCCCCTACACTGTCCCCATCAAACATTCCCAGGACAGGTACAGCACGGGGTTAGATACAGAGTAAATCTCCCTCTACACTGTCCCTATCAAACACTCCCAGGACAGGTACAGCACGGGGTTAGATACAGAGTAAATCTCCCCCTACACTGTCCCCATCAAACACTCCCAGGACAGGTACAGCACGGGGTTAGATACAGAGTAAATCTCCCTCTACACTGTCCCCATCAAACACTCCCAGGACAGGTACAGCAAGGGGTTAGATACAGAGTAAATCTCCCCCTACACTGTCCCCATCAAACACTCCCAGGACAGGTAAAGCACGGGGTTAAATACAGAGTAAATCTCCCCCTACACTGTCCCCATCAAACACTCCCAGGACAGGTACAGCACGGGGTTAGATACAGAGTAAATCTCCCTCTACACTGTCCTCATCAAACACTCCCAGGACAGGTACAGCATGGGGTTAGATACAGAGTAAATCTCCCTCTACACTGTCCCCATTAAACACTCCCAGGACAGGTACAGCACAGGGTTAGATACAGAGTAAAGCTCCCTCTACACTGTCTCCATCAAACACTCCCAGGACAGGTACAGCACGGGGTTAGATACAGAGTAAATCTCTCTCTACACTGACCCCATCAAACACTCCCAGGACAGGTACAGCACGGGGTTAGATACAGAGTAAACCTCCCTCTACACTGTCCCCATTAAACACTCCCAGGACAGGTACAACACGGGGTTAGATACAGAGTAAATCTCCCTCTACACTGTCCCCATCAAACACTCCCAGGACAGGTACAGCACGGGGTTAGATACAGAGTAAATCTCCCTCTACACTGTCCCCATCAAACACTCCCAGGACAGGTACAGCACGGGGTTAGATACAGAGTAAATCTCCCTCTACACTGTCCCCATCAAACACTCCCAGGACAGGTACAGCACAGGGTCAGATACAGAGTAAATCTCCCTCTACACTGTCCCCATCAAACACTCCCAGGACAGGTACAGCACAGGGTCAGATACAGAGTAAATCTCCCTCTACACTGTCCCCATCAAACACTCCCAGGACAGGTACAGCACGGGGTCAGATACAGAGTAAATCTCCCTCTACACCGTCCCCCATCAAACACTCCCAGGACAGGTACAGCACAGGGTCAGATACAGAGTAAAGCTCCCTCTACACTGTCCCCATCAAACACTCCCAGGACAGGTACAGCACAGGGTCAGATACAGAGTAAATCTCCCTCTACACTGTCCCCATCAAACACTCCCAGGACAGGTACAGCACGGGGTTAGATACAGAGTAAATCTCCCTCTACACTGTCCCCATCAAACACTCCCAGGACAGGTACAGCACGGGGTTAGATACAGAGTAAAGCTCCCTCTACACTGTCCCCATCAAACATTCCCAGGACAGGTACAGCAAGGGGTTAGATACAGAGTAAACCTCCCTCTACACTGTCCCCATCAAACACTCCCAGGACAGGTACAGCAAGGGGTTAGATATAGAGTTAATGTGACTAAAAAAGTAGTTGGCCTGAAGGATGGGGGCTTTTTGAAATTCAATAAAGGGAAAGTAGGAAAACAAAATAGAAAGTGAAATAGATTGAGCTGGCCAAAGCAATAAAAACAGGCTGTGCGGCAGATGGTAATTATTTGTCAGACAAATGTGGGCCCATTACAGAGAGAACAGAGATTTTATTATGGTGAATAAGAAAACTGCTGAGTAACATTCGTGCCAGGCAATGACCATCTGCAACAAGAGAGGACCTAACCATCTCCCCTTAACTTTCAATGGTGTAACCATCGCTGAATCCCTCACTATCAGCATCCTTGGTCAGAAACTGAACTGCATCAGCTATATAACTGTATGGCTATCAGAGCAGGTCAGAGGCTGGGTAACCTGCAGTGAGTATCTCACCTCCTGATTCCCCAGCTCCTGTTCACCATCTACAGGGCATAAGTCAGGAATGTGATGGAATTACATAGAACATAGAACATTACAGCGCAGAACAGTTGCACCAATGTTGCGCCGACCAGTTAAAAAGCAATGACCCTCTAACCTAAACCAACATGATGTTGCGACTCCTAAATTCAGTCCCCCTACCAATAAACGCCAAGACACCGTGCGCCTTCTTAACAACCCTATCTACTTGATTCCCAACTTTCAGGGATCTATGTACACATACACCTAGATCCCTCTGCTCCTCCACACTATTCAAAGTCCTCCCGTTAGCCCTATACTCGACACATCTGTTATTCCTGCCAAAGTGAATCACCTCACACTTTTCCGCATTAAACTCCATCCGCCACCTCTCGGCCCAGCTCTGCAACCTGTCCAAGTCTCCCTGTAAACTATGACACCCTTCCTCACTTACTCCCAATTTGTCTGGATGAGTGCAGCTCCAACAATACTCAAAAGTTCAACACCGTCCTGGCAAAACAGGCCCCTGATTTGTTATCCTACCCAGAAACATTCACTCCCTCTATCACTGACACCCAGTGACAGCCGTGTGTACCATCTACAAGGTGCACTGCAGCAACTCACCAAGGTTCCTTAGGCAGCACCTTCCAAACCCACCACCACCACTCCCATCTAGAAGGACAAGAGCTGTAAGTACCTGAGAACACCACCATTTGGAGGTTCCTCTTCAAGTCACTCACCATCCTGACTCGAAAATGTATCCTTCACCGTCGCTGGGTCAAAATTCCCTCCCTAACAGCACTGTGAGTGTACCCACACCTCATGTTCAAGAAGGCAGCTCACCATCACCTTCTCTAAGGGCAAACGGAGTCATATAGTTTTACAGGATGGAAAGAGGCCCTTCAGCCCATTATGGTCTGTGCTGGCTCGCACAGGGACGTACAGAGCAGTCCAGATCCCTTGATTGAATTAAAAAAAAACAAACAACCAAAACTGTCTTCGTGGAGGGAGATATGAGAAAAGTCCCTAAAATACTGCAAAGCCAAGGAACTGGTGGGAATGAGAAACTGAGAGAACTTAGTATTCAAAACAAAATGTAGTGCTGGAGAAACTAATGGGGCTGAAAGTTGGTAACTCTCCTGGACCTGACGATCTACATCCCCGTTGAAAGAGGCGGGCGTTGGTTCCCGCAGATTGGAAGATGGCCTAAGTAAGGATATTTAGCTAGGGGGGAAGTGAAAATGACAGACCAAGCATCAGGAGAAGGGAAAATGTGTGAGAATCCATTCCGAGAGAAATGACAACTCGGCCCTTAAAAAAAATAACGGTAGGATTGGGGCAGGGTCATCATGGGCTTATAGAAGGGAAATTGTGTTTGGAAAACACCATGGGTGTTTTTTTGAGGATGTAACAAGCAGAATCGATCAGGGGAAGCAGTGGGTGTGGTGCGTTTGGAGTTCCAGAAGACTTTTGCTAAGATTCCATCCCACCCCCACCCCCAGGAAATCAGGAAACAAATACTAAAGCTCTCTCCATGGTTTTGCTGTTCTCCCCATGTCTGCTGCACTTTTCCTTCTAAATTGTAGTGCTTGCCTAAGGAACCGCGGTGAGTTCCTGCAACTTGTAAAGCTTTAGGAAGACCAAATGTGGAGTATTGAGTTTACTTGTGGCTCCTTTCCCCAAGGAAACCCCTTTGCTGTGAACTGGGCTGACTCCCCCCTCCTTCCCACCACCACATAACCTGCATGCCAGGCAGCCCCCCCCACTACTCCTGCAAGTTCTGACACCCCCGCCTCTGAACCCAGGTCCGCAACCCCCCTCCCCCCATGAGATACTAAGAACATAGAACATAGAACATTACAGCGCAGAACAGGCCCTTCGGCCCACGATGTTGCGCCGACCAGTTACAAAAACAATGACCCACTAGCCTAAACCAATCCCTTTTCGCCCATAAACCTATCTACAGATCTCTTAAACGCCCCAAACTAGGAGCATTTACAACTGCAGCAGGCAGGGCATTCCAATCCCTCACCACATAAGAAATAGGAGCAGGAGTAGGCCATCTAGCCCCTCGAACCTGCCCTGCCATTCAATAAGATCATGGCTGATCTGAAGTGGATCAGTTCCACTTTCCCGCCTGCTCCCCAGAACCCTTAATTCCTCAGTCTATCAGAAATCTGTCTATATACTATAAAATGTCTATATTAAAAGACTGTTTCCCTCCTGTTTAGGAAATATAGGGCTGAGGGTGGGGGTCACTGTTTCCCGATAAGGGAATGGCTATTTGGACTGAGATGTTCCTTCACTTGGAAGGTTTATGAACTTTAGAGTTCTCTGCCCCAAAGTTGTGGATGTTCAGTTGCTGAATAGATACAAGATTGAGAGCTTTTAGTTGCTTGAGAGAACTGAGGAAACCGGGAAGTGGGGTGAAGGCAGAGCTAAGGCAGCTGATTGGCCACAAGCTGTCAAGGGTGGGGTGGGCCAAGAACGATGGGCCGAAAGGCCTCCACCAGCTCCCATTCGTTAGGCCTGAGAGGATTTCTCTCTGCCAATCCGTGCAATCTTTTCATTCCCACAGGAATATCGAGTCTCCGGCTAGTTCGCGTCCCCAGGGGGCCTCTCTACAGGGTCGAGGGGACCCACGCTATCATCCCTTGCAATGTGACAGATGACAAGGACAGCGGTGAACTGGACTTTTGGTGGTCAGTCTTCAAACCGAAGACCGCCATCGCGTCAGCCGCAGTGATCAGCTCCCAGGATCCGGAGTACCCCGATTCAACCTATGGGCCCCGCGTGAGGGCAAAAGAGATCTACCTCCAGAAACTCTCCCGTAACTCCATTCAGTTGCATATTTCCAACCTACGGAAGGACGACGAGGGAGACTATGAGTGCAGGGCGGCCATCAACAACAGAATGAACCTGGCCTCACCCAGTGCCAAGGTGGAGCTGAAAGGTTGGCACGGGAAACTGGGTGGCAAGTGAATTGGGTCCATTGGATTGTGGGAGTGAATGGGAAAGGGTTTGGGTCCATTGGATTGTGGTAGTGAGTGGGAAGGGGTTTGGGTCCATTGGGATTGTAGAGTAGGAGTGAATGGGAAGGGGTTTGCGTCCATTGGGATTGTGGTAGTGAGTGGGAAGGGGTTTGGGTCCATTGGATTGTGGGAGTGAATGGGAAGGGGTTTGGGTCCATTGGGATTGTGTACAGTGGGAGTGAATGGGAAGGGGTTTGCGTCCATTGGGATTGTAGAATGGGAGTGAATGGGAAGGGGTTTTGGTCCACTGGGATTGTGTACAGTGGGAGTGAATGGGAAGGGTTTGGATCCATGGGATTGTTTACAGTGGGAATGAATGGGAAGGGGTTTGGGTCCATTGGGATTGTATACAGTGGGAATGAATGGGAAGGGGTTTGGATCAATTGGGATTGTGTACAGTGGGGGTGAATGGAAAGGGGTTTTGGTCTATTGGGATTGTATACAGTGGGAATGAATGGGAAAGGGTTTGGGTCTATTGGAATTATGTACAGTGGGAGTGAATGGGAAGGGGTTTGGGTCCATTGGGATTGTGTACAGTGGGAATGAATGGGAAGGGGTTTGGGTCCATTGGGATTATGTACAGTGGGAGTGAATGCGAAGGGGTTTGGATCCATTGGGATTGTGTACAGTGGGAATGAATGGGAAGGGGTTTGGGTCCATTGGGATTATGTACAGTGGGAGTGAATGGGAAGGAGTTTTGGTCCATTGAGATTGTGTACAGTGGGGATGAATGGGAAGGGGTTTGGGTCCATTGGGATTATGTACAGTGTGGGTGAATGGGAAGGGGTTTGGGTCCATTGGGATTGTGTACAGTGGGAGTGAATGGGAAGGGGTTTGGGTCCATTGGGATTGTGTACAGTGGGAGTGAATGCGAAGGGGTTTGGATCCATTGGGATTGTGTACAGTGGGAATGAATGGGAAGGGGTTTGGGTCCATTGGGATTATGTACAGTGGGAGTGAATGGGAAGGAGTTTTGGTCCATTGAGATTGTGTACAGTGGGGATGAATGGGAAGGGGTTTGGGTCCATTGGGATTATGTACAGTGTGGGTGAATGGGAAGGGGTTTGGGTCCATTGGGATTGTGTACAGTGGGAGTGAATGGGAAGGGGTTTGGGTCCATTGGGATTGTGTACAGTGGGAGTGAATGGGAAGGGGTTTGGGTCCATTGGGTTTGTGTGCAGTGGGAGTGAATGGGAAGGGGTTTGGGTCCATTGGGATTGTGTACAGTGGGAGTGAATGGGAAGGGGTTCGGATCCATTGGGATTGTGTACAGTGGGAGTGAATGGGAAGGGGTTTGGGTCCATTGGGATTGTGTACAGTGGGAGTGAGTGGGAAGGGGTTTGGATCCATTGAGATTGTGTACAGTGGGAATGAATGGGGAATGACCACAGAAACATACATAGAACATAAAAGCAGAAGTAGGCCATTTGGCCGCTCGAGCCTGCTCTGCCATTCATTATGATCATGGTTGATCATCAAATTTAATACCATGATCCTGCCTTCACCCAATATCCATTGATCCCTTTAGCCCCAAGAGCTATATCTAATTCTTTCTTCAAATTATACAATGTTTTGGTCTCAACTATATTCTGTTGTAATGAATTCCACCCATTCACCACCGCCTAGGTGAAGAAATTTCTCCCACCTCAGTTCTGAAAGGTTATCCATTGTCCTCAAACTATGACCCCTAAATATAGACTCTTCCACTATTGAGAACATTCTTTCTGAATCTACCCTGTCTAATCATTTTATAATTTTATAAATTTCTATGATATCCTCTCTCAATCTTCTAAACTCCAGTGAATATAATCCTAACTGACTCTCCTCAAATGACAGACCAGGAATGAGTCTGGTAAACCTTCGCTGTACTCCCCCTATAGCAAGGACATCCTTCCTCAGATAAGGAGACTAGAACTGTACACAATATTTCAGGTGTGGCCTCACCAATGCCCTATACAATTGCAGCAAAACATCCCTATCCCGATACTCAAATCCTCTGTCTATGAAGGCCAACATGCCATTTGCCTTCTTTACTGCCTGCTGTATCTGTGTGCTTACTTTTAGCGACTGATGCACAGCAATGTTTCACTGAGTATCCACCTTTCTCAATTTACACCCTTCCTATTATTGCTAACAAAGTGGATGACCTCACATTTATTCACATTATTTAGCCTCTGCCATGCAAATGCCCACACACTCAGCCTGTCCAAATCAAGCTGAAACATCCCTGCATCCTCCTCACAACTCACTCTCCCACCAACTTCATATCATCTGCAGATTTGGAGATAACACGTACAGTTCTCGCTTCCAAATCATTAATACCTAATGTGAACAGTTGGGGTCCTAGCACAGGTCCCAGCAGAACACTATTAGTCACTGACTGCCAATCAGAAAAAGATCCATTTATGCCAACTCTTTGTCTCCAATCTGCTCACCAGCTTTTTATCCATCTCAAAACATTACCTGCAACCCCCTGTGCTTTAACTTTATGTACTAGTCTATTATATGAGACCTTGCCAAAAGCCTTTTGAAAGCCCAAATAAACCACATCCACTGGCTCTCCTCGATCAATTCTATTTCTTACATCCCCAAAAAATTCCAATAGATTTGTGAAAGCATGATTTCCCTTTTCTAAATCCATATTGATTTTGTCTCTTTATACCACTGCCCTCCAAATGCTGAGTTATAAAATCCTCGATAATGGACTCTCGCAACTTCCCTAGTACAGACGTTAGGCTCACTGGACTGTAGTTCCCTGTTTTCTCTCAACCTCCTTTTTTACCTTACCTATCCTCCAATCTGTAGGAACTATTCCAGAGCCCAAAGAATTTTGGAAAATAATGACCAACTATTTCCAGGGCCATTTCCTGAAGTACTCTGGGATGAAGATTATCAGGACCTGGAGATTTATCCACCTTCAGTCCCATCAATTTCCCCAAAACTCCACTAATGCTGATTTCCTTCAGCTCCTCACTAAAACATGTTTCTCTCAGCACTTCTGGTACATTATTCATGTCTTCCTTTGTGAAGATTGAAGCAAAGTACGGGTTTAATTCCTCAGCCACTGATTTGTTCCCCGTTATGAATTTCTCTGTTCCTGACTGTAACAGACTTAAATTCACTTTTGTCAATCCTTTTCTCTTTACGTACCTACAGGAACTTTTACAGTCAGTTTTTACATTCCCCACTGGCTTACTTTCATACTTTTTTTCCCTTCTTAATCAATCTCGGTCCTCCTTTGCTGAATTTTAAACTGCTCCCAATCCTCAGGTCCATGTTCTTTTCCTTGCCCATTTGTATGCTTCTTCCTTGAATCTGATACTATCTCTAATTTCCTTTGTAAGTCATAGTTACGTTGCAGTTCCTTTACCACTCTTGCACCAAATAGGGATAAACAACTTTTGGAGTTCACCTATTCGTTCCTTAAATGCCAGCCATTGCCCATCCATTTCCCTTCCTGTGGGAAATGTTTCCCAGTCCATCATAGCCAATTCATGCCTCACACCCTCAGTTACCTTTATTGTGACTCAGAATGAACTACCTCAATATCCACCTGGACAAAGATTATGACTTAAGGTCCCTTTCTGCACTGTATGATTCTGACTCCACACCATTCTGAAGAGGGATGACAGCCAGTCATCATGGTTGGGGATTGTCTCTTTATAGACTGCCAACTAATCAAAGAACAAACAAAGAACAAAGAACAACACAGCACGGGAAACAGGCCCTTCGGCCCAACGAGCCCATGCCGCCATTTTAACAATGTGCTATTCCTCCTCCACCCTTGACCCATGGCTATGCTTATGGTACCCCCATTGGAAACCAAATTAAGGGGAGAATAATTTGGAGACAATTTGTTACACCAATCAGCCTGAGAGCACATCTTTGGGGTGTGGGAGGAAACCGGGGCGCCCGGAAGAAACCCACGCAACCACAGAGAGAATGCTCAAACTCCCACAGACACAGGCCCAAATCCATGTGTCTGCACAGCCAGCAGTGCTAGTCACTGAGCTGTTGTGGTGCCTATCCTTTCTCATTGCACAGTCCCAGTCCGAGATGGCCTGTACCCTTGTTGGTTTCTCAATACATTGGTCCAGAAAACCATTCCAGATGCACTCCAGAAATGTCTCCTCTGTTGTACTGTGGTTCACCCAATCTGTACACAGATTAAAGTCACCCAAAATTTCTTTAACACATGCATCATTCTGTCTAATATTTTTCCCAACATTACCACTATAGTTCTGTCTACCATCCTCACCAATGTATTTTGCCCCTTGGCGTTTCTTAACTCGACACATACAGATTCCACGTCATTTATGCTAATAATTTCCTTAATGTCGTACCAATATCTTCTTTAATTAACAATGCAACTCCACCCCCTTTTTGTTTTTGTTCCTCTTTCCTAATAGCCCTCAATCTTTAGTTCCCATTCTTGGTTACCTTGGAGCACATCTCCATAATCCCAACTTTTACATCTACTTATGCAACTATTATTACAAATTTATTACAAATGCTCTGAGCGTTCAGGTACAAAATATTAAGGCTAGTCCTTTCAACATTCCTTGTCCTGTTCCAACCAGCTTTTACAATGTCCTTACCCAACTCTCGTCCTTGATTTCTCTGCCAATCATTTCTCTTCTTTGTTGTCTTTTCCACTTATTATGAATTCCCCCTGCTCTGAATCCTTACATAGGTTCCCAGGCTCCTGCTAACTTAGTTCAAACCCTCCCAAACACTCTAGCAAATACCACCCACCCCAACTCTCCAAGGACATCAGTCCCCGTCCTGCCCACGTGTAACCTGTCCAGTTTGAAAGGGATAAGATCAAAAGAAATAAACAAGAACAAAGAACAACACAGCACGGGAAACAGGCCCTTCGGCCCAACGAGCCCGCGCCGCCATTTTAACATTATGAGTGCCCTCCTCTACCCATGACCTTTGTCTACGCCTATTGGGGAAGATTGAGGGAAGACTAATTTAGGGACAATTTGTTAACACCAAACAGCCTAAGAGCTCGTTTTTGGGATGTGAGAGGAAACCGGAGCACCCGGAGAAAACCCACGCAATCGCGGGGAGAATGCGCAAACTCCCACAGACACCGGGCCCAAATCCATGTGTCCGCACAGCCAACAGTGATAGTCACTGAGATGTCGTGTTGCCTGTCTGATGGTCCAGTTTAAGCACACACTAATGACGTGAAGCACTAGGCAACTCTCGAAGCAACATCCAAGAGCAGCCCTTGCATGACCCTCCCAGCTAAGATGTAAATAGGAGCAGGAGTAGGCCACCTAACCCTGCCCCACCATTCAATAAAATCATGGCTGATCTGAAGTGGATTTAGGGGCTATTGGGATTGTAACGGTAAATATATTGACACACTGTCCCTCGCTGATTGAGATAGTTTTTATCCTCACCATCTCAATCCGTCTGTTACTCTCTCTGAATACCCATCTTCTCTTCTCTTTCTCTGTCGCTCTTCCTCCTTCTCTCTTTCCCTCGCAGTCCTCACGGATACATTACTGCTGGGAGGGCCCTCGGGCGACCCTCCCAGCCTCATTCTGCGTGAGGGGGAGCCACTTGCCCTCCAGTGTCGTGCTACGTCCCGTACAGCGCTACACACCCACCTCTCGGTCACCTTCAGCCTCAACAGGAGTGGGTCCGGAGAGCGCGAGACGGTTATTGGTATCGGGCGGGACCTGACGGTGCAGAGCCAGGAGCATGGGAGATACTGGGCCCGGTATGCCCAGGGTCAGATCGGTGTGGAGAAGGTGAAAAGTGACAGATACCACCTGAGAGTGGATCACGTGAAACCGCAGGATTCAGGTCAGTACGAGTGCACGGCCGCTGAGTGGATCGAAGACCCCGATGGAAGGTGGAAGAAGATTCTAGAAAGGACAATCCTTTTGGCACATGTCTCCGTGCAGCCAAATGGTGAGAGAGAGTCTGAGTTTGTCTCTCTAAGGGCCAATATATTAGGATGTGGAAATGACGGAGGGAATGGGATTAAACTGGGTGGAATATTAAAGGGTATGGGGAGTGAGGGGGAGGGTGGGATTAGACTGGGTGGGATAATAAAGAGTGTGTGGAGTGAGGAGGAGAGTGGGATTAGACTTGGTGGGATATTAAAGGGTGCAGGGAGTGAGGGGGAGTGGGATTAGACTGGGTGGGATATTAAAGGGTGCAGGGAGTGGGATTAGACTGGGTGGGATATTAAAGGGTATGGGGAGTGAGGAGGGGAGTGGGATTAGACTGGGTGGGATATTAAAGGTGCGGGGAGAGTGGGATTAGACTGGGTGGGATATTAAAGGGGACAGGGAGTGAGGAGGAGAGTGGGATTAGACTGGTTGGGATATTAAAGGGGACAGGGAGTGAGGGGGAGAGTGGGATTAGACTGGGTGGGATATTAAAGGGGACAGGGAGTGAGGGGGAGAGTGGGATTAGACTGGGTGGGATATTAAAGGGGACAGGGAGTGAGGGGGACAGTGGGATTAGACTGGGTGGGATATTAAAGGTGCGGGGAGAGTGGTATTAGACTGGGTGGGATATTAAAGGATGCGGGGAGTGAGGGGAGAGTGAGATTAGATTGGGTGGGATATTAAAGGGTGTGGGGAGTGGGATTAGACTGGGTGGGATATTAAAGGGTGAGGGGAGAGTGGGATTAGATTGGGTGGGATATTAAAGGATGCGGGGAGTGAGGGGAGAGTGGGATTAGATTGGGTGGGATATTAAAGGGTGTGGGGAGTGGGATTAGACTGGGTGGGATATTAAAGGGTGAGGGGAGAGTGGGATTAGTCTGGGTGGGATATTAAAGGGTGAGGGGAGAGTGGGATTAGTCTGCGTGGGATATTAAAGGGTGAGGGGAGAGTGGGATTAGATTGGGTGGGATATTAAAGAGTGTGGGGAGTGGGATTAGACTGGGTGGGATATTAAAGGGTGAGGGGAGAGTGGGATTCGTCTGGGTGGGATATTTAAGGGTGTGGGGAGAGTGGGATTAGATTGGGTGGGATATTAAAGGGTGAGGGGAGAGTGGGATTATATTGGGTGGGATATTAACAAAGAACAAAATCAGCCTGGGAAACAGGCCCTTCGGCCCAACGAGCCCGCGCCGCCATCTCAACACCACCAGTCCCCCTCTCTACCCATGACCCCTATCTAATGTTTTATGGCCATCCAGATTGAGGGAAAACTGATTTAGGGACAATTTGTCACTGCCAATCAGCCTAATAGCACATCTTTGGGACACAGTGAGCACGTGA